>LR991088.1:13067500-13692500 GCA_905163515.2 Lymantria monacha
AATTTCTTGTTTGAGTAAAGTACATGCTTTTATTTTCTGTATTGTGTTATTATTTCTCATCACTGTTCTGTAGCTATAAAAGTTAGAAAGAAAGAAAGAAAGTATTTTTTTTTGATAAATATTCTATTTATTGTGGTAGGACCACGCTGTGGACAGTTCTCTGTCTACAGCCGCGGGCCGGTCCGTCCGGGGTAGTACCACACTCTCGCAGAAGATCGACGTCTGAGTAATAGCAATGTGCTATTGCGCTTCGTTCGGTGAGCGAGAGAGCCGGAAGCCTAACTGGGGTGGGTTCAGGGTTGTATTGGTAGGCAGCGGCCTAGCTATACTATTGGCAAAGGTCCATGGGCGGCAGTGACACTTACCATCAGGTGTGCTGTCTGCTCGTTTGCCGCCATAAGAAATAAAAAAAAAAAAAAAAAATATTGTTTTTCTTCTCCCAGCCCGAAGGCCTTTCCATAATAGAAAAAAAATTCGTTTCTAAGATTTCTGTTATAGATATTAGTGACTATATTTTAAATTATTTCTTTTGAATTTCTCAACGGTTTTAGTTGTTTTCTTTACTGTAGTTACATATTTCTAGTTTTTTGTATATTATATAGAACTAGCGACCCGCCCTCGCTTCGCTTCGGTTACGTCAATTCAGTTGTGTAATTTACTTTCGCGCCATAAAATTCCTTTCGGAGAAGGAATTTCTTAAAATCATCATCATCCGACCTTTACTGGGCAGAAAGAAAGTCCACCAAATTCCAAGTCTGTAGGAGCAGTATTAGAAAATGTGGATTTTTTAAATTAACATCTACGCAATCCCCTTTAAGGGTGGAATTTTTAAAAAAGTCGTTCTTAGTTTACCTCTATATCGTAACACAAACATGACTATAATATACCGAAATTAAGTCTGTAGGAGCTATATTTAAAAAACGTGATTTTTACACCCCAGCAACTCCTCTTGCGGGTAGAATTTCGTATAATTCGTTCTTAGCTGACCTTTACTCGCCGAAAGGAATATTCTTACCAAATTTAAAATCTGTAGGTCTTATGGTACCAGAGATATCGTGATGACACACATACAATATATAGGAGGAAATCTCTGATATATATATATATATATATATATTCTAAGAATGTAGTGTTAAAACTCACTAAACGCCAGAATCTTGAAAATTCTCAACAAACAGTGCTCTAGTTGCGTACGTTTTTAACATTGTTTATAGTGACAAGACTTAGCAGGATTGTGACAAGGGTTCTTGTCACTGTACTTGGTATACTAACATCATAGTGCAAAGTAAAAGCAGTATATTATAATCTCTCATTATAGACATATGATTCAAGTTAATCTTTAATGCTTAATTATTAAGGAAGGAGTTGAATATTTTACAAGAAAATAAATATGAAATGTGAAATAAATTTTAGTAGCAATGGTAGTACAGAATATTTAAATGTGTGCACAATACAAATAAAGTAATTTTATATTTCTATTTAAAAGAATTTTTTATTGGCCTATATGATCAGAACGATTTTTTTTTGTATATAAGTGATGTTGCCGATCATGGACCTTAGAAATTAACATTCTCTATTGAGACTAAACAAAGGAATTTTAAATGAAACTATAATTTTATTAGTTCGTGAATATAATGAAATCACAAATTTTACAAGATAGTAATAGATGAAGATGATTGTCCGTGTGGTGACGGAGTAAGAATACTATTCACCACCCCATATCTTGCCCTTGTGTGATCGTACGAGCCGACTTAGGGATATAAGACGCATATAACATCTATGCGAGAGAAGGAAAACTCAAAACAAAACCCTATACCAACACGTCTGACCAGCGCGGTATAGTAGGGTAATTTCCCTCCCATTACGAAGGAGGCCCGAGCCCAACAGTGGGATATGTGTGAGCTGAGATGAGATGAATAGATGAAGAGATTCTGTGCCCACACACATCAGTTTTTTAATGGTAGGACCACGCTGTTGACAGTTGTCTGTTTACAGCCGCGGGCCAGACCGGCCTTTCTTTTTTTTTTTTTTTTACGTTGGGCCATGGACGTCGCACCACGCCAAGTCGGTCCGGGGAGATGGAAGAGGCGGCGCGCAACCCCATTGACCCACCCTGCAAGCACCTCTTCTTCGCCGTGCGAGCGGGCCACCGGTACCCGATTTTTGTCTTCGGTGGCCCTCTCGGCGGTATGCCCTCTCGGACTCCTCTCCTGTCGACGCCCCGACAGGCGTCGTCCTCACGCGGTGGCCTCACGTCGGGTGACCGGACAATTCCCCGGTCCGATCACCCGAAGCCTCGGTTAGGGCGGCATCAGGCGCAGGTATTCGCGCCTGCGCCGCCCCGACCGCTGACGGCGGCCCGGGTCACGGGAATCCTCACGGACTCATTCCGCCGTCTCCTTCTGCGAGATGACAGCCTCGCAGAAGGCGGCGACCGCGTCTCAGTTCCTGACGCTGTCGACCATCGCCCTCGCGACAGCCGGCAGCGTCAGGTCGGCACCGATTACAGCGACGAGGTCACGGCGCTGCCCGTCCCAACTCGGACACACCTCCAGTGTGTGTCTCGCCGTGTCCTCGTCACTGCTGCAATGGTGGCAGGCCGGAGTCCATTCCCTATACGCGACCGTGTGCAGGTACAAACCGAAACACCCGTGCCCTGACAATACCTGCACCAGCCGAAAGGAGAGGACTCCGTGCCGCCGCTCCATACATTCCATCAGTACGGGCCGGAGGGCCTCGACAGTAACGACACCGTGTCTTGGCCTCTCCAGCCGCGTAACCCAACGGGCGATGACGTCTCGGCGGGCGTCCTCGCGCCAGGTGTCTATCTCGCTCAACGATGGGGAGCCACCTTCGTCACGCACTGAGGTAACCCGCCAGTAGAGGTCGGAGAGCATCTCCGCCTCTAGGTCCCACGGGGGTGTCCCGGCCAATAGGCACGCCACCTCTGTCGACACCGTGTGGTACCCGCGAATGGCTCTGACCGCCATGGCTCGCTGTGGCCTCCACAGCACCGCCCTGAGCTGGGCGTTCAGAGCCCTCGCCCACACGGGTGCGCCGTACATGGCCATTTAGCGGATCACCCCCGCATACAGCCGTCGGCCCTCGAAACTGGGTCCGCCCACATTCGGCATGAGCCGAGAAAGGGCGGACGCCGCGCCGACCAGCCGGGGAGCAATTTGGCGAAAATGCTCCCGGAACCACCATCGCCCGTCGAGCACCAGACCCAAGTACCTCATATGGGCCTGGATACTGATATGGATGGAGTTGACGACTAACGAGGCGCCGATGGGCAGCCTCACATGGGGCCCATGGAATAGTAGGGCCTCCGTCTTGTTTAGGGCCACCCTGAGCCCCAGCGCCTCGATTCGCCTGACCATCTCCTCGGTGCCGAGAGTGGCCAGGCTCGCCGCCTCTTCGAATGTCCTGCCCCGGGCTGTGACGAGCGTGTCGTCAGCATAGCAAATAACGTTCAGCCCCTGGCAGACCGGCCTGGATAATACCACACTCTCGCAGAAGATTGACCTATGAGTAATGGCAATATGTTATTGAGCGAGAGAGTCGTAAGCCCATCTGGGTGGGTTTGGGGTTTGAATTCGTAGGCAACGGCCTAGCTATACCTATATTGGTATTACAAAGGTCCGTATGCGGCAGTAAAACTTACCATCAGGTGTGCTGCTTGTTCGTTTGCCACCACAAATAATTAAAAAAAAAAACAAAATCTATTTTTAGTCCGTCATCATATAATTTAAAAGCTGTCTATTAGTGGAACACTGTTTTAATAAATGCAGTATCTATTTATATGAAGAGAACCTTAAACTTCTTTTATTAAATCAAATTTTAAGGTTTGTTTCCGAAATATAATACGAGAGACTAAAAGTTTGTTAATGAGAGATATTTTTAAAAGTTTGACGTAAACTATAAATTATTCGGCGCCACTTTATATTTTCAACTCGGAGATAATTTCGGTTAACAAACACCTGAACAAAATATGACAAAGTCACATTTTGTTTATGCTACTAAAGACTTTGGAAGAACTTTAGTAACGATTACTGTTGTAAGACTTGGTTCTTGAACATATTAACATACAATATAGAGTTCGGTCCAATTTTTGGAGCTGTACTAACAAATAACCTAAGAAAATAAGAACTGTAGAAATTGGAAATCTATACTAATATTATAAAGCGGAAGAGTTTGTTTGTTTGTTTGTTTGTTTAAACGCGCTAATCTCAGGAACTACTGTTCCGATTAGAAAAATTCTTTTTTTGTTGGATAGTTCATTTATAGAGGAAGGCTTTAGGCTATACAACATTACGCTGCGACCAATAGGAGCAGAGCAACAATGATGAATGTGTAAAAATCGGGTTTTTGTTTCCTTTTGAGAGCTTCCGCTGCGTAAACGGTTAAAGTTGCGCAAAAATTATGTACTATATAATTGTTCCCCTTTCAAAGTTCTAAATAAAAGTCCTCGACAGCATATGTCTATCTTTTAAGATTGGCTCACTATAACCTTTTTTATGCTAATCAAATTTGTTTTAAAATAATGTGATATTTTCGAAGGTGTTTTTATAAACATAATATTAATCCTTATCCAAATAAATGAGTTATTCATCACAAGTATTTAATTTAAAACAAAATTGCTCTTTACATTATTTGATTTCAATGAATATCTTAGGAAATATCGCAGTTTAAAAATAACATCGCAGCAAAATAATGATCAAGTACTGGGCGCGCATTTACGATTAAAATACTGGGTCTTATAATATTATATTAAAAAAAACTCAAACTAATGTTATTTCAAAGTACTTCTGCACACACTACATTTTTAGTTTTGTTTTCTTCTCATGACCTTCCGTCGGCTTTACACATCCTAAATAATAATAATAAGTATAGGAAGTATTAGTGCCTGCCCTCATGTATGGCAGTGAAAGTTAGATTTGGTGGAGAAGACATGAAAATAGAATAAATGCTGTAGAGCTGACAGCTCTTCGTAACGTGTGTGATGTAAGTATGAAACATAAAATTAGGTATAATGTCATAAAAGAGCGCTGGTATGCTGAGGTGGGTTGGACTCGAAGTGGAAGAAATAATGAGTGGGCAGAGGTTGACGAAGCAAACATATAAAGCAATCGTGAATGGGACGAATACAAGGGTAAGAGCACGTCATACTTTTCTCGACCAAATTGGAGATTTGTTCACGAGAGGTCATCATCATCATCATTCTCCTACTCTTATCCCAATTACTTGGGGTCGATACAATAAGTACTCTTCATTCATAGTACATATTATAAAAGTTATTGGCAATAGTTTTATGACCGGCTGCCTGCCAGACGTCAACCCTCATTGGGAATGTAATTGTTGACCAAACGGCATCAGATGGAGTTGGCCCAAGTCGTTATAAGGCTCTTAGTCGTCTTTTACGACATCCACAAGCAAAGTGAGGATTGGTAGTATTCGTAGCCGCTACCGCACAGCGATGTCATATGTAATTGTAAATAGGCGTAAGTGCATGTATGTATGTATGTATGTATAATATACATACATTGTATATATCTATAGAAAGTATAGATAAGACCCAATACTTTTACTTAAGGTTTAATGTTCTACTCTTACTAATAAAAGGGTCATGTAGGTACCTAAAACAGCTTTAACGTATGTATTATTTAAAAATATTTCCACCTTTTACGTAAACGAATTCGCGAGTTGAAGTTAACATTAGCTCAAAGTAACCATTCCACGCGGACGAAGTCGCGGGCGGAAGCTAGTTTTAAATAAAACTCTTTACTAAGTTGTCTGGCGAGTAGGATAGAAGACCGATTGCTGCCCTATTGTGATTCAGATTTGTATTTAAAAACGAGAGGTATTCATATAGGGTTACCAAGAGGAGAGTATTGGGTAGAGTAAGGTGGGTGAAGAATGATTTGAAATGTGAGAAAATATATGTTTTATTATCTTTTAAATTGTAATATAATACCTTTTTTCCGTGTAGTGACGGTGTAAGAATACTATTCACCAACCCATATCTTACCTGTGGGTGATCGTACGAGACGACTAAGAGATATAAAACGCATATAACATTTATGCGAGAGAAGGAAAACTCGAAACAAAACCATAGGGTTTTTTGGTTGGTTTGTTATAGACCAACACGTCTGACAAACGCGGTATAGTAAGTTAACCCGAGCCCAACAGTGGGACATTTATGGGCTGTGATGATGATGATAATACCTGTTAAATTAAGCTATTTAATAGGTAAGAAAATATATACTTTGATATAGAAATTTAATGCTAGATTATGAAAAAAAAAACAAATTTGGATAAATATTTCCTATGACATATTTATGTATATTTTTGAAGTTTTTTATTGCCTATGGTAGCAAACGACCTAGCAGCATACCTAATGACATGTGTTACTGCCACCCACAGACTTTTACAATACCAGAGATACAGCTAGGCCACTGCCTACTATTACAAACCTCAAACCCACCCAGAAAGTTGGGCTTCTGGCTCGCCCGCTCACCGAACGAAGCGCAACCGCACATTGCCATTGCTCAGACGTAGATTTTCTGCAAGATTATGTTATCATCCCTGACGGAGCGGCCCGCGGCTGTAGACAAAAAACTGTCAACAGTGTAGGTCCTATCACTATTGAAAGAAATATTATAAAATTTCTTCAGTGTATATTTATCCTTAAGAATAAAAAATATAAGAGGTGAACACTATTCACATAATGCTTAATAATAAAATAATAAATGTGAAGTGATGATGATGATGAATCTCTACTAAAGAATTACGTAATCTTTAAAGATCAAAAGAATTACGTAATCTTTAAAGT
Organism: Lymantria monacha; assembly: GCA_905163515.2. Lineage (NCBI taxonomy): Eukaryota > Metazoa > Arthropoda > Insecta > Lepidoptera > Erebidae > Lymantria > Lymantria monacha. The sequence continues at coordinate 13,074,333 of LR991088.1, forward strand.
TTTAAAAAGATTGATATTTCTCAAAAAAAAAAAATTCTTTTACATGGAGATATTTAAAAGCGACTTAACAACATAAAAATCCATTGCTGTAAAGAACTACTCATCAATACGAGTATACTACATACGCATTTAAGCTGTCCGATACATGACCAAAATTGAGATTAGTCACGGCTCCTTTACTAGCCACTTAGTCGTCAAGGATTAATTAGTTCATTACCTTTACGTTCATGGATCATGAAACTGATAATTTGTAGGCATTTCCTGAGCAAACTGAACTATATTCTACATATTATTATAGCCAATCGTGTTGTTTAAGAATACAATATCACTGCCCGTTCGAACCGTAAAAATCGGTAAAGGGATCACCACCCTTTTCTTTTTTTTGTGGTGCGCTGGAAGAGGCGGCGCGTGACCTCATAGACCCACCATGCAAACTCCTCTTTTCGCCGTGCGAGCGGGCCACCGGTACCCGATCTTTGTCTTCGGTGGAGGGATCAGCGCCCTGGAAAATAGACAGTAGTATTCTTCTGGCAAATATGCCAACAGCGAATTTCGACCCATTATAATAATTACGGTGATTATTACATTAGAGATTGGCTTTTGAACTGGTGCTATTTCAAAAGGCTGAATGCTAATGATGATGATATTCTTTTCAACCCAACTACCCCAGCAGCACCGGCCGGTAGGCCTTGACGGTCCGAATACCGAACCGAGGCTTCTCCAGCCGGATTGCCCAACGGGCGATGTCGTCACGGCGGGCGTCGCTCCGCCAGGCAGCCTCCTCTAGCGTCCCACCTCACTGTTGTGACGAATGTATCGTTGGCGTAACAGAATACGCCCAGTTCGGCAGAAGTTTTCTAAGCGTCGCACAATAGGAGCGACTCTAAGGGTCACGCTCGAGACTGTCAAGCATCTACTGCTGACTGACGTCCTTGGCGTGATGGATGGCCAGCGTGAAGATAGACCGCGCACTGCGGTAAGTCTCGTACAGCTGAACCTCCCACTCCGCATCGCGGTGATACCGCCGACTGCGGGTATATGACCTCCGAGCACGTATGTACACAGCCCGGCGATCCGTCAACTCCAGGGGTACTTTCCACATTGAGGTTGCGCAACAAAAATTAACATAGGGTTTACTAGCCAATCGCGCTTCATCTTGCGTTACGTCCTAACCTTTCTGGTATAAACTGACACGACATATGATTTTCTCTACCATCCTTCTTATACAAACTGAGTTCATTTATTTTTCAGGAGCAGAAAAAGAAATAGTCATTATATTCTGTAAGTTGTATTTAGTTCTATAGACTAGGAGACATACAGTGTCCCCCAAAAATGCTAGTCTATAGAATGCTATAGACTAGCATTTTTGGGGGACTCAGTTCTATACGTCTGCAGCCATGTAAGCTGTATGCCAGCGATATCAACGTTCAACCTCATAATTAATACGATTCTGTATCTCCCTATCACTATTAGCGTGGACCACCGGTACCAAGTACATATCTTCGGTGGTCCACCCTGCACATGGAATGCCGTAAGGGGGATAATAACATAATTATCTCGCTTGGCAAACGAGTTGGCGATCATAGATTAGGATCGATTGGTTTTTCGAGCGGCGCAGGCGTGAGTACCTGCACCTGATACGACTCTAGCCGAGGCACTAGGTGACCGGACCGGAGTTTAGTCTAAGCGCCGGGGAGAGGCCACCGCGTGATGACGATGCCCCAATGGCGAAAGCTGCCGATGACGATGCTCCGACGGCGAAAGTTGCCAGGGCAATGACTCGAGAGGATACCCGTGAGGGTAAACTGTCAGGCGGGCCACCAAAGACAAAGACCGGGTTCCAGGGGCCCACTCACATGGCAAAGAGGTACATGTAGGGCAGCTCTATAAGGTCGTGCGCCGTTCTTTCTGACGTCCTAGGCGGAATTAACGGGCGTGACTATACCATAGCATGGTGCCACAAAAAAGAGGCGACTTGGTTTTATGTGTTTTCTAGAAAAGTAGTGCTTTCATTCTCCATGTGATTACTCAGTCAGAAAAGAAAAGTCAGAGCTGGTGATATTACTATATTTACCTACTTAGATAAAGTGTAAAATAAGATGGATAATCTATTTTTTTTTTTCATGAATGATAATATGATGAGAGTGAAATTTTAAGATGCGTGCATCACAGTGACACAAAAGTAACAAGTTAAAGTTGGTCACAAATAAGTGGCACATGCATCACTGTAACACAAAAGTAAAACAGGTTGAAGTTGACCGCAAAACCGCTTATTAAGTCTCGAAAAAAGCTACCAATAAAATAGAAATAAAACCTCTTAATAGTTTCGACATTTACAACACGTGTTTTAGTTTTAAGTTATTGCAAATTATATATGTGCTAATAAATTATATTTAGTAGTGATTTAAATTGAATATTTTGATTAATATTATTTACTATTCGTAAATATTAATGAAAAAAATATCCTAGCATTTTCCAGTCCTTTTATTATTTTATTGTAATTAATTAATTGCATGCAATTAAAAAATATTTTTTAATGATGCCAAAGCAGTATAAATACTCACGCGCGTATATAAGTACACGCAACCCGTTCTTTTTTTTCTAATTTATCTTACCTGTTGCTTGAGCAAACAAATAAGCAAGCAAAATTCCCGATCTTTAAACCGTCATGTAAAGCGCGAGCGAGGGGCTGAAAATCTAAGATTAGTTTTGTGTTTGGCGATAAACAGGCTTTAAGTTTTGTAATTATGTTTATACACTATAGAGCAAAGAATTAAATGATTATACACTTACATATTATCTAATATATGTACTTACATACCTTTACTTAAAAAAAAAGATATGTAGTGTATAACGTATAAATATTTTCAATAAATACATACATACATACATATCATCACGCCATATCCCTTGCAGGGTAGGCAGAGAGAACAGAGTGCCAGAGAACTCCATCTCTGCATACTTCACTCTTCTATAAATATATCTTTTTATTTTGACTTAATTTGCCTTATCCTTTGAAGTGAACTGTGACTTAATTAAATTAAATAAATATATAGGTTACAAGTATTTAATCTACTGCAAAGAGCATTATACATTATTACAAATAAATTAAAATATAAATAAAATAATTATATTAGCATTTTCGTAATATTTAACTGTTAATATAAAGTATCACTAGATGGTAAATTTGGACTGACATTTCAACTATGAAAAATATAAATTAGTTTAATAAGAAAACTTTAAAAAGATTCCAAGAAAGATTTCATAATAATCTGATATTATAAAATATATATTTTTATTTATTTACTCAAAGAAATTTTCTTCGGTTTCATTAGCCTGCCCTCATCTCATGCTAAGAGCTAATTTAAAGAATTTATAACTTATTTATTATATAAATTATAAAACAGAAGTTTAAAATAATATTTAACGTAAATATGAGCACTGTGCTAAATATACATGTGCATAGGATATAAGATATTCTTTGTAATTAACAATGTGTATTTGATAGTGGCAAACAAATATAAGAGATTAAACGCAGATATTTGTTAATATTATAATAATAATAATGTTTCCTTTTTACATTTTTTTAGTTTTTACGCCCCTGAGATAATCCAGTGGGTAAATTTCCATATTTATTCCTACTCGAATTCGATTCTATGATTTATTATTACAATAAAAAACTACTTTTTTATCGTCCCGGATGGCTTGGCGGGGTCCCTTGGGACCGTAGAGCGGTCCAAAACATTTGTCTTTTATGAGGTTCATGGAAAAAAAAGCATAGCGAATTATTTTCTTACTACGTCACCACACACAATAATTTAAACTAGGTTATTATTAACCCAAATTGCCACTATGGTTGACTCTTTTTATGGTTGACTCTTTGTTGTTATGGAGAAAATAATTTGAAACTTTACGGCCCACATAGTTTGTTAACTTTGCGCAAACTGTTAGAATTGAGCAGCACCTCTTCTAGCATTAAGATATGGCCTTAACCATTTTTATTCATTTCATCATCATCTCAGCTCATACTCACTGTTTGTTTAACTCGAGCTTCCTTCAAAATGGAAGGGAAATCGACCTACTATACCCCGCTGGTCAGACGTGTTAGGATAGGGTTTTATTTCGAGCTTTCCTTCTCTCGCATTAGGTGTTATATGCGTTTTATATCCCTTAGTCGTCCTTTACGATAACCCACAGGTAAGATAGGAATTGTAGTCTTACTCCGTCACCACACGGAAAGAAAGGAAAGCCCATCTTTATTATTATATAATAAACCCACACGGGTAGTGTGGACCCAAAACATATTTCGTCAATATAAAAAAGTAAGAAAACGGCAATTTTACAGTGATAAATTATCATAATTCTGCCTTTTTGCCATCCACTACGAGACATAAGCTTCTCTCATATTCGTCACTCTATTACAATTATTCTTCGTCCCTAATATAAAGGGGATTTTTTTGGCGGGCTATGGAGTGGTCACATCCCGCTAAATCCGTCCGGAGCGACAGACGAAGCGGCGCGCGACCCTATAGACCCACCCTACGTGTACCTCTTCGCCAAGCAAGCGTGCCACTGGAACCCCATCTTTGTCTTGCGTGGCTCGCCCGGTGGTTTACCCTCACGGGTATTCTCTCGAGTCGATGCCCCGGCAGCTTTCGCCGTCGGGACATCGTCCTCACGCAGACAGTATCGTAATCGCAACGTTTGGCAGGCACTTTATGATCGTAATAAAATATAATACGTTACGAGGAGGGAGTTGCTGCAGTGAATCCTTAACCGATTTTTACGACTCTCACGAGCAGGTGACGATAACTGTATAATTACTCTAAGGAATAAGTCCCTTCGCCATACGAAATGCACGGTGGATAAATAAACTTTCATATGAGAGATTACAGGAATTTAAAACTAGTATTATAATTTCAACACTAGAATTAAGTCTGACAATTTGAATAATAGACATTTGGATAAACACAAAATATTTTTTTTATATCAGTACATAGAATATATGAATGAAATGATATGAATTACCTTTAATAAATTCCATGCTGTATGATACTTAAAGAAGTTACTTATATTGAGAACATATAGGTATGCCAAAGAACATTGGAGTCAGGCTTCCGTAAAGATTACTCTGTAACCATATTTGACAGGGAGAGTGGCAATAACAGTAAGTATTAAAAAGTTACCCCGAAGAGTGTTACTGTTCATTCTTCTACGGATTCCTCAGCCCTTTATAAGTCTTACTGGCAAATACGTGATGATGACACATTGTATTCTTAACCCGTTACCGTACGAGATAATGTGTTTATAATTCATTTTAACCTGTATGATCGGAAAGCAATTTATAAAATAGAAGCAGTACAATATCTGACTGATAAGAGCGTGTATATTTTCCGTGTACCACCGTCACCGTTTCACCAACAAAATTGGATTGAAGTGGGCTGCATGCCAGTACACACAGATATACAACCTACAGCATGATATTGTGAATAAATCGTAAGCTGCGCTCTGACCATGATATATGCCGGTACAAATTGGATTTATTTCTCGCTTTCCCTTCCCATTGGGTACTGAACAGAAACTGTTATTGCACGTATGAACGATGAGGTGTCATGAATAAAATATTTTGTTCGGAACACGTCACGCACCCGAAGCTTTCGATCGCGTTTTCGTTGTGATACACCAATCACATCACACCTCGTACCCTTGATTTATCGTACAAGTACACAAGTGTAGCCTACATCCGAAACAGGATAATAGAATTACCGAGCCCTCCAATCCGTTGATGAATGTGTATTGATTCTATTAATAAATAATATGTTAAACTTGTCATACGAATAACCATTTTACAAAATCTATAATAGATGAAGACAATATCAATGGATATAGCAACTTTTAGTGATTGATTGATGCACATGGAATAATGGTATTTTAATCAACATCATACATACATATATATCATCACGCCATATCCCTTGCAGGGTAGGCAGAGAGAACAGAGTGCCAGAGAACTCTATCTCTGCATACTTCACTCGCTTCCTCAACATTCATAATTCTCTTCATACACGCTCGCCGGTTTCGGAGACTCTTGACTCCGCCTTCCTTCAGTACCTGACCGATCTGGTCTAGGTAGGTTAGTCTCGGTCTCCCTCGGTACCTACATCCTTAATCAATTAATAAAAAATAATTAATTAATAATTTAATTTCCTTAATCAACATCAATTAATAAAAAATACGGTTTTGGTAGACTTATTAAGAAAAGCCACATAACATGTCTTGTATCGCTGAGAAAACATAGCTTGAATAAAGAGTTAAGGATAAAGAGCTACGAAAATCAAAGGAGAAGGCTTCCCCGTGACAAGATTTTTGAAATCTTATCTTGAAAAAATAAATGTAACTAACATTGCAAATAAATAATATTTTTTCTTCAATATAATATAAATAAAATAAAAAAAAAACAACAGGCAGTCATGGGGACTGCCGATAGAAGTGAAAACTATTAACTTAAAACTAATTGAAATAATAATAATTTTCTAATTTTTATATAAAAATAAAAAATATTATCGAACATCTAGGAATCGGTTTATCACGCTAGTAAGATAACCTCTAAACCACAATGATACTCATTTCATGACATAAAGGTTAAATATTAAAAATACAATTAAAAATAAATAATGCCATACTTTTAAATGCACATGAAAAAATGATATGAATATTGAAAATATTTGAAAATAAATTCTTTATTTTCATTATTCATTTATCTATATAAAACATTAAAATGTTCAATACTCACTTTTATATTGAACAGTAATCCTTTATTATAATTAAACGATTACAATAACATCCAAACTATAAAACCACTTAAATAAAAACGCTGAACTTTCCACATTGTCAATTTAACCTTACTTGTACAACACGGTCCACTTACGAATATAAATGTACTGCTATTATAGCATGTTGGTGACGTGAACTTATGAAATTATACCCATCCAAACGTCCAACGCGCACATGATACAGCCAGAGATATTTAACGTATTAGTGTATACGTGTACACAGGCCACTGCGCGTGCGCCAGTCTGACTACTCATAGCTATAGATATACTATTAGCATTAGCATGTCGGTGACGCGAACCTATAAGTTTTTCACCTCCAAAAACGCTCAACGCGCCTAAAGAAATTTTCATATAGCTATAGATATACTATTAGCATTAGCATGTCGGTGACGCGAACCTATAAGTTTTCCCCTCCAAAAACGCTCAACGCGCCTAAATAAGTTTTCACATAGCTATAGATATACTATTAGCATTAGCATGTCGGTGACGCGAACCTATAACTTTTTCCCCTCCAAAAACGCTCAACGCGCCTAAAGAAGTTTTCACATAGCTATAGATATACTATTAGCATTAGCATGTCGGTGACACGAACCTATAAGTTTTTCCCCTCCAAAAACGCTCAACGCGCCTAAAGAAGTTTTCACTTCAAAAATTGCCGATTTTTTATCACCACAAAATATTTTACACAATAATTATTTACACGATAACTGAAAATGAAACAATCTGATTTATTCATACATTTTTGGACGAGAACATTAGCATGTTTTGGAGCAAGGATTTTAGGCTCACTCTCATGGTAATAGAGAGGTACGTACATATGTTAGGTTATGAGGTTATACATCGTCCCTTCCGCCGCTCCGGATGGTTTGGGGAGGGTGTGACCGGATTATAACAGGTCTTCCAAAAAAAGGCAATCTTGGAAGCATTAGCATGCTTGATTATTTCCTACCTGATTTGTGAAGTGGTAATTTATTCTCGAACGATGAAGCCTTTTTACCGCTTCTATTTTCAGTTTCTTTTACGTCTTTTATATCATTTAGTTTTAGGTAAAATGATAACGTTTCGGCTAATTGACTGTAATTACAAAGCAAATATAATATTTATATGGAATTAAAGAACTTTGTACGCAAATAGATTTCTATGCGATCTCTTTTATGAATACCTAGATCATTGATAAAGGAATACTTCTAGATCCATATCATTATGTACTCCATGGGCTAATAATAAATCCGTTGTGATCCGTCCCCGAGTAAAGCTATAAGGCAATCAATTGTATACAGTGGTTTAGCATGCAAATGCCATTTATTAGATTTATGCTTCAATGCAAAACGACTCATTCCTATTTTGCTTTGCGTTTTATTTGAATATTACTGTGATACCCATTTTTTGTTGTTTTTCCATTGTTGATTTTAATACGCACACAAATCTGTACCATTCTGCAGCTTTATATGGTTTAATCTTCTTTGCAGATACAAATCGGCGTATCGGTATATTGTCTTTTGGGACATATATTTCAATAACTCTGCTGTGGTATTGCATATAAATCGTTCTTTTAGACATTTGACAATAATTTACGTCGATAATTTGCATCCATACATATATTATATCTTTATTAACGTTGAGATATATTTTCTGCAGTGCCTCGTTTATTTTTACTTAATGAAGCACATCATTGCTTTATAACAGGTAGGCAGCTTTATATAAGTTAATTTAAGAACGCTATATATACAGTAATTAAAAAATAAAACCATTTCAACCGCCATTGAATAAATTATAACAGGGTCGGGCTATATAATGGGCATTTTTAAACCCATTTTAGAATTAAGTTATTTTTGTGAGAGACGGTGAAATGAAAGTGACGTTGACGCGACATGTAATGGTCACTCCATTAGGACGACGGCTGCTGACGTTATTCTTTATAAACAATAGCCATATCGATAGTACCCAGTGAATACTGAAGTCAATAGCTTTAACATGTTATTGACAGTATATTATATATTACCGACCTTTATTGTGAACACGTACGCACGTAATAGTTCAGACATAGAAATAAAACATTAATAAATTTATATAAATATCTTTATCTTTAAATAGGTACCGGGGAAGACCGAGACTCACCTACCTAGACCAGATTGGTCACGTACTGAAGGAAGGTGGAGTCAAGAGTCTCCGAAACCGGCGAGCGTGTATGAAGAGAATTATGAATGTTGAGGAAGCGAGTGAAGTATGCAAGGATAGATTGTAATAATGGAACATGACAACTGAACAGTCGCGATCCATTGAAAAATTAGATTTGCTGTCGAATAATGTGTACTCGCGCACGAAGGGTTCCGTAAAACTAAAAAAAATATGTGATGTAACTAAAAATTTAAGGTTTTCGGAATTTTTCCTTTATATGTGCTAGAAACCGTTACTTCATGCAAAGTTTCAAGATTCTAGGTCGACTGGAAGTACCCTGCAGGTTTTGATTCCCTTGCGAGTGTCGAAAATTTGCGAAAATTTGCGGCATAAACGCCTGTATCTTTTGATTGCATTGGCTTAGAAGTTTATTTTTTTCACAGCTTTAAGGCACAGTAAACTTGAGTATTTGATATAAATTTCAGCTTTTTTTTTTTAGGTGTGGGTTATGGTCGGCACTCTTCTCGCACCACTCCGTCCGGGGCGACAGAGGGGCGTACGCACGCATACCCGTAACCCACCCATGAACCTCGCCTACGTCGTTGGACCGGCCACTGGAGCAGCGTGAACTTGTCGTCAGTGGCCGGCCCGACGGAATAGCCCCTTTCCTTGAGCGACGTCCCCCCCCCGGGCGGACGTCGGTCCCTCCTCGCGCGGTCAGCCTCTCGGCGGGTGACGGACTAATTCCCCGGTCCAGTCACCCGCGGCCTCGGCTACGGGTAAATTTCAGCTTGATACCTCCACGCGTTCCTAAGAAAAAGAGTCTTGACAGACAGACAGACGGACAGACGGACAGACGGACGGACGGACAACAAAGTGATCCTATAAGGGTTCCGTTTTTTCCTTTTGAGGTACGGGACTCTAAAAAACGAATTATTTTATTTTTATCACCATAAACCCGCTATTCTCGGACTTCTTTATTGTTAACAATATATTCAGTTCCCACACAGAAGTTCATATCGTAATGCTAGAAGTAGTGTTAAATTTCTGACTTCACTAGCGTTTTGCGTCAAGCTAACAATATTTTTACGGCGTTAACTTTTAAACAATGTTATGAGTTAGCCATAATTGCTGTTCGAGTTAACACTAATCTGTTTTAAATTATCCGTATGATGATACACTAAGAATACAATCCACTACTCTTTGCCTTTCTACGAGTGTCGGACCAGATCTGATGACGCCACAACCGTGACAGCGAAGTAGTTTTTTATAGTATGGCTATATTGGAATCATAAAATCAAAAATCACGTCGAGCTTCATTAATATGAATAAATTTCCACCGACTTACGTCTGGCTAATAAAAACTACAAAAAAAAATGTAAAATGTAAAAAGTTCCATTTTCAAGCTTGACCAATAATTTTCTTTTGAGACAATAATAATAATAATAAAAAGCCCATTTATTTCCAACAACCTTAAATAACATTTTCTCTTATATCTAAATAACTATGTCTACTATGTTATTGGAACCCCACATTGGGTAAAGGCCTCCTCTAGCTTACTCCAGAGTTTTCTATCGTTTGCTTTGCTTCTCCAATTTTTGTCTGCTACTCGGATTATTTCGTCGATCCACCTGTTCCTTGGGTGACCTCTCGTTCTTTTTCCCGCTGGTCCTTCCCAAGTTGTGGTTTCTATTGTCCATCTATTGTCTATGTACCTGGATATATGCCCAGCCCATCTCCATTTCTGTGTGCGTGCATGATGAAGTACATCTATTAAGTTTGTTTTTGCTCTTATGTCTTTGCTTCTTATCTTTTGAATTTTTCTTACTTTTAATATACTTCTTTCCATAGCTTTCTGACAGTTTGTTAGTTTTGTTTTTATTCTTGTGTTATACGTCCATGTTTGGCAGCCATAGGTGAGGGTCGGAAGAATACAAGTATCCATTACAGTCTTCTTTAGGTAAAGGGGGAGATTGCCTTTTAGGATTTCCTTTAGACTCCAGTATCTTTTCCACCCAAGGTTCACTCGCCGTTCTATTTCTTCTTCTTCATTTTTATTACTGAATGATACTTGTTTGCCGAGGTATGTATAGCTATTGACGTACTCTAGCGGTTTGCCATACAGGTCGATGTTAGTAGTTTTACTGTTTGTCATTAGCTTCGTTTTTTCTTGGTTTATTATGAGCCCAACTTTTTCGCTTTCTTCTCTCAGTGTGCTTATCATTTCGTTTAGTTTGTCACTGGTTACGGCGAATATGATGATATCGTCAGCGAATCTTAAATGCGTTAAGCTCCTCCCATTTACTCTGATTCCGTGTGTTGGCCAGTGCAAATTTTCAAAGATAAGTTGCAGTACCGCTATAAAAAGTTTTGGTGAAAGAGGATCTCCTTGCCTTACTCCACGGCAGATTGGTATATTTGTTCCTCTATTTTCTAGTTTTACTCTGCTTGTACTTCCTTTGTAGATGTTTTTTAATACCTTTATGTATTTTTCTTGGATTTTGCAGTGGTCCAGGGTTTCCCATATAGACTTATGAGAGATCGTATCAAAAGCTTTAGCGTAATCGATGAAGGCTATGTATAATGGTTTGTTGAACTCCTTGTGTTTTTCTATTACTTGTTGAATAACGTGTATGTGGTCTGTTGTGGAAAATCCCGAACGGAAGCCAGCTTGTTCTAAAGGTTGGTGTTCATCAATTTTTGGGGATAATCTACTTTGGAGAATTGACATAAATAGTTTGTACACGCTTGAAAGAAGACTTATAGGTCTGTAGTTACCTACGTCTTTCGGGTCTCCTTTTTTGTACAATAGGATTATATCGGAACTCTTCCATTGATCTGGCACTTGACCAGTGTCTAGAACTTTATTAAACATATAAGTAAGAGGTCGAGCTAAGAGCAGATAACCTGTTTTCAAAGCCTCGTTTGGTATAGCATCTGGTCCTGGACTTTTATCATTTTTCAGCTTTTTGATATGTTTGATAATTTCCAAATCGTCTATTGGTGGTATTTCGATATGTTTATTGGTTACTTCACTATGTATTATGTTGTTACTTACATGACTTGTAGTTATATTGTCAGATTTCTCTGCATACAGTGTTTTGTAAAAAACCGTTGCACTATTTATCACGTCGTCTCTGGTTTTTGTCTCATTCGTTCCAGCATTAAGGTTTTGAATCCATTTTTTATGCGTTGTTAACTGTTTGTATGCTTTTTTGGTACTTCTATATTTCTGCAAATTTTCTTCTATTATCTTGTTTCTATGGTTCTGATAATCTCTTCTGATGGCTTTGCTTGTTGTTTTAAAAAGAACACTTAATTCATTTTTGTTTTCTTTGGTTTTTTGTTTCATTTTTATTAACTCTGTTCGTCTTATCAGCATGTCTCTTGTATGTTTACTTATAATTTTTTCAGCTCTGTTTATTTCTGAATTAGGTGTTTTTTGTGGCATACTCTTTTTAATGGTATTTTCTATTACATTGTATAGTGATTGAGCATCGTGGTTGTTGTCTTGGAGGTTCAAGTCTTGTATATTATGTTCTAGATTTTTCAAGTATCGATTGATATCTTCTGTTGTTTTTAATGGCTTAGGTTGTGATTTAAAAGTTGATCTAGTTTTCTTTTGGTTTCCTAGAATATAAGTAGCTCTTACTTGGCGGTGGTCTGATCTAAATTGTAAGCCGTGTAGAGCTTCTATATTTCTTATTTTCTTGGGTTCATTTGATAAGATATAATCTACTTCATTTTTTGTTTTCCCATCTGGAGATAGCCACGTCCATTTACGGTTTTTTCTCATCTTGAAGAAGGTGTTCATGATCGATAGTTTGTTCTCTAAGGCATTATGCACTAGCTTTTCGCCCCTTTCGCTCCGAATTCCGTAACCAAATTTTCCTATAACTAAGCTGTCTTTCATATTCGTTTGTCCAACTTGACCGTTGAAATCTCCAATTAGAAGGACGTGTTCTCCAGCCTGTTTAAAAGCCGTTTCCAAGGTGTTGTAAAATGAGGTTATTGCTTCTTCTGACGACTTTTCTGTGGGCGCGTACACCTGTATTATTGATAAGCTTTGACTTTCGTATTTCATTTGTATTACAGCGACCCGCTCTGACAGGCCTGTGAAGTTTATTATGTTTTTCTTATGTTTTTTCTTGATGAGAAAACCTACTCCGTACAAACCAGGCGTTACTCCTTTATAGCATAGAATATAGTTCTCATGTTCTTCAATATTACAACCCATTTTTCGGACTTCCGCTATACCAAGTATGTCTATTTCTATATTTTGTAGTGAGTATAATAATTCTATGTATCTTATCTCGGACCCTAATGATCTGACATTAAATGTGCCAATTTTTAGGATTTCATTTTCGTCTTGTGTTTTTGTGCTAGCTAGAGGGTTATGGTCTCTTTCCCCCACGGGGACCAGCCGGCTTGGGGGAGTATTTATTTGGTTTATTAGTTGTGAGTTTTTGTAGTTTTCGTTATCGTTTTTCCGGTTGCTGGCGAGTTTTAATTGCTATTTATAGTTTTTTTCTTTAAGTGAGTTGCTTCTAGGACGTGTCATAAAGTCGAAAGCGTTTTTTGTGGCGATTTTTTTTGGGCCTGCTGAAGAGGGTAGTTCGTTCTGGTTAGGTGAGAAGGATGATTCTCTTTTCCTCTTCTCATTCTTTTGGATATCGGATGGTTTCTTGACTATGAGTTGTTCTCCTCTCAGGTAGGCAATATTGCCTTTGTTCTTTTCTTCTTCGAGTTTTGGCTGCAGAGATTTTCTTATTTCTAGCGTTTCTTTCGTAAAGTCTTCTTTTACGTATATTCCTTCAGGGAGTTTCTTTTTGTTTTTAAGAATTGTGTTTCGTCTCCAATTGGAGGTAAAAGAAATAAGTATAGGTCGAAGTCCGTTACTTGTTTTACGACCGATCCTATGAGCCTTATCGATTTCATATTCCTGGATATCCATTGCCAAGTGTGTGTTTATTTTTTCTTTCATAAATTTAACTATATTTAATTCTTCGGCGCTGCCTTCTTTTAACCCAAAAAATAATAAATTGTTTTTTTTCTTTTGTATCTCTATTCCTTTAATTTTTTCTTTTAGTTCTGAAACTTCAGCTTGGAGATGTTGGTTTTGTTCCTCTAATATTTTAAACTTTTCGCCCATTTGCTTTGTAATGTTTTGAGTAACAGCCTCCGTAATCGATATTGTTTGTCTATCCATTTGTTCTTGAATTTTTTCCAATAAATATTGCATCTGGTCTTCCATTATTATTTTGATTAAATTTAAGATATTTTCAAATATTTTCTATATGGCAATATTGTTGAATGGGGAAATTTAACTTCTTTATATGGCAACACTCTATTTGTCAAATTTAGTTTGTGACGTTGGCTATCTTGACACTTGACATTGACGATTAAATATTTTTCTCACAATATTATTTTTGAGGTTATATAATGAATGTGTTCACAGCAGTGAATTAGTTATTTAGAAGGTTGTGCGTGTGTGATTTTCTTAGTTGATATACTTTTCACGACTAAATGTTTATTATAACTGTTGTTGACACTGTTTTAACTAGTTGCGACACTTTTTTAACGAGATTTTACTGAGAGTGATAATTGTGACGTCTTGTTATTTACTACACCGGAACCGGAAAACGAGAGATTTGAGACAATAGCTATATATTTTTTTTATTATCAGACATAATATTAATGAAGAATATCTTATAATATTATCCATATTGGTTTCTTTTTTTATATTATGGCTGTCTCTTATTTGTTTACTTTTATAACAATTTATTATTATTGGCTTGTATACGTCTCACTCCTGGAATTAAGTCACCTCCACAATCAAACAGAAATTACCTACCACACCGCGCTGTCCAGACCTGTAAGGTTTTATTTAGTTTTCTTTCTCTGACGTAGATATCTATACATACTCGTATTATAACCTTATATTAGTTGTACTTTATGACCTTGGCAGACAAGATAGGGAAAATTGAATTATATTCTTACTACGTAAAATAAAAAATAAATATAAATCATTTCTTATGTTATAGATATTTCCTTGGAAGTTTCGTTAAAGTCATCTCATTATTCAAATTTAATTTTCTCAATGGAAATGTTATTTTATTTAGTCCCAACATATCTTACAATAACTGAAAAGTAGTATAAAAATGCTAAAATAATTTAATTTTTACATTTTGCTTTCCTTTGCAATAAATTATCTCTTTGAAGTAGATAAGATAACCTGCATATTTATTTATGTTGATTAAGTGTAAGTTCAGCTTCAGAGAGACAAGGTAAATTAAAAACAAAATATAAAGAGGCATTTTTAGAAAATATTTTAAGCCGTATACTATTTAAATTCATTTTTATGCTATATACTTATTACATACATACATATCATCACACCATATCCCTTGCAGGGTAGGCAGAGAGCTGCCAGAAAAGACTGCCAGAAAACTCTATCCTTGCACACTTCACTCGCTTCCTCAACTAATTAATAATTCTCTTCATTCACGCTCGTCGGTTTTGGAGACTCTTGACTCCACCTTCCTTCAGTACGTGACCAATCTGGTCTAGGCAGGTTAGTCTCGGTCTCCCCCGGTACCTACATCCTTCCACTTTCGCATTGTATACCTTCTTAACTAGACGTTCGTTCCGCATTCTTTCCACATGTCCGAACCATCGGAGCATCCCCTTTCGCATCTTTACACCAATACTCTCTTTCATACCTACTCGCTCTCTTACGTTGTCGTTACGAATGCGATCGGTCAGCCTAACTCCACAGATTTTCCGTATTTTCTTTTTTTCTATATACTTATTTATTTATATATAACACAGTATCCGAATACCTTTATTAAATTAAGCTATTGACTTACCATCCTGTTATCTTTTATCTGCAATGCTGAGAATCATCTAAAGCTGTGAGGTAGCGGCGACGAATACTACCAAGCCTAACTTCGCTCGTGGATGTCGTAAAAGACGACTAAGAGCCTTATGCATCTGGGCCACTCCATTGAGGCCGTCAGGTCAAAAATTACATTCCCAAGGAGGGTTGACGTCAGGCAGGCAGCCAGTCATAAAACTATTGCCAGTAACTTTTACAATATGTACGTATCTTGCTGGTTTATTGTTGCTATGGACTGATTAAAACTGGACCATTACCAACCACTAAGGGTATTTTACTTTAAAGAAACATATATTATATATGATTGTACAGATAGCGTGGCTGCATGGATTCATAATGATATCTAATGTTAACGCGAGTATTACATATTTGAAATAAAACTATTTTTACGAATTCTATCGCGTTTGAATTTGATTTTTAATTGCCGACGTTTCAAATACTTTGCAGTGATCATGGTCATGGGAGGTGCTCCCGTGATAGAAATCCGTAAAGTAGTTTTATTTCAAATGCATGGATTCAGTTCTTAAAAACTATTAATTCATAATCTCATCTAATTCCACCCTTAAGATCAAGATTCCTTTTCAATTATGGGACAATTGACTTATTATATCACGTTGATCAGACTGGTTGTTCTTTTATTGGCGGCGGGCTATGGAGTGATCTCACCTCACTAAATCCGTTCGGGGCGACAGAGGAAGCGGCGCGCGACCCCATAGACCCACCCTACATGTAACTCTCCACGCCAAGCGAGCGGGCCACCGGTACCCGGTCTTTGTCTTCGGTGACGCGAAAGGCTGACTGGTTGGTTTAAAGTTTCATTTCGAGCTTAGCCTTCTATGCATAGATATCATACATACATACATATCGTCACGCCATATCCCTTGCAGGGTAGGCAGAGAGAACAGAGTGCCAGAGAACTCTATCTCTGCATACTTCACTCGCTTCCTCAACATTCATAATTCTCTTCATACACGCTCGCCGGTTTCGGAGACTCTTGACTCCACCTTCCTTCAATACATGACCGATCTGGTCTAGGTAGGTTAGTCTCCGTCTCCCTCGGTACCTACATCCTTCCACTTTCGCATTGTATATCTTCTTAACCAGACGTTCGTTCGGCATTCTTTCCACATGTCCGAACCATCGGAGCATTCCCTTTCGCATCTTTACACCAATACTCTCTTTCATACCTACTCGCTCTCTTACGTCGTCGTTACGAATGCGGTCGATCA
Organism: Lymantria monacha; assembly: GCA_905163515.2. Classification (NCBI taxonomy): domain Eukaryota; kingdom Metazoa; phylum Arthropoda; class Insecta; order Lepidoptera; family Erebidae; genus Lymantria; species Lymantria monacha. Next base: position 13,091,411 of record LR991088.1, read on the forward strand.
GCCTAACTCCACAGATTTTCCGAAGAGATCGCATTTCAACCGCATAAATTTTACTTTCAAACTCTTTTCTGCATACCCAACTCTCGCTTCCATACAGTAATGTTGGGACAAGCACTGCGTTATGTATTGCTACACGTGCCTTCTGGCTGAGGTGGTGGCTGCCGAGAAGTTGCCCCAACGCTCCGTTCACTCTATTTCCCGCATTCACTCTTCGCTCTATATCAGTGGTGTACCGTCCATCTCGGCTAAATCCACATCCAAGATATACAAATTCATCCACTTGCTCTAGTACATCATTACCTATTGTTACTCTTACATCTGTTCTGGCTTCATCTCTTTCAAAGAACATTATTTTGGTTTTGATCACATTCACGCGTAGACCATAGATATCATCTACATATTATATTCCTTATTCGTCTTTTACTGGCAAGAGAAATGATAAATTGCATTTTAACCACAAGGAATTGCAGATCATTGTGAGAATAACTATTTATTGGAGTTTACTCCTTAAGAATCGATTTTCATATAAGGCGCCCGGTATGAGAAAAAATTGAGGAGTAAAATCTAGTGATCGAATGATCTCGTTACATTTTTGGTGCGCAACCTATTCTGCGCACCTTTCACTTTCTGACGTGAGATAATACTTCACTGAACAGTTTTAATAAATGTAAATTTTAAATAAATATATATATATTATTTTTAGTCAAATGAGCTTTTTTTGCGTCTGTTTTGATAATCGTACTTAAGGAGTAAACTCCAGTCGTGCGTCGAAGCTGACACACACACTTTTTTTATTTACCTATTTTGTCGATTCAGATTGTAATTTATTTAAATAACAAGAAATGTTTAATTAATATAGTTCATGATATTTGCACATAATATCTTAAGTGAAAGTTTCACTGCATTTGCATGTGGCATTGTGTTATAGACAGTTATAAACTTTGATAGCTTTGCCAGTTCCGTACGCAGTATCACAATGCTTAAAGTTGGACGTCTAGATGCAATCTCGGAAACAAGCCGACGTGCCTTGTATTTCCGTAAATTTCTTCTGGGGGCTACTGAAATTAGATTTGCTTTGTTATATAAAATAACAATATCAAACTATCTATTTAACTTTGTGTGGTCAGGAATACTACAATAAATAATTTCACTTCCCACAAGCGATATAGTTTCGAAATCTAGGTGATCAATATTCTATACGTGTAATATTTATCTCGTTATTGATAAGGTTTTTCAGTGTGGTGACGGAGTAAGAATACATTTCACCACCCCAAATCTTAACCGTGGGTGATCGTACGAGACGACTAAGGGATAAAAAACGCTTATAACAGCAAGAGATGGAAAACTCGAAACAAAACCCTATACCAATATGTCTGACCAGCGTGGTATAGTAGGTAAAATTCCCTCCTATTATGGCGGAGGCTCGAGCCCAACAGTGCGACATGTATGAGCTGTGATGATGATAAGGTTAGAAATATAACTACCAGAATGCACTGCTCTTTCTTTTTTAAAAAAGTGCTCTTCTTAAAGCTTATTTGGACGTTGTTAAGCAGAAAGGACTCAAAACACACAAAGTTAGTTTTGAGTTATGGGCATTTGAAGTTAAACTGTAAATTTTTTGTAACAAAAAATTATTCTTTAAGGATTTTTTTTCAATTTTATGAAGATGATAGTCTATATTTTTTATCTATCGAATTATAGTTTAAATTTTGCAATAGTTTTCGAGATATTCAGTAAAATGTGGGTTGAGTCTTTAATATTTAACTGAAGTTTGTAAAGACAGGTATATTTTTTTAATTTCTCAGAAAAGACTCAAAACTACCCTTCGAATCCCTTAACCCTTATTTTTTTTTAAAGAAATAAAAAATTGTGAAGTGGATACAACGTAATTTGTCCTTAAACTTATGGCTACCAAGATCACAAAACATCAAGTTGTTTCTATAAACAACAATATAAAAATTAGAAAGAAAGAAATAGTACAGTCCCAAAATGAGCGCGAATACCAATTTGTCTCATCCTCTTCCAAGACAAAATTGGCCTGTATCCATCAACATCCTCAATGATATTGCCATTTCCTTTAAGGTCATTCTAAAATTCATGACAGTTTTCAGGTATTAAACCAAATATAGATCTGAGATCATCAAGTTTTGCTTGAGGAATAGGTTTAGATGATGGCGCCGCCCAAGTCAAATAAGGCCTTGAGATCGCTCTCTATGAGCTGTTTATCTGCTCCTCTAGGGATAAGCGAAGACTAATGTTATTGACTGATGGCCAGTGAGAGCTAGACAGCATACAGATGCTTCTGATGATGATAATATGCACCAGAGGGGGCGGATCCACAGGCGTGCAGTGCAGCGATTTCCTATAGTATATATTGTGTGTTCCTACCTGTTCTCCGGCTGTCCTGTCATTACGAACCCGTTGAAAGGTTAAAGGAACGTCTCTGTACCATAAGAATATCGAGCTGTTGTTCCCTTAGGAATATACCTACTTCATCCCTCTGTTGGGACAGGCTATCGGCGTTAATGTTCCTAACTTAAGGTGTCGTGGTTTGACTCTGCCGAGAATGTAATGTAAATCCATTATTAGTTGAATTTAAGAGAGCCCAGGCTTTCGAGTGTGGGAGCAAATCTAATGGCGGTGTTGAGGAGGGCGATGCTGTCGCTCTCGTTCCTCATAAGCTCCGCTGCTATTTCGCGGATCTCCGTGAAATTTATTAGAGCCGTGAAATTGGCCACAAGTGCTAGATCCAGGTCTAGTCCCTGTGGGGTATCTGGGAGTGCATTGCTCGTTACTTTACTCCACAATGGTGTGGATTTATTGACTTTTATGCCCATAAGGAGCTTAGGCTGGCTTCCGGTATGCTTGTTATGCCCAAAAGTTGGCGGGAGTGCTGTAGTTGTCACCTGCATAGTAGGTAGGGACGCGGGTGGCTGTTTTTGCGGCAGGGCGGGGAAGGACTCCTTATTGCTCAGTAAGGAGCGATTCAATCTATTATGAGTTTCACGAAGCCCTTGTTATAGTACTTCGCCCGGCTCTGATGCGGGGCCATTCTTTTCGGCGTCCTTGGGTAGCCGTGGTAGTTGGGTGGGTGGCCAACCTCTCCGCACAGAACAATAGGGTGGTTCGGCGCAAAGGGAGATGACCTTGGGACGTTCACACACCGATGTGTTATGGTCTCCTAGACACTACGCATCTTGGACGGGTGAAACAGTTGTTGGATGTATGTCCATACAGCTGGCATTTATGGTATTGCGTTAAATTGCCCATTTTGTAAGGGGGTTCTACTGATACCCCAGATAGGCTACATACTTTGGTGACTCTATATATGCCTTTACCCTTTGGGGTATTTTCCTCTCTCTTTCTTGTAATTCTTCTTGCTGTAACGGCTTTCTGCCGAGCAGTAAGGAGAACTCGTGAGAAAAACAATTTGTCTTGAAAAAGACGGTTTATTGTTCCACTTCGATGTCCATTAAAAACGGTTGGTCGTAAGCGCGCGGTAACACTCGGGAGTGGGAGGACGCGAGCCGGCGGCACAAGTGCTCACCAGTACGGACACACGCAGAATGTTGTTGTTTGTTTTGAAAAAAGGCGGGAGTTGACAGTTTTTATAAATAATTTGCCGACATAAATGTTGCCGCTATAAAAATATCTGGAAATTAATAATCATTTACTAGTTATTTATAATTTGAATACAATCATGTCTGTTTAAAAATTATGCTAAACGTAATCTGTTTATTTTAGGTAAATTCTTTTCAAACTCTTAACAATACCCGATTTACAGAGATAGGTAGTTGAGTCATTCTACCCCGAGATAGAGCCCGATTGTTTTAAGTCAATTCGGCTGCATTAAAAGTATTTGTATCATTTATTAATTGTAGTCTTTACAAATAACTGAGCTTGCCTGAATCGATTTAGGTGAACTAATAACATGAACTGTCACATTAAAGGCGCTTTTTTGAAACATGCCGTGTCGTTTCTGAAAAACCAAAAAAAATATTATGTCTCAGTAATCTACACATACATATCATCACGCCATATCCCTTGCAGGGTAGGCAGAGAGAACAGAGTGCCAGAGAACTCTATCTCTGCATACTTCACTCGCTTCCTCAACATTCATAATTCTCTTCATACACGCTCGCCGGTTTCGGAGACTCTTGACTCCACCTTCCTTCAGTACCTGACCGATCTGGTCTAGGTAGGTTAGTCTCGGTCTCCCTCGGTACCTACATCCTACCTATCTACTATCCTATTCCTATTACTATCCTACATACTTTCGCATTGTATATCTTCTTAACTAGATATTATGTCTCAGTAATCTGATTACACAAAAAGAACCCAACCTGTTTGAGTCCTTTCAATTATTTCTTTCAATAATATTGCAGATCAAAACTATTTTTCAGAAAGAATCCAAACAGTTTGAGTTTATTTTGGTTTTTCGACATTAACAAAATAGTCATAGAAATGAATTACTCAGAAACAATTCAAGGGGATTGACTTCATTCAGCGAATACATTTTGTGTGCTCATCATACTGTGGGTTAGGTCGAGGTAGCTGAGAAAACAGTTTTCGTGTACCTTTTAAAAATAGAGTTTTCAGTACATGACAGATTCGACCTTAAGGAATACGATGGCATAATTAACTCCATTTTGACCAATATGTGGTTTGAGTCCTTTCTGCTTAACTGCGTCCATTTATAAAAGGACTTGTCATAACGCTCAAAAACACTATAGCATTTAGTTCTTTCTAGATCCTACCTTTTTTTGTATTTTTATTGGTGGGCTATGGGTGCGTCTCACCCCGCCAAATCGGTCCGGGGTGACGGAGAAGGCGGCGCGTGACCCCATAGACCCACCGTAAAATCCTCTCTCTTCGCCGCACGAGCGGACCACCGGTACCCGATCTTTGTCTTCGGTGGTCTTCTAGATCCTACCTGGCAGATATTATTTTTGTAACTTACAATTGAGGGCCTTATTTTGAAATAAAACTACTTTTACGGATTCTATTGCGTTTGTTTTTAGTTTTTAAATTTCCCGTCACTTCACAGTAATCTTCAGTGATCACTAGTGATCATCATCATCCTCATCACAGCCCATAAACGTCCCACCGTTGGGCTCGGGCCTCCTCCGTAATGGGGGGGAAATTAACCTACTATAACGCGCTGGTCAGACGTGTTGGTATAGGGTTTTGTTTTGAGTTTTCCTTCTCTCTCATAGATGTAATATGCGTTTTATATCCCTTAGTCGTCTTGTACGATAACCCACGAGTAAGATATGGGGTGGTGTGTGGTAGTGATCACTGTAAAATATTCGAAACGTCAACGTAGTTTTATTTCAAATGTGTACTCCCGTAAACATCAGAAACCATTATGAGGACCTTAATATTTGCAAGTGAAGTGGATAAACTTCTTTTTTTTAAGGTTATGGTCTGGCACACGCCGTTCATTCCATCCGGGGCGATGGAAGGGCGTCGTGTGGCCCTATTACCCACCATATTCCCTCGCCATTTATTCCCTCGCCATTGGGCCGGCTATTGGTACTGAACCCTTTAAATCCGTGGATGTGGATAAACTCTGCTACGTCATCGAGTAGTTTGGTAATAATAACTTGACAGTGGTATCAAGTTGAACATTTCTTCAGCACACTCCTAGTGAAAGAGCCGATGGCGTACAATATGCAGTGACCCTATATTTTCTACACCGCGTTAGCGACTCCAGGTTACCCGTGAGATAAGGATCACCGATCATACCAATAACACGTATTTTCTGTGAGTTAACAAGGTCTAGCAGATATTTCAGGGCCGTTTATTTCTTACATCTCTAGGAACGAACTTGTGATTTGTATAACTCAAGCTATTTCGGCGTAAACTACCGCCTGGTTTTGTTCTAGATGTCCAGCTTTTTGCGCGATGTACATATGCAATGAGACTTGCTTGAGTATGACATATTAGTTACGATTTCCTTTGCTTTTTTAAAGTATATTTATAATTTTTTAATCCCACACTCTCACGTGGATTTTGAAAAGGATGAAAATGGGATATGATATGTTAATTACATCTATCCAGAAGAATGAAACCTCGATAAGGAACATTGCGCCAACCCGTCCAACCAGCAAGTGTTGTAAGGTGATTGCTCTCCTACTTAAGAGGAGGCTCGTGCCCAGCAATCGGACGTACCTGAGCTGAGATCAATGAATTAACATCATATATATTAAATATGAAAAAAAAAAAAAAAAAAAAAAAAAAAGCAGGGTAGGTTGAAAATTTAACACTTTATTACAAAGAATACTTGAAATTAACTTACTATAGTTTATCTAATCTAAGAAGTACATTTTAACGTTTTGCATTTTTTAATACACTTAATAACTTATATTTACATAATTAACCTTGCCTTGACTTTCTTGCACAGCAATCTAATGTTGAAACTCGTAAAACTAATTTAAAATAAAAATTACATGGTAAATAGTAATTGTTATTGACGATCTAACAATGTCACATCATCACGTTCTATGCAGTAGTGCTTGACAACTTCCAATTCACGAATATCCAAATAATCGGTAAAAATATTAGAATAATATAATTAATCGAATAAAGATTTTGACAGAGATGTATATTTCGAATTCAAATTTATTGACAAAGAAATAGACTTTTGACGGGAATTTGAAAACGTCATGTGGTGCTCTTGTATTATATTCGATATCTTAGTGTTTTAACGTGTTATATTAGATAATTTTGATGGCATTTTATGTAATATGAAGCGGCGGAACTACTAGGATGTAGTGAATATCATATAAAAGTGCTTTACAACGTTTTCGTTTTCCGTCAAAATTCCCACAAGATACCATTAACAGTGTGGCCATTGCACTGTTAATAGCTACAATTTGACTTAGACAATGACTAACTTGAAAGACTAAAAACGTGAAATATTTATAACTTGACACTGGCACCAATAGCTCGTATATGTAGCTGATTGCCAATATATAAGAAGAAGAAGAAGAAGACAAAGAAATACTTATAATTTTCGCGACGATGATAATTGAAGTAATAGTAGTGATTTTTAATAAATAGCTATTTTCAAATCCAGTTTTTGTTTTTACTTAACCTAATCCTACTAAATATGATGAATAGGTTATACGCTGAAATAATTAAATTTGTTTAGTATTAATTTTGCACTTAATTTATTCAAAACCTTTTTGAAAAATAAAAAATAAACCGATTATTAATTAAAAAGAATCAATATCGATTTCTCACTAAAGTCGGATATTTCCGATAGCAATTATTTGGTTCACATACCTAGACAACTTATTCCGACAGCTGTCAAAGTGCACTTCTTAGATTAGATAGACTAGAGTCAATATTTAGTATTTTTTATATTTAACACGGGCGTAAAGTTATTATTAATTACTCTCTAGCCAAAAAAATACAAAGCAGTTTCTCGCGTGTAAGTAGCATATAAATCATATTCGCAATGATATATATAGCCTACACGTCTACTTAAATTATCTGCTAAAAAGTAGCCGTTCAGAGACTCGAACGATCGAATCAGTGTTTATTTTTTTTCCTTTGAAGGCAAACAAGTTACTAGCTTCTGTGGTTGTTTTGAACTAGCTGCCACAATAGCTTGACTAGCTTAGCGTTCTTATTAATTTATTGTTATTTTGAGCAGCTTTTATTTTATAATATTGTAAACTGCATAGAGAACCACTACGTCAGTGGGCAAATACGGACCTACGATGCTGGCGTCGTAGGTTCGATTACTATGCAGATTAAATCTATCAACTGCATGTGGAATGTTTCCTCAGTAACACGTATATCATTTGAGATGATGATGATGAAAATAGTTTTGCGGATATATATCTATACACACACACATATATCTGTCTATATATATATATATATATATATCTATATATATATATATCTATATATATATATATATATATATATATATATATATATATATATATATATATATATATATATATATATATATATATATTTATATATGTGTGTGTGTGTCTTGTGATCGTGAAACAAGGAAGGAAAGGCTACCTTTCCTTCATATCCAAGAGAAGATAAAACTTAATACGTTTTATCGTCTATTGGATTCATCCCGTCTAAAACAATATATTATGTACCTAATAGGTAAAAAGAATAACGATGACTGCATGTGGCGTGACCGAATATATGTTATAATGGATTTTGCTCTCTACCGAAATATGTTAAAATCATTGTAGTTGAATAATTTTGTATGGTTTTCATAACAACATACTAAGTGGAGGACCCATTGCTAATTAGTACTAATATCCCCGAGGGCATTTCATTTAGTTTAATTCATTTTACAAGTCGCGATCCCCAAAGCAAACATTTCTCATTTCCTTATACAAATACTTATAAATAATCTCATGTCAAGATTACAGTTTTTAACATTCTTTTGTAAAAAATAATGCTATAAATATTTCTTCTTTTTATATCATTATTCATAAAATAAATTACAAACACTTTATTAGTAACTTAGAACATAATTACTTGGTTAACAATAGGTGATTCAAACATTAACTATTTTACTTAATCATATAACTAACTCTAACTCAACTAACTAAGAAATTATTTATTAGTTAATGGAATTTTAAGAATTTCATAACTTTCATTTTTGTTAATTTTACATTAGTTGTTAATTTTAGAATCTCTACATAAGTGTGCGAAACAAGAGACGTATGAACTATAAATAACTATTGAACCATAGTATCGATAATTGTTATCTTTAAATTCAAATCAATAAAATATTGTTTTTCTCATATTTTATTTCTTGGAATGAATTAATAGATACCGCTTTCTATTATGTTCTATGAAGTTACGAAGACCGTCTTATTTTTCTTCTTCTCGTATAAATCTTACCGTCAACCATAAACCTCCTCCAGAGAAAGAAAATTAGCTTACTATTATCATACTTTCTAAATAGTTAGGCTTTTATTTCAGGTTATCTTTCAATCGCACTGATGGTTTCTGTTTGCAAGGTACAAAAATGAATAAATAGTTTTACATTACTCACAAAAACAAAGAGATCATCGGAGGCTTACTTAGTCACCACATGAAGATACAGAATATATATATATATATATATATATATATATATACAGGGTGGAAGTGAACCACTCCCGAAAATAAAGACAAGTGAACCTACTAGTCCTATTTGTAATGATAGGCTAGAAAAAAAATTATATATATATATATATATATATATAATTTTTTTATTAATTTTATAATATATATATATATATATATATATATATATATATATATATATATATATATATATATATATATATATATATATATATATATATATATATATATATATATATATTTATTCAAACAATAGTTATATTATATACCATATAATAGAAATAAATTACACCCATTTTCTCACATCTTCAATATAAAATAGTAACATTTTTATCATTTTATTTCATTTAGAAACACCATACCGTTTCACCTAAATATATATTTTCTCATAACTATAAATATAAATTTGCCAAAACTACAAGAAATAATATTCCAAAGCAAAGCAATATGTAGCAAATTGTCTCATAACAGGTGAGACTTGACGACAATCTAACAAGCTATCAAGACTTGTACTCTATTAGGAACAAGGTTCAATCCCGCCCCCAAAACCAGTTACTATTGTACGTGTTACGCCTCGCGTTATTGTACTACGTGACTTCAAAGTGTTGCGTAACTTGGTAATGCTTAGAGTTCTGCTTTCCACATTATATAAGATGATGTGCGTCATGTATACAACTTTTTGTAATATATAATATTTACAAAACTTTATGCTTGATATTTTACAATAATTATATCAGAACTAAGAAGGAGAATTAATTATATAAATGTTCGGATAGTTCTAACTCTTCACAAACGGTGAAATTTTCTAAGTAATGATTGTCAATGTTAAGTATGTAAGTTATCTAAGTAAGGCTTGGGCAGGATAACCTCCTCCATGAGGTGGACTGACGAAGTCTTAAAAGTCGCATAGAGCCTTTGGGTGCAAATAGCAAAAGATCGTTTTGAGTAGCATTCTTGTGCGCAGGCCTATATTCAACAGTGGATTTCTATGGGCTGATAGATGGATCGCCAATATTAAGAATTATGAGTCTGCCTTTTTAAACAGGCTATAGTTAGGCTATTCTCCATCTAGGACAGCGTAAGGGACGGCGTGCAACTATTAAACCAGCCATAGTGGACCTCTCTATCGCTATTTGGATGAATCACCGGTACCCTGTCTTTAGTGGCCGCCGATTACGCGTTCGGCGCGGAACAAAAATAATTTGAAAAACGATGTCGTACCGATATTATTATTATAATGGTCAAGAAATAATTTATTAGGTTATTGATAGCTCGGGTTTAATATTAAATAAGCCACAATTCTGCCACTAGCTCAGACTTCATCTTGACATGAATTATAAATCGGAGTTGAGACATTCAGCCATTTGTTGTTTATCTATTTTGGTTGAAAAATACCTCAGAAGAGTGAAATAAAAGAAATGAATATTGTAAGTTCTAGTTTTATAGGTTATCATCATAAAAAAAGTAAACCTTTTCTCTCAATAACAAGCTACTGAAACTTTTCTTACTTTTTATTTGGGAATGCTACGAGCATTTGGCTAATAGCGTATCATAGAGGTGCTACCACGGCCACTGAAGAAAACGACCGTGTACCAGTGACCCACCGTCGAGAGGTATATTGTAGGGCGGGTCTACGGGGTCCCGTCACATGAGTAAATAAACATACAGAGACCAAGCTTCTAAGGAGCGAGCAAAATTGTTACCTATTATGATAGGGTTGGCACATGAGGATGACAATAAATACACAAAACGTTTGGGTCTTTGGGATAATTAAAAAAAGATTTGTTTTTATTTTTTCGATTGTTGCTCATGCACACAGTACAATAAACCATATTTAAACTCTTTCTAATTAATTCAAATTTCAAATTCAAACAAACACGTATGACGCGATGCACATCGAGCGGTGAGTGAGCCCTTTGTTTGAGCACTGGCCGAACCAGCCTAAACAGGTTTTGTTCCGTACATGACGAGCCGCCAGTGCTCACGCACACACGCGCATCATACTTGTAGTGATTTACCTACCGTGGCGCGGTTGTTTGGATGTTTGTCTCTGTACGTTTATTTAGTCATGTGGTCTCGCGCCACTTTTCCTGTCGCCCCGGACGGATTAGCGGGGTGTGACTTACCGTAGTCCGTCGCCAAAAAAAAAGAGGTGCTACCACAGATTAATTTATCTCTAAGAACGTAAACAAAATGGAAATCCATCACCATATCCATACAGAAGTACTGTGATCACACATTACACGAAATCATCTCAAAATTGGTCAATTTGTCGACTCCATCAGTAGTAGATGCTTAGAATTTGTTGCACTTCTGCGAACTTCATCGATCACAAATAAAATATTTTAACGATAAAATGATATAATTTATATAATTATTGTCACATAGATTAACAATATTTATACCTATAGCCAAATGATTTATTTTATAATTTTGAATGTGAATACCAAAAAGTTAGAAAGGGTAAGAATGTTGACGCCAAAAATGTAAAAGGAAATTCGTAACTTCCAAAATAACTTCTTAAAAAATACTGTTGGGAATTTTTCGGTACAGATAACTTTTAAAAATCCAAAGCCCATTTCAACTTCATACAATGATTTTGTTTATAAGGTCCCTTTCAATTTTGGAGATGAATGTTGAAATTTATTCAGTGTGATTTGGTCGAGTATTTCGTCGTATTTATATAAAGGATGTTTATATATTTCAATAATCTCTAAATTTATTAATATATAATTTAGCTTACTAATCATCATTATCACTATCATTTAGCTTTTCACCGTCCCTTGTTGAAATTAGGCCTTTCCTAAAGAAAGCTACAAGGTGCGATCATGTGCCGTCTATATCAAATGATTCCCTCCGAGACTCTCCACACTGACACGCTCCACCGCCAGGTCATTTGGCGGCGCAGGCGCGAGTACCTGCACCTGATGCCACCCTTGCTGAAGCCGTGAGGGACTGGACCGAGGAATAGTCCGTCATCCGCAGAGAGGCTGACCGCGTGAAGGTGACGCCCAGGCTGGGGCGTCGACGGGGGATGGTACCCGAAAGGGTAACACGCCGGCTTGGCCACTGATGTCAAAGAAGCGATACCAGTGGCCGGCCCAATAGCGATTTGAGGGATTACGGTAGGTTATGGGACCACAGGTCGCGCGTCCATCGCCCCGGACTAGGAGGACAACGTGTATCCTCACAATAGCCTACAAAAAAAAAGGATAAGTAATAATGAACACTATCTACTTACCCCATCAATTAGGTATATGTACTTAGTTTATATATTAATAATTAAAATACATTTAAGTAATTGCACAGTCTAAAGGTATGATGACGGAGTAAGAATACAATCCATCACGTCTTTTACCCCTGTCTCTTTTATATGCAGACAATATAATAATTGATATAAAATCATCTTACCAGCGCGATAGAGTAGGTCGATTTATCTCTTATTACGGAGAAGGATCTATACGTACGTATATGATCTGAGAAGAATATGAAACAGAAGAATTATATACAACATGTATGTAATTCTTCTGTTTCTATCTATCTAACGAAACGAGAAAATTATATGGCACCATAGTGCACTAATAATTTAAAATAGTTTCTGGTCAACTAAAACATTATAATGAATACAATACTAAAATAAAAAGTATTAATTTGTATTAAAATTATTATTATTATTTTATTTATTGTTCTAAGTAATCATGAACTTAGTCTAAATTACCCCTGACTTGATCAGGGACCTAAATTAGTGCGATAATTTATTAGCAGTTACAATAAAAGGTAGAATAAAATTGAAAGATTGAATACATAGTAACATTATAAGAATTAAAATAAATTTAACAAGGAAATATGAAAAATAATTATACTAAGAGAGAAGTAATAAAGTAGTTAAAATGTAAAAGAGAAAATTAATAGCACTTAATCATCATCTCAGCTCATATATGTCCCACTGTTGGGCTCGAGCCTCCTGCATAATGGGAGGGTAATTGACCTACTATACCATAAAATTATTATTGACAGATTATGTCATCATCATTTGCCTGCCCTCATCCCACGCTAAGTGGGGTCGGCACAACACGTTCTTGCCTTCCACAATCTTCTATCAGCCGTCATATCTGCACTTACAACTTTCATACAAATATCCTCGTTTACACAATCCATCCATCTTTTTTTGGTCTTCCACGACACTTACGCCCATCCACAAGCATATTGGTAACACTCCTTGTCATATGCCTTTCATTCCTCCTCATTACATGTCCATACCAAGACAATCTCGCGCTCTTACACTTCTCTATCACTGGTGCTACTTTTAAACTTCCCCTAATATACTCATTTCATGTCTTATCTAGTCTTGTCACCCCACACATCCATCTTAACATACGCATCTCAGTAGCATGCAATTGTCTCTCATCCATCTTTTTCAATGCCCAACATTCAAATCCATACATAATGACAGGTCTAATGACACTCTTGTAGATTTTCCCCTTAAGTTTAAGGGGCATCCGTGTGTCACATATTGTTCCCGAAACCTGTCGCCATTTCATCCAGCCTGCATTCATTCTCACTAACTTCCCGGTCGATATTGCCGTCGTTTTGGAGAAGCGAGCCTAAGTACTTAAAATCGGAGCAGACCGGTAGGGATACCCTATCTAAGGCAATGTGAGAGAATTGGGAAGAGCCACCGAAGTTACAGAACAAATGTTCAGTTTCGGTACTTAAGGAAAACTCTTTCCAACCTCTCCTGCCATTTTTCCAGTCTGCTCTATACCTCAGCTGCGTTCTCCCCGACGAGAACAATGTCATCTGCAAACAACATACACCAAGGTGCTTCCTCCTGTATGTCCGATATCAGAGCATCCATCACCAGGAGGAATAGATAGGGGCTTATAGCCGATCCCTGGTGCAAGCGTACTGCCACATTGAACTCGTCAGTAACGCCAGCTTCAGACCGGACATGCGTTCGCGCTCCTGCATACAAAGCTTTCACTAATCTTATATACTTCCCAGGTATTCCTTGTTCTTTCAAAGCCCACCACAGAACTTCCCGGGGAACACGGTCGTACGCCTTCTCTAGGTCTATGAATACCATGTGCAGGTTTCTATATACACAGATTATATATGTAGGTACACTATGTACACATATTGACAGATTATGATATTATGATTATTTGAACAATGAATTATTAATATTTGAACGATGATGATAATGAATTATTAATGTTTATTATTTGAACAATGAATTATTAAGCAAAATAATACATAATCTTATGACGTTTATGGCATGTTAAATATGTTTTCGTGTACTCCATAACTCTACTAAGCAATTTTGCTAAATTATTATAGTATATACCACATATTTATATACTTATAATAAAACAGTAAAAAGGCAAAATTTTAACTTTGAAGATATTGGAGAAAAACAGTGTAGGTAGTATTACAATCATTAATAGAACATATTCCGATAACTTTGGCAATTTTAATCTCTTTGCATAAATCACGAAACAAATTGACATTTGTTATAATAAAAACTTATACTCTATATTTAGAGCTATTTTAATCATATTAATTGTAATATAAAGTTTGCCGCGAAAATATTCGCGAGTACAACTCATCGTCATTCACCTACTCTTATCCCAATTACTTGGGGTCGATACGATATGTACTCTTCTTTCATAGTACATATTATAAAAGTTATTGGCAATAGTTTTATGACCAGCCGCTTGCCAGACGTCACACCTACCCTCCTTGAGAATGTAATTGTTGACCAAACGGCATCAGATGGAGTTGGCTCAGATCGCTATAAGACACTTAGTCGTCTTTTACGACATCTACGAGCAAAGTAAGGGTTGGTAGTATTCTTAGACGCTGCGGCCAGGAAGGGGGAGGCGCCGTTACGCATCTCCTTCCGCCGCCTTAACTATCGACTGGACGTGGCCAGATGGCCTAGCGTTGGGGTGTCGGGGATAGAATGTCAATAGACGATCTCTCCGACATCCCGTAAAAGCGCGGGAGGGACTGCTGTGGTTTTAGTGGATATTTCGGTCGAACCAGCTGACCAGCCACCACACAGCTTTTCGATTCGCGAGCACAACTATTATTATAATAAATAATACTAACTGACCCGTGCAACATCTTCTGCGTTTTTTCAATTCATAACTTCATTGTTGTTTTTTTCATAATTAAATTTCATAATCGAATTATAATAACAATCATAATTTTTTAATTAACCCATGATCGAGTGCTGCTTCTAGAATCTGGTCCTATCATAATTGTTTATATTGTATTTGAATTTTATATTATATTGTGGTTCGATCTTACATGTACCTACTCTTTCTGCACGACCGGAGTTTACTCCTTAAGTACGATTATCAAAACAGGCGCAAAAAAAGCTCATTTGACTTAAAATAATATATATATTTTTATTTACATTTATTAAAACTATTCAGTGAAGTATTATCTCACGTCAGAAAGTGAAAGGTGCGCAGAATAGGTTGCGCACCAAAAACGTTACGAGGTCATTCGATCACTAGATTTTACTCCTCAAATTTTTCTCATACCGGGAGCCTTATATGAAAATCGATTCTTAAGGAGTAAACTCTAAAAAATCAGTGAAGGTACAATAATAAAAGACAGGAAGGACCGTTGAGTTTCTTACCGGATCTTCCCAGTAGCGGTTACATTCCGATCCAGTGGTAGTTGGTTAGATGAATTTCTATCTGCTTAATGTATAGATATAGAGACACCAACTCTATAACTAACGTATAGTATACCATTTCTTCGAGACACTGAGCGAAATCAAATTATTTAACAGAAGTGGCCAAGTAATTAACAAAAGCCAGAATTGTCCAGCGTGTTTGTAATAGGGGAAGAGTGTGCTATAGGGTAACGTTGCTTCAACAAATGTCCCGTGACGGCCACGTCCGCGTTTCGGTGTCATTACACAGAGATTAATGACTTCATCGTGTCTACTTCTGGCACACAATCGCTGCTATCACCGCTGCTATTGTGATCCACGTCTTAATTACGGGATCAAATTAAACCTAAAGCCTCTACTCTAAACAGTGTGGGTAGATTGTAATGCCTTGGAGCTCCACTTATCCTTATTGCGTTTGAATATTTAGATCGTTTCGAATATGTGAGCATCTGAGACTGAATATTTAGTATTTTGACTTTGTATTTCGGTGTCGTATTTAAATGAAAATTGTATCGCAAGTTTTAAAATAGCTACCAATTTCTTTGAAGCGCATTTTCTAATTAATAATTTGGTGCACTCTTTTCAAGTTTATTATTTATAATAATAGTATGTTGCGATTAATAATACAATTTAATAATCCAATGCCCATATTACGATATACTAAGATTACCATATGCTAGGATTACTTGCTTTTCCGTGGGCGTTATAAAAAGCTACTTAGGGAAGAAAGCATATATACTATATATATATATATATATATATATATATATTTGTCAGCGGGAGCTGCAGATCTCAGCGCGGGAGGCATCAGATCTTCATTTTCTAGTTCGTCCACTTTACTTTAAACACAAGATAAACCAGGAGGCTCACAATATTATCACCAACACAAAATAAAATAATAACATGGAATGCAGTAAAGAAGGGTACACATTGTATCGACCCCAAATAATTAGAATAAGAGTAGGAGAATGATGATAATGATGATAATTTAAACATATAATAATTGCACTCCGCCCCTCGGGCCAATAATGTGAGACCTGTAACTGTTAAATAAAGTACCGCGCGCCTTCTTATGCCTTGAAGAAAGAAGCGTATCATATTTTCACATTTTTGGGAATTTTTCCTTTAGAGATAGTCCATAGGCTACCCCTATATGGCCAGAATGGTATAAATACGCTAAAATAGCCTTTCTATGGAGATTATTCGTGCCGAACAAGGAAATATATGTAGGTTAACAGTATAGAAAAAAATACCCACTGTATGGGTCACATCATGTATATAGATCTATATCAGTCAGAAGAACATTAAAATTGTTACTTTAAATAACAATTTCACTGGTTTCAACTAATAATTGAATATATTAATAATGTAAAAATCAATGGAATTGTTAGGCATATTTTATTGTATCAGATTTATTCAGTGCAGGTAACTCCATGAAAAACATTGATTGAACCGTGGTTGTCCATTATGTTGAAATAATATCCATTGTATTGCTAGAGGCAATATTTTTATAGACAATTGAATCAAAATAGACTTTCATCACAAAACCATTTCTATTTAGACTGAGCGTTTGAATATGATTGGAAATTTGTGATAATTGTGATTTATATCATTACAAAGCGATGTATAAATTTGGTGATATATTTTTTACGAAAAGTCTAAAGACTGTTGATGTGTTTTCATGTACCTAATAGGGTAAGTTTCAAAATGCCCGTCTTATTATTAAAATAAGATATTTAATATAAATAGGCAAGCCATACTTGTATTCCTCGGCTTTCTTATGATTCAATCGTTTCTACTTTTCTATAAAAAATATTCATGTATATAACTTTTTTTAAATAGATAATTAACAGCATCCTCTACTTGTATTCTTTAAACTTGGACTGAATAGAATACGGTAGTTTTTTTAATACTTTCTCCTACTACAAGTAGTATACTTTCCCAAGTAAGTATACTTTCCCAAGTAAGTATACTTTCCCAAGTAATACTTACTTGAACTAGCTTAGTTCAAAGTAGTTCGGTAACGAATGCTTGGAAATAATCATGTAATATCATAATTAAAGTTCTTCTTCAGTGTGGTGACGGAGTAAGAATACTATTCACCACCCCATATCTTACCCGTGGGTGATCGTACGAGACGAATAAGTGATATAAAACGAATATTTTTTTTTTCCGCAAGGTGGACCATGGATGTGGTCGCGCCCCGAAAAGTCGTCCGGGGCGACAGAAGAGGCGCCACGCAACCCTGCAAACACTTCTCTTCGCCGTGCGAGCGGGCCACCGGTACCCAATCTTCCTGATCACCCTGAGCCCCAGCGCCTTGATTCGCCTGACCATCTCCTCGGTGCCGAGAGTGGCCAGGCTCGCCGCCTCTTCGAGTGTCCTGCCCCGGGCTGTGACGATCGTATCGTCAGAATAGCATATCGAGCTCAGCCCGGGGGAGAGACTCCCTCGCAACGACCAGTCGTAGCCGATGTCCCACAGAGTCGGCTCCAGAACCGACCCCTGCGGAACACCGCACGACATGGGCGTTCGCGCAATGTCCCCTGCGGGACCCGCGCAGAGGATACTGCGCCCCTCCGAATAGTCCGCCACCAGCCGCCTCAGGTACAAGGGCACCTCATGAAATCAGAGCTCGGGGACCACCAGTAGACCCCCTGCCCCGGAGGTAGACGCCGCACCATGGGCATGGCCGCATCGCAGATCTGCGTTAACGCACTGCGGATGCGGACAGCCTTAGCGTCCACTCCGTCTGCTGGGGGTGGTGCGGACAGTCACGTATGAACGATGGCCGCCTCCAGTAGGTCCCTGTCAAGCAGTCCTACAGCCCACCGCGAAAACGCGGGAGCTCCGTCCGCCCTGTGACCCCTACTGGGGTCCCGGGGGGAGAGAGACCTCCATCCGAATGTACCGGTGGTCGGAAAGGGTCTCCGCCTCCTCCAGGACACTCCAGTTCCCTACTCGTGATGGGAGAGCAGGGCTAACGAACGATAAGTCCACTATCGATCCGCCCTGCTGCCGCACACACGTCTTCACCGAGCCCCTGTTAAGGATACACAGGCCCAGTGAAGACGCCCACTCAACGACCGGCCGCCCGTGAGGGTTCGTCATAGGGGACCCCCACGCCGTGGATTTGGCGTTGAAGTCCCCCAGGACCAGGACAAGGCCCGGTGCCAGTCACCGTATCGAAGCCTCCAAGTTGGTGAGGGAGGCCCCGAAATCGGCCACTCTCCTAGTAGGGGAGAGGTAGATGCTGCAGAGCGTGACCCCCCCCGCACGCGACAAATTCCTCGCCCCTATCCAAAAGGGACAAGGACGGGAAGTGTCGCTGCGTAGAGGTGACGATTTCCGCAGTTCCGTCCCGGCTGACCACCCAATTGGGGCGATCAGGCACACCGTACGGTTCCGCGACTACGGCTGCACTAATCGACCACTCCGCCATGGATTGCAGGAGGAGATCCTACGCACCAGCGGAGCGGTTGGTGTTGGCCTGCAGGAGGTGAATGGATTCTGTAGCCATTAATGGGCCGTATCCATCACCTCCCCCTCGCCATCGGGCGATCGGGCCGCGCTAGGAGCGGGAGCGGCCGTGGTTGAAAGGCCGTCCCACCCCTTTGGGACCGAAGCTGGAGGTCTGCACGCCCCAGAGCCCATGCGGTGCTTGGCGGGCTTATTGCCCGCCGCACACGCGGGGCAGTGGGGGATATAAAACGCATATAACATCTATGCGAGAGAAGGAAACTTCGAAATAAATACCCTTTACCAACACGTCTGACTAGCGGGGTATAGTAGGTTAATTGCCCTCCCATTACGGAGGAGGCTCGAGCCCAACAGTTGGACATTTATGGGCTGGGATGATGATGATTATAATTAAAGTTATTTTATGTTACAATTATATTTTTTAAACATAAAAATAACCAGAATTATGAATATATTATTAACGTCCTTAAAAATCTTTAATACTGTTTTCACATTTAAGTACATAACTCTTATTCCAATATATAGTAGCTATTTTTGCAGTGTAGATAGGTATTTTTGAGCAGATCAGGTTCTAGTTTATGCCCCGGCTTTTTCGTTCACCGAACACAGCGCAGTAGCAAATTGTTACAATTCAGATGTTGATTTTTGCAAAATAAGGTACTACCCCTGATGATTCTATTTATTTATGGCTATAAGTAGAAAATTGTCAGCAGACTGATCTACCTATATTAAAGACTTTGCACCTAATAGTAATATTTTATATATTATTTACTTCAATGCAGATGTGTTCACGGGGCTTTGTTGCCATCTGTCTTCACAAACTTGGAACATTAAAACGATTTATGACTTTTAACTTTTCCTCTTTGCAGCTATTGCTTACTTCTTCAATGCAGAGTAAACTTAATATAACATTTACTAAAACTACGCTATCATATGCATATTATATAAAAAAGACCATCATCCTCCTAGCCTTTACATTATCAAGTATATCAAAATTTCTACATATTACGTCTGTTTCCCAGAGGGGTAGGTTGGTATATATATATATATATATACATATATATATATATATATATATATATATATATATATATATATATATATATATATATATATATATATATATATATATATATTATTATATTATTCCCCATGTGGTGGTGAAATAAGAATACAATTCAACACCCTCACGTTTTACCCATGGGTGATCGTAAGAGCCCACTAAGGGATATAAAACGCATATAACACCTATGCGAGAGAAGGACAACACGAAACAAAACAAAAATTTTACTAAATGTAAATTTGTCCTTTTTGACTAAAGGATAAATTTGTTAGAGTTTGTTGTCATTGGGAATATGATATAGGATATTAAAATATGATATTAATAAACAAAACAAAAATCATTAAAAAAAATAGTTTTAAACGTTCATTTATTGATGATTGTAACAAAACGCAACTGACAGCTCACGTAATGATTTGATTGGAAAATACCATGAAAAGTTGAAATTAAATTTGACCGGTCAGCGCTCATTTTGTGTCAGTGTTACAAATTTTTACGATAATATTGTAATAATAAATCATATTGTGTCTATATTATCATCAACAATGCCGCGACCAATAAGATCAAATCTTTCCCGACAAAACCGTAACGTAATTAGAATTCCAAACATCACGAATATAACAATGGTTGAAGAACAAGATATTACACGGGAAGACCACTGCGTTAATATGACTTCGTGCTTCTTAATCATCAGAACAAACTAAAGCAGCCCGTGAAACGGCTCGGTGGATAATGCGAAATCGTCGAAACTCTCAGAGATCAACAATTAGATAATTTTTAGTGGGCAAGAAGTAAAATGTCGTATAACACAAGGTACCTACTTCTTCATATTGCTGGCACGTTATTAAAATACTTGATTTTTTAAATTTATTTATTATTCATATTTATTATCATAATAAAAAAATAACTTAATAATTTTTAATTAATCGAAATCTGCTCATTCATTAACTGTTTAGCGGAACGAAGTGTGACGGCTTGGCTAGTATAATTATATAATAGCAGAAAATGCACATTCCATCACTTTATAACATATAGATTGCAAATGATCACCAACTATTTCGCAGTAATCGCGGTAATAAAATAAAATAATAATTATAAAATAATAATATAAATATTGAAAAAAAATATATAAACATTCTGTGTCCATTCAGTACACATATGAGTTAGTTTATGTATTTTTTTGAGGTAAGATTGTAGTACAACCTAGTGAGACAGGGCGACATGGCGTCAAAGAAGTCCTACGATTGCATATACTACGCATATACATACTATGCACAACGATATTGAATCATACAACTCTTTATTTTGTTGTAAATTGCTAGTATCGGATCCGGGTATCTGATCGGCCAAACTTTACTGATGCTGAACTCACCGGATTTCATCACCTTTAGCGAATTACAAGCCTTTCAAGTAATGTTGTATTCATTGAAACTCATCACTAAATATATTATCACATGGGTTTAATATATTATAAGTTCATTATATATTTTAATACAATCTAGAAATCACTTTATAAATTTTTACTCCAATATAGATCGGTTGAACTACGTTAATATATCACTCAGATGGTTTAATTTAAATGAATTACCATGCTCCTTTAACTTCTTATTCCCGGTTAAAATTCCGACGCCGGCTCTCCTGTACGTCTTAATGTCTCTACTTCCTTAGATTTATTGGACACCAGTATTTATGAGTGCGTCTTTTACACGGCTTACTCTGTGGGTCATTTTGTTGCACTTTCATCTTATATAATTAAGAAATAGCCGTGCAATTTCATTAAATAAAAAATAGCAAGTTAATTAGTACTATAACTTCTATAAAATATATGTATATATAAAGCCTAAGAGTTTATTTGTTTAAACATGTTGATCACTTGTAACGTAAGTTGAATTTAGAGGAAAATGTAATTGTGTGAACTCGACATCCTCTTTATCGAGAATGGTTCTAGCCTATAAAATATAAAGCTACAAAAAATAACATCCAAGTAACAGATTGGGTGTGAATGAAAACGGACTAATGCTGCGGTAAATATAACAGAAATATATGTAAGTCCATTTTCCTTACCATAACAAAAAATAATTAAGCGTAAATATTTTCCACTTTACAGCATCATTTTATAATAGTATTTGTTTTGAAATTGTGATGATGTTCGTATAGTAGACTTGATAAAGCTGTTTACGCTTCAGAGAGAGAATACACACACATACGCACGCACGCACGCACGCACGCACGCACTCACACACGCACGCACGCACGCACGCACACACACACACACACACACACACACACACACACACGAACGCACGCACGCACACACACAGACACACAAATGCTGGAATCAATAATTTTTAGTAAAAATCAAATTCCATTTATTTTTATAATATATGTTGTATATATATATATATATATATGTGTATTTTGAAGAAAAATTGTTTAATAAGTATGGAGAAAAGCTGTTGATGTTATACTTTCTTAGAATCTTTTCTAAACATGTTGATAAAAATACCTGTAGGTATTACTAGTCTTTAAAACATCTCTACAATTACAAATATAAATAATTTGGAAAATCCAAAAGTGCACGCCTCATAATTTTTATATTTTTTATCATTTACTATTTATTATATTGGGTTACATAGTCCGGAGCGTGCTCGTTCGCGTCCCCTGCCAGTCTAATTAGACTGCTAATCCGGCTCGATATGCGTACCGCAATGCGGGTTAGGGCGTCCCCCGGAGGCGACGCGTACCGACCCGCCCCCGTCGGTACGAATGGCGATGGGGGCCGCCACCCATCACGCCTTGCCCAGTTAGGCGAGTCGAGGAGAGCAGAGTGCCGGGTGGGCACGTGGAATGTAAGAGGTTGTGTGGAAGGTAAGGTGCACGAGCTGATATCCGTCATGGCGGACAAACAGCTAGACGTGCTCTGTGTAACAGACACCAAGCGAAGGGGCAGCGACGTCTGCGATCTTCCTGGTGGCGGGATGGCTCTGCGGTCCGGTGTACCACAGAGCGATCGAACCAGCATGGGGGTAGGAGTGCTGTTGTCCTCTCGCTTGGCCTCAGGTGTGAAGGATTACGGAATGTATGATCCCAGACTTCTCTGGGTCCGTATAAAACTAGGTGTCAACAAGGTATTCATGGTTGTAGCATATGCTCCCGTAGGATCCTCGGTGGCATCAGACCTAGAGAAGTTTTGGGACAATGTTAGGGAAGTTCTGGATATGGCAGAAACCAGTGAACGCGTGATTGTATGCGGAGATTTGAACGGATGGGTGGGGACCAAGCGTCCCGACTATGAGGACGTACTTGGTCCATTTGGTGATAAGAGAGTGAACGACGCAGGTAGGCTCATAGCGGATGTATGCATGGAGAGAAACCTTATTGTGTCAAACACATTTTTCCAACATAAGGACATCCATATATATACATGGAGAAGGAATGAACAGAAAAGCATAATAGATTTAATTTTGATAGACAGTCGCCTCCGAAGCAAAATATTGGACGCAAGAGCCTACCGGGGCCCCACAGTCGATACGGACCACTATCTCGTTATTGCAAGATTTAGTGGTCTGTTCAGAAAGTGGAGGCACTGGCGAGAGCGTGTCCACTTCGGAGCGCTTGAAAGAATAAAGGTTGAAAGGTTGCAAGAAGAGTGTGTAAGAGAAAAGTATGCAGATGGTGTCCGAGAACGGCTGACGATGGCAAGCCAGCCGCAATCGGACATCGAAGAATGCTGGAGAGTATTGAAAGAGAGTATGGTAGATACAGCGAAAGAAGTATGTGGAAGTTCAAAGAAGCATAGAAAAACAAATGGTGATGCATGGTGGGATGCGGAAGTGGCAGCTTCCGTAGAGCAAAAGAAGAAAGCGTGGCTGGACTATGTATCTTCTTTGAATCTGAATGACAGTATGACTGAACAGAAGAAAAAAATATATCGGCAATGTAAGAATGACACCAAGGCCTTAGTGAAAGAGAAACGTGATAGAGTAAGTATGAGTGCAGAAGATAGGCTGACTAAAAACTTCGAGGGTAACACCAAACTCTTTTGGAGGGAGGTGAAGAAGTCTCGGGGTGGTTGGTCAGCCTTCAGAATGAATAAAATAAGGTCTAAAGGTGGAGACATTCTTACACAAACACAAGACGTGTTAAGCCGATGGAGTGAATATTTTGGCGATATGTATGCGGATGCTACGGTTGGCGCCGGTGTTGGATGTGGTTTAGTAGATCAACTTTCGACAACGGCGTCCTCCGATGGCATCAGTATGGATGAAGTTGAATGGGCGATAAGAAGTTTGAAAAATAGTAAGGCAGCGGGCATTGATATGGTGTCTGCCGAGATGATCTAAGCTTGGTGGCTCTTGTGTCTGGGAGGCGTTCCTGTTGCTCCTCAATTTATGTTGGAGCTCGGGAATGGTTCCCAGGGACTGGAATAGCGCAGTCATCGTGCCTTTGTTTAAAAACAAGGGTTCACGTTATGACTGCGCAAATTACAGAGCCATAAGCTTGACCAGTTTGGCAGCAAAAGTGTATGGTAAAATTATTGAAAGGAGAATGAGGATGGTGTCCGATGGTTTACTGTGTGAGACACAAGGAGGTTTCAGGAGTGGAAGGGGATGCATGGATCAAGTGTTCTCTCTGCGTAACATTGTGGAGAAGCATCTTGCTCTAGGTCAGAGGGTTTTCTGCAGTTTTGTGGATCTGGAGAGAGCATTTGACACGGTTGTACGAAAGGAACTTTGGGACATTTTACCGGAGTATGGTATTAGCGGTAAACTGCTACAGGCTGTGCAGTCCAGTTACATGGGCTGTAGAGCCTGTGTGCGGCTGGATGATGGAATGTCGCCTTGGTTTGACGTCAATATCGGCGTTAAGCAGGGGTGCGTTCTGTCAGCCAGGCTGTTTATCATATATCTGGATAAATGTCTCCAAAGGTTGAACGATATGAATGTGGGAGTCCAGATGGGCGACTCAGTGGTCACTGCTCTGCTTTATGCAGATGATGCAGTCCTGCTGGCACAGTCAGCGACTGACCTGCAGACCCTAGTCGACACAATGACAGAAGATTGTAAGAAAAAGGGTCTACGCGTGAATATGAGCAAAACCAAAATAATGGTCTTTGAAAGAGATAAAACCAGAACAGATGTAAGAGTAACAATAGGTAATGATGTACTAGAGCAAGTGGATGAATTTGTATATCTTGGATGTGGATTTAGCCGAGATGGAAGGTACGCCACTGATATAGAGCGAAGAGTGAATGCGGGAAATAGAGTGAACGGAGCGTTGGGGCAACTTCTCGGCAGCCACCACCTCAGCCAGAAGGCACGTGTAGCAATACATAACGCAGTGCTTGTCCCAACATTACTGTATGGAAGCGAGAGTTGGGTATGCAGAAAAGAGTATAATAGTAAAATTAATGCGGTCGAAATGCGATCTCTGCGGAAAATCTGTGGAGTTAGGCTGACCGACCGCATTCGTAACGACGACGTAAGAGAGCGAGTAGGTATGAAAGAGAGTATTGGTGTAAAGATGCGAAAGGGAATGCTCCGATGGTTCGGACATGTGGAAAGAATGCCGAACGAACGCCTGGTTAAGAAGATATACAATGCGAAAGTGGAAGGATGTAGGTACCGAGGGAGACCGAGACTAACCTACCTAGACCAGATCGGTCATATACTGAAGGAAGGTGGAGTCAAGAGTCTCCGAAACCGGCGAGCGTGTATGAAGAGAATTATGAATGTTGAGGAAGCGAGTGAAGTATGCAGAGATAGAGTTCTCTGGCACTCTGTTCTCTCTGCCGACGCTGCAAGGGATATGGCGTGATGATATGTATGTATGTACTATTTATTAGTCAGTGCCAGAAATAAAAATAAAATTAAAGAAAAAAGCCTTTTTTAAAAACAAGCTTTTACTATTTACTAATAAAATAAAATAAAAAGTTAAAAATAAATTAACTCTAATAGGACATATAACACTTTATAAGTTCATTGTAAACTTTAACGATAATTAAGCTTCGTCGTCTATTACAAAATAATTCAAAACCGTTCATAATTATATATTTTTAACACTAAAACTTTACACCATAATTATTAAATCTTTCCGTTTCTATCACAGTCCTAATTTTATAAATAAAAGCGTGTTACATTTTGATGGCATGATTAAGAACATTTAGCACCTTCTATTTCCTATGGCCATCTTCCAGGTCCAACATCAGACCCTGGTTACCATATAGTATCAAAGTACTCGTCAAGACGAATCAAACGAGTCCAAATTCGATGGAGTTGCGTCGTTTAATTACGGAGTTCCTATGGCCCGCTTCCAGGTCCATCATCAGACCCTGGTTACCATATAGTATTAAAGTAATCGTCAAGACAAATCAAATGAGCCCAAACTCGAAAGGATTGCGTCGTTTAATTACGGAGTTCCTATGGCCAGCTTCCAGGTCCATCATCAGATCAGCTCTATGTCACAATAATATTGCATTATCATCCGATTTATATATGCATCCTAAATTTCAGCTCAATCGGCAAACAGGAAGTGGATCAAATTTAACTTGCAAGATTTGATTACAGACAACGGGACAGGTGACACTAAATATAAGCGTGTAATGAAAGAAAAGAAATACTTTTGAAATTTCGTGCCATTCTCGACGTAGAGCTAAACATAGCTGTATAGGCTGAATGGGATTTATTTCCTTTGCCTGTCCGAATGGACGAACAAAAAAATGTAAACGGACCCAATTTTCATAAAGTATACATACATTGAAGACTAAGCAGTTTAGTTTTTTATTAATTGCAATTAAACGACAAAGAATTACCAAACCATTTTCGAAAGGAACAGCGCGTTGTAATTATGAAGCTTTTAATAAAAGGAAAACTTCGATACATTCATTTTTACGGGCGTAATCCTGCCAGATACAAAAAATATTTTATCCGACGTCCTCGAATATTTTTTTAATCAACTATTTTCTTACTTTAAACAAAATAATTGCTTTTTAAAAATATCAAATACGTTTAAACGAATGTTTTTTCTTGACATATGTATTATAATATTATTCTATAAGTGCAATGTAAGAAAATTACAATCATTTTTATGTTTGAAAAGTGCTTGATTTTCATATGTCGAGAGTAGAGCAAGACCTCAACGCTTCGCTTATGAGGCGTGCAATAAGACCTTTTCTTCAATGTCATTTTTTTATTCACCTATATTATAAACCTATTTTGGAGCAGGCGATGGGCTGACTACGCCCCGGCTAGTTCGTCCGGGGCGACAGAAGTCTCTATAATCTGCACTATCCCTTCTTCCTATTGCCATTGCACAGATCACTGGTTCACTAGCCAATTTCTTAAACTTGGTGGTGAGCCTGGTGAATTACCCTTTCGAGTACCGCCCTCATCAACGCCCTGGCAACTGATGCGGTAGACATCGCTGTGGATAGTGCACTAACCTCTAATTTGTCCAGGCACCAGCAGCGGAGTATATCAGCGTGAAAAACTCTCCTTTCTGACTCCTTCCACTGCCTCTTTTTGTGAGACAACTACTTCGTAGAAGGTGGTGATCGCATCCCAGTTCCTGAGGCTGTCGAGTTTCGTTTTGATGATGATCCAACCATAGACACGCTTACTGCGTGAGGACGATGCCCCGACAACACTGTCAAAGAATCAAATTACTGAAAGGGTAACCAGCTGGTCGAGTCATCAATGATGATTGTGTACCGGTGGCCCGCACACGTCGCGATAATGAGGTACGTGTACCGCACGTTTTGAGGTTACTCGCCATTTTCCTTCTGTTGCTCCGGATGGATTAGAAAGGTTAACATACCATAGGCTGTTCCCAAAGAAAATACTGACATAATTTTTTAATCATTAAAATGTCACTTAAGGTAACGATACTCCGCCCTGATGCTGACATTTAAAATACAAAAGTATTAAAGGAAAGACTATAGTCCTTAAAATATAGCTTGATCTCTGTGACAGATAGCTACAAAACCGACGAAGTAATTTTGAATATGCATCATGTTTACAATTTTATTTTGTAACGCCTATATTTTCATTCTTAAAGTGCCAGTTATACCTCAACTGAATTATGAATATAAAAATATGAATATTTACACCAAAACTTGGACCTCATATGTTTTAAAATATTAAGTAACCATTTTACAAAAATATGAAGCTTACGCAAGTGCAAGGTTATACTGGACTGAGAATAAGATAGAGACGGGACAATTGATAACATCCTAATTAATTATTTATAAAACAAGTAAAACCAATATATTAGCTATATAAATCACATGGTTACGCTATAAAATAAGTAAATTGTCTTAATTTAGTATTCAGACATCAGTTATAATATTAATAAGGTCATTTCCTTTATATTAAAAAGATAATTTCTTTTATAAAATAAATATGATTGTTTATGAAATAATCTGTGATCAAGAACTCATCGTCAACCTACAGGAATGCTCTAGCGATGATGAGAATAGTGACGATGAACTTGGATGTACTCCTTTCGAATAATAAAAAAAAATTAACAGCTTTAGTTTAAATTAAACAAAATCCATTGATTTAAATTCATAAGATTTTCATAGATTGTCTTACATTTATAATCGATTCACCCATCCCTTTGATTGAAGTTCAATAAGATTTTCGTAAATTGTTTTTCAACTGCAGTAGCAAATAACTTTAATTAATAAGGAATTATATTGACAAAAATATGGACTACATCGTAAGCATGCAGCACTAGTGATA
This sequence comes from Lymantria monacha, assembly GCA_905163515.2. NCBI lineage: Eukaryota > Metazoa > Arthropoda > Insecta > Lepidoptera > Erebidae > Lymantria > Lymantria monacha. The sequence continues at coordinate 13,120,506 of LR991088.1, forward strand.
ACTGTCACTGAGATCAAGCTATATTTTATGGACTATAGTAATGTTGCCTTTATATTTTTAAATGTATTGCTGTTTACTATCAGAGACAAACTAAACCATAACTTTCAATCGTCAAACGATTCAAAAGTTTTCGATTTACTTTATTTCTTTATGTTGAGTATTCCAGATGATTGTCCATGTCAATGTTTCAATATGTAGAATCGCTTAAAATTGTTTGAATTATAATGTAATGAGTAGTATAGTGCCACAAACTTATCTGACCCGGTAACAGCGTCATTGTTATCGCATTTAGTGTTGCCAATAGATACTATTCGCAATAAAATTGGTAAGTACTTCCCCATGTAGTAACGGGCTTAGAAAACAATATTCCACACTAGTTTACCGAATTTTCTGTGGAAGCCATCAAAATTGGAATTACAATATTTTCACCCGTGGGCTCACGGATGGGAAGTAGATAAATGTGATACAAGCATCAATGCTTATGAACATATTATGCTTACTAGAAAAACAAAAATGTAGTTTTTATAAATAATTATATTTTAACACAATAATGATCATCTACAAGTATAGAGCAATTTTTTTGTAATGCACATATTCCTGGTATGCTCAAGTCACTTGAATCGTCAGTCACTTCATCATATGAATCATCACTTTATAGATAGAGATACTTATATATGTTTTAGTTTATATGTTTTGACATTTCTTTTAATTACTCTGTATCTATTGCTGTAATTTTTTTTTATTGTTCATGGTGACAAACGAGCAATGAGCACACCTGATGGTAAGTATTACTGCTGCCCATAGACCTTTGCAATACCAGGGGTACAGCTAGACTACTACCTACTAATAATCTCAAACCCACCCAGAAAGATGGGCTTCTCTCACTCACCGAACGAAGCGGGCGTCGATTTTCTGCGAGAGTGGGACACTACCCAGGACTGACCGGACCGCGGTTGTCAGAGAACTGCCAACAGTGTGGTCTTACCTCTATTAATATGATGTAAAATCAACATTTTGACTATTTATATGTATTGAATTACATTATATCACACAAAAATGCTTTTTGTAGTCTTTATAATTTAATATAACTCTAATTCTCTTATTTGATTGTAATTAAAACTTTGCTATGTGCGTATATTAAATCCATAAGCCTATGAAAATTCACCGTTTTACAAGTAAATTTATATTACCACGCTTGGAAGGTGAGATTTTGGTTGCAGTATTTTTTTTTTAAAGAGCCATCACCACCCTGCATAAAAGAAACAATCCTCATATTGCAGAAGACTTTACAAATATACAATTAATGCAGACAAATTACACCCAGACTCAGAACAACATTTTGTGGATCGCACAATGTGTTGTATTACGTAAAAATTGAACCCACGCCACTGGCACAGAAAATCGGTATTTTAATCACTATGTCACTTGTGCAATCTAAATAAATTTATGCTATAATTTGCCCAAAAAAGTGTAGCTGTCCATTTTCTTCGCGATTCCTCAGCCAAGGTGGTGATTACCACTTAATTTGACAAAACGATTATTAAATTATTTAATTAAATAAGATTTTTGCTAATCTCTTCGCTGGTGGCTGTAGGCCGCCCTTAGAAGAAACATACTGACTTAATCACTATGTTTAACAAGCGGGTTGGTGATTACATTTTGTGTTCACAAGAGAGCTGTAATGCCCATTTTCTGGTCCCTTAGCAGATTTTTAAGACTCCTACGAAACAATAAGAGTGTGGCGACACACTTTGTTCCTAAACACATGATACGGAGTTTATCATGTTGATAGTTAAATTAAGCAACAGCTGTGTGGTCATCATCATTTCAGCCTATCGCCGTCCACTGCTGGACGTAGGCCTCCCTCATGGTACGCCACAGAGTGCGGTCCTGTGCCGCCTACATCCATCGACGCTCAGCAACTTTCACCAGGTCGTCTATCTAGCTAGTGGGGGGGCATCCTACACTGCGTCGTCCGATACGTGGTCGCCACTCTAGAACCTTTTTTCCCCAGCGGTTGTTGGTTCTTCGAGCGAGGGGCCTGCCCATTGCCACTTCAGCGTGCTAATTCTTCGTGCTATGTCGGTTACACCCGTTCTTCTGCGGATTTCCGTATTACAGATCCTATCACGCAGAGAAATCCCAAGCATAGCACGCTCCATAGTTGTGGTAGCGACTACGAATACTACCAACCCTTACTTTACTCGTGGATGTCGTAAAAGACGACTGAAAACCTTATAATGACCTGGGCTAACTCCGTCTCCTGCCGTATGGTCAACAATTACATTCTCAAGGAGGGTTGACGTCTGGCAGACGGCCAATAACTTTTACAATATGTACTATAAAAGAAGAGTACATATTGTATCGACCCCAAGTAATTAGGATAAGAGTAGGAGAATGATGAGTTAAATTATGCAAATAATTAAGTTTATAAGAGTGATATAATTATATTATAAAACTATTTATGAAGTAAGATGTAAAACTTATCTTCACCATATCGTCATATACCATAAATTATTTACTTTCATGCAGATGTTCTTGGCGAGGTTTTTGTCGCCCATCTGTCTTACACAAAGTTGGAGCATTAAAACGATTTATGACTGTTAACTTTTACTCCCTGCTGACGCTTACTTCTTCATGAGGTAAGTAGAAAAGTGTTACATGTTATTTACATATTCTTATGCAAATCAACTGTCTTCTCTAAAGACATTAATGCGACTGATAATTTAGTTATCATACGGATCTGTTTACAGACAGAAATAGGCTAGTTATTTGGTAAAACGGTTGGAATGAATTTTCAATAAATGCGGTTTTCAGCGCCACGTGTGGTAGTAATCTTTTTGCTCGCAAATAAGTGATTATATTTTGTGAACTTACAATTTTTTTTTTTTGTGTGTGTTTAAATGGATTCGAAAATGGTTTAGATCCGCAATTGGGCCCGGTAGGTGCCACTGCGATCGAGTTGTAGGATTTTTACTTTTCGTACATTAACTGTTAGGCGGAACGAAGCTTGCAGGATCCGTGTGGTGAGTGCCAGAGAACTCTATCCTTGCATACTTCACTCGCTTCCTCAATATTCATAATTCTTCATACACGCTCGCCGGTTTCGGATACTCTTGAGTACGTGACCTTCCTTCAGTACGTGACCAATCTGGTCTAGGTAGGTTAGTCTCGGTCTCCCCCGGTACCTACATCCTTCCACTTTCACATTGTATATCTTCTTAACCAGACGTTCGGTCGGCATTCTTTCTGCATGTCCGAACCATCAGAGTATTCTCTTTCGCATCTTTACACCAATACTCTCTTTCATACTTACTCGCTCGCGATGATATATCATATATATATATATATATATATATATATATATATATATATATATATATATATATATATATATATATATATATATATATATATACAACAATTAAATACGTCACTTTACTCAGATGAGAAAATACGCAATGAATTCAAAACTCAGATCAGCTGTTCCAGAGGTGATGTCTACACGCCCACGGTGAATGACCGCGAATACTATTATATAAGCTCTTAAAATATGTATAAATTTATAAAACCGTTCTAAAAAGTTTGCTATCGTGGCCTCTACTAGAGCCAACAGTCCAACAAGTTTGTAAAAAGTTCAAGCTGATTCTATTTCCTACCGTCAGACATTTGTAATGAAACTGTTAACAAAAGCAAATATAAATTCAAATAATATGCAAATGGTATTCAGAATTAAATTAAAGAAAGTGCTACCCAGTATACCTGTATTTGTTATTACAATGTAAATCAATGTTATTCTAGATATAAAATGGGTCATCCGTTTCTCTTCCCTAATATTTGATTTTCAATATCGCTTTCAAGAAACATTAATTTGCATTCTTAGGTTTAAACGAGAAATATATTTGTGTACCGATCTTTATTATCATTATGAAGGATGCTTTATCTTTATATAGTATAATTCCTTTGTACGTGTTTGTGTGACTGGAGTCCCTCTAAGATAATGGACCGATTTTGTTAATTATTTTTGTGTATGTGGACGTTTTGAGTGGATGCAAGAAGGGTTTATGTAGATCACATATTTATAATCCGTCACCAAAAGGGGTTAATTATTGTATATTTATTAATTTAAACTTTCCGTGTTGGCATAGTGGTCTGTTGTTGGTATAGTGCTACAATTAAAAGTTCGATTAAATATAAAAACGACTGCACATTTCCTTCCATGACAATACCATGGGTTCATGGTCTAAGTTTTTATGTTAATTATATGTTTGTAAAGTACCCCACCATACAAGGGTTATTGCCTTAGTATAGGGTGGTATCTCCATCGATCCATCCATCAGCCCGTAAACGTCCACTGTTGGACATAGGCCTCGCCACGAGAATGGCATCTATAACGGTCCTGTGCCACCTGCATCCAGCGGTTTCCTGCGACCTTGATGAGGTCATCAGTCCACCGAGTGGGGGGTCGTCCTACGCTGCGTCGTCCGATTCGTGGTCGCCACTCGAGAACCTTTTTCCCCAACGGTTGTCGGTTCGTCGAGCGATGTGGTCTGCCCATTGCCACTTCAACGTGCTAATTCTTCGGGCTATGTCGGTTACACCCGTCCTTCTACGGATTTCCGTATTTCGGATTTTATCACGTAGAGAAATACCGAGCATAGCCCTCTCCATAGCACGCTGAGCGACTTTGAGCCTTTTTATGAGGCCGACATTTAGAGACCACGTTTCAGTGCCGTAAGTCATCGCTGGTAACACACACTGGTTATAAACCTTTGTTTTCAGACACTGCGGAATATTAGACGAGAAGATCCTCCTAAGTTTCCCGAACGCTGCCCAGCCGAGTTGGATTCGTCGGCTGACCTCTTTCTCGAAATTGGATCTACCTAATTGGACTGTTTGTCCTAGGTAAACATAGTGATCGACAACTTCGAGAATCGCATTCCCAACCAGGACCGGTACAGAAATGACATGGGCTTTAGACATGATTTTCGTCTTGTCCATGTTCATTTTCAGCCCTACTAGTTGGGACACTTTGCTGAGGTCATTGAGCATGGTGCCAGAGTCCTCCAGGGATTCTGCCATGACTACGATATCATCTGCGAATCGAAGGTGAGTGATGTATTCGCCATTGATGTTGATGCCGAGTCCGGTCCAGTCTAAGAGCTTGAAGACATCTTCCAGCGCAGTGGTGAACAGTTTCGGAGAGATAACGTCTCCCTGTCTCACGCCTTTCTGCAGCTGGATCGGTTTCGTGCTCTTATCCTGGATGCGGACTGACATAGTAGCTTCTTTATACAAACACTTCAGCACTTCGATATATCGATAGTCAATTTGGCACCTCTGAAGGGACTGCAGCACTGCCCAAGTTTCGACAGAATCAAAGGCTTTCTCATAGTCCACAAACGCTAGACACAGAGGCCGATTATACTCCTCGGTCTTTTGTATAATCTGGCGTAGCGTGTAGATGTGGTTTATGGTACTATAGCCTTTTCGGAAACCGGCTTGTTCGGGCGGCTGGAAGTCGTCTAGCTTGCGCGCGAGTCGGTTCGTAATGACTCTTGAAAACAGTTTGTACACGTGGCTCAGGAGTGAGATGGGTCTGTAATTCTTTAAGAGCGTTTTATCGCCCTTCTTGAAAAACAGCACCACCACACTCCTGGTCCACGACTCTGGAACGTCGCCCCCGATAATGACAGAATTAAATAGCTTCTGTAGGGCTTTTAAAACTGGCTTGCCGCCTGCCCTCAGGAGCTCTGTGGTAATTCCGTCATCTCCCGGTGCCTTTCCGTTCTTTAATTGTTTTAGAGCCGTTCTGATCTCGTACAAGCTGACGTCCGGGATTTCTTCGGTATAGTGCCGAGTTAGCTTGTATCTGGGGTCTTGGACCAAGCTGACAACAGGATTCAGGGATGATTTGTACAACTGCCCATAGAACCTTTCGACCTCTCCCAAGATCTCACTCTGGGATGAAATGACAGTACCCTTATCGGTCTTCAGCTTAGTCATTTGGCTTTGCCCGATAGACAAATCTCGTGCGAACACTTTGGAGCCTCGATTTCGCTCTATCGCCTCTTCAATACGCAGTGTATTGAATCGGCGAATATCGCGTCGCATAGATTTAGAGATTTGTCTATTAAGCTGCCTGAGTTCGGACCAATCGGCTGAAGACTGTACCGTCATTTCCTTTCTCCTCTCCATGAGTTGAAGAGTCTGGTAAGAAAGCTTTTTTGTTCTAGTAGCGCGACGGGCATTAAAGAATTTTGACCCGACCGCGTGGACAGTTTCCACGAACCTGTTGTTCATATCGTTCGAAGATTCGCACTCTTCCAGGCATTGGAAGCGATTATGTAATTCGAGTTGAAAGCTATCGGGGTACTGGTATTGGACAGGTGGGTGGTATCTAAGGGCAGTCATCTCGCAGAAAGAGGCGGCGGAACGAGTCCGGGAGGATTCTCTCGACTCGGGCCGCCGCCAACGCCCTGGGCGGCCCAGGCGCTAATATCTGCGCCTAATGCCGCCCTAGCCGAGGCATCGGGTGTGTAGACCGGGGACTAGAACTACGATCACCCGAAGTGAGACCACCGCGTGAGGGTAAATCGCGCGCCGCCTCTTCTGTTGCTCCAGCCAATCAGTCTGATTTAGCGGAGCGTGGCCCCTCATTAGACCCCCCAAAAAAAAAAAACAAAGAAAGGGTGTTGTCTTTAAAAAAATATTTTTTTGAGATTCGAACCCTCGATGAGTCAAGAAAATGTGAAGGTTTTCAACACATTTCCTTAATAGATTTTTTGATAAAATCTCAGTAGCTAGCCAATCTTGAAGTTTAAAGTTATTTGTTATTTACGTGGATATGTATTGAATGGAGATATATGAGTATACGTCTATGTTCACTCCCTTAAATATAAATGATTGCGACTAATAAAACTATAAATAACAGGAGATGAGTTTAAGAATTAAATATTTATCTATTTATTTTTAGATCTATTAGAATATATCGAATATTTCGAAAGCGAGTTAACTGTATTGTCATACTCCTTGCTTTAATCAGTAGAAATAAAAATGGTAGTATACCATTTTAAGCCATTTTTTAAATATAAAAAATAACTTATCAGAAGTATACTTTTGGCTCATTTACCGTATAATTCAAAATAAATGAGTCTTAGTTAATATAAATATTTAAAAATTTCAAGAACAATAAACTCATAATTCAATTATTTCAATTTAATGATTGCGTTATAGCAGATTAAGCAACCAATTAGCCAATTACAATCTACGCATATTTCCGTGTGGTGACAGAGTAAGAATACAATTCACCACTCCCTATCTTACCCGTAGGTGATCGTACGACATGACTAAGGGATATAAAACGCATATAATATCTATGTGAGAGACGGAATACTCGAAACAAAACTCTATACCAACACGTCTGACCAGCGTGGTATAGTTAGTCAATTACCCTCCCATTATGGAGGAGGCTCGAGCCCAACAGTGGGATATATATGAGCCGAGATGATGATGATGATAAATCTACATATTGACTAAGTTCTCTCCCAATTTACGTTATAATACTTAGCTAAACTTATAATCAATAAAAATACAGAGTAACTGCTTATTAAATTACGTTGGATCGTTTCAAACGTACTGTGAACTTCTTTAAATTAGCTCATTTTACATTCAAAAGTTATTTCGCGAACTTTGCATTGCACGCACGTTTTAGGTCTGGCAGCCAGAGATAAATAAGTTAAGGACGCCGATATTTCACTCCAAACCAATATCGTAAAAAGGTATAAAGAAAGAAATCGTTTAAGTTCAACTCCTCTATCTAAACCTCTCTAAGTTTTGTAGTACAGAACTTAAGTTTCTTTTACTTATCTATAACATATACCGCTAGATTTTATTAGCAATAAGAACAATATAGCAATTGCCATATTGTTCTTGATTATTTATCTATTATGATTACCTTTTTTCTTTTGGCGGCGGGCTATGGTGTGGTCACGCCCCGCTAATCCGTCCGGGGCGTTGAAAGAAGCGGCGCGCGACCTCATAGACCCGTTCAACAAAGTAGCTATCGACGCCCTGCGAGTGGGTCACCGGAACCCGGTTTGTGTCTTCGGTGGCCATTATGATTAACCTTAAACTAAATTTGGCATTTTAAACTGTTGGAAACCGTTGGATGCAAGTGGCAGAGGACCGTTTTGAATGGAATTCTCGTGGGAAGCCTATGTCCAACATGTTTACGGGCTGATGATTATGGATGATGGATGAAAGTTTAGAATTCAAGCTTTTTCATAGAACAAACTATTTTTGTATATTCTGTAGGCATCGCCAACTAGTTTCACTAGTTTTGTTATAAATAATATAAAAAAAAATGCTCGAAAATCGCAAATAAATGAATAAAAGTTTGAAATACGAAAATGTCAATATGTATTTAATTTTTCACTGGCAAAGCGCAATATTCTATGAGTTATCAGATAATATAACGTAATCCTTACTAATATTATAAATGCGAAAGTAATTCTGTCTGTCTGTCGCTCTTTCACGCCATAACTACTGGACCAATCTAAATGAAATTTGATGCACAGATAGTCTAGAGCCTGATAAAGGACATAGGCTACTTTTTAATGCAAAAAAAGGCTGTAAAGGGGGATGAAAGGTTGTAAGGAATTATCGCCATTTTTAAAGTCAGAAGCTTGAAACTTTCTTTTAGGCTATTGATTAGATGTCCCTGACCGTCCGACTCAGGGCTCTTCTGTGGCAACCACAGAGGGCCATAGCGGTCAGGGCTGTACGCGGGTACCGCACGGTGGCGACGGAGGCAGCGGGCCGGGAGTCCCCCGTGGGACCTGGAGGCGAAAATGCTCGCCGATTTGTATCGGCGGGTTTTGGGGGTGCGCGCGGAGGGCGGTGTGGTCTCTTTGAGGGAACTCACCGCCTGGTGCGTCGACGCCCGCCTAGACGTCATTGCCCGTTAGGCAGTCCTGCTGGAGAGGCCTCGGTTCGGTGTGCGGACCGTAGAGGCCTTCCGGCCGATGCTGATGCAGTGGCAGGAACGGCAGCACGGGGTGCTCTCCTTCCAACTGGTGCAGGTTTTGACGGGGCATGGATGCTTCGCCAAATATCTGCACAAGGTCTTCAGGAGGGAGAGTACACCATCCTGCCACCACTGCGATTGCGACGAAGACACGGCGCAGCATACGCTCGAGGTTTGTGCTGCTTGGGCAGAGCAGCGTCGTGAACTCGTCGCAATCATCGGTGCCGACCTGACGCTGCCAACCATCGCCAGGGCGATGCTCGACAGTGTCAGGAACTGGGACGCGGTCGCAACCTTCTGCGAGGCAGTAGTCTCGTGGAAGGAGGCGGCGGAGTGCGTGCGCGAGGAGCGTCTCCTTGACGGCGCGAGCCGCCGCCGGCGACTGGGGCGGCGCAGGCGCGATTACCTGCGCTTTATGCGCCCTAGCCGAGGCCGCGGGTGACTGGATCGGGGAATTAGTCCGTCACCCGCCGAGAGGCCGACCGCGTGAGGAAAGACCGACATCCAACCCGAGGGGGGGATGTCGGTCGAGGAGAGGGTACTCCTCAGGGGTATTCCGTCGGGCCGACCACTGACGTCAAGTCACTCTGCTCCGATGGTCGGCCCAACGACGAAGGCGACGTCACGGGTGGGTTACGGGTGTGCGTGCTTACGCCCCTCTGTCACCCCGGATGGAGTGGTGCGAGGAGTGCGTCGACCGTAGCCCACCCCCAAAAAAAAAAAAAGCTATTGATTAGATATAAATAAATATGACATTAAAATTTTGTAAAAAATTTACCCTTAAGGGGTAAAATAAAAATAGGGGATAAATTTTTTTAGAAAAGTAACCTTTTATGCGGGCGAAGCCGCGGGTAGACGCTAGTACTATATACTTTGAAATGAAACGAGTAAACCAAGTAGCTAGCTTAAAGTGAGACTAGATAATTTGTTTACCAGCAGCTTAACTATCCTTAGTTAAAGATCATAAACTTAGTGTTAATAAGAAACTAGAACAAAGTCAACCCAAACAGGGGTAATGGGATCAATGATCGTAACTCTAAATACTAGGTCTCCATATTCGAAGATCAGAATATTTGAAAGAAGATAAAGATAAATTTTTGTGACAGTTGCGGCATTATCCAAGTTCTAATAAATATTAAAGTTGAAATTTTTGTTTATTTTAATGCGTTAATATTATAAATTACTAGTCTGAAATATAAAAATAATTTTATATTACTGCTCTACCGAGAATGTGTGAAATATTAAATAAGGCTCTATTTCTAAAGCTCTTCTCTCTCTATTGTTAAAGGTGAAGCTATGACAGGTAACAGCGGAGCAGAGTACATTAATATTAACTTTGCCGGTATAATATAGAATAAATTTAATTTCAAAATAATTAAGGATTCTAAGGGAAACTTAATGCTTAACCGCGAATACATCCATTACGTAATATAGCGTGATAAGCATTTGAGATCACTTTAAGAGATTTAAATATCATATTAAATAAAAAATGTAAAATATGTAAGGTTAAACTTTTCGTGTGCTTGATTTGAAGGTAAACTTGACTTCTTTCATTACACCAACAGCTTTAAATATAAAAATACTCTAGACAGGTTTTCAACGACGCAGACCCATGAATTTCAAATACGTTTTTACAGATAAGGGCCATTGTTGATATAAAATACGATTACGCAGTGTAACCACGCGAGGGTAGGCATCGCCAACCGTAAAAATTATAATACAACAAAGCAAGAGGTACAAATCATGAAAATACAAAGTTTGTATTAATGACGGTACTTACCCTTCATTTTTTACGATGAAAAATTCTTTTATCGCTCATTCCAAGTTTTATGCCCTGTTAAATCTAGTTCAGATATAAAAATTATTATTATGAATCTTAAATTGAACGGTATAAGTCTTTGAAAGGTCAAGTAATAGAATTCACTAACGTAATAAGCACAATCTGAGCAATTAATCCAGCACCCACATTAAATAGTTTAACAGCCTAACAGTAACACTCATAATGTAATAAACTAGGTATAAACAATCGTACTGAAATTTACATAAAAATATAAATATCATTTACATATTATTAACAGAGTCTACTTTAATGCGGGCTATACTATTTTTTCCTCACTCATATTGTACACTTCAAGTTATAGGAATAAAATTAATTGTAAAGTATTAATTATCCTTTTATAGAAAATAAAATAATATCTATTTCTTTCCTGCGAGTATAGTAAGCTTATAACATCAAGGCAAGGAAATTGATATAAGGGAAGGAAATTTTTACTTGTAATATAATTTATAATGATAGGTCCACACTGATGACAGTTTTCTGTTTACAGTCGCGGGCCTGTCCGTTGGGGTAGTAACACATTTTCGCAATAAAACGACGTCTGAGCAGTGACAAAGCGCTGATGCGCTTCGTTCGGTGAGCGAGCGAGCCAGCAGCCCAACTTTCTGGGTGGGATTCGGGTTTTACATTCACAGGCATCGGCCTAGTTGTACTTCAGATGTTGCAAAGGTCCATGGGCGACAGTAATGCCAACCATCAGGTGTGCTGCTTGCTCGTTCGCCAACATAAGCAATAAAAAAGGCAAACTTAAAATATATATTTGAAATAAAACTACTTTTACGGATTCTATCGCGTTTGTATTCGATTTTTAATTTCCCGACGTTTCGAACACTTTACAGTGATCATGGTCACGTGAGGATTAAGGTGTCTTTCGTCCAAAATGTCATTGTTATTACTAATATTATTAAAATATATAATAATTTTATCTTAATATTCAGTATACAGTCCACAAATTGACTGTTGTTATTTCTCGTACTATTTTCACTAAGGACTTCTTCTAGAAAGATTTACATATTTTCTCCTTTCTCGTTTGTTTTTTTACACTATTAGTGTATAACAGATATCATCATTGTAAGAAAATAAAAACTTCAAATGAAAACCTATGTCAAGCTGTCTGACGGTGGTGTACTGCGATAATTTTGATGATAATAATAATAATTTATATGTTTTTTTTTTGATAATATAGATGCAATGCATAGAAAACTCAAACTTTCACCCAATAACACTACTCTTCATATCACCTACCGTAGATATAGAAATTCCTGTACAAAAATCCTTAAAAAAGTTAAATGATAACATGAGACATTAGAATTAAAACAAGTTGGTGACAACATTAAAAACATTTGGTAAATAGTAAGAAGAGTCACCAATACTTCGAAACAAGAAAATTCTGCTATAGAGCTAATCATCTCTCTGAATTTCCCATGCAAGCTGTTAATGAGAGCCAGCATAGGGGTAGGAGTGCTGTTGTCCTCTCGCTTGGCCTCAGGTGTGAAGGATTACGGAATGTATGATCCCAGACTTCTTAGGGTCCGTATAAAACTAGGTGTCACCAAGGTATTCATGGTTGTAGCATATGCTCCCGTAAGATCCTCGGTGGCATTAGACCTAGAGAAAATATGGGATAATGTTAGGGAAGTTCTGGATATGGCAGAAACCAGTGAACGCGTGATTGTATGCGGTGATTTGAACGGACGGGTGGGGACTAAGCGTCCCGACTGTGAGGACGTACTTGGTCCATTTGGTGATAAGAGAGTGAACGACGCAGGTAGGCTCATAGCGGATGTATGCATGGAGAGAAACCTTATTGTGTCAAACACATTTTTCCAACATAAGGACATCCATATGTATACATGGAGAAGGAATGAACAGAAAAGTATAATAGATTTAATTTTGGTAGACAGTCGTCTCCGAAGCAAAATATTGGATGCAAGAGCCTACAGGGGCCCCACAGTCGATACGGACCACTATCTCGTTATTGCGAGATTTAGTGGTCTGTTCAGAAAGTGGAGGCACTGGCGAGAGCGTGTCCACTTCGGAGGGCTTGAAAGAATAAAGGTTGAAAGGTTGCAAGAAGAGTGTGTAAGAGAAAAGTATGCAGAGGGTGTCCGAGAACGGCTGACGATGACAAGCCAGTCGCAATCGGACATTGAAGAATGCTGGAAAATATTGAAAGAGAGTATGGTAGATACAGCGAAAGAAGTATGTGGAAGTTCAAAGGAGCATAGAAAAACGAATGGTGATGCATAGTGGGATGCGGAAGTGGCAGCTTCCGTAGAGCAAAAGAAGAAAGCGTGGCTGGACTATGTCTCTTCTTTGAATCTGAATGACAGTATGACTGAACAGAAGAAAGAAATATATCGGCAATGTAAGAATGACACCAAGGCCTTAGAGAACGAGAAACGTGAAAGAGCAAATACGAGTACAGAAGATGACTAAAAACTTTGAGGGTAACACCAAACTCTTTTGGAGGGAGGTAAAGAAGTCTCGGGGTGGTTGGTCAGCTTTCAGAATGAATAAAATAAGGTCTGAAGGTGGAGACATTCTTACACAAACACAAGACGTGTTAAGCCGATGGAGTGAATATTTTGGCGATATGTATGCGGATGCTACGGTTAGCGCCGGTGTCGCATGTGGTTTAGTAGATCAACATTCAGCACCGGCGTTCTCCGATGGCATCAGTATAGATGAAGTTGAATGGGCGATAAGAAGTTTGAAAAATGGTAAGGCAGCGGGCATTGGTATGGTGTCTGCCGAGATGATCAAGCTTGGTGGCTCCTGTGTCTGGGAGGCGTTCCTGTTGCTCCTCAATTTATGTTGGAGCTCGGGAATGGTTCCCAGGGACTGGAATAGCGCAGTCATCGTGCCTTTGTTTAATAACAAGGGTTCACGTTATGACTGCGCAAATTACAGAGCCATAAGCTTGACCAGTTTGGCAGCAATAGTGTACGGTAAAATTATTGAAAGGAGAATGAGGATGGTGTCCGATGGTTTACTGTGTGAGACACAAGGAGGTTTCAGGAGTGGAAGGAGATGAATGGATCAAGTGTTCTCTCTGCGCAACATTGTGGAGAAGTATCTGGCTCTAGGTCAGAGGGTTTTCTGCAGTTTTGTGGATCTGGAGAGAGCATTTGACATGGTTGTACGAAAGGAACTTTGGGACATTTTACCGGAGTATGGTATTAACAGTAAACTGCTACAGGCTGTGCAGTCCAACTACATGGGCTGTAGAGCCTGTGTGCGGCTGGATGATGGAATGTCGCCTTGGTTTGACGTCAATATCGGCGTAAAGCAGGGGTGCGTTCTGTCAGCCAGGCTGTTTATCATATATCTGGATAAATGTCTCCAAAGGTTGAACGATATGAATGTGGAAGTCCAGATGGGCGACTCAGTGGTCACTGCTCTGCTTAAGCAGATGATGCAGTCCTGCTGGCACAGTCAGCGACCGACCTGCAGATCCTAGTCGACACAATGACAGAAGATTGTAAGAAAAGGGGTCTACGCATGAATGTGAGCAAAACTAAAATAATGGTCTTTGAAAGAGATGAAGCTAGAACAGATGTAAGAGTAACAATAGGTAATGATGCAAGTGGATGAATTTGTATATCTTGGACGTGGATTTAGCCGAGATGGAAGGTACACCACTGATATAGAGCGAAGAGTGAATGCGGGAAATAGAGTGAACGGAGCGTTGGGGCAACTTCTCGGTAGCCACCACTTCAGCCAGAAGGCACGTGTAGCAATACATAACGCAGTGCTTGTCCCAACATTACTGCATGGAAGCGAGAGTTGGGTATGCAGAAAAGAGTATAAAAGTAAAATTAATGCGATCGAAATGCGATCTCTGCGGAAAATCTGTGGAGTTAGGCTGACCGACCGCATTCGCAACGACGACGTAAGAGAGCGAGTAGGTATGAAAGAGAGTATTGGTGTCAAGATGCGAAAGGGAATGCTCCGATGGTTCGGACATGTGGAAAGAATGCCGAACGAACGTCTGGTTAAGAAGATATACAATGCGAAAGTGGAAGGATGTAGGTACCGAAGGAGACCGAGACTAACCTACCTAGATCAGATCGGTCATGTACTGAAGGAAGGTGGAGTCAAGAGTCTTCGAAACCGGCGAGCGTGTATGAAGAGAATTATGAATGTTGAGGAAGCGAGTGAAGTATGCAAAGATAGATTTCTCTGGCACTCTGTTCTCTCTGTCTACCCTGCAAGGGATATGGCGTGATGATATGTATGTATGTATGAACCTTCTATTGCGACTTCCACTAATGTTGCGTTAAACGTTTAACGCAATGGTACTCGAACGCATGCGTAGTATACCTGTTACTGGTCAGCGCGAGCATTAGCAACGAGTAGCGACCAATATTCCAACGCGAGAGGGAGAGAGAAAGAAAGATACACAAAGGTAGAAAGTAGGAGAGAGAAAGACAGTGAGTCGGTAGATACCAAGAATATGCGCGTGATATTCTTGCTATGCAGCGAAGTAAACAGTGTGATTGGGGTGAAATTATCTGAAATACGTACTTGTTGTTCTATTTTAATTTATAATATTCATTATTTTTATAAGTTTAAGTTTTCACTTCTGTCGGCAGTCCTCATGACTTTTTTATGTTTTTTTTTTATTATATTTCATATTATCTAAATGTTTCAATGATGAAATGTTTCAATAAATGATAAATAAATCTTAGAAAAATATTAAGATTTACAATATATGAATAGATATATAAGATGCCAATGTTCTTTTCTCTCATAAGTAATTTACGAATATATATTATGATTATGTTGTATCGAATTCAGTGAGGGTCCTAAGACTAATGATATTATTTCTTTTGTCAATAATTCCTCTGAAAATATGATACCTATATATAATAATATTTTAGCTGTACACCGAACATATTATATCTGGGCTGTTATATGTATACTTTGTAAATACTGTTATGAATGTATCAAATACGATGTGTAGTCTCAATTTTGTAAGTTAAAAATCAACGTACACACTTTCTTCTTCGAAACCATGTGTATAATTATTTAATCTATACATATAATAAAAATGTAACGGGTCGCTGTCTGTACATGGAAGATATATGAAAAAAAATATTACTGGGACCTTTATCAACACTAATAGAACACAAAACAATAATTTTTAAAGTTTTTGTCTGTTTATCTGTTTGTCTGTTTGTCTGTGTGTTTGTGCACGCTAATCTCAGAAACGGCTTATCCGATTTAGACGCGGTTTTCACTAATATATTGTGGTAAACTTCACTTAAGATTTTAGCTTTATTTTATGTCAATTGGTTTATAAAAAAAAAAGTTATGTCAATTTAAAAAATGTTCATAGACAAAAATCTTTACCGATTTTTTTTCAAATTACGTACAAATTATCTTCAGTAAAAATAAATAAATACGTGTTTCAGAATTTGTTGATTTTCACCCTCTGGGGGTGTAAATTAGGCCTGCAAAGCGGGTTAGACGACTCATTAAATCATTAGCGCCAAGCCGATATTATTGAAGCTGGCAACTTGAAATGTTGACTGTCGTTTCTTTATATGACGTAGAGATTCACTAAGATTTTACGAAATTATACCCCTAAGAGGGTGGAGCAGAGTGGCAAAGTTTGTATGAAGAGAAAAAAATCTTTATTGATTCTTTTCAAATTACGAGGCGAATCAAATATTCTAGGGTAATATCCGGCATTTGTCAATTTTCACCCTCTGGTTGTGTAAATTAGGCCTGTGAAGCGGGTTGAACGACTCATGGTAATGAGTCGTTCAAACGTTTGGCGGTAGCCAAGCCGAAACTATTAAAGCTAGAAACATTAAATTTTGAAGCACGTTTTTATTTATGACATAGAGATTCAATATGAAAGGATTTTATGAACTCCGCCCCTAAGGGGGTGTAACAAAGCGGCAAAGTGTGTATGGGGAGAAAATTTCTTTATCGATTCTTTTCAAATTACGTACAAATATTCTTCGGTAAAAATAAATAAACACGTGTTTCTCTCTCCCTCTCCATCAACCCCGCACCAGTGTCGTTGTGGCCACCAGTTCCGGCGTGAGAGCTCACACGATACACATAGTAGACGACAATAGGTTCTTGCCTAATAGTTTAAGATACAGGTTAAGTTTAGCTTCAAAAATGTTCACTCTATAACTCAAATAATAAATCATATCTAACGAGGTCGCAACTCTGCTGGTGAAACAAAACAGTCAAATAAAGGGTGGCGATAATTATATTTTTATCCCATGGTCATACCGTAAATAGTATATTAATGGCAATATAATTTGTAGAATGATTAGAACTTTGAACCACCTTTTTCTATAGTGACCGGCTATGGTAACATATATAGACACACGCGCGCCGTACACGTACATCTACGTTGTGCGGGCGGACCACCGCAACCGGGTATCATCTCGAGTCAAAGCCCTCATGCAGTGAACCTAAATACAGGTAGTCACGCTTGCGCCGCCCAAAGCACCGACTGTAGAGCGTGTCAACGTAGAGTATTTTCTCTCGGACCCACCCTATTGCCTAATTCCGTTAGACAATTAACTCGCAGAATCAACACCTCAACGCATCCCAGTTTCGATTCGACGCTGTTGATTATTATCCTAGCGATAAACCTTCAACACCTTGCATTGCTTTTTCTATTTAACTCTGTCAGAGATGACTTCTGCGTGGATGAAGTCGCTGGCAAAAGCTAGTTAATCATAAATTAAAATCTTGGAAGGCAACAATTTATTGTTTATTAGATGAAGAACATTGAGAGTAAAATAATAGCGAGTACAGATTACGTTAGATATACATACTAAAGAAATACACAACAGTCAATCCATTAAGAACCACGACCAGACATTTATAAGGTATATGTTACTAGTTCTCTTAGTCTCTTTTTAATGCTAATTATTAGGAAGAAATATTAGTACCAGGTCAGTGCAATAAGAATTTCTTGGGTTAAAAGAATGTACTCTAATTACTGAAATTTAGCATTTAATATGCTTGATTATTTATAAAAACTTGATTACAAGCGAAAAATGACTGTCATATATGGGATTCGAGCCCACAGCTATTGGAAATCCGTTCCAATCGTGCTATCACTTACACCAACGTGAACTGTTCTATGACATTCAATTTTTGTATCGCATTATATTTTCGTCTTTAAGGAGACGTGTACCATCTACCCAACATTGTTTTACACATCTGTTTGTACAATGTTTAGAGTAGTGTAGTAATTATTTTATTAATACATACATACGTATCATCACGCCATATCCCTTGCAGCGTAGGCAGAGAGAACAGAGTGCCAGAGAACTCTATCCTTGCACACTTCACTCGCTTCACATTCATAATGCTCTTCATACACGCTCGCCGGTTTCGGAGACTCTTGACTCCACCTTCCTTCAGTACGTGACCAATCTGGTCTAGGTAGGTTAGTGTCGGTCTCCCCCGGTACCTATATCCTTACATTAATTATTTTATTAATCTTTATAACTAATTAATTATTTATAATAAGCATTAGAAGCCTACATATTTGTTCAACATAATTATTAATAGAACAGATACGTTTTTATATGTATTAAGACCGTTATCCTACCAAACACGTTATGATAACCCAGTAACACTTCTGTCTCCACTAGTATTCTCTAAGTAACTCACATAAATCTGTGTTAAGGGCCCAGCGGGACAGTGTTTGCACATTATTGGGTTAAAGCATCCGGGTGCTACATAACAAGTGGAAAATGTCGTTATAGGGAATATGGCTACGTGACTTATGGATTGCTAATATTGTATTGTTGGGAAATGTGCTATTTTATAAGCAATAAAATTGTATATAAAGCATTTTTTTTTTTAATTTTGAATTTAATTCGCATGATGCACGGTTTTAAATTTAATTATTAGAGGGTGTTTTTATTTTTCACCATATTTTATATTTTAAATAATTTATTATATTGTGATAACAATATATAGTTTCAGTCTTAATAAAATTAAAGCAAACTATAGATCCTCCGACTGATTTATGCATTTTTTTAGTTGGCATATAATTAAAGGTACATACATACATACATATCATCACGCCATATCCCTTGCACTTTAAGCAGAGAGAACAGAGTGCCAGAGATCTCTATCCTTGCATACTTCAGTCGCTTCCTCAACATTCATAATTCTCTTCATACACGCTCGCAGGTTTCGGAGACTCTTGACTCCACCTATAATTCTATGGAGTTACCATAGAATTTCTGTAGAGATTGCATTTCGACCGCATTAATTTTACTTTCATGCTCTTTTCTGTATCTTCAACTCTCGCTTCCATATAGTAATGTTGGGACAAGCACTATGTTATGTATTGCTACACGTGCCTTCTGGCTGAGGTGGTGGCTACCGAGAAGTTGCCCCAACGCTTCGTTCACTCTATTTCCCGCATTCACTCTTCTTTCTATATCAGTGGTGTACCTTCTATCTCGGCTAAATGCACATCCAAGATATACAAAATTCATCCACTTGCTATAGTACATCATTACCTATTGTTACTTTTACATCTGTTCTGGCTTCATTTCTTTCGAAGACTATTATTTTGGTTTGGCTCACATTTACACGTAGACCTCTTTTGTTATAATCTTCTGTCATTGTGTCGACTAGGGTCTGCAGGTCAGTCGCTAACTGCGCCAGCAGGACTGCATCATCTGCATAGAACAGAGCACTGGCCACTGAATCGCCCATCAAAGGTATTTCATTCAATATATCATCATTCTTCTACTCTTATCCCAATTACCTGGGGTGACGCAATATAAACACCTCTTCCATTGTATATATAATTGTATATATACATAATGGTTTCTAATGTTTATGCGAGTATTACACATTTGAAATAAATAGTTCAAATTACTGAAATTTAGCATCTAATATGCTTAATTATTTATAAAAACCCGATTACATAGCGAAAAATGATGTCACAAGCGGGATTCGAACCCGCGCCTATTGGGAGTCCGGCCCAATTGTGCTGCCACTTACACTACCGTGAACTATTGTACGACATTCAAATCTCGCTTCGTATCATATTTACCTGTCTAAGGTGACGTGCGCCATCTACCTGACAATGTTTACACAATCGGGTTTTTATAAATAGTTTAAATGTAGATAGATTATACATATTGCAAAAGTTATTGCCACTGATTTTATGATCGGCCGACTAAACGGCATCAGGTGGAGTTGGCTCAGATCGATATAAAGCTCTAGTCTTTTACGACGTCCACAAACAAAGTAATGGTTGATAGTATTTGTAGCCGCATAACTAACAAATTAATCAGATAAAATTTAATTTTGATTTTATTATTATATATTATCATATTTTATTTGACTGCACAGATGGCGCAATGGTTAAGATACCGACCTTTCGTGACAGTGCCGTGGGTTCGATTCCCACGTGGGATTATACTTTGTGGCATCTACAAAATGTTATTCTCAGTCTGGGTGGAATTTGTCTGCGTTAACTGCATGTTTTTAAAGTCTCCCCCAATACAAGGATTATTTTCTTAGTGCAGGATGGTGTCTTAAAAAAATATATATATACTTGCAGCAGAATGGTTTTCAAATGTTATGAGAGGAATTTGTTAAGTTAAAATGCACTAGCGTATTTTAACGTACCTATATGGCTCATAATCTGCTGAGTGGTAATTTATAAAGTAAAATTACGACAGATCCTTACTAATATTATAAATGCGAAAGTAACTCTGTCTGTCTGTCTGTCTGTCTGTTGCTCTTTCACGCTAAAACTACTGAACCAATCTAAATGAAATTTGGTGCACAAATAGTCTAGAGTCTGATAAAGGACATGGGCTACTTTTTAATGCAATAAAAGGGTTGTAAAGGGGGCTTAAAAGTTGTAAGGAAGTATCGTCATTTTTGAAGTCAGAAGCTTGAAACTTATTTTTAAGCTATTGATTAGATACAAATAAATATGATATTAACATGTTTTAAATAAAAATAGGGGATGAAGGACTTTAGGAAAGTAACCTTTTACGCGGGCGAAGCCGCGGGCAGAAGCTAGTATTCTATAAAATGATATATCAAATTGATCGTTGCTCTTTCTATGATCCACGCTAACGCACGCGACATTTTCTATTTTATTAGTGTTTAACGCATCGATTAGAATAACAGTTCTGTTAATATAGATTAATATATTCTTTTTTGAAAACTTACAATAAACAGCCTATCTCATCACAGCCCATAAATGTCCCACCGTTGGGCTCGGGCCTCCTCCGCAATGGGAGGGAAATTAACCTACTATACCGCGCTGGTCAGACGTGTTGGTATAGGATTTTGTTTCGAGTTTTCCTTCTCTCGCATAGATGTTATATGCGTTTTATATCCCTTAGTCGTCTCGTACGATCACCTACGGGTAAGATATGGGGTGGTGAATAGAATTTTTACTCCGTCACCACACGGAAAAACAGCCTATCTAAAGCAAGAAAATTGTAAACAAGCTTTATAATTGTAACTAATTTAATGATTAATAGACCTTATCCTTAACCCTTCATACTAGAAGGATTAATATGTACTTTTAACAATTAAAACTATTAATGAAAGCATAACCAAGGTCATTCCATCAGTCCTGTTAATTTCTAATATTAAACTTGCGTGACTACTAAATGATGAAAGAAGCTGATATTAACTACCAAGTTCATATTTAATAAGTAATTAATTGTGTACTCACTTCTGTTTATGTTCATTTTCAAGTTACTTCCAAGACTTTGTACTTATATATTAATCTTTTGTTTGTATTAAGTACTAAACTTATTAATTAAATTCTGTATATATAATACATAAAAATTGTTTCTATCTATATCACTTTTTTGTTATAGTCTTTAAAAGCAACCGATGTATTCCTGTTTAACTAGAAAGAAAATTATGCAAAAATTGTTTTGTATCAATAAAACAATGTATCGCGACCCCGATTTTAAGGAATATAATTTTTTCCCTTCATTAGTTACATAGAAAAACGTCTATTGATTGAACTAGTAGTTACTAGTTAATACTTAATTTCTATGTAATCCCTCGGACACCTTTTACGATTCCCACTTAAAGTGATAGTTAGTGATACTATAGTGTAGTCTGAACTCGATATTGTATGGGGAGGAATGTTAAGATGATATTATTTGCACTTCTTACATATCTCTCTTCCATTTTCTCTCAATATTTAAGTTTTACAACCTTAATTTGATGCTTGATAAAGAAAAAATGTAATTAATTTCGAGGAATTACACTCAATAATTAAGGATGCATTTGCATAAAAAAATAATTTGGAAAATTCAAAAGTGTGTAAATCACGCCTCATAATTTTTATATTATTGCACGCCTCATAAGCGAAGTGTTGAGGTCTTGCTCTACTCTCGATATATGAAAATCAAGCACTTTTCAAACCTAAAAAATATTGTATTTTATCATATTGCACTTATAGGGTAATATTATTATACATATGTCAAGAAAAACATTCGTCTAAATACGTTCTATTTAATATTTTTAAAAAGCAATTATTTTGTTAAAAGTAAGAAAAAAGTTGATTAAAAAAATATTCGAGGGCGTCCGGATGTTACCACAAGCATCTGGCTTTCTCACGACCGTTAAAAGGAATGTATCGAAGTTTTTCTTTTATTAAAAGCTTCATAATCGCAACACGCTGTTTCCTTTCGAAAATGGCTTGGTAATTCTTTGTCGTTTAATTACAATTAATAAAAAACTAAATTGCTTAGTCATTAGTGTATATATATATATATATATTTGTTCGTCCATTCAGACAGGTAAAGGAGATAAATTCCATTCAGCCTATACAGCTACGTTTAGCTCTACGTTGAAAATGGCACGAAATTTGAAAAGTATTTTTTTTCCTTCCTTACAAGCTTTTATTTAGTTTCACCTGTCCCGATGTCAGTAATCAAATCTTGCAAGTTAAATTTAATCCACTTCCCGCTCTTCGATTTATCTGAAATTTTGCATGCATATATAAATTGGATGACAATGCAATATTATTATGACATAGAGCTGATCTGATGATAGCCCTGAAAGCTGGCCATAGTAACTCCGTAATTAAATGATGCAACCCCTTCAAATTTGGGCTTATTTTATTCGTCTTGACGAGTACTTTGATACTATATGCTAACCAGGGTCTGATGATAGACCTAGAAGCTGGCCATAGGAACTCCGTAATTAAAAGACACAAACCCACCGAGTTTGGGCTCGTTTGATTCGTCTTGACGGGTATCTTGGTTGGCGTGAATATGCAACTCCAACAAATTGAGGAAAAAAGTTCTTTCCGTCTATTATGAATGTGGATTATGTCTGATTGATTAAATGGATGACCCAATGCTTTGGCATTGGGGCATGGGTTTACTTTGGTAAGCACGTACCTAGGGCTGAATGGCAAGAGGAAAAATAAGGTGCTAAATGTTCTTAATTATAACTACCATCAAAATGTAACACTCTTTTATTTATAAAATTGGTACTATGATAAAAACGGGCAGATTTAATAATTATAGTGTAAAGTTTTAGTGTTAAATATATATAATTATGTACGATATGGAATTATTTTGTAGTAGACAATGAAGCTTAATCATTGTTAAAGGTTACAATGAACTTATGAAGTGTTATATGTCTTATTATATATAAATTTTATAAGTGTTATATGTGTTATTATATATAAAGTTATATGTCTTATATAAATTAACTCATAATTAATTTGTAACATTTTAGTTTATTTTATTAGCAAATAATAAAAGATTATATTTAAAAAGGCCTTTTTTCTTTAATTTTATTTTAATGTATGGCATTGACTAATAGTAAATGATAAATAATTACAAAAATATGAGGCGTACACTTTTGGATTTGCCAAATTATTTATCAGTTACTATTAGTCAATGCCATAGATGAAAATAAAAAACAAAAAAATCTTTTGAAATTTAATGCCATTATCGACGTAGTGTTAAACATAGCTGTTTGTTTACAATAGGCTGTATGAGATTTGTTTTCTTTGCCTGTGCCAATGGACGAACAAAAAAATGTAAACGAACCCAATTTTCATAAGGTATACATACACTAATGAGTAAGCAGTTTAGTTTTTTTATTAATTGCAATTAAACGTAATTAAATTAGTTATTTAAAACTTCAAAAAAATGTTTTTAGATTATGTCATGCACGATACTCCACTGAGGGTATAAAGAAGGATACTAAGACATATAAATAATATCTAATGTTACCATAGTGAGGCCTTAATGTAAGTACTAAAGTTATTTGCGTTACGTGAAGAGGAAAAGTTTATATGTGTACGTGCATATAATATACTTGACTGTGACTTTTAGAGTATGCTGAACTTTAAATGAGATTCTTGAAATGTTTGTAAGGAGACACTTTACGGTTGTTTTATTCCACTTGCAACCTGTATGTTCTAACCTTTAACATATTATCACGAACTGTCCAACCTCACTTCATATACATGCTTCTGCTTTTTCTGTAAATAAACCGTTAAATTATGTGTGATTAAAAAGAAAGAATACAACGTTCACCAACTTATGCTCATTTATCGTAAAAGTCAGATTTGTAAGCAAAATAATATAATATAGAGAGTCCCCTCATAAATGTTCTTCATATAGTACTAACCTGTTCCACGTCAGCATACGTTCAACAGTCATCCCTAATACGAGCTAAGATGATGATAAAAGTCAACAGTCATTCCTAAGATGTATAGTAGATGAGAAGAAGATAAGATGACAAAAAGATAAGATTGAATATTTATCTGATACTTAAATAATACTTAATCATAAACATAATCAATCAAAAACGTAAACAATTTTGTATTTAATTTTAATTGAATAATATTTTAAGAATATTTCATATTTAAGCTTTCATATCATTTTAATTTCATTAATAGAAGTTTAAGTTTCTTGAATGTAGCTTGGTGACGCAGTTTTTATTCCGTTTATTACAGTCGATATGAGTGTCCGATACTATACAAAAGAAATATAGTTTAATTAACATACTGACAAAATGGGTTGGCGTAGAGTTTTATTTCGAGGTCTTTCAGTGGTCTTATAAGGTAATCTTATTTTGTTAATGCACAGACATAATTTTTATATTTTTTTTTTGCTTGTGGTGGCAAATGAGCACTCCTGATGTTAAATGTCACTGCCGCCTATGTACCTTTGCAATACCAAGGGTATAACTAGGCCGCTGACTACCAATATAAACCCCAAACCCACCCAAGACTTCCGGCTCTCTCGCTCACCGAATGAAGTGCAATAGCACATTGCCATTACTCAGACGTTGATCTTCTGCGAAAGTGTGGTACTACCCCTGACGAACCGGCCCGCGGCTGTAGACAGAGACTATCAACAGCGTGGTCCTACCACTATTAAATCTATTGTGATATATTTTTTTTACTTTGTGGAATAGTACTACATACTATCCTCGCCAGTGACAGATGGGGATGAAATATGGGACTCACCGGCCACCTGTATGGCCACTGTACCCTTTAAAACCACACCAGTTACTTCCCTGCTTTAACATAACTTATCTAATATAGACGTCGGTGTGGATAGTATCTTCATTATAATAATAATAGGTGAAGCCATATTACGTCATTATTAATCAATTTAAAGAAGTATAAAAATTTCAGCAATAGGTATTTAAAAATTAATATAAATTTTAAATTGAAAAGACATTAACAACGTAAGCTAATATTGTCAATAGGTGAGGATTCGAATCCCATATGTGACAATCATTTTTCGCTCGTAATCAAGTTTTTATAAATAATCAAGGATGTTAAATGCTAAATTTCAGTAATTTGAATAACAGGGCTGTGTCATCGTTTAATATAATTCTAACTGAAAAGGTAGAGTATTAAATCTGTTCAAGGTGTAAACATTATCGGGTATATGGCACATGTACCCGATAATGTCTCTTATCTCCTTTAAAGATAAAAATATAATACGAGGCGAAGATTGAATGTCATACAACAGTTCACGTTGGTGTAAGTAGTAGCAAGATTGGAATGGATTTCCAATAGGTGTGGGTTTGAATTCCATATGTAACAATCATTTTTCGCTCCTAATCAAGTTTTTACAAATAATCAAGTTTTTACAAATAATCAAGCATGTTAAATGCTAAATTTCAGTAATTTGACATAAGCTAATATTTTTTCTACACTATGTAGTGATAAATGTTTATCTAGTGATTTTTTACTCATCTTAGAATTAATTCGATATGTAGTTATCGTATTAATCCTGAAAACAATGTTGCTTACCAAGGTTACAAGAGGAATGGACCTGCCGTTACCGTTTCTGAGTCCCAAAATGTATTCATATGTTTGCTAACTTCTACCATGCACTGAGTACCATTAATGCTATTTCAGTTTCTTTATATAGGAATTGTCTTATAATAGTAATCACTTATGATAGTTTTTTAGTAATATTTATATACTAGACATAGGTCTCCCAAAGAGGGCGTAATAATAATAATCAACATGCTTGGGAGAAAGTTTTACGATTCAAGTTCATGTTATTAAATAAATAAATAATATAAAAAAAAGTGGTACTTGATATAGTTCTGGTGGTTCCTCAGCCAGTTTCCATAAGTTTCATGATAAAGTAATATGCAGTAACGTATTGTGTCACCAAGCAAAGCGCAATAGCACATGGCGATCTTTGTGAGTGAGTGTGCTACTACCCTGGACGGACCAGCCCACGGCTGAGGACAGAGAGTTCTATGTCAACAGCATAGTCCTACCATAACTTACTTGAGGATTCTCAAAAATTTTATAAAAATATATCATAAGAAAATTATTGCAAAAGAAGGATTCAAAATAAAAATCTACGTCAACATGTCTGGCCATCTTGCCATTTCAATTTCTAATATTTGGATCTGCTTTTTGTCAGAAAAAAGTTTTCAATAATCATAAATTAAAATTTACAAGTAGCATTTTTTGTTTGTCAACTTATTATAGGTATATTTTTAAAATAATGATTTATCTATTGATTAGGGTGGCAAACGAGCAAGCAGCACACCTGATGGTAAGTGTTACTGCCGCCCATGGATTTTTGCTATTCCAAGACCAGACCAGACCAAGCCAGACCGCTGCCTACCAATACAAAACCCAAACTCATCTATTGGTGTTCCGGCTCTCTCGCTCACCGAACGAAGCGCGATAGTACATAGACATTACTCAGACGCCGATCTTCTGCGAGAGTGTGGTGCTACCCCGGACGGACCAGCACGCGGCTGTAGACAGAAAACTGTCAACATTGTGGTCCTACCATTAATAAATGTGAATTACATTCATAATAAAATAATGGATCTATACTTTTCTAGACTAGTCACTTTATTCTAGACTAGTCTGTAGATTTCCTTAATAATTTTTTTATCGTGCGAGCTTATAGTAATTTTATTGGGATAAGAAGTCACCTTTTCCATATTCTTTTTTTTGTTGCGGTGGACTATGGACGTGGTGTCGCCCCGCCAAGTCGGTCCGGGGTGACGGAAGAGGCGGCGCGTGACCCCATAGACCCACCATGCAACTCTCCTCTCTTCGCCGTGCGAGCGGGCCAGCGGTACCCAATTTTTGTTTTCGGCGGCCCGCCCGGCGGTTTACTCTCGCGGGTTTCTCTCGTCACCTTTTGTATATCCCTGGCGATACCTATATTTAACATGTTATATCAAGTTTCAAAATGTTCAAATAGTTAACGCGCGAAAGCGAGACAAAAAGAATTGCATTATATAATAGTATTTAGGTAAAGAACATAATTTCTATCTATTTTGTTAATAGTTATTATGAAATAAATATTTTCACAGGATAAATCATCATCCATCATGTAGTGGCTACTACGTCAATCAAATTCACGCTACTTTCGGATTTACTGAGAATTTTGTAACCAATATGACGAAGGAGGAACCAATCATGACGCAGGAGGCACCACCATTGTATTTTTAAAAGGTGTGACGTCACCATTGCCGACGTCACTGTTGTTAGTTGCGTGGATTACTCATGGTACGGTTTTGATCTTCGAAATAAAACTCCACGAGTAACTGTTTAAATGTTGTATTCTCAACGAGTAGCGTAACGTCGCCCCAGAGAGCTCCGCACGGTACAAAGACTCGAACACGAATGAATGTATTACTTTTTTTTTTTTTTTTTTTTTTTTTTTGGTAACGCAGTGGTTAAAAATGCATTTGTCGCATACCCGCCCCGGGCGGGGTATGTGGGACTCACAGGCCCTGAAGGGGACACTGAATACCCACTAAAACATACCAACTGCGAGCTGTTAGCCGAAGGGGCTTTTACAGCTTAACCGGACTGCGGGCGAGCCCGAAGGCTCTCAACCCGATGAATGTATTACGACAGTGTGTCCGTATTTATAGGGCTCGGCGCACGTGCACGAGCACGTGTTTACAATTTTAGTAAAGAAATTTCAATGAGAGAACTAATCACATGTTTGTTAATCAAAATAATCTTTAACTAATCAATTGATGATTTATGAAGTAATTAAACTATTCAATTAATTAGTCTAATTATTTATAGTAGTTGTATTGTTCTATTTGCGCCGATAATCACATACATATAGGTTTAGATAAAACAGATATAAGCATATATAGTGAGGACAAATAGGAAAAGAGATATCTTAATATAGAAGATATGGTTATAATAATATTAATCTTACGTGTGGTGACGGAGTAGAAATACAATTCACCACCCTATCTTACTCATAGGTGATCGTAAGAGACGACTAAGGGATATAAAACACATATAACATCTTTGTAAGAGAAGGAAAACTCTAAATAAAACCCTATACCACCACCGCTGACCAGTATGGTATTGGTAATTATGCTTTCCATTACGCACGAGGCTCGAGCCCAATAGTGGGACATATATGAACAGAGATGATGAATATTAATAGGCAATTCTGGCAATGGTGTAAGCGGCAGAGATATTAATGTGTGAGCCCGACTTCCTCTGTAGGGTGGTCGAGGAGTTGTTTCCGCGGCAGTCGGAGCACACGCCCCCGGTCATGGCGTCGCCAGATCAAGACCGGGAGGCCGACGATAGTGTTCCACCCGTGACGGAGTCGGAAGTGGGGGCGGCTGTGGCGAGGATCTGTTCCGCCAACACGGCCCCCGGCCCGGACGGAATACCAGTCCGGGTGCTGACGTCGCTCCTTGAGCACCTCGAGCCTCGCCTCAGGCAATTGTACAACGCTTGCTTGGCGTCTGGATGGTTCCCTGAGTGCTGAAAGGAGGGGAGGTTGGTTCTCCTGCCAAAGCCGGGACGGCCCCCAGATTCGCCTTCGGCCTACAGGCCCATCGTGCTCCTTGACGATGTGGGCAAGCTGCTGGAGCGCATCCTCGCTGCCCGCATCGTCCAGCATCTGGGAGAGGTGGGGCCTGATTTGTCGGCCGTTCAATTCGGCTTTAGAAGGGGGCGTTCGACCATCGGGGCCCTGCTACGATTGAGGCAGACGGCCACGGAGGCTGTCGCCGGCGGAGAAGTGCTGTTGGCGGTGTCGTTGGACATCGCCAACGCATTCAATAGTCTGCCATTCAGCTGCATCAGAGAGGCGCTCCGATTTCATGGGGTGCCCTTGTACCTGAGGCGGCTGGTGGCGGACGATTTGCAGGGGCGCAGCGTCCTCTGCGCGGGTCCCGCAGGGGACATTGTGCGGACGCCCATGTCGTGCAGCGTTCCACAGGGGTCGGTTCTGGGGCGGACTCTGTGGGACATCGGGTACGACTGGGCGTTGAGAGGGAGTCTCCCCCCCGGGCTGAGCTTGACATGCTATACTGACGATACGCTCGTCACAGCCCGGAGCAGGACACTCGAAGAGGCGGCGAGCCTGGCCACTCTCGGCACCGAGGATCTCCTCGGTCAGGCGAATCGAGGCGCTGGGGCTCAGGGTTGCCCTAAATAAGACGGAGGCCCTCCTATTCCATGGGCCCCGTGCAAGGCCGCCTATTGGCGCCTCGATAGTCGTCAACTCCATCCACATCAGTATCCAGGCCCATATGAAGTACTTGGGCCTGGTGCTGGACGGGCTATGGGCGTTCTGGGAGCATTTCCGCCGAATTGCTCCCCGGCTGGTCGGCGCGGCGTCCGCCTATCACGGCTCATGCCGAACGTGGGCGGACCCAGCTTTGAGGGCCAACGGCTGTATCCGCTCGATGGCCATGTACGGCGCACCCGTGTGGGCGAGGTCTCTGATCCTCCGGCTGAGGGCTTTTCTGTGGCGCCCTCAAAGAATCATGACGGTCAGAGCCATTTGCGGATACCGCACGGTGTCGACCGAAGCGGCAGGCGTGCTGGCCGGGACACCCCCGTAGGACATAGAGGCGGAGATGCTCTCCGACCTATACCGGCGGGTGACCTCAGTGCGCGACGCAGGTGACTCCCCATCGCTTAGCAAGATAGCCACCTGGCGCGAGGACGCCCGCCGAGACGTCATCGCTCGCTGGGCTACGCGACTGAAGAGGCCTAGGCACGGTGTTCTCACCGTAGAGGCTCTCCGGCCCGTATTGACGGAGTGGATGGAGCGGTGGCACGGAGTCCTCTCTTTCCGGTTAGTGCAGGTGTAGTCGGGGCACGGGTGCTTCGGCAAATACCTGCACAAGATCGCAAGAAGGGAGTCGACTCCATCCTGCCAGCAGTGCGGCAGTGACGAGGACACGGCGCAACAAACGCTAGAGGTCTGCGTGACCTGGGCCCAGCAACGCTGTGACCTCGTCGCTGTCATCGGTGCCGACCTGCCGGCTGTCGCGAAAGCGATGGTCGACAGCATCAGGAATTGGGACGCGGTCGCCGCCTTCTGCGAGGCTGTCATCTCACAAAAGGAGGCCGCGGAACGGGTCCGGGTGGATTCCCGGGACCCGGGCCGCCGCCAGCGGCCGGCGCGGTGCAGGCGCGAGTATCTGCGCCTGATGCCGCCCCAACCGAGGCTTCGGGTGATCGAACCGGGGAATTGTCCGGTCACCCGACGTGAGGCCACCGCGTGAGGACGACGCCCCGACGGCAAAAGCTGTCGGGGCATCGACAAGAGAGGAACCCGCAAGGGTATACCGCCGGGCGGGCCACTGAAGACAAAGATCGGGTACCGGTGGCCCGCTCATATGGCGAAGAGAGGTGCTTGCAGGGTGCGTCCATGGGGTTGCGCGCCGCCTCTTTTGTCGCCCCGGATCGATTTGTCGGGGCGCGACCACATCCATGGTCTACCCTGTAAAGGAAAAAAAAAAATGGGTGGGTCCATGGGGTTGCGCGTCGCCCAGATGGGAGACTCAGTGGTCAGTGCTCTGCTCTATGCAGATGATGCAGTCCTGCTGGCGCAGTCAGCGACTGACTTGTAGACGCTAGTCGACACAATGACAGAAGATTGTAAGAAAACGGGTGAAAGTGAGCAAAACCTACTCTACGCGTGAAAGTGAGCAAAACCAAAATAATGGTCTTCGAAAGAGATGAATCCAGAACAGATGTAAGAATAACAATAGCTAATGATGTACTAGAGCAAATGGATGAATTTGTTTATCTTGGATGTGGATTTAGCCAAGATGGAAGGTACAACACTGATATAGAGCGAAGAGTGAATACGGGAAATAGAGTGAACGGAGCATTGGGGCAACTTCTCGGTAGCCACCACCTCAACCAGAAGGCACGTGTAGCAATACATAACGCAGTGCTTGTCCCAACATTACTATATGGAAGCGAGAGTTGGGTATGCAGAAAAGAGCATAAAAGTAAAATTAATGCGATCGAAATGCGATCTCTACGCAAAATCTGTGGAGTTAGGCTGACCGATCGTATTCGTAATGACGACGTAAGAGAACGAGTAGGTATGAAAGAGAGTATTGGTGTAAAGATGCGAAAGGAAATGCTCCGATCGTTCATACATGTGGAAAGAATGTATGTACCGGGGGAGACCGAGACTAACCTACCTAGACCAGATTGGTTACGTACTGAAGGAAGGTGGAGTCAAGAGTCTCCGAAACCGACGAGCGTGTATGAAGAGAATTATGAATGTTGAGGAAGCGAGTGACGTATGAGAGGATAGAGTTCTCTGGCACTCTGTTCTATCTGCCTACCCTGCAAGAGATATGGCGTGATGATATGTTTGTATCTAAAAGTGGATCAACAAATGACATGATATATGTAGGTTAAATAAAATTTACAAAATTTATTCCACTGTGTAGAAGTACAACGGACCCATAGAAGCCCTCAAGCCTCAAGTCCAAAATGTAGTAAATATTTTTCAATCGCAAATAAGCTTAGCCTATCAAATCTAAATCAACAAAAAGTAATAGATAATTAAAATATATTTATATTATTGAAAATAACATACTATAGCGGCCTCATTATTTGGATTTGTTATTTTGCCATTTTGTTATTTTGCCAATAAATTCTTAGTAACAAACACTTTACAAAATTTATTCCACTGTGTAGAAGTAGAACGGACCCATAGAAGTCCTGAAGCCTCAAGTCCAAAATGTAGTAAATATTTTTCAATCGCAAATAAGCTTAGCCTATCAAATGCTAAATCAACAAAAAGTAATAGATAATTAAAATATATATTATTGAAAATATAATACTATAGCGGCCTCATTATTTGGATTTGTTATTTTGCCATTTTGTTATTTTGCCAATAAATTCTTAGTAAAGTATTAAATTCAAGAATGTTTCCGAGCAAAAGTATTTTATTATGAACAAACCAGCAATAATATCTATTTTCTAACTGTCGGACGCCATTTAGTGACGGAGTAAGAATATAATTTCTGACCCACTGTCTTATCCATAGATTTTGTAAAAGACAACTAACGGATATAATAGGCATACAACATATTTGCAAGAAAAGGTAAATCAAAATAAAACCCTAATCAAACTCTCCTGATTAGCGTAATATAGTAGGTTAATTTTCGTTCTATTGTGAGTAATGTAGAAGGTTAATTATCCTTCTATTGTGGAGGAGGTTCAAACCCAGCAGTGGGACGTCTATGAGATGATAGGGCGATGATGATGAATAACTAATCATTCTTCTTGGTCATATATTTCTGATCTCAAAGTGATAGCTAGTGTATGTGATAATATTAGGAGGATAGGGATATTATTAGCAAAAATTTATTAATAAATAGGGAGATCCGATATTATTGCCGCCTATGGCCACAAATTTATTTATACTCGTGACTGTACATGAAAGCTAGGCTCTTATAATTTTAGGATAAAATTAAAAATTCTGATATTCCATATATATATATATATATATATATATATATATATATATAGTATATAGGCAGGACGTTGATACCATTTATTTGCAAATATTGGAGATCATTCGAAGGGGTTAAATATTGATATAAATCCTTCGAGTAAGTGATGAACACCGATGGTGTCATAGGTTAACCGGTCAAGTTTCTAAATACTCTGAAACCTCCCGATCTCCCAACGCACATAGTAAAATTGAAAGCTGTCACGTCAATTATGTTGCTGTGGACTAAAAATCCACTAAAATTATGCGATGCCACCAGATTGCAGGTAAAAACATTACATCACAATGTAATTGGAGCCACTATATTGGCCAGTTGTTCTCGACTGGACTGTGTATCTAGGATTCTTTTAATACTATCAAATTCGTAATGCCTCGAATTCCAGAGAGTGCAGTTTGACATCAAAGTCTACTTCGGAATGACCATAAACAAATCTCAAAGTTAAACTCTTAAGATAGCGTGAGTATAGAGAAAGCTGCTTCTCCCATGGGCAGGGCATATGTGACATGCTCCAGAGTAAGCTCACAAAGTAGTCTGATAATTCTAGCATCCTCAGCAAAAGCAAAAAACATTGTTTATATAGAGATACTATAGTTAGTGTAGTATTGCGGGTTGATGGACCAGGGAGAATGATCCGAAGAGTGGTCAACCTCGTGATGGCGACGCCTCAGAATCACTGCTGTTTGTTGCCTTGGCATCGACGGTGATGATGCCCGAAAGGATAACCCATCGGGCAGGCTATGGATGTCAAGAAAGCGGTATTAGTACGCACGCACGCACACACACACACACACGTCGACTGAAAAGAAACTACCACACACCTAAAACCACACACTACTCTTCATTCATTTTAACTTGTTTTGTATTTACTACCTACAAGATTAATAATTGTACAATTTGTTTTGATGTATATATATGTACTCACATCTATTAAGAGGGCGCTGACTTTTGTAACACAGGTTTACTACCTAGCACAGAAGTCAAAGGAAAAAAATAATTTATTATTATTTATTATTAAAAAAAAAACAATTCAATTTCGACGTATTACACGGACGAAGTTGCGGGCGAATGCTAGTAATATATATATATATATATATATACTAGCTTCCGCCCGCGACTTCGTCCGCGTGGAATGGTTACTTTGGGCTAACGTTAACTTCAACTCGCGAATTCGTTTACGTAAAAGGTGGAAATATTTTTAAATAATACATACGTTAAAGCTGTTTTAGGTACCTACATGATCCTTTTATTAGTAAGAGTAGAACATTAAACCTTAAGTAAAAGTATTGGGTCTTATCTATACTTTCTATAGATATACCCAATATACACAATGTATGTATATTATACATACATACATACACTTACGCCTATTTACGATTACACATACTTTTAATGTGTATGACATCGCTGTGTGGTAGCGGCTACGAATACTACCAATCCTCACTTTGCTTGTGGATATCGTAAAAGACGACTAAGAGCCTTATAACGACTTGGGCCAACCCCATCTGATGCCGTTGGTCAACAATTACATTCCCAATGAGGGTTGACGTCTGGCAGGCGGCCGGTCATAAAACTATTGCCAATAACTTTTATAATATGTACTATGAATGAAGAGTAGTTATTATATCGACCCCAAGTAATTGGGATAAGAGTAGGAGAATGATGATGATGATGACCTCTCGTGAACAAATCTCCAATTTGGTCCAGAAAAGTATGACGTGGTCTTCCCCTTGTATTCGTCCCATTCACGATTGCTTTATATGTTTGCTTCGTCAACCTCTGCCCACTCATTATTTCTTCCACTTCGTGTCCAACCCACCTCAGCATACCAGCGCTTTTATAACATTATACCTAATTTTATCTTTCAGACTTACATCACACACGTTACGAAGAGCTGTCAGCTCTACAGCATTTATTCTATTTTCATGTCTTCTCCGCCAAATCTAACTTTCACTGCCATACATGAGGGCAGGCACTAATACTTCCTATACTTATTATTATTATTTAGGATGTGTAAAGCCGACGGAAGGTCATGAGAAGAAAACAAAACTAAAAATGTAGTGTGTGCAGAAGTACTTTGAAATAACATTAGTTTGAGTTTTTTTTTAATATAAGATTATAAGACCCAGTATTTTTATCGTAAATGCGCGCCCAGTACTTGATCATTATTTTGCTGCGATGTTATTTTTAAACTGCGATATTTCCTAAGATATTCATTGAAATCAAATAATGTAAAGAACAATTTTGTTTTAAATTAAATACTTGTGATGAATAACTCATTTATTTGGATAAGGATTAATATTATGTTTATAAAAACACCTTCGAAAATATCACATTATTTTAAAACAAATTTGATTAGTATAGAAAAGGTTATAGTGAGCCAATCTTAAAAGATAGACATATGCTGTCGCGGACTTTTATTTAGAACTTTGAAAGAGGAACAATTATATAGTACATAATTTTTGCGCAACTTTAACCGTTTACGCAGCGGAAGCTCTCAAAAGGAAACAAAAACCCGATTTTTACACATTCATCATTGTTGCTCTGCTCCTATTGGTCGCAGCGTAATGTTGTATAGCCTAAAGCCTTCCTCTATAAATGGACTATCCAACAAAAAAAGAATTTTTCAAATCGGACCAGTAGTTCCTGAGATTAGCGCGTTTAAACAAACAAACAAACAAACAAACAAACAAACAAACAAACAAACTCTTGCGCTTTATAATATTAGTATAGATTAAATTAATGCGGTCGAAATGCGATCTCTGCGGAAAATCTGTGGAGTTAGGCTGACCGACCGCATTCGTAACGACGACGTCAGAGAGCGAGTAGGCATGAAAGAGAGTATTGGTGTAAAAATGCGAAAGGGAATGCTCACATGGTTCGGACATGTGGAAAGAATGCCGAACGAACGCCTGGTTAAGAAGATATACAATGCGAAAGTGGAAGGATGTAGGTACCGAGGGAGACCGAGACTAACCTACCTAGACCAGATCGGTCATGTACTGAAGGAAGGTGGAGTCAAGAGTCTCCGAAACCGGCGAGCGTGTATGAAGAGAATTATGAATGTTGAGGAAGCGAGTGAAGTATGCAGAGATAGAGTTCTCTGGCACTCTGTTCTCTCTGCCTACCCTGCAAGGGATATGGCGTGATGATATGTATGTATGTGTATATATATATACCGACCGAGACTAACCTATCTAGGCCAGATCAGTCATGTATTGAAGGGATGTGGAGTCAAGAGTCCCCGAAACCGGCGAACGTGTATGAAGAGAATTATGAATGTTGAGGAAGCGAGTAGAGTTCTCTTCTTCTCTCTCTCTCTCTCTCTCTCTATATATATATATATATATATATATATATATATATATATATATATATATATATATATATATATACTTACATGCCATCACGCCATGTCCCTTGCACACTTCACTCGCTTCCTCAACATTCATAATTCTAACATATATATATATATTAAATTTTACTAGTCAAATATTATAATTTCGAGGATTTATGCTACTATTAATGGTTAATAAAAAAAAAAGAAAATTCAACCAAAGAATAATACTATATATATATAACGTAGCTTCTCAAAGTTTATCTTAAATTATGCAAATGATACATTGAGATCGAAGAGAGAGAATCGGTTACGACATGACTATCGAAGCAATCTTCTAGAATATCTTCCGTAATGAAAACCTATTTACACCAAATAAATGAAGTAAGAATTCGCTTTTATAGTAAAATTTGATTTGAATAATGTTATACTATTTTTACATTTTAGGTTAGTGGTTAGTTGTAATAAAGGCTAAGATAGCACGTTTTTTAGTGCTTATACGCTTACAAGTTTCATTTTTGCTAGATGTAATCTGATCAGGCGCTATTCTGTCATCGGCAAAAAATCTTGAGAACTCCTAATTTAGAGTTTTTTTTATTGCTAGTGGTGGCAAACGTGCAAGCAGCACACCTGATGGCAAGTGCCACTGTCGCCTATGGACCTTTGCAATACCAAGGGTATAACTAGGCCACCAATATAAACCCTAAACCCACCCAATTGAGCTTCCGGCTCTCTCGCTCACCGAACGAAGCGCAGTAGCACATTGCCATTACTCATACGTCGATCTTCTGCGAGAGTGTGGTACTACTACCCCAGACGGACCGGCCCGCGGCTGCAGACAGGTCGTTTCAGGTGTAGATGTTTACCTATATGTCGACCCATATATTCAATGTATTGAGTCAATATGAGCCTTATCCTCAATGGAAATAGAAGACTCAACAATGACTTCTCATAGCTTAGGGTGACGATATAACAGTAGGATGTCCCGCAGTTTAATTTGACGATGCTTAAAGGCGTTGACTTAGATTATTTAGTGAGTTCATAAATCTGACTAGTCTACGCTAGCCGGTTTAGTATTTAATGAGATCAAAAAATCGCTTAGTCTACGCTGGGTAGGATAGGAGCATGTGGTTCGATTATTTTATTCGCCGCAATTATAAGAATGTCAGATTGGAGCTAATTATTTCTCAATGACTATGTGACTATTTTTCTGAAGAATATTATGCTATGGATATAGAGTATTCATCCATAACCAATGCCCCACAGACCTTTATTTCTTTACTTATATTTGTATTAATGTCGTCTTATATTAAAGGTAATGTTGCGTGAATAATATGTTCTTACTTTTCATGTTTCTCGACGTTGTAAGTTAGTAACATTTTCGGTTGCTTTGACATTAGTCATTTCATCTACTTTTTCTTATCACCATTTATATAACTATTTTGAAGTGTAATATAATATATTTAGAATTATACGTCTATATTTCTAATTCGATAGATGTGTGGTAGCGGCTAAAAATACTACCAACGCTTATTTTACTCGTGGATGTCATAAAAGACGATTAAGAGCCTTTAACGACCAGAGCCAACTACACCTGATGCGTTCTGGTCAACAATTACATTCCCAAGGAAGGTTGACGTCTGGCAGGCGGTTAATCATAAAACTATTGGCAATGACTTTTACATTATTTACTATGAAAAATGAGTTCCTACATATTGTATCGATCCCAAGTAATTGAGATAAGAGTAGGAGAATGTTGATGATTTCTAATTCGATAATTAATATATTGTAAAGATTTTTCTGTTTTATGTTGCTATAATAATTCTTAACCTAGATTGAACTGATATAAAAGGCTTCCTAAAATTACTTAAATATTTTATAATTTTAAATTTTTATTGAAGTGAAAACTTCTTTTGGCGCACCAGACATAGATTTTTTCGTAGACTGTAAGTGAGGTTGATCCGTCACGCTTTCGGGGGAACTCGAGCCCGCCGAATATACCCGAACGACAAAGATACAGCAGTCAGCTGCTCTTCACTGCTGTGTCGCTGTGATTACTATATTCAATTAATATATATAATAATTATTATCATTAATTATTATAGTTAACTAAATATAGTTTGTGTAGCATTTTATTGAAACGCAACCATGTAGCTATACATTGCAGACCGTGATGGACAAATTGTTAACTAAATATAGTTTGTGTAGCATTTTATCGAAACGCAACTATGTAGCTGTACATTGCAAACCGTGATGGACAAATTGTTAAATAAATATAGTTTGTGTAGCATTGTATCGAAACGCAACCATGTAGCTGTACATTGCAGACCGTGATGGACAAATTGTTAACTAAATATAGTTTGTGTAGCATTTTATGGAAACGCAACCATGTAGCTGTACATTGCAGACCGTGATGGACAAATTGTTAACTAAATATAGTTTGTGTAGCATTGTATCGAAACGCAACCATGTAGCTGTACATTGCAGACCGTGATGGACAAATTGTTATCTAAATATAGTTTGTGGACCATTCTATCGAAACGTAACCATGTAGCTGTACATTGCAGACCGTGATGGACAAATTGTTAACTAAATATAGTTTGTGTAGCATTGTATCGAAACGCAACCATGTAGCTGTACATTGCAGACCGTGATGGACAAATTGTTAAACAAATATAGTTTGTGTAGCATTGTATCGAAACGCAACCATGTAGCTGTATATTGGAGACCGTGATGGACAAATCGTTAACTAAATATAGTTTGTGTAGCATTTTATCGAAACGCAACCATGTAGCTGTACATTGCAGACGGTGATGGACAAATTGTTAACTAAATATAGTTTGTGTAGCATTGTATCGAAACGCAACCATGTAGCTGTACATTGCAGACCGTGATGGACAAATTGTTAACTAAATATAGTTTGTGTATCATTTTATCGAAACGCAACCATGTAGCTGTATATTGGAGACCGTGATGGACAAATTGTTAACTAAATATAGTTTGTGGACCCTTCTATCGAAACGTAACCATGTAGCTGTACATTGCAGACCGTGATGGACAAATTGTTAACTAAATATAGTTTGTGGACCCTTCTATCGAAACGTAACCATATAGCTGTACATTGCAGACCGTGATGGACAAATTGTTAAACAAATATAGTTTGTGTAGCATTGTATCGAAACGCAACCATGTAGCTGTATATTGGAGACCGTGATGGACAAATCGTTAACTAAATATAGTTTGTGTAGCATTTTATCGAAACGCAACCATGTAGCTGTACATTGCAGACGGTGATGGACAAATTGTTAACTAAATATAGTTTGTGGACCATTCTATCGAAATGCAACCATGTAGCTGTACATTGCAGACCGTGATGGACAAATTGTTATCTAAATATAGTTTGTGGACCATTCTATCGAAACGCAACCATGTAGCTGTACATTGCAGACCGTGATGGACAAATTGTTATCTAAATATAGTTTGTGGACCATTCTATCGAAACGTAACCATGTAGCTGTACATTGCAGACTGTGATAGACAAATTGTTAACTAAATATAGTTTGTGGGCAAATCTGTCGAAACGCAACCATGTAGCTGTACAACAAATAAATACCACTCAGAATAGAAATGACATGTATAAGAAAAATAATCCTATAAGATAATTTAAAAAAATTGCTGTATTTGTTCCTTTACAAGACATGTCAAACACTTATCTTATCAATTTTTAATATTAGCATAATCAATACGTAGTTTATCTAACATAAAATGTGGATTTTAATCATTTTGTAATTTAGAATCCGACTAAAAAAAAACCTTTAAAACAAGTGAATATTGAATCTGAAATACGCTTACAAACACTTTGTTACTCTAATAGGCGAGCGCATTCAACCAGCGAGATTCGCTCGGTGAATCCTCTTAGCTGGAAACTAGACGTTTGGTCTATTTAGTCGCCTTTGTCAACTGAATTGCTAACTCTTTGTGAGAATGACAAACAGATATATGAGAGAGATTTGAAGTAAATTTTATAATATTATTTCATCTATTAATACTATTATTTATACTGATTCTATTTGCT
This sequence comes from Lymantria monacha, assembly GCA_905163515.2. Taxonomy (NCBI): domain Eukaryota; kingdom Metazoa; phylum Arthropoda; class Insecta; order Lepidoptera; family Erebidae; genus Lymantria; species Lymantria monacha. Next base: position 13,161,064 of record LR991088.1, read on the forward strand.
ATAATAATATATATATATATATATATATATATTTGTATAATGATATAAAATCTGATGAAATATAACTCATTAAATATAATAAGTAGCTTTTTTCTTTCTATCTTTAATTATTGAAAATTTAATTAAAGATTACGATTATATTTTGTTTTCCTTTTAACTATAGTGCTATGACATTTATTCCTTCCAATTACTAGAGGTGCTGTCGTAGCATAGTTGTTTTTTTTAGTTCCTGATAACGATAGCAAGGAGGAAAGAAAGGAGGAAGAATTACGCACCATTTTTTTTTTTTTTTTTTTTTTTTTTTTTGCGGTGGGCTATGGACGTCGCACCCCGCCAAATCGGCCCGGGGTGACGGAAGAGGCGGCGCGCAACCCCATTGACCCACCCTGCAAGCACCTCTTCTTCGCCGTGTGAGCGGGCCACCGGTACCCGATCTTTGTCTTCGGTGGCCCGCTCGGCGGTATGCCCTCTCGGGCTCCTCTCCCGTTGACGCCCCGACAGCTTTCGCCGTCGAGGCGTCGTCTTCACGCGGTGGCCTCACGTCGGGTGACCGGACAATTCCCCGGTCCGATCACCCGAAGCCTCGGTTAGGGCGGCATCAGGCGCAGGTACTCGCGCCTGCGCCGCCCCAGCCGCGAGCGGCGGCCCGGGTCACGGGAATCCTCCCGGGCCCGTTCCGCCGCCTCCTTCTGCGAGATGACAGCCTCGCAGAAGGCGGCGACCGCGTCCCAATTCCTGACGCTGTCGACCATCGCTCGCGCAACAGCCGGCAGCGTCAGGTCGGCACCGATGACAGCGACGAGGTCACGGCGCTGCCCGTCCCAGCCCGAACATACCTCGAGCGTATGTTGCGCCGTGTCCTCGTCGCTACTACAATGGTGGCAGGACGGAGTCAACTCCCTCCGCACGACCGTGTGCAGGTACTTGCCGAAGCAACCATGCCCCGACAAGACCTGCACCAACCGGAAAGAGAGGACTCCGTGCCGCCGCTCCATCCACTCCATCAGTACGGGCCGGAGAGCCTCAACGGTAAAAACACCGTGTCTAGGCCTCTCCAGCCGCGTAGCCCAACGGGCGATGACTTCTCGGCGGGCGTCCTCGCGCCAGGTGGCTATCTCGTTAAACGATGGGGAGCCACCCTCTTCGCGCATTGAGGCAACCCGCCGGTAGAGGTCGGAGAGCATCTCCGCCTCTAGGTCCCACGGAGGTGTCCCGGCCAATAGGCACGCCGCCTCTGTCGACACCGTGCGGTACCCGCGAATGGCTCTGACCGCCATGGCTCGCTGTGGCCTCCACAGCACCGCCCTGAGCTGGGCGTTCAGAGCCCTCGCCCACACGGGTGCGCCGTACATGGCCATTGAGCGGATCACCCCCGCATACAGCCGTCGGCCCTCGAAACTGGGTCCGCCCACATTCGGCATGAGCCGAGAAAGGGCGGACGCCGCGCCGACCAGCCGGGGAGCAATTTGGCGAAAATGCTCCCGGAACCACCATCGCCCGTCGAGCACCAGACCCAAGTACCTCATATGGGCCTGGATACTGATGTGGATGGAGTTGACGACTAACGAGGCGCCAATGGGCAGCCTAACACGGGGCCCATGGAATAGCAGGGCCTCCGTCTTGTTTAGGGCCACCCTGAGCCCCAGCGCCTCGATTCGCCTGACCATCTCCTCGGTGCCGAGAGTGGCCAGGCTCGCCGCCTCTTCGAATGTCCTGCCCCGGGCTGTGACGAGCGTGTCGTCAGCATAGCAAATAACGCTCAGCCCGGGGGGGAGACTCCCTCTCAACGCCCAGTCGTACCCGATGTCCCACAGAGTCGGCCCCAGAACCGACCCCTGCGGAACACCGCACGACATGGGCGTCCGCACAATGTCCCCTGCGGGGCTCGCGTAGAGAACACTGCGCCCCTCCAAATAGTCTGCCACCAGCCGCCTGAGGTACAGGGGCACTCCATGGAACCGGAGCGCCTCCCTGATGCAGCTGAATGGCAGACTATTGAAGGCGTTGGCGATGTCCAACGACACCGCCAACAGCACTCCTTTGCCGGCGACAACCTCCGCGGCCGTCTGCCTCAGGCGTAGCAGGGCCCCGATGGTCGAACGCCCCCTCCGAAACCCAAATTGAGCGTCCGACAGATCGGGCCCCACCTCCTCCAGGTGCCGGACGATGCGGGCAGCGAGGACACGCTCCAGCAGCTTACCCACATCGTCCAGAAGCACAATGGGCCTGTAGGCCGACGGCGAATCCGGGGGCCGTCCCGGCTTTGGCAGGAGAACCAACCTCCCTTCCTTCCAGCACTCAGGGAACTGTCCAGACGTCAGACAAGCGTTGAACAGTCGCCTGAGGCGAGGTTCGAGATGCTCGAGGAGCAACGTCAACACCCGGACTGGGACTCCGTCCGGGCCGGGGGCCGTGGTGGCGGAACGAATCTTCGCCACGGCTGCCCCCACTTCCGACTCCGTCACGGGCGGAACACTAAGAATTACGCACCATGGTTATGATTGAACAGAAGATACGGTGCAGCTCGTTACCAATCGGGGTTAGAGAGATGATCGAGAGCGTCAGAAACTGATATGCAATTGTGGTATTATATAAGACAATAATCTTGGCAAGGACTTGGAAAACTAACGCAGATATATTGCGACTATATAGGTTACACCTGGTTAGTGCGAGCGCAAAAGTCTGAATACTTGCGAGTACTTAATACTTCTCCAAAAGAAGAATTTTTGGGTGAATAGACCGGAGCATTTGGCTACTGCAGTGAGGCTTAGTACGTAAATAGTGCCTTCACATACTCCCGTACATCAGAGCGTCACTCATTACATTGTTTTTAGGGTTTAACGTACCTCGAAAAGAAAAAAACGGAACCCTTGTAGGATCACTTTGTTGTCCATCCGTTTGTCCATCTGTCCATCCGTCTGTTCAGCTGTCCGTCCGTCTATCCATCTGTCTGTCAAGACCCCTTTTCTCAGGAACGCGTAGAGATATCAAGCTGAAATTTATATCAATTACTCAAGTCTATTGTCCCTTGGAGCTGTGAAAAAATCAAACTTCTAAGCTAATGCAATCAAAAGATACAACTGTTTATGTTGCAAATTACTGCAAATTTTCGACACTTGCAAGGGAATCAAAACCTACAGGGTACTTCCCGTGAAATGAGAATCTTGAAATTTGGTACGAAGCAACGTCTTATAGCACAGATAAAGGAAAAATTGTGAAAACCGTAATGTTTTAATTATATCAAATATAAAAAATATTTTTAATAATTTTAAACTCACTACCCTTTTCTTCCTGAACGTGTAAAGGTATTAAATTGAAATTCATATTAAAATACTCATGTCTATAATACCTTTAAGCTGTAACAAAATCAAACTTCTATGTCAACGCAATCAAAAGAAACAGCAATTTAAGCCGCATATTTTCAAACTCGCAACTTCTTGCAAGGGAATCAAAACCTAAAGGTTCCAGTCGATCTAGAATCTCGAAATTTGCCATGAAGCAATGTTTTATAACACATATAAAGGAAAAATTTAGAAAACCTTAAATTTTTAGTTACATAACATATTTTTTTTAGTTTTACGGACCCATCGTGCGCGAGTACAACTCGCACTTGGCTGATTTTATTTAACAGGGTAACTCACAGAAAGGATTACCAAAGGCAAATTCCCAAAGTGCTATATGTCCACTTAAAAGTATAAGATAGGATGCACGCCTAGGCTGGATTGATTTTCCACCGGGCTAGCCACGGATGGCAAAGAATACCAGTGGCTGGCCCAAAGGCAATGGGGAGGGAATACGGTGGATTATGGTACCACGCACTGCTCTTCCATCGCTCCAGATGGAACGAGCGGCGTGTGTCCGGAACACAGCCTACGTAAAAAAAAAGGTTGGATCGATAATTTTTTGTCATGTAAATACTTATATATGTATTTATTGTCGAATATTTCTTAAAATATAAATATACTTTTATTTAATAATACCAATTTTCGAAACATTACACAAAAACTTGGTAATCAAAAAAATTTGATGTCATTATTCAAACTTATTTCAAAAAAGCTACGCGACTCATTTATACACCTTACGGAGCAAAAATTGCCTTCGTTTCATTCTAGACGTAAATACGTGATGTTAAAAATACATTATTATTATTCGTAAGCTTTGTGAATATTTATAACCCGTGATTTGTTAATAAATGACACGTATAATATTTTAGTAAAATGATATTAATTTTTAAAATTAATTTCAATTTTTTTTTAAACAAAATTCGCGGGAGATACCTCGCAAAATTTATGGGCACGGGAAGACAGTCCTTTCGTGATCATAAATTTTCTGTCGTGTCGGGAGGACAGTCTTCCCGTGATCATGAACGCTGTAAAGTATTCGAAAAGTCAGGAAATTAAAAATCAAATACAAACGCAATAGAATCCGTAAATAGAATATAAAATAATTTGGAAAATCCAAAAGTGCACGCCTCATAATTTTTATATTATTTTTCATTTACTATTAGTCAATGCCAGAAATAAAAATAAAATTAAAGAAAAAAGCTTTTTTTAAAACAAGCTTTTAATATTTGCTAATAAAATAAAATAAAAAGTTAAAAATAAATTAACTCTAATGAGATATATAACACTTTATAAATTCATTGTAACCTTTAACGATAATTAAGCTTCTTCGTCTACAACAAAATAATTCCATATCGTACATAATTACATATTTTTAACACTAAAACTTTATATTTCACAGCTACCTGTTTTCTGCCATGTCATAGTGGCTACGAATACTACCAAAACTTTTATTGGCCGCATATAGTTCAGCAGCTCTGCGATCTGGGGTAAAAGAAAACTGACTTGAAGCCCAATAGGCCACTATATTCTTCCCCTTACCCCTTAAATAGATCACTCAAACCGTGGCTTTGACTATATACCGACTTCTCCTAACTACGGTTAAGAGAGCACCAGGCGTAGATAATCAGGCTGCACCACCTCACCTGTCAGTGGTGGACTAGATGAGCGTAAAAACAATCCTCCTTGAAACACTTGCTCTATTATGAGATCAATTTCACAGTACCAACTTTTAATATTATTAATCGTCGCTCTAGTGGCGACTATTAATGACAAGTTAGCATTGATTATTGAAGCGCCTTCGTGGTTCAGCTCCACTCGTATCATACAAATCTCAAGTATATGCTGCGCTGAAATCTCGTTGTAATAAGAGTATTTTAGCAAGGCATAATTTTTGACGTCACACTTATATTACTTGAGCAGAAGTACGCAACGGTGGATGAGGTTTTAACCGGCTTCATATAACTACGCAGCCAACTCTCCAAGTAAGAAGCGGCTGCACCGTACCTACTGCACTGAAATTATCAGTAAAAACTTCCAAGTAATATCTCCAAGTTTACTGGTATGACATAACTTGCCAATAAAAATAAAATGAGGCCCTCTGACCGGTGCTGGTATAGTAGATGTAACGCTAGCATGGGGCTCTCTTCTTCCAGATGGTGTAGATTTTGTCGGGGGCATAGTTGCTTCGGAAAAGACCTGTATATGGTCGCCAGGTCCTTTACATCCAACCATTCTTGCCTATAGTTGCTAACACGTAGACCCAGGCCCACCTTAGATTGGCTGAAGCCTAAAAACGAAGAGTGCCGCAACGACGAAATACGTATGAAGACGACAAAAATACTTAAGAAACCACGTGAAACATTTAAGTCTGTAAGTGAATAGACCCATTGCAAAGCTCGTATAATGAAGCAAATTAATTGCATATAGTATGTGTGTCTGTCTGTGTGCAAATATTACACGAAACAAATAAAAACGCTTCTTATGAAGAACTAAAGAAGTCTTTGCAAAAAAAAATGTTGGGTGATTTTCTTTGTATCTCACAGAGCAACTCGCCCAACATTTATTTTCAGATAGGCTTTCTTGATAATTTGCCATAATTGATTGCGCGAATGATTCAAAACAGTCGCAATTTATAAAATGTTTTTATAGTAGATAGAAAAAGTAATTTTATGGCAAAATATTATAACCAGCAGGTTAAAGCTTTAAGTAGGTATTATCGCATTGTGAGCGGAATACAAAGCTAACATTGCATGTAGTCCTGCGGTCATAGTTTGTATTGTAGCAGACAATTTGATTCCTTTTATTTGTTTTAACTAAACGCTCTGGTGGAATAGAATGAAACTGCTTGTATGCTGCGTTTACACATGTCATTCCAACAAGCGTAGATAATTAAACTTTTAATTTAGCTTGAATACATCTTTATAGAAAATAAATGTTTGCCTCATAGCCCACATTATTATCGGCACTATTGGGTACGAGGCTTGCATAAAAGAAAGGTATTTAGTTTACTTTTTTATATTAACTAAATTAGGAAGTAAAAGATTTTATTTAGAGTCTTTTTTTATTATTAAAGTAGGTACTTCATTCGATTATGTCGTAGTTGGTTACCGTATCATTGGTTACCTCTTTTGAAAATCTTAGGATAGGAAGGAGTATGGATCACTCCGTATTTATACTGCATAATCATCTGACTAATTACTTGAATAATATGGTGATTAATCTGTCTCTCAAATTATTCATATCGTTGTATACAGTAGATACATTTTCCTCGACGGTAATTCGTGTTTTAAAATAATTAAATGATGAAAGGATTGATTAGACATATTATATACCTTACATCTTGGAAAGAAAAAAAAATATAACAGCTTTTTACCCTTATTATTATTTTTTTATTTTTTTTATTTATTGTATAACTACAGACTTCTGTCCGTGCCTTTTTTATGTTTATCTATTAATTGTTACGTTGATGTAATATAATTCAATTTTGTTCTTGAAATTTTCCTTGTCCATTATTATTTTTAAAACATATTTAGTGAATTTTCTGTTATGAAATATAGTTTGCTTGATATGAGCTAATTTTCTTCTCGTGTGGCGACGGGATAGGATACATGTGTCGCCACCCCTTGCTTGTCCGTGGGAGTCGTAAAAATCGGCTGAGGGTTCACCAGGAGAGTAGGCAGCAGCTCTCTCCTGGGATAGGTATAACACCACACTGCGATCGCCAACCCGCCTGCCAAGCGTGGCGATTATGGCTTTAAACCCCTTAATGAATAACACAATTAAAAAAACGGCCCCCAGTCACGGCAGCTCCAATATCCTACGGACTCATCGTGGTAGCAGGCCTGGTAACAATAGAGTAGGGGGTGCTAAGAATCCCCGGCAGCGATCCGGCTACCAATCAAAACGACCCTTGGCTCTGGTAACACACAACATTCGGACACTTAGGACCGACGAGAAGGTCATCGAGCTGGAAGAGGAATTGAGCAAAATCCGCTGGGATATTGTAGGATTATCAGAAATGCGAAGAGAGGGCGAGGGCACGATGATCCTCCGGTCTGGAAACTTGCTCTTCTACCGGGAGGGAGATCACCCGTCCCAAGGCGGTATAGGATTTATCGTTCGCAGGTCTCTCGTAGGCAACGTGGAGAGGATCGAGAGTGTGTCGACAAGGGTAGCATACCTTATACTCAGAATTACCAAACGGTATTCGTTGAAGGTCATACAGGTATACGCACCGACCTCGGCATACTCCAACGACGAGGTGGAGGCCTTTTACGAGGATATCTCGAAAGCCATACACGCGTCCAAAACCCACTTCACGGTGGTTATGGGAGACTTTAACGAGAAACTAGGCAAAGGGAGTGATGATAATTTGAGAGTGGGGAAACATGGATATGGACAGAGAAACCAGAGGGGCCAGAAACTGGCTGAATTTCTGGAGAAGGAAAGCCTCTTTATGATGAATTCCTTCTTCAGAAAGCAGTTACAAAGGAAATGCACCTGGATTAGCCCCGATGGTTCAACAAAAAACGAGATAGACTAGCCGTTTGTCCTCTCTCAGTGATCAGCAGGATGAAAACTGGGAGCGATCACCGAATAGTACGAGGCACATTAAATATCCACACAAAAGTCAAACGGTCACGCTTAAGGAAGTCTACCCTCCCACCTATACCTGTCCAATATCAGAACCTTGAAAGTTTTCAACTCGAACTACACAATCGCTTCCAATGTCTAGACGAGTGCGAATCTCCGAACGATATGAACAACAGGTTCGTGGAAACTGTCCACGCGGTTGGGTCGAAGTTTTTCAAGGCTCATCACGCCAATAGACCTAAAAAACTTTCTGACCAGACTCTCAGGCTCATGGAGCGGAGAAAAGAAATGACAGTACAGTCTTCAGCCAATTGGTCCGAACACAGGCAGTTAAATAGACAGATCTCCAGGTCTGTGCGTCGCGATATTCGCCAACTTAATACGCTCCATGTTAAAGAAGCGATACAGCGGAACCGTGGCTCAAAAGTGTTTGCACAAGATCTGTCTATTGGGCAAAGCCAAATGACTAAGCTGAAGACCGATGACGGCACTGTCATTTCATCCCAAAGTGAGATCTTGGGAGAGGTCGAAAAATTCTATGGACAGTTATATAAATCATCCCGAAGTCCTGTTGTCGGTTTGATCCAAGATCCAAGCTAACTCGGCACTATACCGAAGAACTCCCGGACATTAGCTTGTGCGAGATCAGAATGGCTCTCGAACAACTTAAAAACGGTAAGGCACCGGGAGATGACGGAATTACGGCAGAGCTCGTAAAGGCAGGCGGCAAGCCGGCTTAAAAGCCCTTCAGAAGCTATTTAATTTCGTTATCCTCGGGGGCGACGTTCCAGAGTCGTGGACCAAGAGTGTGGTGGTGCTGTTCTTCAAGAAGGGTGACAAAGCTCTTCTAAAGAACTACAGACCCATCTCACGCTTGAGCCACGTCTACGAGGTGTTTTCGAGGGTCATTACCAATCGACTCACGTGCAAGCTCGATGACTTCCAGCCGCCCGAACAAGCTGGCTTCCGAAAAAGCTATAGCACCATTTCCTCACGCTTCGGCAGATTATCCAGAAGACCGAGGAGTACAATCGGCCTCTGTGTATAGCGTTTGTGGACTATGAGAAAGCCTTTGATTCAGTCGAAACTTGGGCAGTGCTGCAGTCCCTTCAGCGGTGCCAAATCGACTATCGTTATATCGAAGTGCTGAAGTGTTTGTACAGGAACGCCACAATGTCAGTCCGTATCCGGGATAAGAGTACGAAACCGATCCTGTTGCAGAAAGGTGTGAGACAGGGAGATGTCATCTCTCCGAAACTGTTCACCACTGCACTGGAAGATGTTTTCAAGTTCTTAGACTGGACCGGACTCGGTATTATAATTAACGGCGAATACATCACTCACCTTCGATTTGCAGACGATATCATCGTTATGGCAGAATCCATGGAGGACCTTGGCACTATGCTCAACGATCTCAGCAGAGTATCCCAACTGGTGGGGTTACGAATGAACATGGACAAGACGAAAGTCATGTCAAATGCCCATGTCATTCCTGTACCGGTCCTAGTTGGCAATGCGATTCTCGAAGTTGTCGATCATTATGTTTACCTTGGACAAACAGTTCAGTTAGGTATATCCAATTTCGAGAAAGAGGTCAGCCGACGAATCCAACTCGGCTGGGCAGCGTTCGGGAAACTTAGGAGGATCTTCTCATCCAACATACCACAGTGTCTAAAAACACAGGTCTACGACCAGCGTGTGTTACCAGTGATGACTTACGGCACGGAAACGTGGTCCCTAAATGTAGGCCTCATAACCAAGCTCAAAGTCGCTCAGCGTGCTATGGAGCGAGCTATGCTCGGGATTTCTCTGCGTGATAGAATCCGTAATACGGAAATCCGTAGAAGAACAGGTGTAACCGACATAGCACGAAGAATTAGCACGCTGAAGTGGCAATGGGCAGGCCACATCGCTCGAAGAACCGACAACCGCTGGGTAAAAAAGGTTCTAGAGTGGCGACCACGTACCGGATGACGCAATGTAGGACGCTCCCCCACTAGGTGGAGAGACGACCTGGTGAAAGTTGGTGGGCGTCGATTGATGCAGATGGCATAGGACCGCACTCTGTGGCGTACTATGAGGGAGGCCTACGTCCAGCAGTGGACGGTGATGGGCTGAAATAATGATGATGAATGATGAGTTAATTTTGTTAAAACCTAAACAACTATTTGCAGAGAGCTCATATCTGTTAAGACCTAATAAATAACGTGACTATGCTATATTGTTTATATCATATCAGTGGGTAATGCTATTCGCTATGGCATGGAGATTGAACCCGGGGTATATAGTATTCTATCCATCTTCAAATCAGCCAGTGCTGCTCCTATAGTTAGATCGTCAAATATCTATCTGTAATTGCGTAGTTCTTCAAAGATAATAAATTCTTCTTCTTTCTCTTCTCAGCCAATATACATCTCACTGTTGGGCTCTGTTCGCCTCCATAATGTAAAATAAATTGACCTACTAAATTACGCTCACCTAACGAGTAGGGATAAGGTTTTGTATTTCAAGTTTACCTTTCCTTACATTGATGTTATTTCATATAAGATCAATGTAAGAGAACGAAAATTTGAAATACAAGCTGTATACAAGGTGGAAGTGGACCGCTCCCGAAAATATAGACAGGGGGATATATAGACAGGATAAATAAAAATCGACAGGGATATATAGACAGGGATATAGGACAGACATATATAGACAGGGGGAAATATAGACAGGACAAATAAAAATCGATTCGGATGAGAAAAAAAAATTTTTCACCACGCGAGGTCGTTGTACTCTTGAACGTATGATTGTGAGCTTTGAATAGATTGCGTTTTTTCTCATCTGAGTAAAGTAACGTATTTTTTATGGAATTATCGTTACATGGCACTGTCCTAATACGATGTAATGTGAAAAAAACTTAAAATTCGTTATGAAAAAAAAAATTCATCCTAATCGATATTTTTCTAGCCTATCATTACAAGTAGGACTAGTAGGGTTGTTTTCGGGAGCTGTCCACTTCCATCGTGTATACTCTCTCTCTATTATATCTATTTCTAACTCTATATATCCCTAACCTCTCTATTATATCCCTTAGCCATCTTTTACGAACACCGCAGGCAAGAAATTGTATTTTTTATTCTTACTCTGTCAATATACGAAATAAATTAAGTATGGCAGACAAGATAAGAAATTAAGATTTGCAAATACGTAAATAATGTTACGAATTCATAAAGGTTGGAAAGTAATTGTGAACAATCCGCGCTGCGGCGAACATACACATTGATACGAATAATATCTACTGTGTCACAGCATTTGTTCTTATTATGAGGTTATTGCTATCATAATTCCTTGGTAAGTAATATTATTATTTATTTATGTTGGGACAATAAGATGTAATAAAGAACAAAATGAATTCTGCAGGAAAACGGTGCTAGTAATTTCTATTGTTTATTCCGTACGAGTTTCATCATTCTTCTACTCTTATCCCAATTACTTAGGGTCGATACAGTATATACTCTTATTTCATAGTACATATTGTAAAAGTTATCGGTAATAGTTTTATGACCGGACGCCTGCCTGACGTTAAACCTCCTTGGGAATGTAATTGTTGACCAAACGGCATCAGATGGAGTTGGCCTAGGTCGTTATAAGGCTCTTAGTCGGCTTTTACGACATTCACGAGCAAAGTTCAAAGGGTTCGTAGTATTCTTAGCCGCTACCACACATCTTTTTCCTTTTTTTTTATCGGTGCGAGTTTATTTTTATAAACTCGTGCCGATAAAAAAATAAAATGTGTGGTAGTAGCCACGAACCCTTCCTTTGCTCATGGATGTCGTAAAAAAGAAATAAGAGCCTTATAACGACCTGGGCCAACTCCATCTGGTGCCGTTTGATCTACAATTACAGTCCCAAGTGTTGACTTCTGGCTGCCGGCCGGTCATAAAACTATTGCCAATAACTTTTACAATATGTACTATGAAAGAAGAGTACATATTGTATTGACCCCAACTTATTGGGATAAAAGTAGGCGAATGATGAATGATAATTATTTGTATATAAGTTAAAAGTAAGAGGAATACGCCTTATCTCTATTCTTAATATATCTTCTATTCTATATTACAATAGGCCATTCGACATTCCGTTGAAATAAACTCATTTGCAAAAAAAACGGGCGGTTTTGATTTTCATTCATATTTAAAAAGATACAATACCAAAAAGGTTTCAATCGTTTGTACACGTTACTGGCCGGTTTTAAAAATGCTGTGGTATTTAAAAAAGTACGTTCTAAATTCAATTTTTCATTTGATGTTCATTTTTACAGAAAACCCCTTTTTATCCTACATTTTTGGCGCGAAGTTCCAGAAGTTAACATCGACTTTCATAACTTTTATTCAATTTTTATCGATTAATTTCATATCCTTGACTGTCAAAGCTTTATTTAATGCTGTTTGGCTGTATCAAAAATGGTAGATAAAGTGGTAAAAGCTACCAAAATTATCGCGCTGCTTGAAGAGGGTTGCAGCCAATGTTTCGTGGCTAGGAGGCTAAATGTTAGTCGCTCGACAGTCCAAAGGACCTGGCAGCGATATCAGGAGACTGGTTCCGTTGAGAGAAGGCCTGGTTCTGGAAGAAAACCATGTACCCAACCACGGGATGATCGTTTTCTTGTGAGTCGCGCATTGAGAAATCGCAAATCTTCGTATGTGGATCTTAAGAACAACCTCCAAGAAGTAAGAAATGTGCATATTAGTCTATGGACGGTCAGGAGGAGGCTTCTCGCTGCCAATATACGCAGTCACCGCCCGGCCCGCGGCCCCAAATTACTCCGTGAGCACAGAGTTCACAGGCTTAGGTTCGCTAGAAATTGTGAATCATGGACTCAAGACGATTGGAATAGGGTTTTGTTCTCTGATGAAGCCAGGATATCTCTGTTCGGTGAAGATCGACGTCGGCGAGTGCTAAGAAGACAAGGAGAACGCTTTGCAGAGGCATGTTTCGAAGAAATCACACCTTATGGTGGGGGCTCTGTTATGTTTTGGGCAGGAATAAATTCAATGGATCGTACAGAGTTAGTCTTCATTGAAAACGGCTCACTGACTGGGCACCGATACATAACGGAAGTTCTAATTTCTCATGCACAACCCGCATTGGCCGCTCTAGGTGAAGACTCGATTTTTATGGACGACAATGCTCGCGCCCACCGATCCCGCGATGTTAATGCGTATGTGCAAGAGGTCGGCATTCGTCGTTTGGATTGGCCAGCTCGAAGTCCCGACCTCAATCCCATAGAGCATGTCTGGGACGTTCTGAAACGGCGTGTGAGATCAGTACACCCGGCTCCGCAGACCATCAGAGAGCTGAAGAATGTGATTACTGCGGAGTGGGAACGTATTCCGCAAGCAAGTATCCGGGATATACTCGCTAGCATGCCCAGACGAATTCAAGCTGTGATTTTAGCTAGAGGGGGTCACACTCGGTACTAAACATTTATCTGCTTTTACTTTATTAAAGAAAAACAAACAAAAAAACTTTTTTATTTTTACTTCATGAGCATATGCACTACTAGCGAATATACACTACTAGCGAGGTTTAGCATTATTTCCCATAAATTGTATCTAAATTTTATGAAATACTGATGAAAACGATTATTTTCTTATTAATTTACCAAATTGTGTGGATAAAACTACCTATAATTATCAAACAAAGAAATATTAACATTTGAAATGGTTCATTGCTTAGGTGCCCGTTTTTTTTGCAAATGAGTGTATATTTAAAAAAAAAAATACTATTATGAGATTTTTACACATTCTCCAAAAAAAAAATATCTTCAGTATTACCTATTTCTACACTAAATTGCATATCCTACATGGTTGTCTTACTGTAGCAATAAGTATTTTATTTCTTTGTCACTCTGCAAACGTTTCACTGTCTTTTTTCGGGGCTGGCTATGATCTGAACACATCTCGCCCATTCCGGTGTGACGGAAGGGCGGCGTTCGGCCCCATAGTCCAGCGCATTCTCTCCCATCATCATGAGACTGGCTACTGGTACCGCTTCCTTAATATACACGGCCGGTCCAGATATACCTATATTTCACTGCTGATCATAACTATTCTCCATAACGACTGAAAAATTAGTCTAATATATAAAGGTGGACAATTTTATAAGGAATTCGCCTTTTCTAGCAGTTATGCTATAATACATAATGCAAAATTATGCAAGGCAAGTTTAATTAAATCGATTACAAGTCGGTCAATTGAGTGACTATTATGCGACTATAGTATTAAAGTGCGAGTATATTTTTGTAATGTTCATATGGTAATAAATAAATTATTATTATTATTATTATTATTGTATCTCCTTTTAATTCACGGGATCTTCCATAGGGAAGATGCCCGGTCCTTTGGGAGGCTTACATGGGGATATGGATCCAACACGCAGAGGCCTTTGGAGAAATTTAATCTAAATATTGGGATGGGACACCTACCGATGACATTCCACGTCTGCACTTAACATACGTGGAATGCCAGCAGTAAGAGTAAAACTATTGTATGATGATGGTATCTAATATATGAAATATGGGAGTGGGTGTTTAGTGGACTGGTTCATCTTAAATCTATGAATTTATAACTGTCGTCTGCCTTCAAACCCATGTTAAGAGCTGAACGGTGGCAGACGGTGACTCGCCAACTCACTGAATGGGCCCCCCTAAATAGTCGCTACAGACACACAAGTCATACGGGCAACAGAGGGCAACATTGATGTAAGTGGCTAGGGGTGTCGGGCGGTGCGGCGCCGGTTTCACCATTGAGTCTGCGATAAACAAACTCATGGTTTCCCCGTAATTATGCCCTTGAAAATGACACTTCCACCCCCGAGCATATAGCTCTGGCGACCCCTCTCTGATCAGCTGTTTAAGGCAAGCCATAGCTGAGAGTCCTTCGGGCACTCTTCGGTTTCCACTCTAGCCAGCCAATGAAGGCCAGCTGGAGACGAGTCCCTGATCGACTCTCTGGAGTATTCAGGACCGCAGTGTCGCCACTCACATTCAGCTCGCCACAAGCTGCCCTGCGGTTTATTGGCTTTCCTGTAAATCTTGTGATACATTTTTTTTATATCAAAAGAACTTAGGGAGCCAAATAATATTTCTCCGAGTTTTGCGTTAGCCTCATGGTGAAGTAACGACTGGCCCGGAGGTATTTATTATTATTATTATTGTATCTCCATTTATTCACGGGATCTTCCGTAGGGAAGATACCCGGTCCTTTGGTAGGCTTACATGGGGATATGGATCGAACACGCAGAGGCCTTTAGAGAAATTTAATTTAAATTTTGGGATGGGACACCTACCGATGACATTCCACGTCTGCACATAACATACGTGGAATGCCAGCACTAAGTGTAAAACTATTGTGTGATGATGGTATCTAATATATGAATATGGGAGTGGGTGCTTAGTGGACTGGTTCATCTTATATCTATGAAATTATAAACTGTCGTCTGCCTTCAAACCCATGTTAAGAGATGAACGGTGGCAGACGGTGACTCGCCAACTCACTGAATGGGCCCCCTAAATAGTCGCCACAGACACACTAGTCATACGGGCAACAGAGGGCAACATTGGTGTAAGTGGCTAGGGGTGTCGAGCGGTGCGGCGCCGGTTTCACCATTGAGTCTGCGATAAACAGACCCTTGGTTTCCCCGTAATTATGCCCTTGAAAATGACACTTCCACCCCCGAGCATATCGCTCTGGCGACCCCTCTCTGACCAGCTGTTTAAGGCAAGCCAGAGCTGAGAGTCCTTCGGGCACTCTTCGGTTTCCATTCTAGCCAGCCAATGAAGGCCAGCTGGAGACGAGTCCCTGATCGACTCTCTGGAGTATTCAGGACCGCAGTATCGCCACTCACAATCAGCTCGCCACAAGCTGCCCTGCGGTTTATTGGCTTTCCTGTAAATCTTGTGATACATTTTTTTTTTATATCAAAAGAACTTAAGGAGCCATATAATGTTCCTCCGAGTTTTGCGTTAGCCTCATGGTGAGGTAACGACTGGCCCGGAGGATTTTATTTTATTATTATTGTATCTCCATTTATGCACGGGATCTTCCGTACGGAAGATACCCGGTCCTTTGGTAGGCTTACATGGGGATATGGATCCAACACGCAGAGGCCTTTAGAGAAATTTAATCTAAATATTGGGATGGGACACCTACCGATGACATTCCACGTCTACACATAACATACGTGGAATGCCAGCACTAAGTGTAAAACTATTGTGTGATGATGGTATCTAATATATGAATATGAGAGTGGGTGCTTAGTGGACTGGTTCATCTTATATCTATGAAATTATAAACTGTCGTCTGCCTTCAAACCCATGTTAAGAGATGAACGGTGGCAGACGGTGACTCGCCGACTCACTGAATGGGCCCCCTAAATAGTCGCCACAGACACACTAGTTATACGGGCAACAGAGGGCAACATTGGTGTAAGTGGCTAGGGGTGTCGAGCGGTGCGGCGCCGATTTCACCATTGAGTCTGCGATAAACAGACCCTTGGTTTCCACGTAATTATGCCCTTGAAAATGACACTTCCACCCCCGAGCATATAGCTCTGGCGACCCCTCTCTGACCAGCTGTTTAAGGCAAGCCAGAGCTGAGAGTCCTTCGGGCACTCTTCGGTTTCCATTCTAGCCAGCCAATGAAGGCCAGCTGGAGACGACTCCCTGGTCGACTCTCTGGAGTATTCAGGACCGCAGTGTCGCCACTCACATTCAGCTCGCCACAAGCTGCCCTGCGGTTTATTGGCTTTCCTGTAAATCTTGTGATACATTTTTTTTTATATCAAAAGAACTTAAGGAGCCATATAATGTTCCTCCGAGTTTTGCGTTAGCCTCATGGTGAGGTAACGACTGGCCCGGAGGTTTTTATTATTATTATTATTATCAATCTCAGTTTACAACTAATATTAGAATTAATATTTCATTTGGTGTCTTATAACTTACTTAGATTTTTTAAGTGTATTGGATGCCTAGCATAGTTGTTAATATATTAGCAAAAGAAGCGTATAATATTTTAATTAAAAATTCAATCATTTTAAATTTATGTTCGCTGTACCTGCTGATTACACTGGTCTGCAAAAAAAATATATTTTCAGCTGCATGAGATATTGTTGCTGAATTATATGTTTTAAAGTTCTCTAATTTCAGAAATAACTTCTGTTACTCTCCATTACGCAAAGGGTTTTTGAAAAATAAGAACAAAATAATGAGAATAATCAACTATTTATTACAACGAACACACAGCGTAATATTTATCAAAACCTATCAATTATTATTTTTATTATTTAAATTTATACACAACGTTATGTTTACTTTTTTTTCCTTTTAAACATTTTCTTCTTTTCTTTGATGCTGCTCCGAACTCGTTTTTGGTTTCCTTCTTTAGTTTCTCGTTTAAGCATCCAACAATAGTCCGCTAACATACTGCGATCCTATCTTTCTTAGTGATGTTTCTCGATATCACGTATATCCTGGTGAAATCTTTCACCTTGTTCTTCACTGTAGGCACTCAATTTTTAGAAAAATATTCAATATAAGAGTGTAAAAGTGACCTTTTAAAGCCATCTTGCACTTTCGAGTTTTATACGCTATCAGCATGCGCTGTACAATAGATTTATATTCGGTATCCTTAGTATTGCCGAAAAACTTCTGCGCTGCATTTTTGAAAGAATGTCATGCTTCTTTTTCAATTTCTATCATTGATTTAGGAAAGAGGAGATCAGACAATAGTTTTCTTATGACGGGGCCAGTGAAAACTCCTTTTAACTTGGTTTCAGACAATTTCGGAAATTTGGAACATAATATATATATATATATATATATATATATATATATATATATATATATATATATATATATATATATATATATATATATATATATAAAACAATCGTGATCTTTTAACAGTGAATTTTTTGCTTACTTGGCTCCAATATGATAAGAAGAGGTGGTATATCTTTTCTAGCGAAACCAAAGTGGTATTGATAACGTTTTTGTCACTATAGACTAAACGGTGTCGTAGTTGCAAGTCAGTTTTTATCTAGTGTAGCTCGCCGACACTACTAATCCACAAACATAGAAAACACGGGAATTTTCTATAAGTTTACTGTTGACTCAACAACATTGTTGGTATTTTAAAGTGTCCATAAAGCATGCATTAATGTTTTCCATATTTGAATTTGTCAGGAATCGTAGTTAAGTCGTTGAAGTAGTTATTTTTTTTTATTTCCAGATTAATACATAAATTGATTCATTAAGAGCATTTAAGGTACATAAGAAATATATCATCAGGATCTGTGCTTTTTACTTAGATAGTTGTCACTTTTCAAAAACCCCAAAGTTTTACCCCTTAATATATATTCGAAATGTACTCCTTTGTCTATAAACAACATAATCTCTTCCATTTGCATAGTGATACAGTAAGTAGAAAATGCTGCCGTAAAAATGAGTTATATGCCCCGTAACAATGAATTAAATTGTTTAGTGAGAATGTTTCTTTTTGGCAATAAGTATGTTTATATATTCCGTGTGGTGACGGAGTAAGAATACAATTCACCACCCCCTATCTTACTCGTAGGTAGCCGTAAACGACGACTAAGCGATATAAAATGCATACAACATCTATGCAAGAGAAGGTAAATTCGGTACAAAACCCTGAACCAACACGTCTGAACAGAATGGTATAGCAAGTCATTTTCCCTCCCATAATGGAGGAGGCTCGAGCCCAACAGTGGTACATATATGAGCTGAGATGATAATGTTTATATATAAACTTCCAGACTCTTTTAAGGAACTCTGTTTAAATATCATCATCATCATCTCAGCCCACATACGTCCCACTGTTGGACTCGGGCCACCTTCACAATGGGAGGGAAATTGATCTACAATACCACGCTGGTGAGACGTGTTTGTATAGGGTTTTTATTTCGAGTTTTCCTTCTCTTGCTCAGATGCCATACGCATATTATATCTCTTAATCGTCTTTTACGATACCCACGGGTAAGATAGGGGGTGGTGAATTGTATTTTTACTTCGTCACCACACGAAAAAAATATTGTTTAAATGTACAATTCTTAAGTTCCTAATAAATAAGTGTTATTACCTTATTAACGAGTTTATGGATAACAACTTTAAGTTTAAGTGTATTTCAAAAATGTTTTAATATTACTTTAATATATCAATTTACTTTAATATTATCCCAATCAGGACTCAATCCCAAAAACATCGAGAGGTCCTCCCATCACCATGAACGCTGTAGTGTTAGAAAAGTCGGGAAATTAAAACTCAATTACAAACGTGACAGAATCCGTAAAAGTTTTTATAGTTATAATAATTATTTTGTTATTAATTTTAGAGGCCGCTTACTTTGTTACTAAAATTGATTAATTTATATTTGGCTATAATTGTGGGTCAAATATATATAATAAGTGCTCACAGTGTCTTGCAGTCTTGTGGTGATCTCCTTAGTTTTATTTTTAATTAGGTGAAGAACAGGATCCCAGCTTGATGATAATAAGCAACCATCCTCCCTATTGAAATTTTTATGTTTTTAATTTCAATAGCCTCGCGAACCATTCTATGCAGATATCGGTTCTTTTGCGAGTATTTGTGGTTTATTTAACTTTATGTAATGGCGGGCGTGGTCCCGACTGTACTCACAGACTGCAGACTTAGTGTGACGGCGGTGTTTCACATCAGCTATATGTTCCTTGATCCGAGTTCTTACAGATCTCTTCGTTTGGCCTACCTATATAAGATAGACCGCAGTCACAATCTAATTTATAAACTCCTGCATCCTTTAGAGGGATCTGGCACTTGAGAGATGGTAAGAACTGACTAATGCTCTTCAGTGGCTTAAAATGAGTTTTTGTAGAAGTACGTTTCCAGATGTAGCCAAGCTTGTCAGTGATTCTTTTTAGATAAGGTATATATCCAGTCATAACTGGAGGGAGATGTTTGACTGTTAGTACTATCACAAGGTCTCCGTGACGGGAGCGAGGAGCTTGCAGTTTGTTCGCACGTAGAACCTGCTTCACATGATGCAGCTCCCCAGCCAAGTATTCATCGTCACAGATTCCCCGTGCTCTCTATAACAAAGATTTAGAAACGGTAACTAACTGTAATGGGGGATAATGAGAATCACCATTCAAGTAATTGTCTGTATGGGTGTGCTTTGCGATACACTGTATGACTAATATTTATGTATGTATGACTGATATTTTGGTTATTCGTAAACCCAAAATTTGTAATATAATAACCAAAACTTTTTTACAGAGTGGAGGCGATCACGGCTGTTGTTTAAAATAAGTTGCTAGAGGTGACACGAGTGCGATAAACCAGCTGTTCGTCAGCTGGGCTTCGGACGTATATTGGAGACAGCGCTATGAGTTCATCGTTTACGGCTAGCATGCGAAAGAAGCATCCATGTACTCCCCGAGTGGACTACATTCCACCCAACAGATGGCGCTCTATATATATTTGGCATTAAATAGCCTAAACAGGGACGTATTGTAAAATGACCTATATATCCTTCTTTTGCACAGTATTTTTAACCAGAATATCTTTGACACCGTAAATTAATTCCTCGTAAGGTATTCGGGTAGGTGTCATGGCTAAATTATAGCACTTTAATAACACTTGAATTTTGGTTTCGTCTGATGTTTGTTTTGACAGATTTATGACAGCGCGATCTGCGTATGAGTTTATTATATTGACAGGCGCGTTCCGTTTTTATGTACATTCATATGCGTTCAGTGTTCAAAGCGGAATTGCCAGTTACATAGTTTTCCAAATTTTGCAACGTGTTTATTTTTGCATCTGTTAATTATTTCGCGCTTACCAAGATGTTTTTGTATTTTTGGGGTGGGTTATAGTCTGCGCACTCCTCGCACCACTCCGTTCAGGGCGACAGAGGGGCGTACGCACGCTACCCGCGTACGCACGCATATCCGTAAACCATCCGTGAACCTCGCCTTCGTCGTTGGACCGGCCACCAGAGAAACGTTAACTTGTCGTCAGTGGCTGGCCCGACGGAATACCCCCTTTTTTTTTTTTTTTTTTATTGGTGGGCTATGGATGCGTCTCGCCCCGCCGAATCGGTCCGGGGTGACGGAAAGGCGGCGCGTGACCCCATAGACCCACCGTAAAACCTTCTCTCTTCGCCGTGCGAGCGGACCACCGGTACTCGATTTTAACTTCGGTGTGCCCGACGGAATACCCCCGAGGGGTACCCTCTCCTTGAGTGAAGGTCACCCACCCCGGGGAGGACGTTGGTCTCTCCTCGCGCGGTCAGCCTCTCGGCGGGTGACGGACTAATTCCCCGGTCCAGTCACCCGCGACCACAGCTAGGGCGGCATCAGGCGCAAGTAATCGCGCCTACGCCGGCCCAGTCGCCGGCGGCGGCTCGCGTCGTCGAGGAGAAGCTCCTCGCGCGCGCGTCCCGCTGCCTCCTTCCACGAGACTACTGCCTCGTAGAAGGCTGCGACCGCGTCCCCGTTCCTGACGCTGTCGAGCATCGCCCTGGTGATGGTCGGCAGCTTCAGGTCGGCACCAATGATTGCGACGAATTCACGGCGCTGCTCTGCCCAAGCGGCACAAGCCTCGAGCGTATGCTGGGCCGTATCCTCGTCGCAATCGCAGTGGTGGCAGGACGGTGTACTCTCCCTCCTCACGACCGTGTGCAGGTATTTGGTGAAGCATCCATGCCCCGTCAAAACCTGTACCAGTCGGAAGGAGAGCATCCCGTGCCGCCGTTCCAACCACTACATCAGCACCAGCCGGAAGGCCTCCACGGTCCGCACACCGAACCGAGGCCTCTTCAGCTGGACTGCCCAACGGGCGCCCAATGACGTCTCGGCGGGCGTCGACGCGCCAGGCGGTGAGCTCTCTCAATGAGACCACACCGCCCCCGCTCGCGCCCCGGACACCCAAATCGGCGAGCATTTCCGCCTCCAGGTCCCATGGGGAAGTCCCGGCCAACAGGCACGCTGCCTCTGGCGCCACTGTGCGGTACCCGCGTACGGCTCTGACCGCCACGGCTCTCTGTGATCGTCACAGAAGAGCCCTGAGTGGGACGGTCAGGAACCCCGCCCACACCGGTGCGCCGTACAGGGCCATCGACCGCACGACCCCCGCGTACAGCTGTCGGCACGTAGCGCTCGGTCCGCCCACATTCGATATAAGCCACGAAAGGGCGGACGCCGCGCCGACGAGCCGCGGAGTGAGCCTGCGGAAAGAAATGCTCCCGAAACCACCAATGCCCGTCGAGCACCAGGCCCAAATACTTCATATGGATCCGGATGCTGATGTCAACCGAATTGACGGTGATCGAAACGCCGATGGGAGGGCCCATGTGGGGCCCATGGAAGAAGAAGGCTTCCGTCTTGTCCAGGGCCACCCTCCACCCCAGCGCCTCGATCTGCCTGACGATATCCTCGGTGCCGAGAGTCACCAGGCTTGCCTACTCCTGCAGCGTCCCACCGCGGGCTGTGACGAGCGTGTTGTCGGCGTAACAGATCACGCCCAGCCCGGGTGGGAGGCTCCCTCTCAACGCCCAGTCGTTTACCAAGGTGTTTGAAAATTATCTCAATTACACTATACTTTTCTCAATTTCTCATTTTTTTGTTACATTTTTTAAATTAGTAAAGTGCCACGATATAATGATGATCATAAATTAAATCTATCTATACATATAATAAAAATGTAACGGGGTCGCTGTCTGTACATGGAAGATATATGAAAAAAAATATTACTGGGACCTTTATCAACACTAATAGAGCCCAAACCAATAATTTTTAAAATTTTTGTCTGTTTATCTGTTTGTCTGTTTATCTGTTTGTCTGTTTGTCTGTGTGTTTGTGCACGCTAATCTCAGAAACGGCTTATCCGATTTAGACGCGGTTTTCACTAATATATTGTGGTAAGCTTTACTTAACATTTAGGCTTTATTTTATGTCAATTGGTTTATAAAAAAAAAAGTTATGTCAATTTAAAAAATGTTCGGAGAAAAAAAATCTTTATCGATTTTTTTCAAATTACGTACAAATATTTTTCAGTAAAAATAAATAAACACGTGTTTCAGCATTTGTTGATTTTCACCCTCCGGGGGTGTAAATTAGTCCTGCAAAGCGGGTTGGACGACTCATTAAATCATTAGCGCCAAGCCGATATTATTGAAGCTGGCAACTTGAAATGTTGACAGTGATTTCTTTATATGACGTAGAGATTCATTAAGAAAGGATTTTACGAAATTTAACCCCTAAAGGGGTGGAGCAGAGTGGCAAAGTTTGTGTGAAGAGAAAAAATCTTTATTGATTCTTTTCAAATTACGAGTCGAATCAAATATCATCATCATCATATCATCACGCCATATCCCTTGCAGGGTAGGCAGAGAGAACAGAGTGCCAGAGAACTCTATCTCTGCATACTTCACTCGCTTCCTCAATATTCATAATTCTCTTCATACACGCTCGCCGGTTTCGGAGACTCTTGACTCCACCTTCCTTCAGTACCTGACCGATCTGGTCTAGGTAGGTTAGTCTCGGTCTCCCTCGGTACCTACATCCTTCCACTTTCGCATTGTATATCTTCTTAACCAGACGTTCGTTCGCCATTCTTTCCACATGTCCGAACCATCGGAGCATTCCCTTTCGCATCTTTACACCAATACTCTCTTTCATACCTACTCGCTCTCTCAGGTCGTCGTTACGAATGCGGTCGGTCAGCCTAACTCCACAGATTTTCCGCAGAGATCGCATTTCGACCGCATTAATTTTACTCTCACTCTTTTCTGCATACCCAACTCTCGCTTCCATACAGTAATGTTGGGACAAGCACTGCGTTATGTATTGCTACACGTGCCTTCTGGCTGAGGTGGTGGCTGCCGAGAAGTTGCCCCAACGCTCCGTTCACTCTATTTTCCGCATTCACTCTTCGCTCTATATCAGTGGTGTAACGTCCATCTCGGCTAAATCCACATGCAAGATATACAAATTCATCCACTTGCTGCAATACATCATTACCTATTGTTACTCTTACATCTGTTCTGGTTTTATCTCTTTCAAAGACCATTATTTTGGTTTTGCTCACATTCACGCGTAGACCCCTTTTCTTACAATCTTCTGTCATTGTGTCGACTAGGGTCTGCAGGTCAGTCGCTGACTGTGCCAGCAGGACTGCATCATCTGCATAAAGCAGAGCAGAGACCACTGAGTCACTAATCTGGACTCCCACATTCATATCGTTCAACCTTTGGAGACATTTATCCAGATATATGATAAACAGCCTGGCTGATAGAACGCAGCCCTGCTTAACGCCGATATTGACGTCAAACCAAGGCGACATTCCATCATCCAGCCGCACACAGGCTCTACAGCCCATGTAACTGGATTGCACAGCCTGCAGCAGTTTACCGTTAATACCATATTCCGGTAAAATGTCCCAAAGTTCCTTTCGTACAACCGTGTCAAATGCACTCTCCAGATCCACAAAACTGCAGAAAACCCTCTGAACTAGGGCCAGATGCTTCTCCACAATGTTGCGCAGAGAGAACACTTGATCCATGCATCCCTATCCACTCCTGAAACCTCCTTGTGTCTCACACAGTAAACCATCGGACACCATCCTCATTCTCCTTTCAATAATTTTACCATACACTTTTGCTGCCAAACTGGTCAAGCTTATGGCTCTGTAATTTGCGCAGTCATAACGTGAACCCTTGTTTTTAAACAAAGGCACGATGACTGCGCTATTCCAGTCCCCGGGAACCATTCCCGAGCTCCAACATAAAATGAGGAGCAACAGGAACGCCTCCCGGACACAGGAGCCACCAAGCTTGATCATCTCGGCAGACACCATATCAATGCCCGCTGCCTTACCATTTTTCAAGCTTCTTATTGCCCATTCAACTTCATCTATACTGATGCCATCGGAGGACGCCGTCGCCGAATGTTGATCTACTAGACCACATGCGACACCGCCAACCGTAGTATCCGCATACATATCGCCAAAATAGTCACTCCATCGGCTTAACACGTCTTGTGTTTGTGTAAGAATGTCTCCACCTTTAGACCTTATATTATTCATTCGGAAGGCTGACCAACCACCCCGAGACTTCTTCACCTCCCTCCAAAAGAGTTTGGTGTTACTCTCGAAGTTTTTAGTCAGCCTATCTTCTGCACTCATACTTGCTCTATCACGTTTCTCTTTCACTAAGGCCTTGGTGTCATTCTTACATTGCTGATATATTTCTTTCTTCTGTTCAGTCATACTATCATTCAGATTCAAAGAAGAGACATAGTCCAGCCACGCTTTCTTCTTTTGCTCTACGGAAGCTGCCACTTCCGCATCCCACCATGCATCACCATTTGTGTTTCTATGCTTCTTTGAACTTCCACATATTTCTTTCGCTGTGTCTACCATACTCTCTTTCAATACTCTCCAGCATTCTTCAATGTCCGATTGCGGCTGGCTTGCCATCGTCAGCCGTTCTCGGACACCCTCTGCATATTTTTCTCTTACACACTCTTCTTGCAACCTTTCAACCTTTATTCTTTCAAGCCCTCCGAAGTGGACACGGTCTCGCCAGTGCCTCCACTTTCTGAACAGACCACTAAATCTCGCAATAACGAGATAGTGGTCCGTATCGACTGTGGGGCCCCTGTAGGCTCTTGCGTCCAATATTTTGCTTCGGAGGCGACTGTCTACCAAAATTAAATCTATTATACTTTTCTGTTCATTCCTTCTCCATGTATACATATGGATGTCCTTATGTTGGAAAAATGTGTTTGACACAATAAGGTTTCTCTCCATGCATACATCCGCTATGAGCCTACCTGCGTCGTTCACTCTCTTATCACCAAATGGACCAAGTACGTCCTCATAGTCGGGACGCTTGGTCCCCACCCATCCGTTCAAATCTCCGCATACAATCACGCGTTCACTGGTTTCTGCCATATCCAGAACTGCCCTAACATTATCCCAAAACTTCTCTAGGTCTGATGCCACCGAGGATCCTACGGGAGCATATGCTACAACCATGAATACCTTGGTGACACCAAGTTTTATACGGACCCAAAGAAGTCTGGGATCATACATTCCGTAATCCTTCACACCTGAGGCCAAGCGAGAGGACAGCAGTACTCCTACCCCCATGCTGGCTCGATCGCTCTGTGGTACACCAGACCACAGAGCCATCCCGCCACCAGGAAGATCGCAGGCGTCGCTGCCCCTTCGCTTGGTCTCTGTTACACAGAGCACGTCTAGCTGTTTGTCCGCCATGACGGATATCAGCTCGTGCAACTTACCTTCCACACAACCTCTTACATTCCACGTGCCCACCCGGCACTCTGCTCTCCTCGACTCGCCTGACTGGGCAAGGCGTGATGGGTGGCGGCCCCCATCGCCGCAACTGCCGAAGTTCATACCGACGGGGGCGGGTCGGTACGCGTCGCCTCCGGGGGACGCCCTAACCCGCATTGCGGTACGCATTTTGAATCAAATATTCTAGGGTAATATCCGGCATTCTCGCAGAGGGCGAGGGGCCGCGGCGTCGGGAAGGGCGACCCACTCCCCGGCCGGCGGAGTGCGTGGAGGGGCTGAGGCTGGCAGGCGGGCTGATAACGAGGCGGCCGCCGCGAGGGTGCTGGGGGTGTTGTCTGGCATCCCTCCCACCGAAGTGGCGGCCGCTGGTGCCCGCGTGAGCGCCCCAGCCGCAAATATAGAGGCCCTGCAGGCCGAAAACGCCCGCCTTGGTGGCGAGGTGTCAGGCCTGCGGGCCCAGAACCGCCGGCTGGAGTCGGAGCTGGCCGCGGTGCGGAGGGCCAACCGCGTCCTCGCAAAGGATGTGGGCGAGCTGAGGGCCCAAATGGCGCGGCTCGTGCCGCCCGCGCCACCTGCGCCGCCGGCCAGTCCTGGCCCTCGAGGAGCTGTCGCCGCTCCAAAACCGCCCCAAGGCGCTGGCCGCCCTGCGATCGCCGCCACGCCGAAGACGCCTCCGCCCACGGAGCGTGTGCCGCCGACCAGCGTCAGCCCGCGAAACGTCGTAGAGCAGGCCACGACAGAGGTCCAGCCGGTGACACCGACCCCGCTGCCCGCGGTGGGGGGTGTGTCGGATGAGGCCTTGCGCGCCATTGTCGACACCGTCGGTAATATGGTCAATGCGCGCTTGGCCGTTCTGGAGGCAAGGCTGCCTCCAGAACCACGTGTTCGCCCGCCTCTCGCCGCGGATAAACGGCTATATGCGGCACCAGCTCCCGCCCCGCTGCCTTGTCAGGGTGGCCGTGTGGGGGGAAGCTACGCCGCGGCCGCGGCTGGGCCAAAAAAGAAGGGGCCCGCTCCGACAAAAAAGAAGACGGAACCGGCTCCTGTCGGACTGCAGTCGTCGCCAGTACCAACACCGCCAGCGACGACTAGCGCGGCCGCGACTACGCCCCCAGCGCCCGGCACGCCCGCTACGCCCGAACGGGGTTGGCAGGTGGCCGAGCGCGGCAGAAAGAGTCGCGGCCAGAGGAGGAGAGCGGCGGCCAAGCGCGCCGCTGAGGTCGTCGCCCCCCAGGCAGGAGCCGGAGGAGGCGGCACGAAGAGGAAGAGGCCGCGCAAGGGGCTCCGGCCGCCGAAGACAGCCGCAGTGGTGATCACTGTGCTGCCTGAGGCGGCAGAAAGGGGCCTCAGCTATGAGGCCGTTCTGAGGAAAGCCCGGCGGGAGCTCGACGTCTCCGACATAGGAGGCGTCGAAGCCAGGACCCGCAAGGCCCGTACAGGGGCTCGGATCTTAGAGTTCCCTGGGGCCGAGGGCACCAGGACGGCCGATAGCGTGGCGTCGAAGTTGCGAGGTCTGTTCGCCGAGGAGGGTGGCGTCAAAATCGCCAGACCCGTAAAGTGCGCCGAAATGCGCATCGCGGGTTTGGACGACTCCGTGACGGTGGAAGACATCCGGGAGGCCATTGCCTCGAAAACCGGGTGTCCCATGGACACCGTCCGGGTTGGCGCCATCCGGCCCGGTCCGGGCGGCGTAGGTGCCGCCTGGGTGCAGTGCCCAGTGGAGTCGGTCAGGCAACTGGCTGACTCAGGCAGGCTCCTCGTGGGCTGGAGCTCAGCGCGAGTCACCGTGCTGGAGCACCGGCCTGCGAGGTGTTTCAAGTGCATGGCGGTCGGGCACACCCGGCCAACATGCACTAATTGCTTTGACTGCGGCGGACTCTGTTTCCGCTGCGGTCAGACTGGGCATATGGCGGCATCTTGCGCCGCCCCGCCCCACTGCCCCGCGTGTGCGGCGGGCAATAAGCCTGCCAAGCACCGCATGGGCTCTGGGGCGTGCAGACCTCCGGCTTCGGCTCCAAAGGGGCGGAGCGGCCCTTCGACTCCGGCCGCTCCCACTCCTAGCGCGGCCCGATCGCCCGCCGCAAGCCAGGAGGTGATGATGGACACGGCCCATTAATGGCTGCCCAGTCCACTCACCTCCTGCAGGCCAACACCAACCACTCCGCCGGTGCGCAGGATCTCCTCCTGCAATCCATGGCGGAGTGGTCGATCGGTGCAGCCGTAGTCGCGGAACCGTACGTCGTGCCTGATCGCCCCAATTGGGTGGTCAGCCGGAATGGAACCGCGGCAATCGTCACCTCCACGCAGCGGCGCTTCCCGTCCTTATCCCTTTTGGATAGGGGCGAGGAATTTGTCGCTGCGGAATGGGGAGGGGTCACACTCTACAGCGTTTACCTCTCCCCTAACAGGAGAATGGACGATTTCGGGGCCTCCCTCACCACCTTGGAGGCTTCGATACGGCGACTGGCACCGGGCCTCGTCCTGGTCCTGGGGGACTTCAACGCCAAATCCACGGCGTGGGGGTCCCCGATGACGGACGATCGCGGGCGGGCGATCGTGGAGTGGGCGGCGTCACTGGGCCTCTGTGTCCTAAACAGAGGCTCAGTGAACACGTGTGTGCGACAGCAGGGTGGGTCGATAGTGGACTTGTCGTTCGCTAGCCCCGCTGTCACACCACGAGTGAGGAACTGGCGTGTCCTGGAGGAGGCGGAGACCCTGTCGGATCACCGATACATCCGGATGGAGGTCTCCCCTCTCCGGGACCCCAGCAGGGGTCACAGGGCGGACCGGGCTCCCGCATTTCCGCGGTGGGCTGTGGGGCGTCTGGATAGGGACCTACTGGCGGAGGCGGCCATCGTGAACACGTGGCTGTCCTCACCACCCCCAGCGGACGGAGTGGACGTTGAGGCTGTCCGCATCCGCAGTGCGTTAACGCAGGTCTGCGATGCGGCCATGCCCAGGGTGCGGCGTCTACCTCCGAGGCAGGGGGTCTACTGGTGGTCCCCAAGACTGGCGGACCTTCGTGCGGCGTGCATTAGTGCCCGAAGGTCCTACACCCGCAGTCGGCGGCGTCGCCGCGATGTTGAGCGGGAGGGCCAGCTGTACGAGGCGTACCGCAGTGCGCGTACCGCCTTTCGGCTGGCCATCCGGTCCGCCAAGGACGCGAGTTGGCAGGAGATGCTGGACGGTCTCGATCGTGACCCCTGGGGTCGCCCGTATCGCGCGTCGCTGAATAAGCTTCGCGCGCAGGGTCCCCCCCTCACCGAGACCCTCCAGCCCGACCTCCTTCGTAGAGTGGTCGAGGAGCTGTTCCCGCGGCAGTCGGAGCACACGCCCCCGGTCATGGCTTCGCCAGATCTCGACCGGGAGGCCGTCGAGAGTGTTCCGCCCGTGACGGAGTCGGAAGTGGGGGCAGCCGTGGCGAAGATTCGTTCCGCCACCACGGCCCCCGGCCCGGACGGAGTCCCAGTCCGGGTGTTGACGTTGCTCCTCGAGCATCTCGAACCTCGCCTCAGGCGACTGTTCAACGCCTGTCTGACGTCTGGACAGTTCCCTGAGTGCTGGAAGGAAGGGAGGTTGGTTCTCCTGCCAAAGCCGGGACGGCCCCCGGATTCGCCGTCGGCCTACAGGCCCATTGTGCTTCTGGACGATGTGGGTAAGCTGCTGGAGCGTGTCCTCGCTGCCCGCATCGTCCGGCACCTGGAGGAGGTGGGGCCCGATCTGTCGGACGCTCAATTTGGGTTTCGGAGGGGGCGTTCGACCATCGGGGCCCTGCTACGCCTGAGGCAGACGGCCGCGGAGGCTGTCGCCGGCAAAGGAGTGCTGTTGGCGGTGTCGTTGGACATCGCCAACGCCTTCAATAGTCTGCCATTCAGCTGCATCAGGGAGGCGCTCCGGTTCCACGGAGTGCCCCTGTACCTCAGGCGGCTGGTGGCAGACTATTTGGAGGGGCGCAGTGTTCTCTACGCGAGCCCCGCAGGGGACATTGTGCGGACGCCCATGTCGTGCGGTGTTCCGCAGGGGTCGGTTCTGGGGCCGACTCTGTGGGACATCGGTTACGACTGGGCGTTGAGAGGGAGTCTCCCCCCCGGGCTGAGCGTTATTTGCTATGCTGACGACACGCTCGTCACAGCCCGGGGCAGGACACTCGAAGAGGCGGCGAGCCTGGCCACTCTCGGCACCGAGGAGATGGTCAGGCGAATCGAGGCGCTGGGGCTCAGGGTGGCCCTAAACAAGACGGAGGCCCTTTTATTCCATGGGCCCCGTGTGAGGCTGCCCATCGGCGCCTCTTTAGTCGTCAACTCCATCCACATCAGTATCCAGGCCCATATGAGGTACTTGGGTCTGGTGCTCGACGGGCGATGGTGGTTCCGGGAGCATTTTCGTCAAATTGCTCCCCGGCTGGTCGGCGCGGCGTCCGCCCTTTCTCGGCTCATGCCGAACGTGGGCGGACCCAGTTTTCAGGGCCGACGGCTGTATGCGGGGGTGATCCGTTCAATGGCCATGTACGGTGCACCCGTGTGGGCGAGGGCTCTGAACGCCCAACTCAGGGCGGTTCTGTGGAGGCCACAGAGAGTCATGGCGGTCAGAGCCATTCGCGGGTACCGCACGGTGTCGACAGAGGCGGCGTGCCTGTTGGCCGGGACACCCCCGTGGGACCTAGAGGCGGAGATGCTCTCCGACCTCTACCGGCGGGTTACCTCAATGCGCGAAGAGGGTGGCTCCCCATCGTTCAACGAGATAGCCACCTGGCGCGAGGACGCCCGCCGAGAAGTCATCGCCCGTTGGGCTACGCGGCTGGAGAGGCCTAGATACGGTGTTATTACCGTTGAGGCCCTCCGGCCCGTACTGATGGAGTGGATGGAGCGGCGGCACGGAGTCCTCTCTTTCCGGTTGGTGCAGGTCTTGTCGGGGCATGGTTGCTTCGGCAAGTACCTGCACACGGTCGTGCGGAGGGAGTGGACTTCGTCCTGCCACCATTGCAGTAGCGACGAGGACACGGCGCAACATACGCTCGAGGTATGTTCGGGCTGGGACGGGCAGCGCCGTGACCTCGTCGCTGTCATCGGTGCCGACCTGACGCTGCCGGCTGTTGCGCGAGCGATGGTCGACAGCGTCAGGAATTGGGACGCGGTCGCCGCCTTCTGCGAGGCTGTCATCTCGCAGAAGGAGGCGGCGGAACGAGCCCGGGAGGATTCCCGTGACCCGGGCCGCCGCCCGCGGCCGGGGCGGCGCAGGCGCGAATACCTGCGCCTGATGCCGCCCTAACCGAGGCTTCGGGTGATCGGACCGGGGAATTGTCCGGTCACCCGACGTGAGGCCACCGCGTGAGGACGACGCCTCGACGGCGAAAGCTGTCGGGGCGTCGACAGGAGAGGAGCCCAAGAGGGCATACCGCCGAGCGGGCCACCGAAGACAAAGATCGGGTACCGGTGGCCCGCTCGTACGGCGAAGAAGAGGTGCTTGCAGGGTGGGTCAATGGGGTTGCGCGCCGCCTCTTCCGTCACCCCGGACCGATTTGGCGGGGTGCGACGTCCATAGCCCACCGTAAAAAAAAAAAAATAAAAAAAAAAAAAATAAAAAAAAAAAAAAAAAAAAAAAAAAGGGTAATATCCGGCATATGTCAATTTTCACCCTCTGGTTGTGTAAATTAGGCCTGTGAAGCGGGTTGAACGACTCATTACCGCCAAGCCGAAACTATTAAAGCTAGAAACATAAAATTTTGAAGCACGTTTTTATTTATGACATAGAGATTCAATATGAAAGGATTTTATGAATTCCGCCTCTAAGGGGGTGTAACAAAGCGGCAAAGTGTGTATGGGGAGAAAATTTCTTTATCGATTCTTTTCAAATTACGTACAAATATTCTTCGGTAAAAATAAATAAACACGTGTTTCTCTCTCCCTCTCCATCAACTCCGCACCAGTGCCGTTGTGGTGACCAGTTCCGGCGTGAGAGCTCACACGATACACATAGTAGACGGCAATAGGTTCTTGCCTAATAGTTTAAGATACAGTTTAAGTTTAGCTTCAAAAATGTTCACTAAAAAATAAATAATAAATCATATCTAACGAGTTCGCAACTCTGCTGGTGAAACATAACAGTCAAATAAAGGGTGGCGATAATTATATTTTTATCCCATGGTCATACCGTAAATAGTATATTAATGGCAATATAATTTGTAGAATGAATAGAACTTTGAACCACCTTTTTCTTTAGTGACTGGCTATGGTATATAGACACACCGGCTGGTCGGCGTGGCGTCCGCCCTTTCTCGGCTCATGCCGAATGTGGGCGGACCCAGTTTCGAGGGCCAACGGCTGTATGCGGGGGTGATCCGTTCAATGGCCATGTACGGCGCAACCGTGTGGGCGAGGGCTCTGAACGCCCAGCTCAGGGCGGTGCTGTGGAGGCCACAGCGAGCCATGGCGGTCAGAGCCATTCGCGGGTACCGCACGGTGTCGACAGAGGTGGCGTGCCTATTGGTCGGGACACCCCCGTGGGACCTAGAGGCGGAGATGCTCTCCGACCTCTACCGGCGGGTTACCTCAGTGCGCGACGAAGGTGGCTCCCCATCGTTGAGCGAGATAGCCACCTGGCGCGAGGACGCCCGCCGAGACGTCATCGCCCGTTGGGTTACGTGGCTGGAGAGGCCAAGACACGGTGTCGTTACTATCGAGGCCCTCCGGCCCGTACTGATGGAATGGATGGAGCGGCGGCACGGAGTCCTCTCCTTTCGGCTGGTGCAGGTATTGTCGGGGCACGGGTGTTTCGGTTTGTACCTGCACACGGTCGCGTATAGGGAGTGGACTCCAGCCTGCCACCATTGCAGCAGTGACGAGGACACGGCGAGACACACACTTGAGGTGTGTCCGAGTTGGGACGGGCAGCGCCGTGACCTCGTCGCTGTTATCGGTGCCGACCTGACGCTGCCGGCTGTCGCGAGGGCGATGGTCGAGCGTCAGGAACTGGGACGCGGTCGCCGCCTTCTGCGAGGCTGTCATCTCGCAGAAGGAGACGGCGGAACGAGTCCGGGAGGATTCCCGTGACCCGGGCCGCCGTCAGCGGCCGGGGCGGCGCAGGCGCGAATACCTGCGCCTGATGCCGCCCTAACCGAGGCTTCGGGTGATCGGACCGGGGAATTGTCCGGTCACCCGACGTGAGGCCACCGCGTGAGGACGACGCCTTGACGGCGAAAGCTGTCGGGGCGTCGACAGGAGAGGAGCCCAAGAGGGCATACCGCCGAGCGGGCCACCGAAGACAAAAATCGGGTACCGGTGGCCCGCTCGCACGGCGAAGAAGAGGTGCTTGCAGGGTGGGTCAATGGGGTTTCGCGCCGCCTCTTCCGTCACCCCGGACCGACTTGGCCGGGTGCGACGTCCATGGCACACCGCAAAAAAAAAAAAAAAAAAAAAAAAAAAAATGGTACATAGACATACGCGCGCCGTACACGTACATCTACGTTGTGCGGGCAGGCCATCGCAACCGGTTATCATCTCGATTCGAAGCCCTCATGCAGAGAACCTAAATACAGGTACTCACGCTTGCGCCGCCCAAAGCACCGACGGTAGAGCGTGTCAACGTAGAATATTTTCTCTCGGACCCACCCTATTGCCTAATTCCGTTAGACAACTAACTCGCAGAATCAACACCTCAACGCATCCCAGTTTCTGACGCTGTTGATTATCATCCTAGCGACAAACCTTCAACACCTTGCATTGCTTTTTCTATTTAACTCTGTCAGAGATGACTTCTGCGTGGACGAAGTCGCGGGCAAAAGCTAGTGTTTAATATAACTGATTATAAAGAATATAGATATTTTTTTCATATAAATTCATTTTCTTTTTGTATTGGCAATAAATTTATATTAATTTGTGAGTCAAACTTTTTAATAACTGATACTTTATCAGGTAGATATAAATTTCTGTAATAACGATAATCTTTGGACGTAAGACACCTTAGTTCTCCCGTGACCATGACCACTGTAAAGTATTCAAAACGTCGAGAAATCAAAATTATAAAATACAAACGCGATAGAAACCGTAAAAGTAGTTTTTTATTTGAAAATACTAGTTTATTATTCCATTTGAAATTTAATAAACATCCATTCGTTTACAATAAAATTAATAACACGTCAGTTGACTGTATAATTTTACTTTAATAATAAATGTCATACGTTTTATCAAATAGGTTATTTCAAAGCATCATAATGACCTTGTTTTAATTTTCCAAGTAGGTAATATTATTCATATTTAGCTGTTAAACTTAGCTGTAGAATCACGCGGGTATTTGAAATAATCAGAAGGATTTTAATTTTGATCGGCTATAGTCCGTTTACTCTCCGCATCAATTAGCACCATTTAGGCTGACCATTGGTAGTACTCGACTTTTGTTGTTAAGGATTAGAATATTCGAGTGAAAGTTGGCGGGCTATACTAACTAACTGTAAGACTGTTAAGCAAGAATAAGACTACTACATATAAGACTGTTAAGCAAGAAAGGCAGAAATAGAAATTAACTGTAATTATGAAAACATGAAACTTGCATAAAATTCTATAAGAACCTAGTGATTCGAGACAGAGGATGGATGAATAATATTCCAGCAAAAAAGACTAGATGTAATACAAGGGTTGTTTAAATGTTTTAGAAGATGACATATTTAGCTTAAAATCTGGTTTATATTAGTTTGTTATTTATTATATCAAAATGAATATTTTATAATTTATTCATAATAATTTATATGGAAAACTATGAGCGTTTATCTACGAATTTACTTAATACTTGCCTTAACCTACCTAAACTAATCTGCCCATTTAAAGTTTACCTAAATTACAAAGTTTAAAATTCAGTACCTAGGGTTTTTTATTGGATTAAAATCAAGCTTCGCTTCTAAATAATGTAGTTATTATGATAGTTATAAGTTAACATATACCTAAAATTTAGAAACATAAATATACATCATAGTGTTTGAAGACAGTAAAAATTCAATATTACAAATTGTCTTCGCATTTTATGCATAAATATTAATATACAATTGTAGGCGTCCTCGCTATTGCTTTAGGAATACCAGCGTATAACATTAGAGTTAATGGTGCGTGAATATGATACGTTTTGTGACGTTGCTCATATTACATTCATTGTTCAAGAGAAAAATATAGGTCTTGTACGACTATTTCACCGATGATACTTATTTAACACTAGAATGACGGGAAAATCTATCTACCTACAAAGACGGCGACCGGTCAAATGACTCCTCCAATATATTAAGTGTTAAAAATGGTAACTATAGTAATAAAACAGTGTTTAATATATTATTAATTATAATATTTATACACAATTTTTACATTTTATCATTTTGTTTACATTACAAGAACCGTAAAGTGGCTTTTTACAAGCTTAATTAGTTTTATTTTTGCACATTTGTTCGTAACATTCTCGCCTTTTCTAAGTTGCCGGATTTTGAGAAGAAGATCAAGAAGTAGAAGGTGTAGACTCTGCAAGCAATGGTTGGGTTCCAGAAAGTCCGGCTTCAATTTCTACTTTGTCACTAAGTTTACTTGCTAAACTCAGTATGAAATTATTTCGTTTTATGTTGGTACCTAACATTTTCTTATACAAAATGAAAGAATTTATCCCTGCTAGGTCTAATCTATTGAAAAAACTTGTACAGGCCACCATCAAGATGCCGCTTTGACACTATATTTTTTTTCCATCTCGTCAGCCACATCCACGCCGTACTTGGTAGCATTGTAAAAGTCACAGTTTCTGGTTTTTCCCTAGAGTGGTTAGCATCTATTTCAACATTATCATGTAACGTGCTAAGCAATAAAACGTTCTTGTTTTCATTTTCCTTCATAAATTATGAGTATACATCTATGAGATTTCAGGCTTTTTATTTCAAACGACACGAGGTACCGTCCGTAAAAGTGATAAGACCTTGAAGCTCAGAATGATCCGAACTATGTCTCCTACCATGGCCTCGGCCAACGAGTACGGCTACGACCACGGCCACGAGAACTCGAATAGTGAACTTTTTGTAAGGTTGCAAGAGATACCTGATCTTCCAGGTCACTTTTTTCCGTAGAGGAACTCGAACCGAAAAGTGATACCGTACAATCAACGTCATTATCGCGTTCTGCACTTTCAGAGTCACAACACGATATCATCATCTTCTTGAATGTTTTGCAAGAATTAAAGTATTTCATCATCCTAAACCGTTCGAGACATTGGCCATATATTACTTAGAATAATTTCGACTAAATTTACCGGCAGTCGAAACTATACTGACTCTTTTGACTAACAAACTACAAACAACTAATAAGCATACCTAATTTATGTTCTACCCTCTCACGTTACAATTCATCATCATCATCATATCAGCTCATGTATGTCCCACTGTTGGGCTTGAGCCTTCTCCATAATGGGAGGGATATTGACCTACTATACCACGCTGGTCAGACGTCTTGATAAAGGGTTTTATTTCGAGTTTTCCTTTTCTTGCATGGATGTTATATACATTTTATAACCCTTAGTCGTCTCTTACAATCACCCACGGGTAAGATAAGGGATGGATGAATTATATTCTTACTTCGTCACCAGACGTTACAATTATAAACACTTATCGGATCTCAGCAGTCAAATGACTGCCGCCGTCTTTGTCGATATAACAAGATTTTAAATAATAAACAAAAGTGATGTGAGTAAGTTTCATACATCGTTTCATTTAACTACTAATATTAATAAAAGTCACAAAGTTTCAATACATTAAGTCAAATAGTTTTTGAATTAATTTAATAATAATAATATTATTATTTTATTAATATAATAAATAATAAACAACATTTAACTTCAAATTGCAGTCAAATGACTGCTCCCGTCTTTCTAGTGTTAATACGACCTGAAATCTCAATATATGGTACATCTGTCTTTTTAGTGCAAAGCCACGAAATAGGCACTTATTTCAGACATTTGAAATAACTTATCATTCTTATATTAAAAACCAAACATTATAAAATATTCAAAACGAAATATTTAACAGAGTCATAGTCAAAACGAATTATTTAGCAGACTGTTTAAATTTATTCAAGTGCATGGCTACACATCTTGCTTATCTGAGAAAATATTACTCTCTGGTGAAATCCGGAATAACGCACAGCTATACATTGCACATTGCTACAGATATATCACACGTAACTATTAACTGGTTGGAATATAGATTGAATGACCTGTGTTTTGTTCTTTTTTTTATGAGACAACGTACATCCCATCTCTGAGTTTGGACTTCCAATACAATGAGAGGAAAACCAACAAGATGTTTCACGGCCAACAACTCTGATGCAGAGTGCAATAGCAATAATGGTAGGATCACGCTGTTGACAGTTCTCTGTCTACAGCCGCGGGCCGGTCCGTCCGGGGTAGTACCACACTCTCGCAGAAGATCGACGTCTGAGTAATGGTAATGCGCTGTTGTGCTTCGTTTGGTAAACGAGAGAGCCAGAAGCCCAATTGGGTGGGTTTGGGGTTTATATTGGTAGGCAGCAGCCTAGCTATACCCACGCATCTTGAGGGACTCCGGACTGTAGACTTGGCGTAGAAGTTCCCCAGGACGAGTAGGTGGTGTGATGCCAGTCGTCGTATCAAGGCCTCCAAATTGGTGAGGGAGGCCTCAAAATCCATCACACTCATGTTAGGGGAGAAGTATACGTTGTATAGCATGCCTCACCGCAATCCACTACAACTTACCCATCGCCTCTATCGTTAAGTGACAAGAACATGGAACACCGTGACATGTAGATGAATAAGTATATATAATTGTAAGCATATTTAAGACCATACATTAACTTCTATATAAGAAGAAGAAGAGAAGAGAAGTAATAGAGAGATAAGATATCGAATCAACTAAACAGCTGTTATGTTATCTAAACAATTTATTAATCATTCTGACGCTACCTATCCCAATTAACTCCCAGTGACTTTAAAACGAAATTCATGTAAATAAGCTTAGAAGACATATTACATAAGCTTGAAATATATTTACTCAAATTATTATATTAAATATCTTGTCGTAATCTGTGTGTAAGCTACAATTCTTTCTCTTAGTAACGTGTTATGGTCAGATTACACTCCGTCTGACCATTCAGTATAATTGCAAAGGGGCGTTATGCGATTCCATATTGTGTTGTACGTTTACTTTTGTCCGTCTGTGCTGACTACTGGCAAGGCAACTTTTGACTATTCAGTTTCATAGCAACGTCATGAAGAACTTTATGACCACGTACCCCTCCACGCATCTATCAGGCCATCGACATCCACTGTTGCATATATGTCTATATGTCATATGTGTAATTGGAGGTTATAGTCTATTTAGAGATGTAAAGACTCCCCATCACAATTTCGCAAATGTTGATGAATGCGTTCTAGTTTCTGTTACAAGACTAAGAAAAATAGAAACTTTGAAAATAAATTCCATCGTTTTATCCATCAAGCTATCTATAGCTTCTCAGCTACAGCTACTCAGAATGGTATTGTTTCACTTACATCCAGTGATTATGTTCTGCTTTTGAGACGTTGTCAGTCCTTCTAGTAAACGGATCATTCTGCACTGCGTCGTCTGAATTCAATAAAGAGTCGATAAAGCACACAGAGAGACCGAAAGACCCCTCTCTACTACTCCAACAACTCTAATCCTTCTATAAAATTGAGATCATTGACAATTCGAGCATGTATTTGCAGAGTCCAGTTGGTCAAGCTGATATTTGGGCGTACCCGCCAATAGATATGAACAGTAAATACTCAATGTGTGGACAAGCTTGTCATTAAACTTACTTCAAAACTAATGTTTCTTGTTAGAAATTGGAGATTTTATACGTATGTATAATGATCAATGAATGAATAAATGTAATAAGTACCTAATATAATTTATTATTTATAAATGAAAATTAACTTTTTTCGGTTGTTATTTGGTTTCATTGCGTTTAGTAAACAAATCATTGCGTCATCCTTTGACGAACGAAGCTAGCATTGCGTTTATGCTCCTTGAACGAAATGACAAAGACAACTCACGCTTATATTAACCTATTAACCACACTTTCACTACATAGAGTATTATTATTTATCTATATACACTCCTGTTCGTCTTTTCTTTTTCTTTTTGTTTACAGATTAGTAATGTCATGTATAATGTGTATTCGCATTCATCTGGCGATAGCAACATTTTATATAACAATAGATATATTTGGATAATCGAGCAGTCTAATCGAGGCGGGTACCGATCCTGTTTCTCTTTTTTATTACTCTTTGACCTTTTATATTACTCTTTGACCTTTTATTTTTTTTATTATAATTTAATTCTTTTATTTTTATTATATATAAATATATCTTCAGAACACATTAAAAAGAAACTACCCATCCAGATATTTAGATTTATATACAGTACCAACAATTGAAGAATATAACTTCAAGATACGACTGCACAGATGGCGTAGTAGTTAAAATATCAACCTTCCATGCCTGTGCCATGGGTCCGATTCCCACGCAGGACAATAATTTTTGCGATCCACAAAGTGTAGTTCTGAGTCTGGGTGTAATTTGTCTGCGTTAATTGCATGTTTGTAAAGTCCCCCGCAATATAAGGGTTATTTGCTTAGTGCAGGCAGGTCTTTTCTTTAAAAAAAAAAGATAATAGTTTTACTATAATATTCATATTAAAAAGGTAGTAAATTATATTCATCCCTCACAGTTAATTGCTAAACAATTTTTTTTTATATATCTGATCTGTGCGATTAGTGTATAATTTGATATGTGTACTTGATTTCTTTCTGTTACCATAAATTCAAGTAAAGAATCATTTTATATAATACCACTTGATCTATGATCTAAATCTGATTGCGTTGAGAGAATAAATTTTGCCGAGTCAGACAGACCTCCAGTTGAATTATCGACACCTTGCGTCCTCGTTCTGACTCATTTGGTAGCGTTTGCACTTTACCTTCAATACGAATCGTACTAATTTTCATTAGTAACGATGACTCTTGAGATTTTCACCACATCTTAGATATCTGTAGAAATATAATCAGTAGAAAGATATGATTCTATAGATTTTGATTCGTTGATAAAAGATGAAAGGCGCTGTAAATATAGCACTGCTTTGAACTGAATGAGATAAAAGTTCTTTGTTTTCTGATAATTACAAAGCAGTTTCTCTAAAGAATAGCAAACTCTTATTGAAATTATTTTGTGCTACATTAAATTTACAAATGCTCCAAATGAAATGCATTTGAAGAAACTGGAAACTATTCAAGGCAAGCACAAGCAGAATTTTATTTTTTTTAATGAATAAAATTGTGTTCTATAAGTAATAAGAAAGAATGTAACGGTTAAAATCTCAGGCTCGTATACGTAATTAGCATAGAATGCCCATGCTAATGCTGTTATACCTTGTGACCAAGAACATGTGTATCCTTTATGCTTCACTAGTTTACCTTCTGGCCTCAGACATGATATTCATTTAGCTATGGCCTTGTGAATCCTACTTTTAATTCGTTACAAATATCTGTTGTAGAAGATGATTTCATGTATATATCTTATTTTAGGTAGGTTTGGTCTGGACATATCCAGCCCAATCCGTCTGAGGCGTTAACGGAAAAGTGGTGTACAGCCCTATAACCTATTGTAATTTCTCTCCTTTGACATCAGGTTGGTACCCATACTTTAGCCTGGTCACACACGCTAAATCCGTCCGAGGCGACAGATGAAGCGGTGTGCGACCCCATAGACCCACTCCGCAATGTACCTTTCGACGCCGTGCGAGTGGGCCGGACCCCGATGTTTGTCGTCGCTGGCCACATGCGTCTTCACCTAGAGTAACATCAAACGCAGGTACTAGTACCTGCGCCAGCGACGGAGTTTGTCAGTATGAAGCACTTTCTGCCTAACCTGCTTCGCAGAAGGTAGTGACGGCGCCCTAGTTCCTGACGCTATTGAGTAACACATCATACATCGTGTACATTTCTACCTCAGACTGTTTTATATCTCTATCTATCTTTATGTGAAGAAAGGCGTGAGATTAATGTTATATTCGGTAATTACATTCACAGTTCTCACAGAAACTGAACAATTTTTCAAGACTGACTGAGGTGCTCAGAAGCACCATATCACCTTCAAAACTTTTATTATTATCACATACCTACATTGTAACTAACTGTATGTTATAATAGGTCCCTAGTAGGTGCCTAGGTATTATGATAAGTCTCATAATAATTTGTTTTGTTGTTGCCCGCCTTACGACTTTAGTCAAAGACGTAAATACTAGTTTCACGCTTTTCCCTTGAAGAGGTAGTCAGAGATACATCTGTATTTCGCAAAATCTTTAGTCACAATCATTAGTTGAATGTTATAAAGGTTCATAATAATATAATATTCGGCAAACCTATTGCTGTCAAACGGATACAGTTTTAGACTCTTAAGTTAGCTATTAAAAATTTGGCGAGAAAATTCTCGAAGGCAGCAGATACATTTGCTGTTATTATATAGTGAAAAATATATGCATTTTCTTTTTTGTTCAATTCAATATTTGAAACCAGGATTTTTCAATCATTATTGTTAAATCCTTACTAATATTATAAATGCGAAAGTAACTTTGTCTGTCTTTCTGTCTGTCTGTCTGTCTTTCACGCCAAAACTACTGAACCGATCTAAATGAAATTTGGTACACAGATGGTCTAGAGCCTGATAAAGGACATAGGCTACTTTTTAATGCATAAATAGGGTTGTAAAGAGGGATGAAAAATTGTAAGGAAGTATCGTCATTTCTAAAACCAGAAGCTTGAAACTTATTTTTAGGCTATTGATTAGATATAAATAAATATGACATTAACATGTTGTAAAAATTTACCCTTAAGGGGTAAAATAGATATAGGGGATGATAAACATTTTTTTTGAAAAAACTGAAAAGTAACCTTTTACGCGGGCGAAGCCGCGGGCAGAAGCTAGTAAAAATAATCAAATGAAACCTTTTATTAGCATAAACAAGTTTTCTAGGTAGCATATTTGCACCAATATAGAAACAGCATAGCAAATAACTGTGATTCCTTTAATAAGCTAATTGGTCCATTTGCATTGGTTTGTCGATTTGAAGTAGCTAGTACGAGATGCACTTGCGGCACTTCAATGCAGTAAGCACGTCGGTAGCTATAAACGAGATAGACCACGATCTACTCAGCGAGTGATACTTGACATCTACAGTGGGTGCATTGTGTTCTGTGTTTTCTTTTTAATTGCGTGAAACAAGAGTGGTTTTTGCAGTAATATAGGTGTTTTATTTAATAATTTTGCAAGGTACTCTACTATATTGTATACGTATATATATATATATATATTATATTTAAGTACTTTGCTCGTAGATGTCGTAATCGTCGCAATAGAAACTTTTCCAAATGAGGTATTTTTTTACCCTTAGCGGTACATAAGCATGCGACTAACCTAATGTTGGGAGGTCACAAACGTTGATGGAACTTTTCTGGCAGTTAGACCTCCAGCTCTCACGCCCAACGAATGGAGCGCAATAGTAAATTTCTTACTACTCACGTCAATTTTTGCGAGAGTGTGGCCCTTTTACTATAAACGAGCCAGCCCATTTACGACTGCAGGCAGAATCGTTAACAGCGTGGCAGAAATCACAGGATTGATATTATTATTAGGTCCTTACATATGAAATTGGCGTTTTGTACGGGAGAAATATATAGTCAATTTTTTTTTTGTAAAATATATTTATTTAATCAAAGTATGCATCGTTGTTGTCTATGCACTTTTGCCATCTTATAGGTAGTTCATTGATCCCTTTACTAAAAAAACCATGGGGCCGAGAAACAATAAAACAAAAAATATCCCGAAAAAAATGGTAATTTGTTGGAGCAAGGTCCGGGGAGTACAGTGGATGCGCAGACATTCCAATTGTGCTGTGTGGTTGTCTGTTGTGCAGTGTGTGGTCTTGCATTATCGTGAAGCAGCAGTGGCCTAGAGGGATTGACCAATCTCGGTTGTTTAGCAGCTAGTTCTTCCTTCAAGGTTTGCAGTTGTTGACAATAGATATCTGTCGTAATCGTTTGGCCGGATTTTAGAAAGCTATAGGGAAGAACACCAGTGCTAGTCCACCAAACACTCACAAGTAACTTTTTCTGAGTCAATTTTCGCTTAGGGCAGATTTTGGCGGCGTCTCCAGGGTTCACCCATTGCGACCAGCGCTGCCGATTCTCGTACAGTATCCACGTTTTATCACAAGTAATGACTCAATTTAAAAACCGTTCATTATTGTATCGTTTGAGCAAAGTAACACAGCAGTCGACGCGTGTTTGCAAGTTCGATTCACTCAATTCATGAGGTACCCATCGTTCAAGATTTTTACTTTCCCGATTTGCTTCAAGTGGATTAATACAGTTTTATCACTTAACCCGAAGCCCGCAGCTATCTCTGAAATGTTTTGTGATGGATCCGCTTCCACAACAGCCTTTAATTCTTCATTTTCCAGTTTGGTCGCCGGCCGTCCACGGGGTTGGTTCTGAAGGTCGAAATTTCCAGAACGAAAACGTTGAAACCAAAATCTTACCGTGTTGTCTTTTACGACACCAGCGCCGTATACATTATTAATCCTTCGAGCTGTTTTTGTAGCACTGGTGCTACGGTAGAGCTCGTACTCGTAAATATATTTCATGTTTTACATTGTGCGGTAACAAGCGACGCCAAAACTCAAATGTACCAGCTTAATGAATTTATAAATTTGAATTTGGAACTCTTAACCAAAGAGGAGATATTTCAGATCAAAGTGGTCAGTACGGCAAAACGCTAATTTCATATGTAAGGCCCTAATATTATCAATTCAGTCAGACAGTCGTAAATATTACATACTATACGTATGAATAATTTGAAAGTGATGGAGTTATAAAAAACACAAAGCAGTCACGAAGCCTAACCTATTAAAAAAACAAATACATAAAAACAAAAAGTATGCCCCAGGGAGAATGTATGGGTGTGACCATACAATAAATAAACATATTAAATATATTATATTATACATATATTGTATTATTACTTCCTCTCCTTCGGTCTACTCTCCCTCCGTCTTACGAATTTTTGATCAGGTCACGTGTACTGACGCGAGTTTAACATTTTTACTTGTCTCAAAAAGTGCACAACGCCGCTAAAGAAGTTTTCACTTCAATAATAAGTTTTTAGAAGTCAAGAAATTAATTATTACTGAGGAACTAAGCAGTTTCCATTCCATAAAACTTAGTTACAATAATGAAACAATACAACTCATGTAAGATTTGAAACAACAAACACAATTAAAATTCTACGTGTCAGTACCATTCAGTTACCCAGAATTTATCTAAAAAAATAAAAATAAAAGAGAAAAGTCTAATCTGCTCGTTTGACAGAAAGCCTGAATCATATGTAATCCTAGATACTACAATACATACAATGAAACATAGAACCTCCTCCTTTTTGAAGTCGGTTAGAAATAGAATTCAATATCTCCGTACAGCTAGATTTCTTTCTGCTCGTTTTCATCAACTACACCTAAACTTTAGGTTATATTGATCATCATGATGATGTTGTCCGTGTGGTGACGGAGTAAGAATACAATTCACCACCCCC
This sequence comes from Lymantria monacha, assembly GCA_905163515.2. Classification (NCBI taxonomy): domain Eukaryota; kingdom Metazoa; phylum Arthropoda; class Insecta; order Lepidoptera; family Erebidae; genus Lymantria; species Lymantria monacha. The sequence goes on from LR991088.1 coordinate 13,206,016, forward strand.
TATCTCACCCGTGGGTGATCGTACGAGACGACTAAGGAATATAAAGTGCAGATAACATCTATGCGAGAGAAGGAAAACTCGAAACAAAACCAACCAAACACGTCTGACCAGCGTGGTATAGTAGGTCAATTGCCCTCCCATTATGGAGGAGGCTCGAGCCCAACAGTGAGACGTGTATGAGCTGAGATGATGATGATGATAATGAAGTGAATTTAAACATGATTATACATTTATGATGAATTTATTTATGCATTACTAGCGAATCCAGCCCGTTGTTTAGTTTGTAGAAGTCGCAGCGCTACCTGGTGGCGAGTTACGTCAATGGGAAAAATACATATACATACCAATTTTCATAACGATCAGTTAAATAGTTCCTGAGTTTATCGATATCATATATACAAATATGCCCTTTTATAGACAGAAAGAAAGAAAAAATAAAGAAAGAAAGAAAAATACGTTTATTTCGATCTCAGACTAATAAGTTTACACAAAATTCAATATAGATTATATTTCATTTATTTTATACATTTAGTTTGAAGTGCCTTTATGTAGAAAGGCACTTATATATTATTAATTCTATACCTATTATGTTTGAAATTAATATAATAATCTACTATCGAATCGTTAGGGCTGCTTTCCGAACAAACAAACAAGCTAAGAAGATCCAACGAGAAACTCACTTTCAAGTTATTTCTTTTAAATGAAATTGTATGTATACAGAATGATTAGTAAGTATTATTTCCAGCCATTTATTACATTATTTTAAATATATAATACAAAAATAAATAAAAAACAATTTTGGCTGGACCAGAACCCACAAGTGACATCCGATTATATGTTAACTGCTAGAGCAGCCATCACTCCAATCAATCACATTGGAGGTAAGAGAGAGGTCCCGCTCGACGTAGCTAGCTAGCGTTCTTGTCATAAGAAAAAGAGACCTATAGCCCTAACATATATATAGCATAAGCAAACCACAAGCTACAAACTAAAAGTCAGAATGTTGCAATAATAAAAACATATTCCTTAGGCGGCAGAGATGCTCGCCGGACCATACCGACAGGTATCGGCGACGCGGGCAGGGGCGGTAACGTATCGTCCAGCGAGATAGCCGTCTGGAGGGGTGACGCCCGCCGTGATGTCATTGCCCGTTGGGCAATCCGGCGGACAGGCGTCGGTTCGGTGTTCGAACCTCCGAGGCGACGCCTCGGCAGTAGTAGGCAGAGGCCCGTCAATGGGGGATGGTACCCGAAAAGGTAATCCGCCAGGCTGTCCACGAATGTGAAGGAAGCGGTACTAGTCGCTGGCCCAATGGCGATGGGGAGGGAATACGGTGGGTCATGGGCTACGTGCGGTCGTTCCGTCGCCTCGGACGGAGTGGACGGGAGTGTCCAGACTGACAACCTGAAAAAAAATATACCATACGTTGGAAATTATAATAACAATAAAAAAAGAACTGTGAACTCAGACGATAATGAGGATCAGGGCTTTAAACTAAGTAGCAGTTAGAGTAAAATAAAGAAATTTCTGAATGAGCAACTGATCAACTACTGCTTCTAGAAAATCAGAAATTTAGAAATTTACTTTTTCGGCAAAATCTATTCATGATAGCCATTTTTTTCAAATGTTTCATTGAGATGTTTCCAATATTTTTAGCTAGATTTTTGTAAAAGCTTATACATCTTCAAGATTTTTTTTTAAATAGGTAAATAATTTATTTCTTTATTAAATAAATTATTTATTAATCAAAATCATGGCTTCAGTTTCGTAGTTGGACATCTCCGAAATCTATTCAACATACATATATATATATTTATCCGCTAACTCACTTGATAAGCGTAACGATCATAGCATTATACTCCTTTGGGGACGTTTATAACTAACAGTCGAAGTCGATAAATATTTTACCATGGTTAAGGGTGATTTTAACTGTCTTCAGTTGCCTATAAATATGAAATGTCATCACGTAAGAAATCATAGCGTGAATAGGATATTAAATTATTTAAATTTTAGCACATTATATAAAGCGTATCATCATTCTCCTACTCTTATCATAATTACTTGGGGTCGATACAATATGTACTCTTCTTTCATAGTACATATTGTAAAAGTTATTGGCAATAGTTTTATGACCAGCCGCCTGCCAGACGTCAACCCTTCTTGGGAATGTAATTGTTGATCAAACGGCATCAGATGGTGTTGGCCTAGTTCGTTATAAAGCTCTTAGTCGTCTTTTACGACACCCACGAGCAAAGCAAGGGTTGGTAGTATTCGAAGCCGCTATCACACAGCTAGTTATATATTATTTATAGTGGTAGAACCACGCTGTTGGCAGTTTTCCGTCTACAGCCACGGGCCGGTCCGTCCGGGGTAGTACCACACTCTTGCAGAAAATCGACGTCAGAGCAGTGGCAATGTGCTGCTGTGCTTCGTTCGGTGAGCGAGAGCCGGAAGCCCAACTTTTTGGGTGGGTTTGGGGTTTTATTTGGTAGGCAGCGGCCTAGCGATACCCTGGTATGGCGAAGGTCCATGAGCGGCAGTAACACTTACTATCAGGTATGCTGCTTGCTAGTTTGCCAGCAATGGCAATTAAAAAAAAATAAAAAAAAATAAAGCGCATATAATGTTCATATATCTACTGGTTATTCATCACTTTCCTAACTTTATCACTTATTCAGTGGACGTACATACATATATATTTTTTTAAAGTCTTAGTGAAAGACAGCATATAAAATAAATGCTATGTTATAGCTTACTTTATGGCAGGCCACTTCCCTAAATTATTGTTTTCTAGGAAATATAATCATGGCTGGACGAAAATTGATTTTTGGTCAGTATTAAACTCTCAACCGATGTTCACCAAACTTAATAGTGGTTACGTTGAATAGTAATTGTGACGTAGTAATCACGACCACAACTAGAAGGCAAATTTGCACATAATAAGTATGAGGTTTTATCCAAATATAACTGTATCCAAATACAATATTATGGATAACTAAAAACAAACAAAATCATCAATCAGCAAATTGGAAAAATTACACGCAAGGCATTGCAATAGGAACGTACGCATTATTGTAAAAATAGAAACACAAATCGTAAAACAACATCGTCATCATGGAAGATTAGACAGAAAGACAAATGGAAGTACCTACGAGCGAGAGTAATGTATTATACATTGTACACAACGTATTGTTCTGAAAGAGACGAGAATGTTCGTTTTTGCTTTTTTTTTGTTTTTCCTTTTTATTGCTCCATTTACTACAAGCTTGGCTTGCCGCTGCTTCCTACTGCTCCCTATGGGGCGTAATGAGGGTACACCACACGGCTAATTGAATAAAACATTGCATAATTAACGAAGGGGGCTATGTCGCTGCCTTCTTTTGTAAACCCTGGGTTCAAAGGGTGTTCCAAACTTTGTCTTGCCTTAAACAACTTCAATTTAATATAAATTACGAAATTGAATTTTCTGTGCCAACAGTAATTATGCTAACTCATGAATTTACTATTGAGGTGACATTTTAACCACACAAATGGCGTAAATTCAGTTATTCTCAGTGAAATTACTTACATGAATTAATTAGTGAAATTACATGACGATAGCTGTAAATCTGATTAACAGGTTTGATAATTATATACCTAGTCCAGTTAAGACCCTAGTCGGCACAATGACAGAAGATTGTAAAAAAGGGGTCTACGTGTGAATGTGAGAAAAACCAAAATAATGGTCTTTTTTTAAAAAAAAAAAAGGAAGACACCACCCTGCACTAAGGAAATAAACCTTGTATTGCGGGGAACTTTACAAAAATACAATTAACGCAGACAAATTACACCCAGACTCAGAACAGCACTTTGTGGATCGCACAAAGTAATGTCCCGTGTGGGAATCGAACCCACGGCACTGGTACGGAAGGTCGGTCTCTTAACCACTACGCCATCTGTGCAGTCAAGTCTTTGAAAGAGATGAAGCCAGAACAGATGTAAGAGCAACAATAGGTAATGATGTACTAGAGCAAGTGGATTAATTTGTATATCTTGGATGTGGATTTAGCCGAGATGGAAGGTACACCACTGATATAGAGCGAAGAGTGAATGCGGGAAATAGAGTGAACGGAGCGTTGGGGCAACTTCTCGGCAACCACCACCTCAGCCAGAAGGCACGTGTGCAATACATAACGCAGTGCTTGTCCCAACATTACTGTATGGAAGCGAGAGTTGGGTATGCAGAAAAGACTATGAGAGTAAAATTAATGCGGTCGAAATACGATCTCTGCGGAAAATCTGTGGAGTTAGGCTGACCGACCGCATTCGTAACGACAACGTAAGAGAGCGAGTAGGTATGAAAGAGACTATTGGTGTAAAGATGCGAAGGAAATGCTCCGATGGTTCGGACATGTGGAAAGAATGCCGAACGAACGTCTGGTTAAGATGATATACAATGCGAAAGTGGAAGGATGTAGGTACCGAGGGAGACCGAGACTAACCTACCTAGACCAGATCGGTCATGTACTGAAGGAAGGTGGAATCAAGAGTCTCCGAAACCGGCGAGCGTGTATGAAGAGAATTATGAATGTTGAGGAAGCGAGTGAAGTATGCAGAGATAGAGTTCTCTGGCACTCTGTTCTCTCTGCCTACCCTGCAAGGGATATGGCGTGATGATATGTATGTATAATTATATATTTTGAATATGAATTCTTCTTTGCTCATATTAAAGGTCAACCAATCTAGCACCTAGCGGGGTGTGATTTATGATTTCATTGTCAAGGAGGGTTAACGTCAGATAATATAATAATCAAGACAATTTAGCTATATTAAGATACAGGGAAACCTGCTTAACCTGAAAATAATGTTTTTGTTCTTTAAAAAGAACATGTAATACTCTTAAGTATAATAAAATCATCATAGCAATTAGTTCGTTTCTCCTTGAATGTTATAAAAAATTAAATTATTTACATTTTTTCTATGGATAATATAGAAATAGAAATTGTAATCTGCATAAGTGGACTGTGATGGGACCTATATTTTATTCATTTATAAAGGCTTTTCATTTAACCCGTTTCTCAAATAGACAAGATAACGTCAAAGTTATGTTATAGATAGTTCCACTATGACTTATACAGTTATAGTACTTGGGACCATAGTGTCACTTATATTTTTTTATTTAAAAAATCTTCAAATTGTGTAGTGTAAATAAATATATAATAAGGAAGTAGACTCTTAGTAGACAAACGCGTCATAACTTGTTTGAACTTAATTTTTTTTTTTTTTTTTTTTTTTTTTTTTTTTTTTTTTTTTTTTTTATGTTGTCCCACTTATATGGGCTAGAGCTACAAAATTCTAATTTATAGAGTATTTTTGTTGGACGTGACACATCTTAACCTTCCCGTGACCATAAACGCTGTAAAGTATTCGAAACGTTGAGCAATTAAAAATCAAATATAAATACGATAAAATCCGTGAAAATAGCTTTATTTAAAATTTTATTAATTGATTAGATTTAGCTTAAATGTTACAATATGAATTTAATTAAATTTAACTCAATCTATTTTCATATTTCACGAAAAGAAATGTCACGAACAAAAAGTTGTTTATATTTAGTAAACAGAAAAAAAAACATATGAATTAGGTTTCTTGAATTAGATTAACAATATGCTTGTTGCACCACCAATAAAGCACCCACCGAACCACACTTTATGAAGTAATAAAATCCAGCGGCGGTTTAAAGTTCACGAAGGCGGTCGTAACGAATTAAAATACTTTTGGCACAGGTCGTTTACGAAAAGTTGATGTGCTTATACAAATGCTCTGCCCAAAACAGGACCCCTGTAATCATACATTTAATGGTTTCCATAATGACCTCATAAAGTAGTAACTGCCACAAGCCGTTTCATAAATACTGAACTTGTACAAACGGGCACTTTTAATTTTTCTCACAAATTTAGATTTATTACACTGTTATTTGACACATAACGAGCATGGAAAAGGGTTAGCGACTCGAGTTAATTATATCTTCGAAATACCTCTCAAAGTATTAGCAATTAAATGACTGTGAGAGCTCGCTATTGAATAAATGCACAGAGAGTAATATTTAATACAGAAAAAAATACATTAGCTTTCAAATTTCCTTTAATATTTTTATTAGTGGTAGGATCACGCTATTGACAGTTTTCTGTCTACACTCACAGGCCGGTCCGTCTGGGTATCCGTAGTACCATAATCGCTTCGTTCGCTAAGCGAGAGAGCCGGCAAGCCAACTTGCTGGTTGGATTTGGGTTTTTGGTTTCCACTGGTAGGTAATTACCTAGCTGTGTCTCTGGTATTGTAAAGGTCCATGGGCAGCAGTAACACTTACCATTAGGTGTGCTTCTTGCCGATTTGGCGGGGTGCGACGTCCATAGCCCACCACAAAAAAAAAAAAAAAAAAGGTGTGCTTCTTGCTCATTTGCCACTATTAGCAATAAATAATTAATAATGATAACCTGAAAATGGCATCAGTGATGAATAGGATTAAAAGCACAAAATTATCTCGGTATACACATATGATGAACAGGAGAAAAAGGTATGTTATAAGGAGGTTTATGAATTGGATTGTGGATGTAAGTACAATCGTGAGAGACGTAAAAAGATATGTGTATTAAAACAGTGACTGATATGACGGCTGACAGGATTCTGTGGAAGATAAGGACACGATGTGCCGACCTAAAGTTACGACCCACGCTATGAGGGTAAACTAATTAAGATAACCAAATCCTTTGATAAAAATTGAAATTCATCAAAAATAAAATGAGAAATTCTGGCCAATTAACTTTTAAATATATAGATACATTCTAGCCCTCAATATTAAAAAAAAAAACATAATAACAGTTTAAGTAGGTACAATGTAATAGGCTATTTAATATAACTCTAATAATTACATATAATAATTACCAGCCTAACTAATCTAATTAAAGCCCTATTCTTCTTAGCTCATATACGGATTATGTCAACCCGATCCACTAATAAAGTGAGAAGAAAATTGACGTGTTAGACTCATAAATCGGGTTGATATTGGCCATGGATTTGAGGTTTTATAATATCTAGTAATCTTATTAAATATGTCGGGTCAGCAAAGACTACTATAATTCATCTAATCTAAGAAGTGCATTTTGACGTTTTGCATATTTTAATACACAATAACCTCGGTCAAACATATACACATGATTGTAAACACTAAATCTGAAATTTTAAACAACTATTAAGTTATTTACATAATTAACATTGCGGGTGACTTTCTTGTACAATAATCTAATGTTGAAACTCCTAAAACTAATTTAAAATAAAAATAAGATCGTAAATAGTAATTATTATTGACGACCTAACAATGTCACGTCATCACGTTCTATACAGTAGTGCTTGACAACTTCCAATTCACGAATATCCAAATAATCGGTAAAAATATTAGAATAATACAATTAATCGAATAGAGTTTGTGACAGTGATGTACATTTCGACACTTTATTAATTAAAAATATTTATTAATGTTCGCCGCGACGCTGATAATTCAAGTAATAGTAGTAATTCTTAATAAATAGGTATTTTCAAATCTAGTTTTTGTTTTTAATTAACCTAATCCTTCTAAATATGATGAATATATTCTATGCTGAAATAATTAAATTTGTTTAGTACTAATTTAGCATTTAAAATCACGGGAGGTCCTCCCGTGACCATGATCACTGTAAAGTGTTTGAAACGTCGGGCAATTATAAATCAAATACAAACGCGATAGAATCCGTAAAAGTGGTTTTATTTGAAATGTGTAATACTCGCGTAAACATTAGAAGTCACTAATTTAGCACTTAATTAATCATCACCTTTTTGAAAAATAAAAAATAAACCGATTATTAATTATAAAGAATTAATATCGATTTCTCAGTAAAATCGGATATTTTCGATAGCGATTATTTGGTTCACATACCTCGACAACTTACTCCGACAGCTGTCAAAGTGCACTTCTTAGATTAGATAGACTATAAGTTTTTTACTACACTCAAAAGGAAGTAAGGAATCTCATTTTCACTCTGTTATTATACGAAATAATCATAATTAACACCTTTATTAAGTATGATAACATAGCTAGACGTCGAAATGTGGTTCTATCGCCTTATAGTTTGCCATCTAGCTTTTGTATTTTAATGTTTATATATGTGTGCCCGTGTATGAGTGCGTGTTCGCGTTCGCGTGGGTGTATGTCTGTGTTCATTGATCATTGATAATTTCTTAGTAGACATTGTCCCTCCCTGTGTAGCGACGGGAGAAGAATACTATTGTCAACACCCTTTACCTTGTCCGTGGGCATCGTAAAATCGGCTAAGGATTCACCAGGGGAGTAGGCAGCAGCTATCTCCTTTTTTTTTCACTCTGTGGAAATGCATTTACGCACTATCCTTCCCCCGGTGTCACTCGGGGGGATTAGTGTAGGACTCGCTGGCCACTGTGCGACCGAAGTACCCATTAAAACAACAGCATCTCTATCCGCGATTTACGGGGTGCTGGAGAGATCGTCTGATGATATTCAATCCCCGACACCACAAGGCATTGGCCATCTGATCACGTCCTGTTGTCATTCAAGGCGGTGTGAGAAGGAGCGCATATCTGCGCCTCCCTGGTCGATGTCGCTGGGGCGAGTCAGCGGATGCAAGCGCCTCGCGTTCCCGCTAGGCGGCTTCCTTCCTTCTCATGACGATCTCACAAAAAGGGGTCAAGGAGCACCTGTTGCTGCCAAGCATCTTGGAGATGATGGTCGGCCATGGCAGGTCCATTTCCAATTCCGCCGACTGGTCTTAGTGCTGGGGCTCCCAGGTGGGGCATACTTTCAATGTGGGCAGCTCTCTCCTGGAACATATATAACACCACATTGCGATTGCTAACCCACCCGTGGTGATTATGACTTTAACCCCTAATAAGAGCAGGCCAAATATGAGGAAGGCCTACGTTCAGCAGTGGATAAAAACGGCTGAATGATGAGACATTCACTGAATTGCTAATAAATATCAGATCTTATGTACATAAATAGATGTCATGTCCATTAATTAATAGGGTTTAAAGTACATTGTGATGAAAGTTTAAATTACTCTAGAAATATTTTAAATAAATATAATAATAATAAATAAATTGATTTTCTTAATTATATTCCTCTCTAAATTACTTGGGGTCGATGCAATAATACTTTTCTTCCATCGTACATATTGCTAAGTACAACAATATTTTCATAACCAGCAGAGTGCCTGACGTAAGCCCTTCCTGTAAATGTAATTATTGACCAGTCAGCTTCAGATGGAGCTAGCCCTGATTGATGTAAAGATATTGGTCATCGTATAGTAACTAAATTTATTTTTATGGTGCTTATTACTACTTTATGGTGCTTATTATAACAATATTAAAATACAATTCCTTTTCTTTTTAGTAGTATTCGTAGCTACCACCACAGAGTAATATTACTCAACCATATAATTATAAATATAGTTGATAAAAAAAAAAAGACTGCACAGATGGCGTAGTGGTTAAGATACCGACCTTCCGTTTCGCATTTTTTGGCAAACACAATGGCGGTGTCAGTTGACAGATAACACAACTCGCACATTACCACAGAGTGGTTCTAGTTACTTTGATTAATGCAATAATGACAGGCCACACTGAGGATGCGACCCGTTAATCTATTTCTCTTGTTTTTTAAAATTTTCAATCCGTTACCCACTTCGAATAAATACATTAGGTTTTTAAGAGGGTTAACATCGAAATTGGAAAATGCTTTTTGTTTAAAAAAGACATGTCAATTATTTGTGTTAAGAACATGTGACATTTCGGTTCTTTTAAATGGGCTTTAAAAACAGCAGAACAGTTTACTCTTTCACTCTGTTCTGCTGTTGATCGCATGCGATTTTTAGATTACTTCATCATCATTCCCTTCTCTCATCCCAATTACTTAGGGTCAACACAATATACAGTCCTCTTATATCGTATGTATTACAAAAGTTATTAGCCATAGTTTTATTACGGGTCGCCCGCCTGACGTCAATCTGCCTGCTTGGTAATGCATTTGTTGACCACCGGCATCAAATTAAGTTGGCCCAGGTCGATATAAAGCTCTTAGGCGTTTTTTATAACATCCATCAGTAAAGTAAGAGTTGTTAGTATATCAGATGCTCACGGGACACGGGTTTTGCAATTGTCCACAGACTCGCTCTGCCGGCAGCGGCCAGGGAATGGGAGGCGCCATTATACCCACCTCCTCTAACCGCCTTAAATGATGACAGGATGTGGCCAGAAGGCCATACGTTGGGGTGTCGGAAAGGGAATGGAAGTAGACCATCTCTCTGGCTTTCCGGTATCCAAGTGCCACACTCTCCCCCATCTGTTACCGACGGGAGATAGCGCGTAAATGCGTTCCCACAACGTGAACAAGAAGAAAAAAAGGGTAGGTATTATTCGTAGCCGCTACCATACAGAAAGCAAGCAAGATTTTAGATTAATTATGAGTTCAATATTTAGAAACGATGTTTATGTGACGTAGATTGATTGCTCACAATAATGAATAATCATTATAAAATATGACACACTTTGAGGAATATTGAACAGACAACATACTTGTGAGATATAAAAAAAATATTGAGGAATAACGGACAAAAAAATCCTCTTAAATTTCCGCAAAATAACGTATGTAAATATTAAATCAATTCAAATAGGATAAAATGTAACTAATACAATAACTTCTCCTTTTACAGTTGGCCGATCTTATCTTGATTCTTCAAGAAAGTTTCAGTGTAAATGTTCTCGATTCATTGACTTAGAAATATGTTTGCTGTTACTGGACCCGTTTTGTATTCTATTGTATTTTATATCTATGGTCCCTATTGCGTTACGAAATAAATCATTCTTCGTTTTTTATCAAGATATAACCCGGATTATGCATGACTCTGTTTTGAGTATGAAACTGTAAAAGACGAGCCACAATAATATAAGGAAAGTAAATCATGGCTAACTTCACGGTGGGCCTATAAACCATCTACATAATAGATGAAATATTTCACTCTGTCAGCAAAATGTCTTAGATATATAATTCTCTAAACAGATTTTTTTGATGATGTTAAACTCATCATTCTTCTACTTTTATCCCAATTACTTGGGGTCGATACAATATGTACTCTTCTTTCATAGTGGGTACATATTGTAAAAGTTATTGGTAATAATTTTATGACCGACCGCCTGCCAGACCTCAACCCTTCTTGGGAATGTAAATGTTGACCAAATGGCATCAGATGGAGTTCCCAGGTCGTTATAAATCTCTTAGTCGTCTTTTACAACATCCACGAGCAAAGTAAGGGTTGGTAGTATTCGTAGTCGCTCCCACACAGCTGATGAGGTATTACCTCTTACCAAATAATGCAGTTCCTACAGAACTGCATTGATTAAATACAATAAAATTTGCGTTACAGTAGAATAATAATCACTTTGAACTTTTTACTATTTGAGTCTGCTATAAACAATATTATTATATTAATAATTAATATAACCTATTGCGGCTTTAAGTGAAATGCAAAAAAATAAATTAAATTAACGTAAAAAAGCTACGCGATCAGGTAGTTATAAATGGGCAAATGTAGTTGTTTTTTTTTTCACGCTGTAACGGCTTAACGGATCTCAGTGACATCTGGAAAAGAAATATCCTAGATGACGATATAGACTACAAGATAATTTTTATTAAAAAGATCGGGTCTACTCTGCGAATTGATTATAAATATGTAAACCATTTCCGTGTGGTGACAGAGTAAGAATACAATTCACAACCTATTTTAACCATGGCTGATCGTTAGAGATGACTGAGGGATATAAAATACATATAACATCTATGCAAGAGAAGGAAAACTCGAAATAAAACCCTATATTAACACGTCTGACCAGCGTGGTATAGTAAGGTAAATTTCTCTTGCATTATGGAGGAGGCTCCAGTTCAACAGTGGGACACATATGACCAAAGATAATGATAATCCCATGTGAGTGAAATTGTTGATAAAATTTGTATTTTAATAAAAACAAGGGAATGTTACATACATTGTAGGCAAATTACAATTTGTTATGTTCGATAAAATTTTGGAATAAATGAGTTTCAAAAGAGTTTAAAGTAAAGTTTGAAAATGTTTTGCTTCCTATCTCGCTGATTACTTCCGAACTAGCGATAGAACGGCGCTGGAGCGGTACAACTCTCGAAATATACACCACTAACTTTTGCCATGTTACACTAGGACCGAGCACTTTCAAAACTCCTTTCAACATATGCCTTTACGCGATGAATACTATAAGCTGCATGAAATGTCGGATCTGTATCGAAACTCTTAATTAAACCTTAAATGTAGTCGAGATTCCAATCGATAGTCTTACAAAACTATTATCGATAAATTTATGATCAATTGTACGACTTAGGAGCTTTGTTAGCGATCACGTTACACCCGTGGGAAATTAGGGTCAGATGGATACAGATTGTAGGTAGGTAAGAATATGATAGTAACTGTAGGTACTATTTTGTACCCTGTTAAATGCATTAAAATACGGTTGACCGGAGATATCAATGCTTTTATATATGTACATACATATATGTAAAAAAGAAATACAGCAAGGCTTTAAAATAAAAAAGTGTGTGTGTCAGCTCCGACGCACGACTGGAGTTTACTCCTTAAGTACGATTATCAAAACAGGCGCAAACAAAGCTCATTTGACTAAAAATAATATATATATTTTTATTTACATTTATTAAAACTGTTCAGTGAAGTATTATCTCATGTCAGAAAGTGAAAGGTGCGCAGAATAGGTTGCCCACCAATAACGCAACGAGGTCATTCGATCACTAGATTTTACTCCTCAAATTTTTCTCATATCGGGCGCCTTATATGAAAACTGATTCTTATGGAGTAAATTCCAAAAATATAATAAATTAAGTAAAATTTTATAATAAAATCTGTAGTGTTATTAAGCTTGGCTAAGTGGTAGAGCCACACTGTTGATCATTTTCTGTAATCAGCCACGGGCCGGTCCATCCGGGGTAGAACTACAATCTCGAAGAAAATCGACATGCGATGTACTATTGTGCTTCGTTCGGTGATCGAGAGATCTGAGAGCTATGGCAGCAGCCTAGCTGTGCCCATTGGTATTGCAAAGGTGCATGAGCTACAGTTACGCTTTCCATCGGGTGAGCTGCTAGCCTTGGTAGCCTGTGTATGATGCTAACCATAAGTAATAGTGTATTTCAATTTAGGTTCTAGACAGTAATTACAATTAATATATATATATTGAATAATTACATCGTTTGTGTTGAACGATTTTCAATAAAGTAAAGCTATTAGTTAATTAAATTATAATTTAATTAATTAATAACTTAACTTTATTATAATTATTAGATATCTATATCGTTATTCTATAAATGAAATCTTCAAACATGTATTATATAGAAATATTTTAATGATAATAGAATATCAATTAATTAAGACAGCTTGTTTCATTATACATAATGTATCTAATGTAGGTACTCTGTATATATGTTTATGTATACTTACCCAAAGTAAAGTAATAAAAGTTTAGATACAAATTATTTGACTTCTACGAGGCAATGGGATCGTAGCAGGACGGTAGAGTGAGCCAGTGCGGAGATTTTTTCTTTGACTACTGTTGCACACAGAGCACATTTCTTTATGTTTTATTTCATCTTTTAAAAAAAAAAAACACCACCCTGCACTAAGGAAATAATTCTCTTATGGCGGGGCACTTTAAAAACATAATTAATGATTTCTGATGTTTAGGCGAGTATTACACATTTGAATGAAAACTATTTTTACGGTCTCTATCGCGTTTGTATTTGATCTTTGATTTCCCGAAGTTTTGAACTCTTTGTTTGTGGTTACGGGAAGATCAAGGTGTCTCACGTCTAACAAGTCATTGTTATTATAGAGATTTATATCTACATACTACAGTATCAGTTATAAAATTTTGAACCACAATTTTAATACAAACTCATTGCCAGTACAAAAAGAAAATTATTCTATATACAAAATTGTATATGGTTTATGATCCGTTATTATTAAACATTTAAATTATGATAAATTACTATATTATAGGAATTTACTAGTTAAAAAACTAAGAAAACTATTACGCTATAGCATTCAAGCGCGACACTGAGAAAGTTCCTTCAAGAAAACTCAAAAGCCATAATACTAATTATTGACTTTTGTGGGACGACTTACTATATTTTACTAAAGTTGAGTTATAGATATTTAACTATTATTATGGATTTTGATTCATCAATACAATAAGTTCTCACAATGTCTAGCAGTCTTGTGGTGATTTTCTTTGTTTTATTTTTAATTAAGTTAATAACAGAACCCCAGTTTGATGATAATACCCAGCCATCCTCGCTATTATTTTTTTTGTTTTATAATTTCAATAGCCTTGCGAATCATTTTATGCAGGTAGCGGTGTTCTTTTGCTGTGGTTTGTCAAACCTGATGTAATAGCAGGCGCGTTCCTAATAGAGCTCACAGACTGCTTTTTGTAGTGGCAGGAACAAACTGTTGACAGTTCTCTGTCTACACCTGTGGGCCGCACTCTCGCAGAAGATCGACGTCTGAGTAATGGCTATGTGCTATTGTGCTTCGTTCGGTGAGCGAGAGAGCTGGAAGCTCATATGGGTGGGTTTGGGGTTTGTAATGGTAGGCAGCAACCTAGCTATATCCTTGGTATTGCAAAGGTCCATGGTTGGCAGTAACACTTACCATCAGGTGTGCTGCTTGCTCGTTTGTCACCATAAGCAATAAAAAAGAAAAGTAGAGTGACGGCGGTGCTTCACATCAGCTATGTGTTCCTTGATTCGAATTCTTTCAGATCTTTTGGTTTGGCCTATATAAGATATACCACAGTCACAGTTTATTTTATAAATTCGTGCATCCTGTAGAGGAATCTGGCACTTGACAGGTGGTAAGATCTACCTAATCCTCTTCAGTGGCTTAAAATATTTTTTTATAGAAGCACGTTTCAGGATATAGCCAATATCAGTGACTCCTTTTATATAAGGTAGGACTGTAGGGTATACAAATCTGTAACTAAAAAGTTATCTGACAATAATAGGTCCTTGAAATACTTGATAGCTACTGGTCCAGCTAAGACCAGAGATAAGCAATCGCAGATTGTCACAAGCCACATTACCGCTCGCGCAGCTGGATATGCAATTAGTTACAATTTGCTTACCAAAAAGTTCTATATTATTTATTATTATAAAATAATTTTTAGATAATCTTAATATTATTGTTTTAACGCTGAGTTTGATTAGGTAGAATCTATTATAAAGTATAAAGTAAGTAAGTGTGATATACCTATCAAATTTGTAATTTGTTTCACAATTTCTTATTCATTTCATTAATAAGTTTTTAAAGTCGGTTCTTCTTATGAACTACTTAACAAAGCGGGTCTACGACCTACGAAAATCTTAATTAAATACTAATTTAACCAAAGTACTAAACAACTACTATAATAATATTACACGAACTTCTATCAAAGGCACTTAAACGACTTCAATCTTCTTTTTGAAATCGGTTAGAAATTGACGATTAATATAATATTTATTATTAACATACTGTAAACATTGGTTATAATACAAATCTTTCCGTATAATGATGGAGTAAGAATACAATTCCATCCATCCATCCACTCATCAGCCCGTAAACGTCCACTCTTAGACAGAGGCCTCCCCACGAGAATGCCATTCATAACGGTCTTGTGCCACCTGTATCCAACGGTTTCCTGCGACACTGCTTTGCAACACTAATGAGCAATATAAGGTTTGGTATTCGTAACCGTCACCACACAATATCTCCGTTTTTATCTAAACATATAGTACCAGCGGAGTTATAATAAACAAAGTTGAATTGTAATAAGCAACGAATTTAGTCTGTTCATCCATCCATAGATTCATGCACCTTCTACTGTTGGAAGTAGTAACAGAGGTTATTTGTAGAAATAAAGATGGATAATATCATAATTATCATGCTTAGCCGACGATTTGTCGATCGTAGTCGATGTTATATTTTTACTGGCAGAGTACTGATAGCTATCCTCTTGGTGGTGGTACAGTCTGTCTTTATTACTTAAACAGAAAAGTAAGGTATGACACTATATTCTAAACCAGTCACCATACGGTCAAATAAGATCATTCCCCATGTAGTGACGCGATAATAATACAATTGTCGTTACTCCTTATTTGCAAGTAGGTGTCGTAAAAAATAGCTAAGGGTTCATCACAGCAACTCTCTCCTGGGAAACATATAAAAATTTTACGCGCGATTGCCAAATCGCCTACCAAACGTGGCGATTACGAGACTAAACCCTCATATGACGGACAAAATGGAAACGGCCTCGAGTCACTGAAAATTGCTGAGACTTATGGGGTACGGCGACACAGGATCGCACTTTGTGGCGAACTGAGGGAGGCTTACGTTTAGCAGTGGATGACAAAAGGTTGAGTAATCAAGCTGTCATAGTATAAGTTTGTCATATAATATATCTGTCATGGAATGTGTATATCATAAAATGTGTTTATTATAAATAATATCTTCTATATGTAGACGAATGGGTCAGTGATGAGGAATATAAATGTGGATATAAAGTTGCAAATGACCGTACTGCAAGTAATCACGATTACCTTCACACCCATATACCAATCACAGCTTACATCCTAAGTGATCTTATAGAGCAGACCCAATAATCGTCTTTGTACAAACAACTATATGGTATGGATGGATGACACAGGATAGTCCTTCTCGTACAACCACGAGACAAGACTACAACCGGCGCCACCCCTTTACCCGTCCGTGGATTTCTCAGCCAAATCGCCAAAGGGTTCACCAAGAGAACGAGCAACAGCTCTATCTCGGCAAACGTACAACACCCACCGCTATCACCAGCCCACCTGCCAAGCGCAGCAACCATGACACTACCCTCTTACATGAGTGACAGCATGAGAGAGGCCCGCATGGCTGACGTTAGAAAGTTAGTACCTATGCGCTATACGACAACTATGTGCACCGTGCCACTCGCAGGCCTAGACTGACTAACGGAGCTCAACCGCTTTCTTTTATACGTGAATACGTCGTTAACATGTTTCCGCTTAGCACGTACGATAAACGGAAGTAGTCTCGTAAAAATTGCCTGAAAACTTACAAAAATGCATTGGTGTAAGCTCGTCCATGCCTGACTTTAAATTAACTGAAACAACATTTCACTAAACGACTGAATCGTTTAGTGAAATAATCAGTATCGTAACGCTATTGTAACAGGCCTTGAAGGAGTTACAAATGCCGCACTAAGACACTTTTCTTCAAAAACCACGGTAGCGCTCACTCGCATATTCAATGGCATAATAAGATCAGGACATTTCCCATCCCAGTGGAAAATAGGGCAAATAGGCTCTAAACTTGGAAAAGACTCAAAGAAGCCAGAAAATTATAAGCCACACACACTTTTGAGCACAATGTCAAAGGTATACGAAAATATTCTGCTTACCGAGATGGCACCTCACTTAAAACCTTTCAAAGGACAGTTTAGGTTTAGAGCAACACACTCTACAGCCCTCTAAGTAACGATATTAACTAATTAAACGGCAACCAGTCACAACAAGAAGACGTTCGATAAAGTATGGCACGAATATCTGCTACACTAACTGTCGATGACCACACTTCCTACGAAGATCATCAGCGTCCTGTGTTCATTCCTCGCAATTTGGAGATTTATAATGGAGTTTTAACAAGTCAAATCCACGGAGAAATCAATAAAAGCCGGAGTCCGCCAAGGGAGTTGCATCTCGCCGACGTGTTACGTCTGGTACACCAACGACATACCGAGTTATTGGACAGGCTCTGTAACTTATCTAGGAGGCAACATAGACAGGAAGTCATCATTCAAAAAAACATACCACTGTAGCAAAGGCTAAGAGTGCGCGAGCGGCCCTGGCACCTATCCTAATACCAAGACTGCCAGTAAGAAAAAACTAGGGCTCTATAAAAGTACATACGCTCCCGCCTCATATATGCAGCTCGGGGGTAGTACCCATACGCATCGAATACGAATAAAAAATAATTCAAGCACAAGAAAATCTATGCCTGCGAACGATCGTTGGAGCCCCAAGATACGACCGCAACACCACTATCGCGAACGATATGCATGATAGCAATATCGAAACTTTCGTGAAGCATCTCATTACTAAAATGTTCGAAAGAACAGAAGATTACGATCACAAAAATCTTAAGAATATCGCACCCTTGCACGCCAGACCACCAGATGAAAGGGAAAAAAGGAAAATGAAACCTTACTCAAGAGAACTAATAATTACAAAAGAAACCATATGAAAAGAAAACCACTAACACAAGTGGCGAAGTTGTCGGCTTCCCGTGCCCGGCTGGTGATCGGCTTGCTGAGCCTCTACTGGTTTAACCAGTGGTCTCACATGGCAAGGTCCGATCGCACGAGCACAAAGTGGAAACCGCAACTTACACGTCACACAGACTCTCCAAAAGTCGCCGTACAGGCGCAGTGACCACCCATAGAAAGAGTCGTAGAAGATATCCACCGACTACTATTGCAACAACTCACGACATGGGTTCGGGGACTCCTCGATCGGTCTATAATATGAATTGTACTGCGGGCGTATGGAGCCCCTTCGACCTGTTAGCAATTCTACATGGCGTGGCCCGGGCATTAAAGCCCATGCGACCAGCCTTCACTAAATACGGCGTAGACCGGACACATAAAGCCCTTGCGACCAGCCTTCACTGAATACGGCGTGGACCGGGCACATGAAACCCTTACGACCAACCTTCACCGAATACGGCGTGGACTGGGCACATGAAGCCCTTACGACCAGCCCTCACTAAATACTACAGGGTCCGACGAGTTACGACTAACATTCTGCAACAAGAACGTGGACCGGGCATACTAGGTCAATTTCCACCAGTCACTCTGCTGTTTAAAGCTTCTCCATCCCTTACAGTAACAATCCATTTCCTTCATCAAAAATTATCATCAAAAAATTTTTTTTTGTCCAACTACCTTCAAACTGATCACATCACATCATTCAAAAAATTTAAAAAGCTGCCTAAAGGGATTATCACTTGATGTACAAAATCTTACGATCCCGGTCTAGGCTGCGACGTACAGGACTAAGTTATCTACGCGGCGTCAGTATATTTGTATCACTTCACACGCGCTCAAAATTAATCTTAAACGTAGGATAGATATGAAAATGAAACCTTTTAAATTTAGATGACCAAACTGAGTAAGGTGGTTTATAAGCTTGGGTACTTTATCCCACACATCTGATGTAGAGGAATGGGTCAGTCATGAGGAATATAAATGTGGATATAAAGTTGCAAATGACCGTACTGCAAGTAATCACGATTACCTTCATATATTATTCATGATAAACAAAATTAATGACACACAAATTTCATGACAAACAAATGGTTATTGTGTATGTTTTATTTTGAATTATAATTTGCTGAAAGGTTTATATTTTCAGATTCATAAAGAGCCTTAGATGGTATTATGAAAGTCCTTTCATATTCACTAAAATCTACATAATGGACTTCAAAGTCGTGAAGATATAATAAGAGCAAATCTAAAGATTAAAATGTCTGATATAGATTAAGGTGGAATAAAGTTTGATTAAATAAATAAAAATATTAAAGATAAAAAGAAACAAAATTGTTGAAATAAACAGAAAATATATCGAAACATTTGATCTTTCAGGCAAAAAACTTATCCGTGGTCTTGCTTGATATAAAGATAACTTTTCATTTGAATCAAAAAATTTTAAATATTTCAAAACACAAACCATCGTGTTTAAGTTTGTGATACAGAAATAAAATATGATTTCCATGAGTTCCTATGGTCACGCACAGTTTTGGGCGTTTCTTTTTATTACTCAAGAAAATGCCTGTTCCTTTTATGTTAACTGGTGCTTTATCGTGTTGCATGCCACTGAAACACCCCTGTGGGGCTTTTAGAATAGCGGTTTTGAACTTTCGTAGTGGTACTTCGTGGTTTACCGTAATATTACTTGTTATCTTCAAGGTTTGGTTCAACATTATTTAAAGAGTACTTCAAAGATTTGATTAAACATTTAATGAGTAAATTATTTCTATGTGGTACAAGAGTAAGAATAAAATTCACTGCGTGAGAAACCCATGAGTGTCGTAAAAGATGAGTAAGGGATCATCATCATTCTCCTACTCTTATCCCAATTAAATAAAATTAATAAAAATATTAATTATATTAAACAATTAAATACTTGGGGTCGATACAATATGTAATCTTATTTCATAGTACATATTGTAAAAGTTATGGCAATAGTTTTATGTCCGGCCGCTTGCCAGATGTCAATCCTCCTTGGGAATGTAATTGTTGACCAAACGGCATCAGATGGAGCTGGCCCAGGTCGTTATGAGACTCTTAGTAGTCTTTTACGACATTCACGAGCAAAGTAAGGGTTGGTAGTATTCGTAGCCGCTACCACACAGCATATTATAGGTTTAAATAGTTTAAATGATTAGATTATTACTTCAGATGCAATATTAAAAATACGATATTTATAATAACAATGGAGGGCCTTAAGCCTAGCAGTGGTACAAATCACCACCCCCTATCTTAACCGTGGGTGATCGTAAGAGATGATTAAGGGATACAAAAGGCATATAACATCGATGCAAGAGAAGGAAACCTCAAAATTAAATCCTATACCAACACGTCTGACCAGCGTGATATAGTAGCTCAATTTCCCTCCCATTACGGAGGAGGCTCGAGCCCAACAGTGAGACATATTAAGAGCTGATATGATGATGACATTGGTTGATAATTTTTCCTTATTTTAACGCTAAGAAATAAAATATTTCTAATTACTTCTAACAATACTACAAACGACTTAAACTAGTACAAACGGCATGTTAATACTATAATTGGTCGGAGCTGCTTTTGTGTTGAAAATGATTAAAAATTTATGAATAATTACACGTTATATTAAAAAAAGTAAAATAAGCTTGTATTTTTTAAACTCATAGTAAATAGTGAAGGTATTTGAAGATTAGAAAGTAACCCATGAGAAATCTACAGATAAATACAGTATCTTCAACTTTTAATCAAGATATAAACACAATAAGACACACGTAAGAGAGTGAGTAGGTATGAAAGAGAGTATTGATGTAAAAATGCGAAAGGGAATGCTCCGATGGTTCGGAGATGTGGAAAGAATACCGAACGAACGTCTGGTTAAGAAGATATGCGATGCGAAACTGGAAGGATGTAGTTACCGGGGAAGATCGAGACTAACCTACCTAGACCAGATCGGTCACGTACTGAAGGAAGGTGGAGTCAAGAGTCTCCGAAACCGGCGAGCGTGTATGAAAAAAATTATGAATGTTGAGGAAGCGAGTGAAGTATGTAAGGATAGAGTTTTCTGGCACTCTGTTCTCTCTGCTTACCCTACAAGGGGTATGGCGTGATGATATGCATGTATGTAGGAACACAATTGTATTGATAGTATGAAAAGAACATTTTGTTTTAAAGTGAAATAACAGTTTTTTGTATTATATAATAGGCCCCTGATTAAGCGGCGCGCGACCCCATAGATCCGTCATGCAATGTGATGATTTTATATAAATCAATTTAATAAAACGAACGTTAACAGAAAATAACAATCGCTCTATGCAGATAAGCCTGTAATTCGTTACTGTAGCAAAGTAAAAAAGTGTGTGTGTCAGCTCCGACGCACGACTGGAGTTTACTCCTTAAGTACGATTATCAAAACAGGCGCAAAAAAAGTTCATTTGACTAAAAATTATATATATATATATATATATTTATTTACATTTATTAAAACTGTTCAGTGAAGTATTATCTCACGTCAGAAAGTGAAAGGTGCGTAGTATAGGGTGCGCACCAAAAACGTAACGAGGTCATTCGATCATTAGATTTTACTCCTCAAATTTTACTCATACCGGCCTTATATGAAAATCGATTCTTAAGGAGTAAACTCCAATAAATGTGATTCAATTCGGATAAATATTAGTACCTACAACGTTAGGCACCAATTTTCAGTTAGTAAAGAAATACTTGTAAATGCTGATTTTGATTTTAGTTCTCTTAATACGTATTAGAAGAAGGATTTCAACATGAAACTGTATATCTAAGATAAATTATGCATATATAAATATATATTAAATATATAAGTAAAATATATATTAATATTGATTGATAAATTATGCATATAATATTATTGTTCATATATGTGAACAATAATATTTAAAATGTATTAGTTTAAATCGCTGTTATTTCTACTACAATTCAACTTTCAGGGCCATACGGTTACAATTATTCTTGTCGGGAAGGGCGGTACATATTTATTTGTCAGCAAAATCGCGCTCGCCCATTAGGGCCGGGGAAATCGTAAGCACGCAATAAGGAGTTTTGGAAGTTCTCTCCGTCGTAGCGAGTGCCCAACGCCTAATGTTTATTTCATACGATACCTGAGATAACGGTCTGAATGAATTTTGGAAGTATTTTGTTATTTTTAGAATACGTAATATGATAATGTTTCTGTGGTTTATGGTAAAATGTTTTATAACTTTGATATCAAGGCTTGTACAATACAATGAAGAGGGTAAAATAATGAACTGAATGTAAATTATGTTTTTTTTTGTCTTGTCAAGGTTAATATTGTAATACTTACTAAAGTCTATGCGAATTTATTTACTTAGGTTTTTTTTATAGTTTAAGACATAACGATATAGCTAGTTCAATGAAAAGTGAGATCTTAAATTTAAGACCAGTTACTTAATCCTTACTAATATTATAAATGCGAAAGTAACTCTGTCCGTCTGTCAGTCTGTCGCTCTTTCACACCAAAACTACTGAACCGATCTAAATGAAATTTGGTACAGAGATAGTCTAGAGCCTGATAAAGGACATAGGCTATTTTTTGATGCAAAAAAAGGATTGTAAAGGGGAATGAAAAATTGTAAGGTATTATCGCCATTTTTAAAACCAGAAGCTTGAAACTTATTTTTAGGCTATTGATTAGATATAAATAAAAATGACATAAAAATTTCCTAAAAAAAATACCTTAAGGGGTAGAATAAAAATAGGGGATGAAAAACTTTAGGAAAGTAACCTTTTACGCGGGCGGCGCCGCGGGCAGAAGTTAGTTTTTTAATAATTTACGTAATTAATTACTCTGTCTTAGACTACCAATTTTTTATTATTTAATATGTATCAATCAAATTATTCAGTTAGGCAATATATAAACATTTAGAACTGTTATTAAAAAAAAAGGTATTTCCATGTTAATATCAAAATAACTAATAATAAAAAGTCGTCATAATAATAAATATTATAGATATCAGCATTTCTACTAAGGCAATAAAAACGAAAAGGTAGCTTACGTGTATCTACGCTACCTCTTTTGTGTGGTGGGTTATTTGAAGCAAAAATAAATCTATGACAATAAAATTGATTGCACAGGCATTTTATCCCAGCATTTAGTGGAAGGGTATCTTTACTTGAGCTAAGTATAGTTGTTATACTGAACATAAAAATGGCCCACTAACAATCTCGGCTCGACAATAGAACCTTTCATAATATTGTCATAATAACGTATCAAAATACTTTAGAAGTAGAGTATAATATAGGTAACAATAAAATAGTTTCTTTATTGTGGTGCCAGGTGAATCTCGTGGGAAATTAACGAACAGATTGCAACGTCAAAAACTTGACCTCATATTGTACTTGATTTCCTTCAAATATTACTCAGTGTATGTCACATTTTATATTGGTTTGATTATATGTAGTTAATATTTAATGGAACTGATATTTAAATCTTTATTTGTAAGTAATTAATCGTATTTTAAGGTTATAATATAGTAAGTAGTCTTGTTGATAAAACATATATAATTTTTTTTATTGCTTTTGGTGGCAAACGAATAAGCAGCACACCTGATGGCAAGTGTTACTGCCGCCCATGGACCTTTGCCATACCAGGAGTATAGCTAGGCCGTTGCCTAGCAATATAAACTCCAAACCCACCCGGTTGGGCTTCCGGCTCTCTCACTCACCGAACGAAGCGCAACAGCATATCGCCATTGTTCAAACGTCGATCTTTTGCGAGAGTGTGGTACTACCCCGGACGGATCGGCCCGCGGCTGCAGACAGAAAACTGTCAACAGCGTGGTCCTACCACTATTAAATATATATAAATAAAAATATATGTAAATAAAAGTTAAAGGTTGGTTTAAGAAATCAATATCGGTGGTCCACCTAAACGACGATAGCGAGGGACTATATGGCGAGATTTAGGTGGAGTATAACCTGTCAAACCCTGTCAAAATAAGTTTACCGATCATATGCTCTCTGGCTCATATTCTGATTTGATTAATTTTTATCTTCGATTCTTGGATTTTGGTACAAACAATTCTCAGTAGAAAATTATTAAAGACGTTTGTAAATTCATGGAATACTAATCCTCACTAATATTATAAATACGAAAGTAACTCTGTCTGTCTGTCGCTCTTTCACGCCAAAACTACTGAACCGATCAAAATGAAATTTGGTACACAGATAGTCAAGAACCTGACAAAGGACATAGGCTACTTTTTGAAGCAAGAAAGGGTTGTAAAAGGGATTGAAAAGTTGTAAGGAGTATCGTGATTTTTAAAGCTAGAAGCTGGCTCTTCCCAATTCTCTCACATTGCCTTAAATGGGGTATCCCTACCGGTCTGCTGCGATTTTAAGTACTTAGGCTCGCTTCTCCAAAACGACGGCAATATCGACCGGGAAGTTATTAGGAGAATGAATGCAGTCTGGTTGAAATGGCGACAGGTTTCGGGAACAATATGTGACGCGAGGATGCCCCTTAAACTTAAGGTGAAAATCTACAAGAGTGTCATTAGACCTGTCGTTATGTATGGATCTGAATGTTGGGCATTAAAAAAGACAGATGAAAGACGATTGCATGCTACTGAGATGCGTATGTTAAGATAGATGTGTGGGGTGACAAGATTAGATAAGATACGAAATGAGTATATTAGGGGAAGTTTGAAAATAGCACCAGTGATAGAGAAGATTAGGAGCGCGAGATTATCTTGGTATAGACATGTGCTGAGGAGGGATGAAAGACATGTGACAAGGAGGGTTATCAATATGGTTGTGGATGGGCGTAAGAATCGTGGGAGACCCAAAAAGAGATGGATGGATTATGTAAACGAAGATATGTGTATGAAAGTTGTGAGTGCAGATATGACGGCTGATAGAAGATTGTGGAAGGCAAGAACATGTTGTGCCGACCCCACTTAGCGTGGGATGAGGGCAGGCAGATAATGAATGATGATGATTAGATGTAAATAAATATGAAATTAAAATTTTGTAAAAAATTACCCTTAAGGGGTAAAATAAAAATAGGGGATGAAAAACTTTAGGAAAGTAACCTTTTACGCGGGCGAAGCCGCGGGCAGAAGCTAGTTCATTATAAATCGAATTATACCTAGAATAAATACTAAATATATAAAACTTCAGAGCACAATGTGGGTCTGGTTATATATCTAACTATGATTCAACAAATGAACATGCCTATGTGATTATATAAAGAAGATATATGCCATCCTATCCCTTAGCTGTGTGGTAGCGACTACATATACTACCAACCCTTACTTTGCTCATGGGTGTCGTAAAAGATGACTAAGAGCTTTATAATGACCTATGCCAACTCCATCTGCCCACCGAAGAGAAAGATCGGGTACCGGTGGCCCCCTCGCACGGCGAAGAGAGGAGTGGCCAACTCCATCTAATGCCGTTTAGTCAACATTTACATTCACAAGGAGGGTTGAGGTCTGGCAGGCTGCTGGTCATAAAGCTATTGCCAATAACTTTTACAGTATGTACTACGAAAGAAGAGTACATATTGTATCGACCCCAAGTAATTGCAATAATCATAGGAGAATGATGCTGAATGATGATGATTCCATCCTATCTCTCTATCAGCTTATTGACTTCCACTGTTAGATTAGGGCCTCTGCAAGAAAAAATATTATCATAAAGTTCATTTAGCAAGATCTATATTTCATCATCATCATCATCATCACAGCCCATAAGTGTCCCACTGTTGAGCTCGGGCCTCCTCCGTAATGGGAGGGAAATTAATCTACTATACCGCGCTGGTCAGACGTGTTGGTAAAAGGTTTTGTTTCGGGTTTTCCTTCTCTCGCATAGATGTTATATGCGTTTTATATCCCTTAGTCGTCTCGTACGATCACCCAAGGGTAAGATATGGGGTGGTGAATAGTATTCTTGCTCCGTCACCACACAGAAAGATGTATATTTACAACATAACATTATCAGTTTTTTAAAGAGAATTGAATTGCCGACAAAAATATTTCTATATATCTTTTTAAAACGTAAATACTATAGAAGATATTAAAAAGAACTAATTTTTTTTTATCAAAAACTGAACTTAGATCGTTATGCGACACATGCTTTGTTTTTGTTTATGTTCACAAAAAAAAACCATCGCTTGTCACCCAAAGAAAGAATTTTTCAGGGGGTCAGTTAAAAAAAATTAACGACCAGGGTGGTCGTTAATTTGGCCACCGAAGACAAAGATCGGATACCGGTGGCCCGCTCGCACGGCGAAGAAGAGGTGCTTGCAGGGTGGGTCAATGGGGTTGCGCGCCGCCTCTTCTGTCGCCCCGGACCGATTTGTCAGGGCGCGACCACATCCATGGTCCACATTGCTAAGAAAAAAAAAAAAAGGGTAGTCGTTAATTTATAATAATAAGCATGTATAATGGAGATTTGTAGAATTTGAATTATTTGAACATTCAATTTGTTGATACAATTATATATTCCAGAAACAATATTTTTTTTATAAACTAGCTATAATATTGCGTCGTATGCGTCTTGGTCGCTACACTTCCTCCAAGTAAATGAGGATCATACTACATAAGTACTACATACTACTACAGCTGCATAAGTAACTACTGACCGACTAATTCAAATTAGTCAAATCACAAACTCCAAAGTAATATTTGATGCGCTGAATTGAACTGTAAACATCTCCGTAACTCATTTTTCGATCCAATACCCAGCTACTGCTCAGTACTACTAAATTACTGAGTTAATGAGAACATGCTATGTGAGTTAGATATGAGAGGAAGGCTCGTGTCAATAGTTCATTCACTCTTTTGCTCAGTACTATTAAGTTACCGAGCTAAAGAGTAATATATCGACCTATCCGTAGAATAAATTTACATTTTTTTTTTGGATGGGCTACGGTCGGCGCACTCCTCACACCACTCCATCCGGGGCGATAGAGGGACGTAAGCACGCACACCCGTAACCCACCCGTGAACCTCGCCTTCGTCGTTGGACCGGCCACCGGAGCAGCGTGAACTTGTCGTCAGTAGCCGGACCGACGGAATACCCCTTGAGGGGTACCCTCTCCTTGAGCGACGTCAAGGGGGAAGGACATCGGTCCTTCCTCGCGCGGTTAGCCTCTCGGCGGGTGACGGACTAATTCCCCGGTCCAGTCACCCGCGGTCTCGGCTAGGGCGGCATCAGGTGCAGGTAATCGCAACTACGCCGCCCCAGTCGCCGGCGGCGGCTCGCGTCGTAAGGAGACGCTCCACGCGCTCCGCCGCCTCCTTACGCGAGACTACTGCCTCGCAGAAGCTGCAACCGCGTCCCAGATCCTGATCGAGCATCGCCCTGGCGATGGTCGGCAGCGTCAGGTCGGCACCGATGATTGCGACGAGTTCACGGCGCTGCTCTGCCCAGGCGGCACAAGCCTCGAGCGTATGCTGCGCCGTATCCTCTTCGCAATCGCAGTGGTGGCAGGACGGTGTACTCTCCCTCCTGACGACCGTGTGGAGGTACTTGGCGAAGCATCCATGCCCCGTCAAAACCTGCATCAGTCGGAAGGAGAGCACCCCGTGTTGCCGTTCTAACCACTGCATCAGCACCGGCCGGAAGGCCTCCACGATTCGCACACCGAACCGAGGCCTCTCCAGCCGGAATGCCCAACGGGGAAAGACATCTCGGCGGGCATCGACGCGCCAGTCGGTGAGGTCCTTCAATGAGACTACACCGCCCTCCGCTCTCACCCCCTACACCCGCCGATACAAATCGGCGAGCATCTCCGCCTCATAAAGTTACATCTGCATAATCATTACTTTAGAGAAAAGCTATTTAATTTGTCAACAACAAAACCAGCAATATCATTTTTCTTAATTGTTTTGTGTAGGATTGATTCATGTCCTAATATTAGTTCCTCTTATATATAGATCAGTTTAGCTTTATATCTATAGTACATGTCGTCAGTCCACCTAGTGGGGGGATCGTCCTATGCGGCGCTGTCCAATTCGTCTCCACTCGACAACCTTTCTTCCCCAACGGTTGTCGGTTCGTCGAGCGATGTGGCCTGCCCATTGCCACTTCAACGTGCTAATTTTTCGGGCTATATCAGTTACACCCATTCTTCTACGGATTTCCGTATTTCGGATTCTATCGCGTAGAGAAATACCGAGCATAGCCCTTTCCATAGCACGCTGAGCAACTTTGAGCCTTTTGATTAGGCCAACATTTAGAGACCACGTTTCAGTTCCGTAAGTCATCGCTGGTAACACACACTGGTTATAAACCTTTGTTTTCAGACACTGCGGAATATTAGACGAGAAGATCCTCCTAAGTTTCCCGAACGCTGCCCAGCCGTGTTGGATTCGTCGGCTGACCTCTTTCTCGAAATTGGATCTACCTAATTGGACTGTTTGTCCTAGGTAAACATAGTGATCGACAACTTCGAGAATCGCATTCCTAACCAGGACCGATACAAAAATGACCTGGGCATTAGACATGACAATATAATAATTATCATAA
This sequence comes from Lymantria monacha, assembly GCA_905163515.2. Classification (NCBI taxonomy): domain Eukaryota; kingdom Metazoa; phylum Arthropoda; class Insecta; order Lepidoptera; family Erebidae; genus Lymantria; species Lymantria monacha. The sequence continues at coordinate 13,234,996 of LR991088.1, forward strand.
ATTAAATATTTATTAATAACTGATCATAAACAATACATTTTTTTATATATAGAATCATTTGTACTAGCAAAGAATTTGATTTGAAAATGTGGGTCAAAATTTAAGTCGGGGTGCACTCACGCGGTGACCGCCCATAACACCTTAAACCATCGTTGCAAGCTGTCAGAAATATTAGCTAAAATCTATATAAAGTATCAGTGCATTCAAATAACTTAATTTTTGGTGTAATAATAAAATATATTTATCTGAGGGTATTCGCTTCTTGGAAGAAAATATGAAACTGCTTAGTTTAGAAATCGAACCCTCAATGATGCGGTTAGCATGGACTATAAAAATATTTACTAAAACAATATTCAAAACATTGTAAATAAACGTATAAAGCACTCGGCGAATAAGAAAAGTTTCTAAATCTTGTTTGATATACTTTGAGGACTATAAGACTCTCTAAAGTAGTGCTTTTAAGGTAACAAGGGAAAGCAATTATCTTCACACTTGGCAATTACAATTATGTTTGTGTTTCGCAGCTTAGTACTAATTTTCACGTCTTGTCTACGACAAAGTCAAGATAAGGAAATATGTACGTTATTTCTGGTCTACGGTCTCTAAGAGATGAGAATGTATTTTAGCTTTTTAATATATTATATACTATACTTTCATCATCATCTAATAGATTTTATTTTTATAGAATGACGTTTATAATAGTAAAATTTGATGGTCTATACGTTCTTTATGGACTTTATAGTTTTAATTTAGGCTACTATTCACCCCACAGAATTTCAAGATACTAAATTTAATAACATCTTGTCTAACTCGGCAATTAAATCCAATACTTGGCAGTGTCATAATTGTATCACAAAAATCTAGAAAATATAACATTATATGATTGTAACAGTGGTGGAAAAGAGATATACTAATAAGACCATAATAATTGGTGTTTTCCCTTGACAGTCATATTCTTGGAAAAAAGGGATAGTAGCGTATTAAAGACTGAAAAGAACACGATACTGCTTTTGCTTGCTTTTGTAGCAGCGGTCATCTTAGATTTTAATTTTGTATAGTGCACTGTATTTTACTTACCAAGCCCTTTTATTTGATACCCATATAGATGAGATTGAAAAAAAAAATAAGTTATCTGCCGTTTTGTAGTGGCGACCATCTTGAATTTTCAATAAATTTTAGTATGCATAATTGTATTGTCACCAGAACCAAAGACGTATACCAAATTTCAGATCAATTGGTTATCAGGAAGAGGTTGAAATTTTAATTACTAAATCTCACCCAAAAAAAACAGGAGTAAGCTAAACAAAATCGTTTAACAAAGATATTGATTATTACTTATATAGTAAAAATAGCCACTGGATCTAAAAAAAAACCTGGTATAATATGTACTCATAATCTATTACAATCTATATTGTCGTAAATAAAACCGTATGAGAAAATAATTGCGATGATACACATATTTCTCTCAGAAGATTATCAATAATTAATGAATAGTTATTCGTAAGCGCAAATTGCTAGGCAGGTAATTGAGGGGTACGATGCCAGAAACCTCCGCGTGGTGTACCCTGGGTGCGGGCGACAGTCCCCCAGATCCTTCTGTCGAATTGTCGCCCGTAGCGAATCTCTGGCGCGAGGGGGGGTTCCCCAGCGATGGGTTGAGCCCCAATTCGCTCCTGACCCTCTAGTTGTAGAGGGTTCAGGAGGCGAAATTTCGGACGGGCCCGGTCACTCATTCATTTGAGGGCTGGGCAGGCTTATGCCACCGCCGACATATCGTAAACCTGATATCTTGCTTCAAGACAAGTTGTCGTGAGGCGTAGTATCAGGAACGAGGGTCTTGGCTTAACCGCCCGGATCGCGAGGAAGAAAACCTCTATAAAGAGTTCGAATCAACATTCGAATTCGGAAATCACCCAGAATCTTAAGTTTTGGCGTGCGGCGAGAAGATGCATGGCAGATGGGTTGTTCTGTCGTTAGCACGCTCCAGCCAGGGTACCGGCCGACCCCCTGGTTGGTAAATGTAGGCTTGCCCGGGTACAGGGATCTCTGCCCGGGTCGACCGTTAGTTCTCCCATACTCGTGGGAATCAAATGGATTTGCCTAATAATATTTTACCAGACGGGAATCCAGCGGATTCCCACATCACGGCCTCGTCAAGCCAATGCAAAACTGACCAAAACGACGCCTCGTCCTTAGGACTAGAGGCGTCTGCCAAGGGCCCGGCACCGACCAAGGAGGCCCCCCCACTCTTGAAGACGAAGAAGCGTCGACAGGCGCGGTTCACATGGGGGAAAGCCGCGAAAGCGAACGCTCGCGAGAAGAAGCGGAATGCTGAAAACCGCGAGCGTTATGCGCGCGAGCGGGATAAGGACGGCGGCAGATCCGCTGCAGAGCCGTCAACGGACGAGGGCGACAATTCTGTCACAGAGCCGTCCAGAGACGAGGGCAGTGGATCTGCCGATGTGATGGACGAGGGCGGTTGTTCCGCAGAGCCGTCCAAGGAGTTCAGCGGATCGCGTGCGGAAGCGCCCCCTAAATAAGGAGGGCAGCTCAGGCGCAGATTCAGAGGGGAGCGTGGTCATCATGCCTCCTCCCAAAGTTCCGGCCTCTCGCAGAGGGCGAGGGGCCGCGGCGTCGGGAAGGACGACCCACTCCCCGGCCGGCGGAGTGCGTGGAGGGGTGGAGGCTGGCAGGCGGGCCGATAATGAGGCGGCCGCCGCGAGGGTGCTGGGGGTGTTGTCCGGCATCCCTCCCACCGAAGTGGCGGCCGCTGGTGCCCGCGCGAGCGCCCCAGCCACGAATATGGAGGCCCTGCAGGCCGAAAACGCCCGCCTTGGTGGCGAGGTATCAGGCCTGCGGGCCCAGAACCGCCGGCTGGAGTCGGAGCTGGCCGCAATACGGAGGGCCAACCGCCTCCTAACCAAGGACGTGACTGACCTGAAGGCCCAAATGGCGCGGCTCATGCAGCCTGCGCCAACCGCGCCGCCGACCAGCGCTAGCCGCGATGGAGTCGAGGTCGCCGCCCCCAAGAAGAAGACGCCGCCGACTGCAGGGCGTGCGCCGCCAGCCACCGCTAGCCGGGCCGCCGCGGCAAGGAAGCTGTCAAACGTCGCGGAGCGGGCCCTGGTAGAGGTCCAGCCGGCGACACCAACCCCGCTGCCCGCGGTGGAGGGCGTGCCGGACGAGGCCTTGCGCGCCATTATTGACACCATCGGCAATCTGGTCGATGCGCGCTTGGCCGTTCTGGAGGCAAGGCTGCCTCTAGAACCACGTGTTCGGCCGCCTCTTGCCGCGGACAAGCGGCCATATGCGGCACCAGCCCCCGCCCCGCTACCCTGTCAGGGTGGCCGCGTGGGGGGGAGCTACGCCGCAGCCGCGGCAGGGCCCAAGCCCAAGGGGCCCGCTCCGAAGAGGAAGACGGCACCGGCTTCTGCCGGACCGCAGTTAACGCCCGCACCGACACAGCCGGCGACGACTAGCGCACCCGCGACTGCGCCTGCCGCGCCTGGCACGCCCGCTGCGCGCGAACAGGGTTGGCAGGTGGCCGAGCGCGGCAGGAAGAGTCGTGGCCAGAGAAGGAGAGCGGCGGCGAAGCGCGCCGCTGAGGTCGCCGCTCCCCAGGCAGGAGCCGGAGGCGAGAAGAAAAGGAAGAGGCCGCGCAAGGGGCTCCGGCCGCCGAAGACAGCTGCAGTGGTGATCACTGTGCTGCCTGAGGCGGCAGAAAGGGGCCTCAGCTATGAGGCCGTTCTGAGGAAAGCCCGGCGGGAGCTCGACGTCTCCGGCATAGGAGGCGTCGAAGCCAGGACTCGCAAGGCCCGGACAGGGGCTCGGATCTTAGAGTTCCCTGGGGCCGAGAGCACCAGGACGGCCGATAGCGTGGCGTCGAAGCTGCGAGGTCTGTTCGCTGAGGAGGGTGGCGTCAAAATCGCCAGACCCGTAAAGTACGCCGAAATGCGCATCGCGGGTTTGGACGACTCTGTGACGGTGGAAGACATCCGGGAGGCCATTGCCTCGAAAACCGGGTGTCCCATAGACACCGTCCGGGTTGGCGCCATCCGGCCCGGTCCGGGCGGCGTAGGTGCCGCCTGGGTGCAGTGCCCAGTGGAGTCGGTCAGGCAACTGGCCGGCTCAGGCAGGCTCCTCGTGGGCTGGAGCTCAGCGCGAGTAACCGTGCTGGAGCACCGGCCTGCGAGGTGTTTCAAGTGCATGGCGGTCGGGCACACCCGGCCAACATGCACTAATTGCTTTGACTGCGGCGGACTCTGTTTCCGCTGCGGTCAGACTGGGCATATGGCGGCATCTTGCGCCGCCCCGCCCCACTGCCCCGCGTGTGCGGCGGGCAATAAGCCCGCCAAGCACCGCATGGGCTCTGGGGCGTGCAGACCTCCGGCTTCGGCTCCAAAGGGGCGGAGCGGCTCTTCGACTCCGGCCGCTCCCGCTCCTAGCGCGGCCCGATCGCCCGCAGCAAGCCAGGAAATGATGATGGACACGGCCCATTAGTGGCTGCCCAGTCCACTCACCTCCTGCAGGCCAACATCAACCACTCCGCCGGTGCGCAGGATCTCCTCCTGCAATCCATGGCGGAGTGGTCGATCGGTGCAGCCGTAGTCGCGGAACCGTACGTCGTGCCTGATCGCCCCAATTGGGTGGTCAGCCGAAACGGAACCGCGGCAATCGTCACCTCCACGCAGCGGCACTTCCCGTCCTTATCCCTCTTGAATAGGGGCGAGGAATTTGTCGCGGCGGATTGGGGAGGGGTCACGCTCTACAGTATACCTCTCCCCTAACAGGAGAATGGACGATTTCGGGGCCTCCCTCACCACCTTGGAGGCTTCGATACGGCGACTGGCACCGGGCCTCGTCCTGGTCCTGGGGGACTTCAACGCCAAATCCACTGCGTGGGGGTCCCCGATGACGGACGATCGTGGGCGGGCGGTCGTGGAGTGGGCGGCGTCACTGGGCCTCTGTGTCCTAAACAGAGGCTCAGTGAACACGTGTGTGCGACAGCAGGGTGGGTCGATAGTGGACTTGTCGTTCGCTAGCCCCGCTGTCGCACCACGAGTGAGGAACTGGCGCGTCCTGGAGGAGGCGGAGACCCTGTCGGATCACCGATACATCCGGATGGAGGTCTCCCCTCTCCGGGACCCCAGCAGGGGTCACAGGGCGGACCGGGCTCCCGCATTTCCGCGGTGGGCTGTGGGGCGTCTAGATAGGGACCTACTGGTGGAGGCGGCCATCGTGAACACGTGGCTGTCCTCACCACCCCCAGCGGACGGAGTGGACGTTGAGGCTGTCCGCATCCGCAGTGCGTTAACGCAGGTCTGCGATGCGGCCATGCCCAGGGTGCGGCGTCTACCTCCGAGGCAGGGGGTCTACTGGTGGTCCCCAAGACTGGCGGACCTTCGTGCGGCGTGCATTAGTGCCCGAAGGTCCTACACCCGCAGTCGGCGGCGTCGCCGCGATGTTGAGCGGGAGGGCCAGCTGTACGAGGCGTACCGCAGTGCGCGTACCGCCTTTCGGCTGGCCATCCGGTCCGCCAAGGACGCAAGTTGGCAGGAGATGCTGGACGGTCTCGACCGTGACCTCTGGGGTCGCCCGTATCGCGCGTCGCTGAATAAGCTTCGCGCGCAGGGCCCCCCCCCTCACCGAGACCCTCCAGCCCGACCTCCTTCGTAGAGTGGTCGAGGAGCTGTTCCCGCGGCAGTCGGAGCACACGCCCCCGGTCATGGCTTCGCCAGATCACGACCGGGAGGCCGTCGAGAGTGTTCCGCCCGTGACGGAGTCGGAAGTGGGGGCAGCCGAGGCGAAGATTCGTTCCGCCACCACGGCCCCCGGCCCGGACGGAATCCCAGTCCGGGTGTTGACGTTGCTCCTCGAGCATCTCGAACCTCGCCTCAGGCGACTGTTCAACGCCTGTCTGACGTCTGGACAGTTCCCTGAGTGGTGGAAGGAAGGGAGGTTGGTTCTCCTGCCAAAGCCGGGACGGCCCCCGGATTCGCCGTCGGCCTACAGGCCCATTGTGCTTCTGGACGATGTGGGTAAGCTGCTGGAGCGTGTCCTCGCTGCCCGCATCGTCCAGCACCTGGAAGAGGTGGGGCCCGATCTGTCGGACGCTCAATTTGAGTTTCGAAGGAGGCGTTCCACCATCGGGGCCCTGCTACGCCTGAGGCAGACGGCCGCGGAGGCTGTCGCCGGCAAAGGAGTGCTGTTGGCGGTGTCGTTGGACATCGCCAACGCCTTCAATAGTCTGCCATTCAGCTGCATCAGGGAGGCGCTCCGATTCCATGGAGTGCCCCCGTACCTCAGGCGGCTGGTGGCAGATTATTTGGAGGGGCGCAGTGTTCCCTACGCGAGCCCCGCAGGGGACATTGTGCGGATGCCCATGTCGTGCGGTGTTCCGCAGGGGTCGGTTCTGGGGCCGACTCTGTGGGACATCGGTTACGTCTGGGCGTTGAGAGGGAGTCTCCCCCCCGGGCTGAGCGTTATTTGCTATGCTGACGACACGCTCGTCACAGCCCGGGGCAGGACATTCGAAGAGGCGGCGAGCCTGGCCACTCTCGGCACCGAGGAGATGGTCAGGCGAATCGAGGCGCTGGGGCTCAGGGTGGCCCTAAACAAGACGGAGGCTCTACTATTCCATGGGCCCCGTGTGTGGCTGCCCATCAGCGCCTCGTTAGTCGTCAACTCCATCCACATCAGTATCCAGGCCCATATGAGGTACTTGGGTCTAGTGCTCGACGGGCGATGGTGGTTCCGGGAGCATTTTCGTCAAATTGCTCCCCGGCTGGTCGGCGCGGCGTCCACCCTTTCTCGGCTCATGCCGAACGTGGGCGGACCCAGTTTTCAGGGCCGACGGCTGTATGCGGGGGTGATCCGCTCAATGGCCATGTACGGCGCACCCGTGTGGGCGAGAGCTCTGAACGCCCAACTCAGGGCGGTTCTGTGGAGGCCACAGAGAGTCATGGCGGTCAGAGCCATTCGCGGGTACCGCACGGTGTCGACAGAGGCGGCGTGCCTATTGGCCGGGACACCCCCGTGGGACCTAGAGGCGGAGATGCTCTCCGACCTCTACCGGCGGGTTACCTCAATGCGCGAAGAGGGTGGCTCCCCATCGTTCAACGAGATAGCCACCTGGCGCGAGGACGCCTGCCGAGAAGTCATCGCCCGTTGGGCTACGCGGCTGGAGAGGCCTAGATACGGTGTTATTACCGTTGAGGCCCTCCGGCCCGTACTGATGGAGTGGATGGAGCGGCGGCACGGAGTCCTCTCTTTCCGGTTGGTGCAGGTCTTGTCAGGGCATGGTTGCTTCGGCAAGTACCTGCACACGGTCGTGCGGAGGGAGTGGACTCCGTCCTGCCACCATTGCAGTAGCGACGAGGACACGGCGCAACATGCGCTCGAGGTATGTTCGGGCTGGGACGGGCAGCGCCGTGACCTCGTCGCTGTCATCGGTGCCGACCTGACGCTGCCGGCTGTTGCGCGAGCGATGGTCGACAGCGTCAGGAATTGGGACGCGGTCGCCGCCTTCTGCGAGGCTGTCATCTCGCAGAAAGAGGTGGCGGAACGAGTCCGGGAGGATTCCCGTGACCCGGGCCGCCGCCAGCGGCCGGGGCGGCGCAGGCGCGAGTACCTGCGCCTGATGCCGCCCTAACCGAGGCTTCGGGTGATCGGACCGGGGAATTGTCCGGTCACCCGACGTGAGGCCACCGCGTGAGGACGACGCCTCGACGGCGAAAGCTGTCGGGGCGTCGACAGGAGAGGAGCCCAAGAGGGCATACCGCCGAGCGGGCCACCGAAGACAAAGATCGAGTACCGGTGGCCCGCTCGTACGGCGAAGAAGAGGTGCTTGCAGGGTGGGTCAATGGGGTTGCGCGCCGCCTCTTCCGTCACCCCGGACCGATTTGGCGGGGTGCGACGTCCATAGCCCACCGCAAAAAAAAAAAAAAAAAAAAGGCAGGTAATTGATATTGAAAACATACAATTCCAGTGGTCCACTAATATAGCAGGCAATTAGTTGCATGAACATGGTGCGATCAAATTATAGGCGCGCGATCCCATAGACCCGTCCTAAATGTATCGTGTGAGTGGGCCACTGGATCTCAATTTTAGTCCTCTTGGCCGTGAAAAAGCGCCCGAGTCGTTTTTCCTCAAAAAAGAATTTTGTAACATCACCCGAGATTAAATCACTGTATAAGTAGTCTTTAAATATTAACTTATTTATATAAATAAATATTATCATAAAATGTAGAATTCATATTACGTATCTTCGTTACGTTTTCCGCGTATATGCCTTGAATTTTATTATATACTATTCCAGCTCACTTTGCGGACATTTTAAATATCTACCATACCTATTACGCGTTATTATATACATTTAGCTGACAAAGCGTACGGTCCCACAGATAAGCAGTAGAGAGATGTTTCGCATCAATAAAACGATGTAAAACTATGATTTTAATCGTCAAACAAAAAAGATAATAATGATAAAAAGTTATTTAAAGTTATATTTCTTCAACAGCGGAACGTGTATGCGTCTCAGTGTTTGCAATAAGTCAAGTCGACATAGATATAAGTAGATGATACGAAAGGAAATATCTTTTATTCCATTTTTTTTATGCAGTAACGTTTTCTGCATATGTTTATTAGTCATCTTTTACGTCAGCCATGAAAAAGAAATGAGTGATGAATTATATACCTCATTCGTGTATATTATATTAGCTGTGAGGTAATAAACTTATGCTACTCGATCAATGATGCGTTTAATGTCGGCGTTTAAAACGGAACGTCATTTTTCCGTTCATTTAACATTTTCTACTTAAGAAACTGAAACGACATTTTTCTTTATCATTTTTATCAATTTAATAGCTTACTTTTAATTTTAAAATCCTTAAATTATGCTAGTAATAATTGTTTATAATAACATTACCAAACGCATTTAATACTGTATATACGAACAGTGTATTGAGTAATAAATATACTAAATCCATTCTTTTTAACCGACTTCCAAAAAGGAGGAGGTTCTCAATTCGACCGCTATTTTTTTTTGTATGTGTGTTACGCGATAGCAACGCCAACTATGGATGAATTTTTATAATTCTTTTTTTGTTAGAAAGAGGATACTTTAAGGGTAGTCCCATATCCAGGGTATCACGATCTGATGCTGGGATCCTGGGGAAATAGAGGGAAATTGCTCAAAATGTAAGGCAAAAAGGCTGTTTCTGATTCCTCTATACATAATTCAGTTTGAATATTTGCGTAATTAGATTATCTTTATGATCTTTAGCTGATGGTAAAACAACAATGTTACTAAAGGGTAAAATAAGGGTCAAGGGATGTTTAACTATATAAAAATCACGAATTTCACGTCTATAATAGAAATCTGTTCACGTTCAAAGCCTTTCTAAAAATGTAATATGACTAATAATTATTATTACAAATAATTAGAATTATTTGTAAGTTTGATTATGATCGCCACTTAAATTGATGAAAATAATTAACTTCACGTAAGGGGCCGTCGTAAATTGCGTAAGAAATTTCGAAGAATGATTTGACCCCTTCCTGTCTACCAGTAAGACATCATAAAATTGCTACTACTTCCCCCTGTCCCTTAATAAGAATTTTTGTAAGAAAATATCCTATTGATCAAATATAACTCCATTTATTCTGAAAATATATTTTATTACAAATTTCTTACTACAAGTAGGTATCATTAACTCACTGCAATAACATTAATCTTATTAATCTATCACAGTTTTGACCAAAATTAGCAATTTTCAATTTAATATCTTACGTAATTTCAGGTTCACTACGCCCTCCCTGCCTATAGTAAGAAGTTATAATATTCAGTGTAACCCAAAAAAAAGCCTTACATAATTTATGTATGGCTCTAATGAGCTATCTTTTAATTTTATTCCTTAAATAATGTAGGTCATTTATAATAAATAAATGACATATGGGGACGGACTATCCGTGTGGTGACGGAGTAAGAATACAATTCACCACCCCCTATCTTATCCATGGGTAGTCGTAAAAGATGACTAAGGGATATTAAATGCATATAACATGAATGCAAGGGAAGGAAAACTCGCAACAAAACCAACACGCCTGACCAGCGTGGTGTAGTAGGTTAATTTTCCTCCCATTACGAAGGAGGCCCAAACCCAATAGTGGGACATATATGGGCTGTGATGATGATGATGATGATGAAATGACATGTGCCACATCTGAACATTGATTCATTAAGTCTTTAATTATTCTAATTATAATTAATAGTTAGTACTATTAATTAAAATTACAATAAATAATATTAGTAATATTAAATAACCTTTTATATTGTTCCGGAGACATATATATAATTGTAAAATAATAATTATTTAATTTATAAGTCTATCTAATTTACATCTAAATTAAGAAGAGTTTGATATATCAATTAATATGTAAATTATGGGCATACACTTATTTGCCTTGAATAAGGTAAGCCTAGCATTTGGCAGGCAAATTAACGATAACAAAAAGATATAGATTTAGATTATGACATTTATTTACTAATAAAGTAGGTACTATATCCAACAGCGGACACCGAGAGGACAATGGATGGACTGATAAATTTTATAGCTCTTTCAACATAGAAATGATATCATTTTTTTACCGTTCATATGCAATAATGAAGTACAAGATGGACTCGTCTTTAATAAACAGAAAATTGATCTGCTATAATACGTCGCTCAGATGAGGTACCATAAGCTTTCCTTTAGAGATTTCGTAGTCTCACAGAAAATATGTCTCTTTGCAATAGTTATAATATAAAGGTTAATCTATACTAATATTATGCAGCTGTAGAATTAGTTTAGTCGAACACACTAATCTAATAAACGACTGGTTCGAATTTAAAAAATATTTAAATAACACTTTTATCAAGATAGATCATATAACACCATGCTACGACTAAGTATCTCTGCGGTAGCAGCTACGAATACTACCAACCCTTACTTTGCTCGTGGATGTTGTAAAAGACGACGAAGAGCCTTATCATGACCTGAGCCAACTTCATCTGATGCCGTTTGTTCAACAATTACATTTCCAAAGAGGGTTGGCGTCTGGCAGGCGGCCGGTCATAAAAATATTGCTAATAACTTTTACAATATGTACTATGAAAGAAGAGCACATATTGTACCCAAGTAATTGGGATAAGAGTAGGAGAATGATGCTACGACTAATGAAACTTGAATATCAATGAAATATGTTACAAGAAACGAAGATAATTTATTCCTTTTGAGAGCTTCCGACTTACCCACTGACCATTCTCTAAATCTCGCTATTTTATATGACGCAGACGTAGTTGCTCGTGTTAACTACTACATACATACATACATATCATCACACCATGTCCTTTGCAGGGTAGGCAGAGAGAACAGAGTGCCAGAGAACTCTATCCTTGTATACTTCACTCGCTTCCTCAACATTCATAATTCTCTCCATACACGCTCGCCGGTTTCGGAGACTCTTGACTCCACCTTCCTTCAGTACATGACCGATCTGGTCTAGGTAGGTTAGTCTCGGTCTGCCCCGGTACCTACATCCTTCCACTTTCGCATTGTATATCTTCTTAACCAGACGTTCGTTCGGCATTCTTTCCACATGTCCGAACCATCGGAGTATTCCCTTTCGCATCTTTACACCAATACTCTCTTTAAACATGTTAACTAGTATTTTATATTCTCAATGCGTTGCCACAAGGTATAATACTTAATAATTTCAAATGAAATCCATGAAGTATATTGGTAGCCGTCAAATATATACGAGTATTGCTGCATGGATAATAAATATTGATTATGAAGTATAAAAATAAAATAAATTCATCGGTATTGTTTCAGTAAGGTGTAATGGCAGCATAAAAATGCGGTTGACTTGTAATCGGGTTATGATCGCTCGGTGGTCAAGGTAAACTCAAGGGACTCTCTTTATTACCCTGGATGTATTTTCGGCCCGTTACAGATGGACCCGAATATTTTGTAAGGATGAGTTGTAACATTCACTTACCTTGTGGAATTGCCTGTGTAGTGGTTTGATGTAGGTAAGTAATTTATTTATATTGTTTTATTATGACGCAAATATTTAGTAAGTCTATTTTTATAATAGGGCTTAAAAAGAATGCGATTTTTTATTCAGCATTCATGTTTATTAAACATTTTTTTATTCCACCAAGAACACATTTGGAAGTTTGGGCTTACTTTAATTGCAAATGACACAGTTTTTTGAAAGGTTTATAATCTGAACACATCCCACCTGAATCTACTGTCCGTAACAACGTAAGGATGGCATGCGGCCTGATAGCCTGTCGTATTACCCTCATCACCAAATGGTAAGGGCTGATTGACGATATAAATTCCTTGACATCAGTGATTCGCATGGGGGGTTATTCTTTCGTATATCCGACAATAAAGAGGCGTCACCTCCACGTGGTACGTCTTTCTCTGCGGGTGAAGGATTAATTTTCAGTCTGCTGACTATTTTTTTTAATACAGCCAAAATAGTGCCTATTTTGAAATGTATAGAAAATATATAATTAATTTGTTTCAAGTTTATTATATACTAGCGGACACGGCACACTTCGTTCCGCTTAACAGTTAATGAATGAAATGAGCAGATTTCGATTAATTCAAAATTATTAAGTTTTTTTTTATTACGAAAATAAATATGTATAATATATAAATTCAAAATATCAAGTGCTTTAATAACATGCCAGCAAGACGAAGAAGTATCGTGTGTTATACGAAATTTTTCTTCATGCGCATTGAAAATTATCTAATTGTTGATCTCTGAGATTTGCTCGACGATTTCGCATTGTCAATCAGGCCGTTTCACGGGCTGCCTTGAAAATGTGCAATATCTTGTTCTTCTGGCGTGGTTACATTCGTGATGTTTCGAATTTTAATTGCGTTACGGCTTTGTCGAGAAAGATTTGATCTTATTGGTCGCATTGTTGATGACAATATAGGCACAATATGATTTATTATAACAATATTCGTAAAAATTTGTAACACTCGCACAAAACGAACTCTGACTGGTCAAATTTAATTTCAACTTTTCGCAGTATTTTCCAAACAAACTATTAGACCACGTAATGACGTGAGCTGTCAGTTTCGTTTTGTTATATCATCAACAAATAAACGTTTAGAACTGACGTTTTTTTAATGTTTTTTTTTGTTTATTAATATCATATTTTAATATCCTATTCCCGACGACAACAAACTCAAAAACAAAAAATCATAAAAATTGGTTCAACCGTTCTCGAGTTATAAGTGTTGTAACTAACACAACTTTCTTTTATATATATAGATATAGATTACATGAGCTGTCAGTTGCATTTTGTTATATCGTGAATAAATGAACGTTTAAACTGATGTTTTGACTGAGTTCTTTTATTGAATATTTTTTTGTTGATTAATATTATATTTTAATATCCTATTCCCGACAAAGACAAACTCAAAAACATAAAAATCATAAAAATTGGTCCAGCTGTTGTTGCTCCAATTATAAGTGTTGTAACTAACACAACTTAATTTTATATTATATAGATATAGTTAACTTAATAAATGAATATTATTAATAATTAAATTCCAGCCGAGTTACGCTACTTAAGTGTATATAATTTTATTATAACGTATTCAGTTGGTACGTATAATCGACATTACATAAATATGGTGTAAAACTATAAATAAATGGTTATAAAAATAGTTATAACATTAATACTAGCTTTTACAAAACGTTTGTATACATCACGAATTCAAATAAACCACAAAGTGTACCTCGGACGTGTATTTTTATCGATTTCTCATGTTTCGTTAAAAAGCCTCATTTGGTTTTATTGTATGAAATGGATGGAAGTATAATTTGCATTGAGCCTGTGGTCACGCACGTCGTAGGGCGTTTCCTTTTTTTATTGTTCGGGTTCTTAGGCTTTCGTCGTACCCTTAATGTGGTGGGTGGTTCGACCCACCGGCGATATAGTTGCGAACGGTTAAAAGCTGTCAAATACGTGTACTTTGTTCTGACTGGTATATCGGCTTTTAATCGCTTCATTTTTAGTACCTCTCTATTATTACACATGATGAATCATTCACAAATACGTATACTATAGCTTTGTTTAAATGTATATGTAGACTTTTTAAATTAGTTTCATATTATGAGAGTTCATTTAGCACTTCTAATCAAGGCAGCTTTTTATTATTTTCCCATTACTTTCATTTTTATTACGGTTGATATTCTACTATGGCTTTATAATGGGTTTGTTTTTATGGCATATAGTAAAACATCTACTCTATAGCGGCGTATTAAATTTGTATTTTTTCACATATTTTGAAATATTGACATAAACAAATTTGTTGTGTTTATGTGTATATGCTTATTTTCCTTTTTCGCTTTGTGGTAGCGGCTACGAATACTACCAACCCTAACTTTGCTAGTGGATGTCGTAAAAGACGGCTAAGAGCCTTATATCGACCTGGGCTAACACCACCTGATGCCGTTTGGTGAACAATTACATTTGCAAGGAGGGTTGACGTCAGGCAGGCGGTTGGTCATAAAACTATTACCAATAACTATTGCAATATGTAGGAAGAGGAGTACATATTGCGTCAACCCCAAGTAATTGGGATAAGAGCAGGAGAATGATGATGATGCTTATTTTTTTTTTTTTATAAAACACCACCCTGCACTGAGTAACTAATTCTTGTATTCCGGAGACTTTACAAACATACAATTAACGGATACAAATTATATCCATAATACACAACAATTTGTTGACACGATAAGTCGGCATCTTAACCACTGAGCCATATGTGCAAACTATAGACTACTATATATTTCATTATGTTAAGTAATAAGCGTTAGCGGGCAAAATTCTGTTTGTAAGCTCAAGAAATAATGTTGTTTGAGTTATTATCTCAGTTCATATACGTCATACTACTGGGATTCAGCCTTCTCTATAGTGGAAAGGAAATGAACCTATACCACGCTAATCAGACAAGGTTAGGATATAGGGTTTCATTGCCAGTTTTCTTTTGCAGTGATGTTATCTGCTTGCATTCCTTTGTCGTCTTTTACAACTATTCATAGAGAAAGAAGGTAAAAAAAACATTGTATATTTATTCCAGCACCGCTTAGAGAAAATACTATTGGTATCTATTAATATTATTTTGAAAATCCCCATGTGGTAACGGAATAAGAATACAGTGTCACCTTTAGTTACTCGTGTAAGCAGTAAAAATCCGCTGAGAAGAATCATTCCACATATAAAAAGTCGGCACCGGTGGCCTGCTTAATTGGCGCTGAAGAATATAGAAAATACGGTTATGGCGCTACATATCCTTTTTTGTTTTTTTCTCGCTGTGGAAACGCATTTACGCGCTATCCACCGCCTGTGACAGACGGGGAGAGTGTGGGACTCACCGGTCAGCTGAACAGTTTAACCGGAATACCCACTAAAACCACAGCGGCCCCTTCCGCGCTTTTACGGGACGCCAGAGAGATCGTCTACTGACATTCGATCCCCGACGCCCCAACGCTTGGCCTTCTGGCTACGACCTGTCACCATTCAAGGCGGTGAAAGGAGGTGCGCATACCGACGCTTCCTCCTCCCTGGACGCCACCGGCGGAGCGAGTCTGCGGACGCGATTGCCTCGCGGCGGCCTCCTTTTTAGAGATGACCTCTTCACAGAAGGAGGCCATCGACGACCAGCATCTGTCACTGCCAAGCATCTTCAAGATGATGGTCGGCAGCGACAGATCTCCCTCAATGACCGCCGACAGGACGTAGCGCTGGGGCCTCCCGGCAAGGCATATCTCCAGAGTGTGACGCGCATTGTCTACTGGCGCGCCACACTCGTGACATCCTGGGGCCCCTTCTCTTCCAATTCTGTGCAGGTACTTACCGAAGGCCCCGTGTCCGGTAAGCACCTGCACCATCCTAAAGCTTAGGCTGCCGTGCCTTCTATTAATCCAGCGGTGGAGATGCGGCGCAACCGCCTCCACAGTCCCCCGCCCTGCTACGGTGGACTCCAGTTCTTCTCCCCACCGCCAGATGACTCCCCTGGGGGCTACATATCCTCCTTCCATCGCCCTGGATTGTTTTTCGAGAATATAACCTATCATAAAAAAATCTACAATATCATCACTGCCCTCTTTTTAATTTAGGTTAGTCCCCTCCGGGGTCTCCCTTGGGGAGTGGGTCTAACAGTGACGGTCAATGGGCTGATGGATGGATGAAACTGCAATTATTATGAGCTTCGTAAGTGTAAATTGAGTCAATAGATACGAATATAAATTATTTATTACGTGCAATAGGATGTATATGTAAGGTATATATTATGTAATTATTATGTGTGTGTGTGTGTATGTACTAATGGTCTTTATCTAAAAAAAACAGGCCATAATTATTTTTTAATTTAGTTTTTTTTTTCTCCCCATATTGACACATTAATTTTTCTTTTTTTCTTACGATTAGATTAAAATTTTGTTTTAATTACCTATAAGTATTGAAATAATAAATTTCCGTGTGGTGACGGATTAAGAATTCAATACCCCCTATCTTACCCGTGGGTGATCGTAAGAGACGACTGAGGGATATAAAACGCATATAACATCTATGCAAAAGAAGAAAAACTCGAAACAAAACCGTATATCAACACGTTTGACCAGGCGTGATATAGTAAGTCAATTTCCCTCTCATTATGGAGGAGGCTCGAGCAGTGGGTGATATATGAGCTGGGATGATGATGGAAATAATGTACCTACCTTTAGAAATTGTGCAACTAATCTAGTTTATTTTTCATAGTGGTAGGACCACGCTGTTGATACTTCTCTGTCTGCAGTCGCGGGCTGGTCCGTTTGGGGTTACTACCCCGCTCGCCGTACCACACTCTCGCAGAAGATCGACGTCTGAGTAATGGCAATGTGCTATTGCGCTTCGTTCGGTGAGCGAGAGAGCCGGAAGCCCGACTGGGTGTGTTTGGGGTTTATTTTGGTAGGCAGCGGCCTAGCTATACCCTTAATATCGCTAAGGTCCATGGGCGGTATTGATACTTACCATCAGGTGTGTTACTTGCTCGTTTGCCACCATAAGCAATAATAAAAAAAAATATATTAAATTTGTATATGTAGTGGTAGCAATGTTTTGTTGTCCAAATAAATAAATTTGCTGCATTTTTTTTTTTTTTTTTTTTGGGGGTGGGTTACGGTCGGCACACTCCTCGCACCACTCCGTCCGGGGTGACAGAGGGGCGTAAGCATGCACACCCGTAACCCACCCGTGACGTCGCCTTCGTCGTTGGGCCAACCACCGGAGCAGAGTGACTTGACGTCAGTGGTTGGCCCGACGGAATACCCCTGAGGAGTACCTTCTCCTCGACCGACGTCCCCCCCTCGGGTAGGATGTCGGTCTTTCCTCACGCGGTCGGCCTCTCGGCGGGTGACGGACTAAATCCCCGATCCAGTCACCCGCGGCCTCAGCTAGGGCGGCATCAGGCGCAGGTAATCGCGCCTGCGCCGCCCCAGTCGCCGGCGGCGGCTCGCGTCGTCGAGGAGACGCTCCACGCGCATGCGCTCCGCCGCCTCCTTCCGCGAGACTACTGCCTCGCAGAAGGATGCGACCGCGTCCCAGTTCCTGACGCTGTCGAGCATCGCCCTGGCGATGGTCGGCAGCGTCAGGTCAGCACCGATGATTGTGACGAGTTCACGACGCTGCTCTGCCCAAGCGGCACAAACCTCGAGCGTATGCTGCGCCGTGTCCTCGTCGCAATCGCAGTGGTGGCAGGACGGTGTACTCTCCCTCCTTACGACCGTGTGCAGGTATTTGACGAAGCATCCATGCCCCGTCAAAACCTGCACCAGTCGGAAGGAGAGCACCCCGTGCCGCCGATTTAGCCACTGCATCAGCACCGGCCGGAAGGCCTCCACGGTCCGCACACCGAACCGAGGCCTCTCCAGCCGGACTGCCCAACGGGCAATGATGTCGCGGCGGGCGTCGACGCGCCAGGCGGTGTGCTCCCTCAACGAGACCACACCGCCCTCCGCTCGCACCCCCAACATCCGCCGATACAAACCGGCAAGCATTTCCGCTTCCAGGTCCCATGGAGGGGTCCCGGCCAATAGACACGCTGCCTCCGTCGACACCGTGCGGTACCCGCGTATGGCCCTGACCGCCATGGCCCTCTGTGGTCGCCACAGAAGAGCCCTGAGTCGGACGGTCAGGGATCCCGCCCACACCGGTGCGCCGTACAGGGCCATCGACCGGATGACCCCTGCGTACAGCTGTCGGCAGGTAGCGCTCGGTCCGCCCACATTCGGCATAAGCCATGATAGGGCGGACGCCGCACCGACGAGCCGTGGAGCGAGTCTGCGGAAATGCTCCCGGAACCACCATCGCCCGTCGAGCACCAGGCCCAAATACCTCATATGGGCCCGGATGCTGATATCAACCGAATTGACGGTGATCGAGACGCCGATGGGAGGGCTCATGCGGGGCCCATGGAACAAGAGAGCCTCCGTCTTGTCCAGGGCCACCCTCAACCCCAGCGCCCCGATCCGCCTGACGATCTCCTCGGTGCCGAGAGTCGCCAGGCTTGCCGCCTCCTCCAGCGTCCCACCACGGGCTGTGACGAGCGTGTCGTCGGCGTAACATATCACGCCCAGCCCGGGCGGGAGGCTCCCCCTCAACGCCCAGTCGTAGCCGATGTTCCACAGGGTGGGTCCGAGGACCGACCCCTGCGGAACACCGCACGTCATGAGCGTTCGCACAACGTCCCCTACTCGGTTGGTGTAGAGGACGCTGCGCCCCTCCAAATAGTCCGCCACTAGCCGCCTCAGGTAAACTGGCACTCCGTGATATCGGAGCGCCTCCCTGATGCAGCTAAATGGCAGACTATTGAATGCGTTGGCGATGTCCAGGGACACCACCAACAGCACTCCCCCGCCGGTGACGGCCTCAGTCGCCACGGCCCTCAGGCGCAACAGAGCCGCGATCGTCGAACGACCCCTCCTAAACCCAAACTGGGCATCCGACAGATCGGGCCCCGTGTCGACGAGGTGCCGCTCGATGCGGGCAGCCAGCACCCTCTCCAATAGCTTGCCCGCATCGTCGAGCAGCACGATGGGCCTGTAGGCCGAGGCCGACTCTGGAGACCGTCCCGGCTTCGGCAGGAGCACCAGCCTCCCCTCCTTCCAACACCCAGGGAACCGCCCCGACGCGCATTTCCGCGCATGCGCACCACCGCCGCCCCCATCTCGGGTTCCGTGATGGGCGGAACACTGTCATCGTCAGCCTCCCGGTCGGTGTCTGGCGGAGCCATGACCGGGGGGCGTGTGTTCCGCCCGTCGCAGGAACAGATCCTCGACGACCCTGGTGAGGAGGCCGGGCTGGAGAGTCTCGGTGAGGGGAGGGCCCCGCGCGCGGAGCTTACTCAGCGCTGCGCGATAGGGGCGACCCCAGGGGTCACGATCGAGACCATCCAACATCTCCTGCCGACTGACGTCCTTGGCGGTACGGACGGCCAGCCTGAAGGCCGACCGCGCATTGCGGTAGCCCTCGTAAAGCCGGCTCTCCCGCTCCTCGTCGCGATGGTGCCGCCGGCTGCGGGTGTAGGCCCTTCGGGCGCGTATACACGCGACCCGAAGATCCGCCAGCTCCCGGGACCACCAGTGGACAGCCCTCTTCGGGGGCAGACACCGCACACGGGGCATGGCCGTATCGCAAATCTGCGTCAAAGCATTGCGGATGCGGCCAGCCTCAGCGTCCACCCCGTTCAACTGGTGGGCAGAGGACAGCCACGAGTGAACGATGGCTGCCTCCGCCAGCAGGTCCCGGTCCAAACGACCCACAGCCCATCGCGGGAACGCGGAACGTCCGTCCGCCCCGTGACCCCTGCTGGGCGTCGGGAGGGTCTGGGAGACCTCAATCCGAATATATCGGTGGTCCGATAGGGTCTCAACCTCCTCAGCGACGCGCCAGCTCCTCACGCGTGCGGCGACATGGGGCTAGCGAACGACAAATCCACTATCGACCCGCCCTGCTGACGCACGCACGTTTGCACCGAGCCCCTGTTCAACAAAGAGAGGCCCAATGCCGCCGCCCACAATTCGACCGCCCGTCCTCGGTCGTCCGTCGCGGGGGACCCCCACGCCATGGACTTGGCGTTGAAGTCCCCCAGAACGAAGACTTGGCGCGGTGCCAGTCGCCGTAACGAGGCCTCCAAGATGGTGAGGGAGGCCCCGAAATCAGTCACGCTCCTGTTAGGGGAGAGATAGACTCCGAAAAGCGTAATCTCTCCCCATTCCGCCGCGACGTATCCGACGCCCCTGTCCCTAAGGGTCAGAGACGGCGAAGGCCACAACGTGGATGCGACGATTGCCACAGTGCCGTCGGTGCTACCCAGCAGTTAGGTCGGTCGGGCACCACGTACGGCTCCGCGGCTACGGCTACTCCTATCAACCACTCCGCCATGGCTTGCAGGAAAACATCCTGCGCACCGGCGCAGTGGTTGAGATTGGCTTGGAGGAGACGGATGGATTCGTGGTCCATTAACAGACCGTATCCATCGTCTCCTCCTCCGTGCTAACGGGCGATCGGGTCGCGCTCGGAGCGGGCGCAGGCCCGGTCGATGGGCCGCCCCGCCCCTTTGGAGCCGATGCCGGGGGTCTGCAGTCCCCAGAGCCCATGCGGTGCTTGGCAGGCCTATTGCCTGCCGCACACACGGGGCAGTGGGGCACCGCAGAGCACGATGCCGCCTGGTGTCCAGCCTGACCGCAGCGGAAGCATAACCCGCTGCAGTCGAAGCAGTTGCGACACGTCGGTCGGGTATGCCCGACCGCCATGCACTTATAACACCTCGCGGGCCGGGTTTCCAGCACGGTTACCCGCGCCGAACTCCAGCCCACGAGGAGCCTGCCTGAGTCGGCCAATTTCTTCACCGACTCCACCGGACATTGCACCCAGACAGCACCGACACCGCCCGGACCAGGGCGGATGGTGCCAATCCGGACAGTGTCCGAGACACATCCAGTACACGCCACAATGGCCTCCTGAACGTCCTCCACCGTCACGGAATCGTCCAAACCCGTGAGGCGCATCTCTGCGCACTTGACGGGCCTGGCGATTCGGACTCCATCCTCCGGCCCGAACAGCCCCCTCAGATTCAAGGCCACACTATCGGCCACCTTGACGCCCTCGGCCCCAGGGAACTCGAGAATACGAGCCCCTGTCCGAGCCTTGCGGGTCCTCGCCTCAACGCCTGCGATGTCGGAGACGTCCAGCTCCCGCCGGGCGCGTCTTAGAACGGCCTCATAGTTGAGGCCCCTCTCAGCCGCCTCAGGCAACACGGTAATAATGACCGCAGCTGTCTTCGGCGACTTGAGGCCCCTGCGCGACCTCTTTCCCCCTTTGCCGCCTCCCGCCTGGGGAGCGGCGGCCACAGCGGCACTCTTGGCCGCCGCTCTCCGCTTCTGGCCGCGTGCCTTCCTGCTGCGTTCAGCCACCTGCCAGCCCAGTTCGAGTCTGGCAGCAGCGCTGGGCGCAGCAGGCACAGTCGTGGGTGCGCTAGCCGGAGCCTGCAGTGTAGCCGCTGGCGCTGGCCACTGCCCGGCCTTGGCGGGAGCCGGCACCGTGCCAGCCTTCCTCTTGGCCCCCTTGGGCCCGCCTACGGCCGCGGCGTAGGTCACCACGTGGCCACCCTGACATGGCAGCGAGGCGGGGGCTGGCGCTTGCGGCCGCTTCGCCTTGTCAGCGGCGAGCGGTGGTCGGAGGGGTGCCTCGGGCGGAAGACGATCCGCCACGGCCTGGATGCGCGCGTCCATCATCAACTCAATTTTGGCGAAGATGACGCGCATCGCCTCCTCCGGCACACCGTGCACCGCAGGCAGCGGCTCCTCCCCCTTCTTGGGCCTTCCGCGCTTCCTGGCGGCGCTCACGGCCGACGCCGCGGGCGCAACC
This sequence comes from Lymantria monacha, assembly GCA_905163515.2. Classification (NCBI taxonomy): domain Eukaryota; kingdom Metazoa; phylum Arthropoda; class Insecta; order Lepidoptera; family Erebidae; genus Lymantria; species Lymantria monacha. Next base: position 13,256,978 of record LR991088.1, read on the forward strand.
GGCGCAGCAGTCACCACGGGCGCAGGCGGCGCCACGGACGTAGGTGGCACCACGAGCGCAGAGGACGGGCCCGCCCTCCCCGGTGCAACCCGTTTCGGCGGCGAAACCGGTGTCGGCGGCGCGGCTGGCACTAAAAGTGCGAATTGAGACCGCAGGTCAGCCATGTCCTTGGCCAACCCGCGGTTCTCTTTCCGCACCGCCGACAACTCCGACTCAAGTTTCCGGTTGCGCTCCCGCAGGCCGGAGACCTCCCTACTGAGGCGGGCGTTCGCGGCCTGCAGGGCCGCCACCTCACCTCCTTGATCGGCTTGACCCGGAACCGGCCTCGCCGCCACCGCCGACCCACGACCTCTACGCCCACGACGCGCGGTGGGGACCTTAGGAGGAGGCATGACGACACTCCCCTCCGAGTCGGAGCTGCCGCCCTTATGCAGGGGGCGCTTCCGGACACTCGGGGGGAGGGCCTCTTCCCTCTCCCTGACATTTATGGCCGCCGTCAGAGCCTTCGCCGCAGTGTGCGGCTCAGACTCCTTGGCGGCCTCGGCAGCCGAGCTGCCCTCCTCCATGCTGAACGGCCCCTCGTCCCGGCTTCGGCCGACCTCCTCGTCGGACGGCTCTGCGGCCTTCCCGCCCTCGTCCGAGGACTTTTCCAAGGCCGTGTCGGTGTCGGAGCTTCTGGCGCTCTCCGACGACGGCCCTCGTCCCCTCCTTGGACGGCTCTGCGACATCGTCGCCCTCGTCCCGGGACACACACCCGCCGCCGCTCTCCCTCCGCGGCAGTCCTGCGGCGCTACCACCATCCGTATGCGACGGCTCTGCGGCAATTGTGCCGCCCTCGTCGCTGGGAACGCTGGTCTCACGGCGTGCCGCGGCCTCCAGCGCCTCCCTCTCCTTCTTAAGGCGGTTGGCGCGCCGTTTAGCGCGCTCGCCAAGCGGAGTTAGCATCCGCCTGCTCTTCTTCCTCCTCTTTGGGGCCTCTTTTGCTGGTGCCGGGCCCTCGGCGGACGCCTCAAGTCGCGAGGACGAGGCGTCGTTTTGGTCAGTTTTTGATCGGCTTGACCGGGCCTTGGGGTGAGGATCACTACGATCCCCGTCGTGATTTGATTTTAAATTTAAAGTATCCATGTTTATACCCACGAGAATGGGAGATACAAGACGTCGACCCGGGCAGAGATCCCTATACCCGGGCAAGCCTACATTTACCAACCAGGGGGTCAGCCGGTGCCCTGGCTGGAGCGTGCTAACGACAGAATAACCCATCTGCCATGCATCTTCTCGCCGCACGCCAGAACTTAAGATTCTGGGTGATTTCCGAGTCCGAATGTTACTTCGAACTCTTTATAGAGGTTGTCTTCCTCGCGGTCCGGGCGGTTAAGCCAAGACCCTCGCTCCTGATACTACGCCTCAAGACAACGTGTCTTGAAGCAAGATATCAGGTTTACGATGTGTGGGCGGTGGCGTGTGCCTGCCCAGCCCTCAAATGAATGAGTGACTGAGCCCGTCCCAATATTTCGCGTCCTATAACCTCTACTACGACTGTAGTAGAGTAAGGAGCGAAATCGCGCAGATATTCGCTACGGACGACAGTACAACAGAAGAACTGGGGACCGCCGCCCGCACCCAGGGTACACCGCGTGGAGGTTTCTGGGATAGTACCCCAAATTTGCTGCATGCACTTGTTTGTACTTATTCTTGCGATTGTAATTGCAATTTAATCGCGGTTAATTAATTTCATAATTTAACGTAAATAATAATAGTAAACAATAATAGATAATAGTATCTCAGCGTTGGTTATTTATTACTAATGTCTTAGTAGCATGGACATCACGACTTGAAGGGAAAAACTTCAGATAAGTATTGAAGAAAGAAGCCTCATTAGACCAGCATGAGGAAAAAATTGTGAGAGGAAAATTCGCCATATTACGGCGCTCCAATATTGTATCTAACTAATTCATATATCTAGTTGGAGACAAATGTGATATGGGAAAATATGTATGCGGCTTATAATAAAATCATGATTGAAATATTATTATTACTTATTTAATATTAAGTTATACAATTACGAAATAAGGTGTCTAACGTCCATTAAGTCATCGTTATTACAGTGATAACGATGACTTATTGAATGTGAGTCACCTTAGAACTCCCGTGACCATGATCACTGTAAAGTATTCAAAACGTCGGGAAATTAAAAATTAAATTCAAACACGATAGAATCCGTAAAATCAGTTTTATTTCAGATGTGTAATACTCACTCAGAAATCCTATTTTAATTATTTAAGTAATTAAAAATTGAATTAATTTTCCAAAAAAAATCTTAAAAAATAAAATATTATTAAATATTACCATTATCACTAATAGCTGTGTGGTAGCGGCTACGAATACTACTAAACATTACTTTGCTCGTGGATGTCCTAAAAGACGACTAAGGGCCTTATAACAACCTAGGCCAACTCCATCTGATGCCTTTTGGTCAACAATTACATTCCCAAGGAGGGTTGACGTCTGACAGACGGCCGGTCATAAAACTATTGCCAATAACTTTTACAATACCTATGTATTATGAAAGAATAGTATATATTGTATGAACCCCAAGTAATTGGGATAAGAGTAGGAGAATTACGATGAATATAATCTGATTTCTCTAGTTTTACTTATATACTGCATTATAATAACTAAAGTAAATGTATTATATGTCAGTTAAATTAGGCACTAAAATAGTTTACAGATAACAGACAGGCTGCAACGACTAACAAATGCTGAGATAACCACATCATTTTGTATTACCCTAAATGCCACAATCCGCTCATCCGTATATACTCGTGGGGAAGTTATGAGCATTGCTTACATACTCAAACCGTTTATGACTGTGATGATATACATGTCACGAAATATGTTAATTAAAATATTACTACAGAGGGCTGCTATCCTTACATGACCTTGAACGTTTTAAAATATACGAAACGTTGACAATATAATCCGTAAAATAGTTGTATTTCAAACCAACGACTCACTTTCGCTTCACTTCAATTTCTGTCGGACTGATATCGCACTTCAAATCTCTGAAAACTTCTAAGATATTTATTTAAATGATTGCAGTAAAAAGTAATTTTGATCTACATTAAATACACTACGGGTTTAATATATTTAAATAGATGAGAAATAATACTGTATTGTTTAAAATAACTTCGTTAAGGCAATTATTTTTAATCATATGTAAAAGATGAGTGTGATTACTACAGATTATTCTTGGGACAAAGACATTTTCCATCATGGACTTTTTTGTAAATATTTTGTAATGTATAAAATTTTGTGCTAAAATATTTTGATCTGTTTCGTACTGTTTAGCCAGCGTGTGCAATATAAGTGCACGGCAGTATGTTTTTTTTAACTTTTCTCAATATAATTTTCACTGATATAATGTGTAGTAGTTTTACCATACACATAAACCTTCCTCTTTAAATCTATCTATTAATCAAAACCACAGGAAAATCCGTTGCGTAGTTTAAAAGATGTAAGCGTATTGATGGTCGAAGCGACTTTTATTTATGCTATATAAATATAAATATATTTGTAACTCAAATTACTGAAATTTAGAATTTAATATGCTTGATTATTTATAAAAACTTGATTACGAGCGAAAAATGGGATCACATGTGTGACAAACATTTTTCGCTCGTAATCAAGTTTTTATAAATATATTTGTAACACTCGGCTAAACATCAGAAATGACTATGTAAAAATTTATGGGTTAACATTATACTCGTATGTGCGCTTACCTTAAATGTTTAATAATTCACTATACATAATTTTTCTCTCAAGGGGGTTATTGTCATAATCGACACATTTAGCAGATATTTTGGTATTAGAAATATCCCAGTGCTGTTATCCAATCTCTTTGGTATAATCCCTTAGCCGCAGTTTATGATTCCCACGAGAAATGAAGATATAGATTGATAGATTAAAAAAATAATAGTAGCGGATAAATTTAAAAAATATTATAAACAAATGTCATCTAGTGTAAGGTTTTTTTTTTAAATTTTGGTACTTGGTGAACGATATACAATTCAGTAATATCATTTTTTCTCTATTCTTGCTCGCGGTTGTCGTAAAAGATGAATAATAGATATATCATAGGCAGAGAATATCTATGTAACAAAAGGCAAACTTGAAATTAAACTACATATATGTGAAATAACTAGCGTGGTATAATAGGTCAGCTACTCTGCCACTGTGTAGATGGTTGATCCCTAAATAATAGTTATAAGATTGATGTTTTTTTATATTTAGGCAAGTCATAACCTCAAGAGGAATATACATGAGAGAGATAGAGAAGATCAAGAGAGAGTATTTAATATCATATGAATATATTATATATTATCGCGTTTATATAATTATACTACCATGATCGCAGATACTTATAATACTTCTGATTCTTATTAAATTAACTAAAACTCAAATTACTGAAATTTTTAGCATTTAATATGCTTAATTATTTTATAAATACCCGATTACGAAACGAAAAATGATGTCACAAGCGGGGTTCGAACCCGCACCTATTGGGAGTCCGGCCCAATCGTGCTGCAACTTACACCACCGGTGCAGGTAGATAGGTGCAGGTTCGAACCCCGCTTGTGACATCATTTTTCGTTTCGTAATCGGGTATTTATAAAATTAACTAAAACTTTTAAAGCAATATTATTGATATTTTTTTTTATAAGAAAAATTTAAATCCATTCCATTCCAGCTACTCCTCTTTCATGTGTTTTACTCATTTAAACGAATCTGTTGTAACTAAAAGAATTTAATTCAATAAGATCCTGTTACAGTCCACCGGACTGTAACAGGATCTTATTGAATTAAATTCTAGGTAAAAAAATCCAATCCATTCCAGATACTCCTCTTTCGTGTATCTTATGGTATTTTCCTCAAACAGCTCTGTTGCGTTTGTAGTAAAACTTTGCCTGACATGATAGCTAATATAATATTTTTGATACTTGATATGTTAAGATCGGAGTGTAACGCGATCTTATTGAATACATGTAGCAAAATAAAATCATCCCATTCCAGCAATTCCTCTTTCATGGTATGCCCTACAAAAACTTCTTCAAACGGCTCCTTTGTAGCTGTAATAAAACTGAATCGATTTTATAATAATTTATTTACATGATAGAATCAAAATATAAATATTAATACAAGACTTTAACAAGATTACACCAAATAATTAACTAACGTCGTACTTTCTTGAATATTAACTAAGTTACCGAAAAAATATATTTAGACTTAAGCCTCTACAATACAGAGCCAAGCTAAGCTGATTACTTGCTCACTGACCTTTTAATACAAGCTTAACACCGAAATCTGACCCAGGAACCAAAATTAATAAGTTGGAATTATTGCTTGTTCCATGAAAAAACAGCTATGCAAGGAAAAGAAAAGTCAAATTATGCGAAACAATTTGAGAATTTCATTTAGGTAAATTTCTAATAATTGACACCAAACGACCTCAATTATAATAATCTTTTGCTCAAAATAGGATGTGGCTTAATCAATCAGAGTATAGATTCTTTTTTGTATACGATAACTTAAGACTTAATAATTTTAAGCATAAATTGACAAGATAATCCATCTAGTTTATCGACGTCTGCTGTTGGATAGAAACCATTCACGGAGGGTGCCACGTTCGCCATGCTTAGCATGTCGGTTAGCGATGGTAATTATAAGATTTTTAGAACAGCACTGCTGTCTGTTGCCTGATGATTTGCTTTTTACCAGTCCCATAAAAAAGTAAAAGAGTGTAACCTTAAACCAGTAATTATGACTCTCACGGGTTAATAAGGGATGATGGTAAAAATATAAAGTAAAAATGAAATTAAACTTGCCTATATTTTGAAATAGAGAAAAAAAAACATTAATTTCTATTCTATCGGTGTTTTTATCATAATCAATTTTTTCCTCTATTAAATATAGGCCTCTTCATAAGAGTGATAATGTTATAATTGTCAGGCTTTGCAAACGGGATCGCGATCAGTGTTTTACCAATAGAGTATAGTTTTACCAATTTTCGGCAAATATTGTTTTTTTATTGCTTATAGTGGCAAACGAACAAGCAGCATACTTGATGGTAAGTGTTACTGCCGCCCATAGACCTTTGCAATACCGAGGATATCACTAGGCCGTTGTTTAACAATACAAACTCACCCAGTTAGGCTTTCGCCCACCCAACGAAGTGCAACAGTACATTGCTATTGCTCAGACGTCGATCTTCTGCGAGAGTGTGGTACTACCCCACCGACCCGCGGCTGTAGACAGAAAACTATAAACAGCGTGGTCCTACCACTAAAAAAAAAATATGTTATCTTTGTTTCGATGAAATATCATAAATCTTGATTGTAGTTCCTAAAGGAATCCTAAAGGAAGCATTTTAAATATGACTCACGGCGCTCATATATGTAAGCTTCGTGTTATAATACGTCAAGGCTCCCAGGGAGCATTATTTCAAAGAGTTTGTGAACAGGGTTGTAAACCACTAACGACTGCTCGACCGCGATAATGAATTCACTCTACACTCCAAACATCACCGCACATTTGAATGTAACGAGGAACTCAAAATATTTAGGCATATTTTACTAGCAAACTACGATTAGAAAGGAGTCAGACAAATTAGTTTGAAAACACGCATTATATAATACATTGTATCTATTTAAAAACTATTTATACATAAAAAATCTATCCATATTTATCTATAGGCCCTTTTTTTTTTTTTTTTTTTTTTTTTATTGGTGGGCTATGGGTGCGTCTCGCCCCGCCAAATCGGTCCGGGGTGACGGAGAAGGCGGCGCGTGACCTCATAGACCCACCGTAAAATCCTCTCCCTTCGCCGTGCGAGCGGACCACCGGTACCCGATCTTTGTCTTCGGTGGTCCGCTCGGCGGTTTACCCTCGCGGGTTCCTCTCGTCGACGCTCCGACAGATTTCGCCGTCGGGGCGTCGCCCTCACGCGGTGGCCTCGCGTCGGGTGACCGGACAATTCCCCGGTCCGATCACCCGAGGCCTGGGTTAGGGTGGCATCAGGCGCAGGTATTCGCGCCTGCGCCGCCCCAGCCGCTGGCGGCGGCCCGGGTCGCGGGAGTCCTCCCTGACACGTTCCGCCGCCTCCTTCCATGAGATGACAGCCTCGCAGAAGGCGGCGACTGCGTCCCAATTCCTGACGCTGTCGACCATCGCCCTCGCGACAGCCGGCAGCGCCAGGTCGGCACCGATAATAGCGACGAGGTCGCGGCGCTGCCCGTCCCAGCCCGAGCATTCCTCGAGCGTATGTTGCGCCGTGTCCTCGTCACTACTGCAATGATGGCAGCCCGGAGTCCACTCCCTGTACACGACCGTGTGCAGGTATTTCCCGAAGTACCCGTGCCCCGTCAACACCTGCACCAGTCGGAAGGTGAGGACCCCGTGCCGCCGCTCCATCCATTTCATCAATACGGGCCGGAAGGCTTCGACGGTCACGATACCGTGTCTAGGCCTCTCCAGCCGCATAACCCAACGGGCGATGACGTCTCGGCGGGCGTCCTCGCGCCAGGTGGCTATCTCGCTCAACGATGGGGAGCCACCCTCCTCGCGCACCGCACTGAGGTAACCCGCCGGTAGAGGTCGGAGAGCATCTCCGCCTCTAGGTCCCACGGGGGTGCCCCGGCCAATAGGCACGCCGCCTCTGTCGACACCGTGCGGTACCCGCGAATGGCTCTGACCGCCATGGCTCTCTGTGGCCTCCACAGAACCGCCCTGAGCTGGGCGTTCAGAGCCCTCGCCCACACGGGTGCGCCGTACATAGCCATCGAGCGGATGACCCCCGCATACAGCCGTCGGCCCTCGAAACTGGGTCCGCCCACATTCGGCATGAGCCGAGAAAGGGCGGACGCCGCGCCGACCAGCCGGGGAGCAATCTGTCGGAAATACACATTAACACAATTATAATTATATTTATAAGTATATATACACATGACATGCACATGAGCGTGGTGAGCACGCAACCAAGCGCATGCATAATAAATATACATATACATCAAACCAAAACAAACTCCAACAAATACAAATAACACACAAAGCACATACATCACCCAACCACATACAACAAAATACATATAAACAAAATACATATAAACAAACCACATATAACCAAATACAACTGATATACCCAAAATATTTAAATATTAATACAACCATATATACATTATCATTGCAAACATCACTGCAACCAATAGAGTACTGTGTGATCATTGATAAGATCGCAAGATTCTATTGAGCCACGGAATATATTCGGCAACAAATTACGATACAATAAAAAATAGCATAATAATAATGATTAAATCAATATGACAATAAATAATACACACACAAAACATATACAACATAAAAGTAAATAGAGCTATCATAGTATAGCACATTTACAGTAGCCAACACAGAAATAAACCATGCACACACACACTATATACACGAACACCTGAACACACAGTAACATAACAAGAAGCCTAAACAAAATCCAACATACCACTAATAGTGAATGGCACGGAATGCCACGGAATAAATAAACAAGTAAATTTAAAAACAATAAATTGTAATAATGATAACTGCAAGCACTAAATATAAAGTATTAAATATTGTTGAATAAATAAATAAACAAAAAGCCACACAAACTTTGAAATGAAATTACAGGCATAAAAATTTTAAAATTGGTACACATAGAGATATGAAATCTCTGATTAAGTTAGAGGACCCGCAGTTCAGACCTCAAGTGTCTGGACAACCTGAAAAAAAAAAAAAAAAAAAAAAAAAAAATCTGTCGGAAATGCTCCCGGAACCACCATCGCCCGTCGAGCACCAGACCCAAGTACTTCATATGGGCCTGAATGTTGATCTGGATGGAGTTGACGACTAACGAGGCGCCGGTTGGCAGCCTTACGCGTGGCCCATGGAATAATAGGGCCTCCGTCTTATTTAAGGCCACCCTGAGCCCCAGCGCCTCGATTCGCCTGACCATCTCCTCGGTGCCGAGAGTGGCCAGGCTCGCCACCTCTTCGAGTGTCCTGCCCCGGGCTGTGACGAGCGTGTCGTCTGCATAGCACACCAAGCTCAGCCCAGGGGGGAGACTCCCTCTTAACGCCCAGTCGTACCCGATGTCCCACAGAGTCGGCCCCAGAACCGACCCCTGTGGAACACCGCACGACATGGGCGTGCGCACAATGTCCCCTGCGGGACCCGCGCAGAGGATACTGCGCGGGTCCCTCCAAATAGTCTGCCACCAGCCGCCTGAGGTACAGGGGCACTCCATGGAACCGGAACGCCTCCCTGATGCAGCTGAATGGCAGACTATTGAATGCGTTGGCGATGTCCAGCGACACCGCCAACAGCACTCCTTTGCCGGCGACAGCCTCCGCGGCCGTCTGCCTCAGGCGTAGCAGGGCCCCGATGGTCGAACGCCCCCTCCTAAACCCATATTGAGCGTCCGACAGATCGGGCCCCACCTCCTCCAAGTGTCGGACGATGCGGGCAGCGAGGACACGCTCCAGCAGCTTACCCACATCGTCGAGAAGCACGATGGGCCTGTAGGCCGACGGCAAAACCGGGGGCCGTCCCGGCTTTGGCAGGAGAACCAACCTCCACTCCTTCCAGCACTCAGGGAACCGTCCAGACGTCAGACAGGCGTTGAACAGTTGCCTGAGGCGAGGCTCGAAGTGCTCGAGGAGCGCCGTCAACACCCGGACTGGTATTCCGTCCGGGCCGGGAGCCGTGGTGGCGGAGCGAATCCGCGCCACTGCCGCCCCCACTTCCGACTCCGTCACGGGTGGAACACTCTCGTCGTCGGCCTCCCGGTCTTGATGTGGCGAAGCCATGACCGGGGGCGTGTGTCCCGACTGCCGTGGAAATAGCTCCTCGATCACCTTACAGAGGAAGTCGGGCTGGAGGGTCTCGGTGAGGGGGGGGGCCCTGCGCGCGAAGCTTGTTCAGCGACGCGCGATACGGGCGACCCCAGGGGTCACGGTCGAGACCGTCCAACATCTCCTCCCAACTCGCATCCTTGGCGGCTCGGATGGCCAGCCGAAAGGCAGTACGCGCACTGCGGCACGCCTCGTACAGCTGGCCCTCCCGCTCAGCGTCGCGGTGACGCCGCCGGCTGCGGGTGTAGGACCTTCGGGCACTGATACACGCCGCTCGAAGGTCCGCCAGTCTTGGGGACCACCAGTAGACCCCCTGCCTCGGAGGTAGACGCCGCACCCTGGGCATGGCCGCATCGCAGATCTGCGTTAACGCACTGCGGATGCAGACAGCCTCAGCGTCTACTCCGTCCGCTGGGGGTGGTGAGGACAGCCACGTGTGAACGATGGCCGCCTCCGCCAGTAGGTCCCTATCTAGACGACCCACAGCCCACTGCGGAAACGCGGGAGCTCCGTCCGCCCTGTGACCCCTATTGGGTTCCCGGAGGGAGACCTCCATCCGGATGTACCGGTGGTTCGACAGGGTCTCCGCCTCCTCCAGGACACTCCAGTTTCTCACCCGTGGCGCGACAGCGGGGCTAGCGAACGACAAGTCCACTATCGACCCGCCCTGCTGCCGCACACACGTGTTCACTGAGCCCCTGTTAACAACACAGAGGCCCAGTGAAGCCGCCCACTCAACGACCGCCCGCCCGCGGTCGTCCGTCATAGGGGACCCCCACGCCGTGGATTTGGCGTTGAAGTCCCTCAGGACCAGGACGAGGCCCGGTGCCAGTCACCGTATCGAAGCCTCCAAGGTGGTGAGGGAGGCCCTGAAATCGTCCATTCTCCTGTTAGGGGAGAGGTAAACGCTGTAGAGTGTGACCCCTCCCCATTCCGCAGCGACAAATTCTTCGCCCCTATCCAAAAGGGATAAGGACAGGAAGTGCCGCCGCGTTGAGACGACGATTGCCGCAGTTCCGTTTCGGCTGACCACCCAATTGGGGCGATCAGGCACGACGTACGGTTCCGCGACTACGGCTGCACCAATCGACCACTCCGCCATGGATTGTAGTAGGAGATCCTGCGCTCCGGCGGAGTGGTTGGTGTTGGCCTGCAGGAGGTGAATGGATTCTGCAGCCATTAGTGGGCCGTATCCATCACCTCCGCCTCGCCAGTGGGCGATCGGGCCGCGCTAGGAGCGGGAGCGGCCGTGGTCGAAAGGCCGCCCCGCCCCTTTGGGGCCGAAGCAGGAGGTCTGCACGCCCCAGAACTCATGCGGTGCTTGGCGGGCTTATTGCCCGCCAAGCACCGCATGGGTGAACGCAGTGTGGGTGAACGCATGGGTGTGTCCGACCGCCATACACTTATAGCACCTCGCAGGCCGGTGCTCAAGCACGGTTACCCGCGCCGAGCCCACGAGGAGCCTGCCTGAGCCGGCCAGGTGCCTGACCGACTCCACCGGGCACTGCGCCCAGGCAGCACCTACGCCACCCGGACCGGGAAGAATGGCACCGACTCGGACGGTGTCTATGGGACACCCGGTTTTCGAGGCAATAGCCTCCCGGATGTCTTCCACCGTCACGGAGTCGTCCAGACCCGAAATGCGCATTTCGGCGCACTTGACGGGCCTGGCGATCCTGATGCCACCCTCCTCGGCGAACAGACCTCGCAGCTTCTCAGCTACGCTGTCAGCCGTCTTGGCGCCCTCAGCCCCTGGAAACTCGAGGATTCGAGCCCCCGTCCGGGCCTTGCGGGTCCTGGCTTCGACGCCTCCAATATCGGAGACGTCTAGCTCCCGCCGGGCCTTCCTCAAGACGGCCTCGTAGCTGAGGCCCTTCTCGGCCGCCTCAGGCAGCACAGTGATCACCACTGCGGCTGTCTTTGGCGGCTTGAGCCCCTTGCGCGACCTCTTCTTCTTGTCGCCAGCTCCTGTCTTGGGAGCGGAGATCTCAGCGGCGCGCTTGGCCTCCGCTCTCCTTCTTTGGACGCGACTCCTTCTATCGCGCTCGGCCACCTGCCAACCCTCTTGGGGTACGGCAGTCGTGCCAGACGCGGAAGGCCTCGTCGCAGCCTCGCTGGTCGTCGCCGGCGGTTTTGTTGCGGGCGGCTTCAGCGGTCCGGGAGGAGCCGGCGCCGTCTTCCTCCTCAGGGCAGGTCCCTTCGGAGCGGGGCCGGGGCCTTTGGTCTTAGGTCCGGCCGCGGCCGCGGTGTAGCTCCCTGCGCGGCCACCCTGACAAGGCAGCGGGGCGGGGGCTGGTGCCGTATGTGGCCGCTTATCTGCGGCAAGAGGTGGCCGGACACGTGGTTCTGGAGGCAGCCTTGCCTCCAGAACGGCGAAGCGCGCATCGACAATTTTGCCCACTGCGTCGATTATCGCGCGCAGGGACTCATCCGGCAATCCCCCCACCGCAGGCAGCGGGGTTGGCATCGGGGTCGGCAGCGGGGTCGGCGCCTCCGGTTGAGCTTCCACCAGGGCCCGCTCCGAGACGCTTGGCGACTTCGTCGCCGTGGCGCGAGTCGTCCTCCTCGCTACCGGGACAGGTGTCGGCTCGGTGACCATGACGGCTTCAGCCGGCAGCGTGCTCTCCGCAGCGGGGGGCGTCCTCCTCGCCGCAGGAACGAGTTTCACCGCGGCAGCTGTTTTGCGCGCCTTGGCCGACAGCTTTGGCGCAGGCGGTAGGAACTGCGCCATCTGGGCCCGCAGGTCGGCCATCTCTTTGGCCAACATGTGGTTTACCCGACGCACCGACTCCAGCTCGGACCCCAACTGGCGGTTCAGGTCCCGCAGGCCTGAGACCTCGCTAGTAAGGCGGGCATTTTCAGCCTGCAGGTCCAGGGGGCCGTCGCTCGCAGCAGGCGCCGCCTCACGCCGAGGGGTCGCCGACCTTCTTCCTGCTACTGCGGCCCCTCGTCCCCTGCGAGAAGCCGGCACCTTCGGTGGAGGCATGATGGTCCCGCTCCCCTCGGAGTCGGCGCCCGAGCTGCCTCCCTTGCTCAGGGGGCGCTTTCGCACCTGCGAGGGGAGGGCCTCCTCCCTGGTCTTCTCAGCCGCCGCCACAGTACGCGGCGACGACTTAGCGGGGGCTTTAGCGTCTGACCCGCTATCTCCTCTGGACGGCCCTGCGGATATACCGCCCTCGTCCATCTTAGCGGCAGATCTGCTGCCCTCATCCACGGAAGGCTCTGCGACGTCACTGTCGCCCTCGTCCGTAGACGGCTCTGCAGCATTTCTGCCACCGTCCTCCTTTTCAGCGGCGGCAGCCTCTCTCCGCGTACGCCGCTCCTCCATCCTCCTCTTGTAGCTGGAAGCCTGCCCCCGGCTCTTCCTGGGCGACTTCCGCTTCACTTTTTGGGCCTCCACGATTCGTGCCGGGCCCTCGGCAGACGCCTCAAGTCCTGAGGACGAGGCGTCGTTGTCAGTTTTGCGTTGGCTTGACAAGGCCGTGGTGTGAGAATCACAGGGATTCCCGTCGGTTTTTAAAGGTTTTAAATTTGAGGTATCCATATGATTCTCACGAGTATGGAAGACTCATCGTCGACCCGAGCAGAGATTCCTGTACTCGGGCAAGCCTACATTTACCAACCAGGGGGGCAGCCGGTACCCTGGCTGGAGCGTGCTAACGACAGAACAACCCATCTGCCATGCATCTTCTCGCCGCACGCCAGGACTTAAGATTCTGGGTGATTGCCGAGTCCGAATGTTACTTCGAAATCTTTATAGAGGTTGTCTTCCTCGCGGTTCGGGCGGTTAAGCCAAGACCCTCGCTCCTGAAACTAAGACAAGCAAAGAATCAGGTTTACGATGTGTGGGCGGTGGCAAGTGCCTGCCCAGCCCTCAAATGAATGAGTGACTGAGCCCGTCCCGATATTTCGCGTCCTATAACCTCTACTACGACTGTAGTAGAGTAAGGAGCGAAATCGCGCTGATATTCGCTACGGACGACAGTACAACAGAAGAACTGGGGACCGCCACCCGCACCCAGGATACACCGCGTGGAGGTTTCTGGGATAGTACCCCTTATCTATAGGCCCTACAATGTCCATTGACATATCCTTCAAATAGGAATAACATCATAATCTCAAACTGGGCATACCGGTTGGAAATCGCAGTTGGTGTTATAAGTTTCTCAAATGAGTTAGATAAAATTAACTGCATTCGCCAATATGCCAATCAATCTTAGGCATTATGGCTTTATTTTTCCTGTCACCTTTGTCATTTAGATCATATAGTCTAAATATTAATACAAATTTTGATTGGCGAGCAAAAAACTGGATTCTTGCGTGCCAACACTTCATAAAGAGACCACATTTGCAGTCTTGCTTTTGTGCATATTTTAGTACACTATGTATACGCACATGATGCTTGGTTTGCACCGATCTCAGTGTGCAGGCATCCGTAAATTATCATAAAACATCATCTGGGTGTCGCTGATTCTCTGGTACTCGAACTTCCCCGGCGTTACCGATGGTCACTATCTGGTTTGGGTTGACAGCCACCGTAATGTGATAAATAGTGGAGTTACGGTCTACAAAACAGCAAAGACTCACGTTTCTTCAACTATGGAGTTATAACCACAGTCAGCGGGAAACAGTCCCTGAACTGCTGATTTCTGAACTACCTAACTGCCGTCTTCATGAAAATCGATGTCACCGTTTATGAGATTCTGAAAATATAGAGATGTATAAGAATTTCTCGTTTCAATATATAAATATATATCTATATATTGAAACGAGAAATACTTATACATATAAGCACTGAGAGAACGAAATTTTTTTTTATGGTAAAAGTAATAAGATTTAGATGAACTTTTTTTTTTCCCCTCAGGGTGGACCATGGATGTGGTCGCGCCCGGCGTGCGGCGCAGATATTCGCGCCCGGCGTGCGGCGCAGATATTCGCGCCCGGCGTGCGGCGCAGATATTCGCGCCTGCGCCGCCCCGGCCGCTGACGGTGGGCCGGGTCATGGGAATCCTCCCGGACTCCTTCCGCCGCCTCCTTCTGGAAATTTAGAATAACCTCGGTGTTTTTATTTATAAAATAAATTTATTAAAACTTTACGATAATATATAGAAACACTATAAAGTTTTAAAATAACATAAAAATATTCAAGCAAAATTCACATCTAAAAAATGGACTATAGAAGAGTGTAAGACTACCGAGTAAAATGATTTGCATAAAGCCTTAGCCGTCTTTATAGCCTCGCTCACGGCATTTGTAATGACTAAGGTGGCATTTTGCGACGCCTTTACCTGTACTGTAATTAGAGACTAACGAATAAAAAAGTCATAAAAGCTTTTAAAATTCATTGAACCATGTACACGTTCAGCCACACTATTTGTATGAGAAAAACAAGTACTCATATGTTATAAATGGTTTTAGTTTTACCCTTAACTTTGAGAATTTTGAGAGCTATTAAAAAATAAAACGTTAATGTATTATTGCAGATAATTCCTTTCATTACTATATATTATATTCATTCATCATGGGTAGATCCCATTAACACTGTTGAACATATATTTCCCAGGGGAGGAAAATGCCAATGAATGTGCTCATCCCCATTTTCCTGGCAATTCTTCAGCTGATTTTTATGGCGTTCATAAGGAAGTAGGGTGGTGACGTATTGTATTTTAAACATTTTTTCAACACTTTTTCACACTGTGCTAATACGCAACCAAGTTGGGCGTCCGACTCTCTCACTCATTGAAAGAAGCACATTGTTACAATTCAGACATCGATTTTCTGCGAGAGTGTGGTACAACCCCGGACGGACCTAGTGGCGACTGTAGACAGAAAAGTATTAACAGTGTGCCCCACTACTACACGTCATCATCAGTTATATGCAATTAAATAATATTTTTAGTTACACTTGTTATATACGCTTGTTGAATTTGAAATATTTTATTTCTGTTTTACTCAGAATTCCAATCAGTATAATAATATATTTCATATAATAACGATGTTTTTGATGGAATTTTTCCATCCCTTTTAATAGCTCTTCATGAAAATATAGAATATCTTATTGCACATAAAGAACGTTTAGTACTTATTCCCTTCTGACGTTGACTTTCCTTTCTATTTCTGCATCATTTTAGTAATAAGTATGACATTTTAATAACACTGACTTTAAGAGAGATATTCCATCATTTCAACTCATATACGTCCCCCTGTTGGAATCGAGCTTCCTCCCAAATAGGAGAGAAATTGATCTGCTTTACCATACTAGTCAGACTTTTGTGTTTTCTTCTCTTGCAATATGTTATATTCATATAGTCATCTTTTACGAGACCCATGAGTAAGAAGGAAGGAAGGAGCCTTAGCCGTGGATTACTGGTTCGTCACAACAACACTTATTTGTTGATAAACTAAACTCCCAATTATTTAAAATTTCTAAACAGCTATTTCATGAACAGTTAATTAATTAACCTTACCTACGATGACCTGTTCCTCTATATTTTTGAATATTTTGAATTAATTTTGCAATAATTGTATATAACTTGACAGATTCAAAATCTGTAAAAATAATTAACCACTTTTAAAAAGGCATACAAAATTCCAGAAGAAACAGTAAGAATAAGGAATAAATTATTTGGAAAAACCATAAGTGCACGCCTTATAATTTTTATATTATTACATACATACATATCATCACGCCATATTTCTTGCAGGGCAGGCAGACAGAGTGCCAGAGAACTCTATCCTTGCATACTTCACTCGCTTCCTCAACACTCATAATTCTCTCCATACACGCTCGCCGGTTTCGGAGACTCTTGACTCCACCTTTCTTCAGTACGTAACCAATCTGGTCTAGGTAGGTTAGTCTCGGTCTCCCTTGATACCTACATCCTTCCATTTTCGCATTGTATATTTTCTTAACCGTCTGCTTTCATGCTCTTTTCTGCATACCCAACTCTCGCTTCCATATAGTAATGTTGGGATAAGTACTGCGTTATGTATTGCTACAAGTGCCTTCTGGCTGAGGTGGTGGCAACCAAGAAGTTGTCCCAACGCTCCGTTCACTCTCTTTTCCCGCATTCACTCTTCGCTCTATATTAGTGGTGTACCTTCCATCTCGGCTAAATCCACATTCAAGATATACAAATTCATCCACTTGTTCTAGTACATTATTACCTATTGTTATTCTTACATCTGTTCTGATTTCATCTCTTTCGAAGACGATTATTTTGGTTTTGCTCACATTCACGCGTAGAGCCCTTTTCTTACAATATTCTGTCATTGTGTCGACTAGGGTTTGCAGGTCAGTCGCTGACTGTGCCAGCAGGACTGCATAATCTGCATAGAGCAGAGTAGTGACAACTGAGTCGCCCATCTGGACTCCCACGTTCATATCGTTCAACTTTTGGAGACATTTATCCAGATATATGATAAACAGACTTTTTTTTTTCCCTTAGGGTGGACCATGGATGTGGTCGCGCCCCGACAAATCGATCCGGGGCGACAAAAGAGGCGACGCGCAACCCCATGGACCCACCCTACAAACACCTCTCTTCGCCGTGCGAGCAGGCCACCGGTACCCGATTTTTGTCTTCGGTGGCCCGCCCGGCGGTTTACTCTTACAGGTTCCTCCCGTGTCGACGCCCCGACAGCTTTCTCCATCGGGTCGTCGCCCTCACGCGGTGACCTCACGTCGGGTGACCGGACAATTCCCCAGTCCGATCACCCGAAGCCTCGGTTAGGGCGGCATCAGGCGCAGATATTCGTTGGCCCCCTGCCTGTGGTTATCTTTGCAACGGCTTACAAGCCATCGGTGGTTGGGGTTGATGTATCCGCGGGGTCCCGCGTATTTCACACCGCTGCGGCGGTCAACCCGAGCTGGATGAGACCCCCGGTAGCCCCGGGGAGGTCCTGCTCCGGGCGACCAGTAACGACAGCGGTGACAATACGAGTGGCCGCGGACGATCTGGTGGAATCAATTTATATTAGTAGTTGTGCGCACCTGAGCCCCCCCAAGCATAATGCCCGCACTTGGTTAAGTGCGCAAAATTGCCAAGGAGAGGGGGGGGGGGGGTTTCGCAGGCCCAGGACTTCCGTTTTATGCAGGTGATTGTGAGTCTCCCTGAGGGCGCGCTGGGAGGCGAGCCTGGAATCTTGGTGGGGAAGAGGAGAGGCAGAGATAGATTTAGAAGATGAGATTAGGAAAAAAGAATAGAAATGAGGGTTGTGGTTGATCCCGAAGGAGACGGTATTTGTCCGGAGGGCGAGCGTGGTATGGCGCTAGGTGCCGGATGTGGGACCAGGCTGATGTCTCAGCCTGGCGAAATAAATTGGTGGAGAGACGCTTGACGTAATCGTCTACTGTCTCCATTTTGAGATCACGGGCAATGGTAGCGTTCCTCACATAGCGAGGCGCCGAGGTAACGATTCGGAGTGAGGAGGACTGGACTACTCGTAGCCGAGAGCGGTTTTTCTCACTTGTCTCACTAGTGAGAGCAAACCAAGATAGGGCCGCGTATGTTAGGCGGGAGCGGATGTATAATTTATATACCGTCAGCTTGTTCCTGAGCGGTAGATGTGAAGAGAGTATGGGCTGTAGTAACTGGCGGGCTACTTTGGCCTGAGAAGTGGCATGGGTGACCTGGGGAGTCATAGTCAGAAGGCGGTCTAAGGTGATCCCCAGGTTTTTGACGGTATTGATCCAGGGTATGTCCTTTCCGTATAATTTGAGTGGCGGTGGGTAGCCAAGGTTTCTAGTGAAGACAATCGCCTGTGTCTTCCCCACATTTACCGACAGCCGCCATTTTGACAGCCAGTCAGGGAGGATGTCTAATGAGCGGTACATTTTTATGGCTGCATGATGAAGCCTGATGCTCGTAGAGATAGGTGCCGCATCATCGGCATAGAGTGCGATGTCTGTGCCGTCGGCGGTTGGGATGTGGTCGGTATAATGGGAGTACAACACAGGCGACAGGCAACTGCCCTGTGGGACGCCAGCAGTGATTTGGCGTGGGGAGGACAGAGTCCCTTCCACCGCCCCTCTGAAGATCCGGGCGTGAAGGAAGGTGGAGACCACCTTCACAATGCGATGCGGTGTCGATGACGTGGACAGCTTGAACAGCTGACCGGAGTGCCAAACACGATCGAACGCCTTTTCCATATCGAGGAGTACTGCGACGGCGTGCTCGCGCTTGTTGCGGGCGACCGTTATCCAGTGCAGTACCTTCGATAGCTGCATTGTTGTGCTGTGTTCCGAGCGGAACCCAAACTGCTCTGGCCATGGTGTAATGTGCGGTGTTAGGTGTCGTAGAAGGAGCTGCTCAAACACCTTCGAGATTGTTGGAAGCAAAGTGATTGGGCGTTAGCTTGCGGGCTTCAGGATGTTCTTCCCCTGTTTTGATATTATTACCACCCGGCCTTCTTTCCAGGTGGTAGGGAAGTGGCCAGTACGGAGGATGCCGTTGAACAGGCGCGTCACAGCTGCGACTGTACGGTGTGGAAGCTGGCGCAGCGCTGCATTCGGTATTTCATCCATACCTGGGGCCTTTCTTGGCTTCGTCCGGCGTATGGCACGTAGTTAAAGGCCGGGTGAGAAGACTAAGGGCTCTTCCTTAGTTGACAACGGGGCGGCAAGGTAATCTCGAAGGTGGAGCTCGACTGCCAAGGCGTGGTCCACATCCGTGGCCGGGTTCGGTGAAAAGAGGCGTTCTAAGTATTCGGAAAAGATATCTGAACGATCTGCTGCCCTATACCTGAGGGTCCCGTCGTTGTGAAGCAAGTGCCGCACCGGAGTTGGGGCGTTCGATACTCTGCGACAGAGTCTATGAATGGAGCTCCAGTCGTCGCTCGCTGCGTCGATGACACGCTCCCAACTTTCGGTCTTTGGGGCATCTAGAATTCTGCCACTGTTTACGCAATCGGCGCTTGGCGGCAATCAGATTTCTGATGTGCGTTGGGATGTGGTGTCTACCATCCTGATTTTGTGTAGGAGTTCTGGAGGCCGCCAAGGCGTCCCCAATACTTTTGGTCAGTTCGACTGTGAATAGCTCGACGTCGGAGGCGGGGCTGATTGGCCGAGTTGGGGTGGTGGTCTCCAGGGTGTCCTTAAAGTTGATCCAGTCCGTTTTGAAGCGTGGCACTGGAGGGACAGTCCTGGTGGGTGCTGTGTGGACCGTGAGGAGAACGGGCTGATGGTCAGACCCTAGTTAGTCGTCTAGAACTACCTGAGTTATCCAGCAGTGGATGTCATTTAGGACTGTGATGTCCAACACGTCAAGGAGGTGGTTTCGGTTGTCCGGGTAGTGAGTGGGACACTTTGCGCCCAAAACCGTCTATCCCCGTGCATCTGCGAATTGGTGGAGTCGTGACCCTGCCTGATTCCGGCTTGCGGAGTTCCAAGGGGGATGTTTGGCGTTGAGATCCCTCGCGATGGTCACTGGAGATGGTAATGCGCTCCGATTGACTGTACGCACGCCTTTTATACCCCCTCCAAACTACCCGCGTTGAGTCATTTTATTGACTCGCAAACAACTTTAAGAGTGGGGATGTATTAAACTTTGTTTGTTCATTCAGCAATGTATGTTTGCTACATTTTAAAATCTGTAATTGTTCCAATATACACAGCCTGAAATCTTTGCTACAAATATGTAAGGGCTCGAAAGTATTCTTATTATTAATACTGTGATTACTGTTTAGTAAAATTTTATTTATGTGGATAGTTGTTTCTATATGCGGGCAAATGTTCTTTGTACCTAATTTCAAGATTGCGACCCGTTTGTCCAATATAAACATTGTGACACGTGTCGCATTTTAACCTATATACACCGGACTTTTTACTTGTTTTGAGCTTATCTTTTCCATTATACAGGTTCTTGAGTGTGTTACTTGGTCTATTGACACAGTGAATGTCGTGTATTCTAAAAATTTTCGCTAATCGGTGATTTCGGTGACTTAACTGAAATCACCGAAGTAAGTTAAAGTGCACGTGAATTTTGTGAGCTCTTTTGAAGAGGGATATAAAAGCTGTTTAACTATATTATTTTCTTTTCTTATAATTAGCCTATCGATCAACTCTTTATTATATCCATTGGATTGGACGATATGATATATGATATTGAGTTCTTTTCTATATGACTCAATATTAAGGGTAATTTAAATAATCTATGTATCAAGCTATGGAATGCTGCTAGTTTATGTTGCCATGGGTGACACGATGATACAGGTATTGTAGTATCTGTACACGTTGGCTTACGATATACTTAAAATTTATGCCTATTGCCTTTACTGCGTATGGTAAAATCTAAAAAGTTGATCATATTATTCTCTTCTTCTTCTAATTTAAATTTGATTTTGGGATGCAAAGTGTTCAATCTATTAACAGATTGATGGAGTTGCCGGGTAGTCCCAGTCCATACTAATAATATATCATCGACGTAACGGTAATAATATAACTATCTACTGTCTTGGACTACGTATTTACGTTCATAATCGTCCATAAAGATGTTTGCCATTAAAGGATTTAAAGGAGACCCTATTGCTAGACCTTCTTTTTAACCGACTTCATTGAATATAGTATTCGTTATTAAATTAGAAATAATTTTGCTTCATACAGAGCTCAGTAAGGCGTAGAATGTCGTTTGTTTGTCCTGGATGTACATTTTGTATTCAAAACATATTTTTTAAGAACACTAGGCATTCCTTATAAGGAACCTTTCTGAATAGGTTCTCTACATCTAAAGACACTAATTTGGCATTAAATGGTAAATGGACAGCTCTAATTTTGTCTATTAATCCAATACTATTTTTATATACTTTATTTTGGTTTATTGCATGACTTATTATTTATTAATGTATTCAAATATTTAGCAAATTTAAGTAAGATTTCTTTATATCCTATTCCACCTTGATCCCGTATTCCTTCCTTTCTTGAGGTATACGGTATATTGATTAACCGTGGGAAAGTGGTGGGTCTTGATTCCTTTCCTCCATTTTAAGGTAATAATGGATTTCCGCCATATCGCCTAATTCAATCAATTACATTTACTATTTATTTATTATTTTATTTATCAGTCAATGCCATAAATGAAAAAGAAAGAAAAAATACTTTTGACTACTAAGTAGAACTGTATATATGACAAACAACGAACAACATTTTTCACGTGCTAAAGGGTTAATTTGTTTTTTTTTTTTTTTCATTATCAAACAGGTTTCTTTTTCAAGCCAGTTCGAAATTTAAATAAAACTCTGATTAAATAGGCAAGTTGCCTATTTAGTTACCATATTTTGAAGTAACAAATCGTACCATTTTTAAAATACACGTTAGATATGTATTTATTTGGCCGCTAAAACAACAGATATGGATTTTCATACATTTTTTGCCGGGCGCTGCTCGCATGTACTTGGTCAGTAGGTACAGCAATTTTGATTTATCTCGAAAAAGGTTATCAAAATAATGCTCAAATTACCAAGCATGTTTGAGGAAAGGTTATTTATTAAAAGTTATTTTGCCAGTGAAAATGATTGTCACATGTGGGACTTGAACCCACATTCCACATGACCCACATGACTTGAATCCACGCTTGTATAATTAATAAGAAGATTGTAACAGATTTACAATGTCAGATCAAATTCCACGCGTAGGATTATTATTCGCTCGCATAACAAGTTTTCTGGTTTAAGACATTTATTTCTCAAAGATAGAATAATACAATTCACTTATTATTGAGAAATCACAGTATCTTAATACTTATTCACAATTATGAGCATGCAGGTAGTGGTACAACAATAACAAGTTTTTTTTTTTTTTATAAATACATATCAACATTTCAAAATCAGTACTTAAAATTTATCAAATATTTTTTTCGTAATAGGTAGTATCTCTAGTTTTAATATAAGATTAATTGCGATTTTTAATATAATTTATTATATTTATTACTTAATATCATTTATAGTTAACCAGGGTGTGTCCATTACTTCGAATAAAGTGATTCATTCAAATAGTTTATTTGAAAACCATAAAACTCGATTTCACCTTCTACGTGAATGAGTTAAAAAACCTATAATTATAATCATGAAAAACATATTGTCCTAACAAGCGACAAACCTAAAGGGTTACATATCACAATAGTCGTTTGACATTTTCAGACTATTGTTTCTTCAATACATGGCTCGAAGTCTGGCTAAGGCTACCAACCATACCCTCTATATTCCAAACAAAGGTCAAGGCATTTATGCTTACGATACGGCGCCGCAAATTCCGGATGCGTGTTCCAACACAAAACATTAATATGGTGCGACATTTCTTTGACAATATAAAGTATATAACATTTCCTGAGAAGCAATGCGGGCTGTTATTCCAAATTACTTCATAAGTCTAAGTTGCCTCTGAAAAGAGCGAGTTCACGAAGGTAAGGGGTCATAAATATCGGTCTATTGTTTTACCCACAAAGCGAACACTTCTTTTTATTATTTGACCCTTTTGTGGGTTAGTAATAAAATGCGGTCTAAAGTGGTAAATAATAATCTGTTTGCGTCGCTCCGTTGAGCTCAAGCCCGCGAGACTAATAAATCGTGTTAAGACCAATATATTATTATGTACTTACATTCATTTTGATAATTTCTATTGATTAAAATAAAAGCATTTCAGGATTCTGAGGTCGGTTTCTGGTCTCGCGAGGCCCATCAGTAATTATGACAAGCGTGTATAATTATGAAGCAAACAAAATTCAAAATACAGAGTATGTACATCGAAAAGGTTTTTGGATAGATAAGTTTGAATGGACTCGATATACGTGTACAGATAAAATAATTTGTATTTAATCTATATTACTATTATTAAGCTAAAAACTTTGTTTTTATGTATATTTGAACGCGATAATCGGCAAATAGCAGCTGGATCAAAACCTTGTTCTATCAGATAATTTGTTTAGGAAGAAAGGGTTAATAAAATATGTTTCCCTCCCATTAAGGAGGATCTCGAGCCCAACAGTGGGATATATAGGAGCCGAGATGATGATGAAGATGAATAGTTAATTGCTGCTATAAATATAGAGGAGCAGCAGCTATACATGTATTTGTTACAAATATAAATAATTGATTTGATCCACAAAAAAGAGAAATTTTTCGCTTTCAAATTATAATCTATTTATATCTATACATATAATAAATACTGATTTATGACATGGGATTTCTACTGAGAAATTCCATGTCTGTACATTTGATAAATTTATTAAAAATGAATCTAGGCAGTAAAAAACACTAACGGAAAACAAAAAACATTTTTTGGCATTTCTTGTCTGTCTGTGTGTCTGTAATCGCTTATGTCACTAGATGGTTCAATTCAAAATAATTATTTAATTTATCTATAGTTACACTGGAAAGTATTTGTATTACTTAATATATAGTAGTTTCATAAATTCAGCTCATATACATCCCACTACTGGACTCAAACCTCCTTCAAAGTTGAAGGGAAGTTGACATAATACATAACATTAGTCAGGTAGTCAAAATAACTATAAAAACTATTTGTGATAAAAAAGAATGTTTTAATTAGTTAATAATATATAATTTAGCTATAAATTAATAAAATGCATGATTTATTTAGTTTGTTAAATAAGCAATAGATGGCGCTATAATTTAGTTTAAAACTTTAAATCATTTTTTCGTTATGTTTTCAAAAGCTACTACATTAACATCTTGAACTTAGTAAAGATACTTTGAGTGGAAAGCTCTCAGCACTCACCTGATAGTCCGAGTAAAGTTGTCATAGCCATGTGCGATTAACAACTAAGTCAAACACGAAAAAGAAAAGTAAAGTACACATCATAGAGCGTACAAAACCTACATTCTTAGTTAAGATGCTACTTTGGAGCGAGTATGCAAAGTGCACCCTTTTTTGTTTTTGTTATGTAGGCTATGGTCTGGACACGGCCATTCCTTCCGGGTGTTCTCTGCCCAAACCATCAGGCTGGCCTCTGGTACCGCTTACTTGACATCCGTGGCCAGTCCGGGGGTTTACCCTTCCAGGTATCGTCTTCGTCTACACCCCGGCAAACAATAGTGTTGTATCGCCCCCACGTGGTTGGTGTCTCAGCGGGTGGTAGATTAATTCCCATGGTCAATCTACCCGCGACCTCAGTTAGGATGGCAACAGGTGGCAGTGTGTGGGTGGCAAGCAACCGCGCCAGTGACGTACGATGCGTCGGCGGCAGAGTGTGTCAGTATGGAGAGCCTCCTCTGTGACACGTTCCGCCGCCTTTTTCTGTGGGACGACTATCTCGCAAAAGGCGACGACCGAGTTCTAGTTCCTGACGCTATCGAGCATTTTCTTTGCGATAGTCGACAGTGTCAGTTTGGCACCGATGATTGCGATGAGTGCACGGCGCTGCTTTGCCCAGGCCACGCAAACTTTAAGCGTCTGCAGCGCCGTGTGCACCTCGCAATCGCAGTAGTGGTTAGACGGTGTGCTCTCCCTTCTTGCGACCGTGAAGAGGTACACGCCGAAGCAACCATGCCCCATTACTACACCAGTCACTTTAGAAATAGTGCTGTTACTGCCGCCTGTTGCTGCATATTGTGTGAGGGCCTACTTTTTTACATTTTTATACACTGTTGATAGCATAGAGTACGTTTCAAGCAGCTTGCAGAGCACTTGAAGGTGATCAGCGCTGAGATGACACCCTTGAGTAGGCCTGTAACAGTCATAGCCCCATTCATTTAAGTCTTTTGCTTTTAATGATGTTATTATTTTACAGTCTTTCAAATCCTTTGACATTATTATAAAATATAAAAGATATCCATCTGAAGATATTCTACGCTACTAAAACGCGACATGAACCAAGAAATTTATTTTTATTAATTCTTTCGTAATGAAAGCCATTTATTATATATTTATCCGTGCAGTTGCGCAGTTAGAATACAATTCACCAACCGCTTTCTTACCCGTGGGTGGGTCTCACCCACGAGACGACTAAAGGACATCTGACATATCATACATCTATGAAAGAAAATGAAAACTCGAAACAAAACCCTATACCAACACGTCTGACCAGCGTGATATAGTAGATCAATTTTCCTCCCATTACGGACGAGGCTTGAGCCCAATTATGGGACGTACATAAGCTGCGATCATAGATGTCCATGTCCCCAGGTAGCCCTGAAAATACTTATCTGAGCAGAGCAATCTTATCAAAATGAGGAGACAGTGTGAAATAACTTTGGAAGTAACTACGTCAGAAACTGCAGCTGCATTATTTCTTGGTGGTAAAAGAGTGTGGTAAAGGGTGTAAAAGAGTTTGTGTAAAAACCCGATAGATTAATGCACATTGTTTATAAACCCGATAGATTTATAAAGCAATGAAACACTGAGATATTCAAAAACACGAAACTGCGACACATTCAAAGTGTTTTTTGTTTTATTGTGTACGGTGGTAAACGAGCAAGCAGCATGCACTTATTTTTTTGGCAGGCCATGATCTGGACGCACGCCTTGCATTCCATCCGCGTGGCTCCATAACCCACCGTTTTCCCTCCCCAGCACCATTGGGCCTTTCAAGTACCATTCCTGATGACGCCCCGGGCCATCGGGCTTCACCCTGACGTGGTCAGCCCCTCCGCGGGTGACAGACTATTCCCCATTCCAGTTATCCGCCCGCGGCTTCGGCTAAGGCAAGTAGACGCAAGTAATCGCGCCTGCGCGCCCCGCCGCCTGTTACAAATGAAGCGGAAATAACACATTGCCACTGTTCAGACGTTGCTTTTCTGCAAGAGTGGGGTACTAGGCCCGACTGGGGGTCGGACCGGCCCGTGGCTATAGAATGAATACTATCAACTATGGCTTTACCACTATTAGTGTTTTTATTAAGGATTGCTGTCTAATCGTTTGCGTTGATTGGACAATGATAAATAAAAAAAATCGTAGCGGCCATAGATCGAGCATTACGAGATCGTAATGAAAAGTCAATGGTGCTTTTCTTTGGAGATTTTTGGCAAATCCTTCCTGTTAAAACTCGAGGAAATAGAACTGATGAGGTCAATGCTTCACTGAAGTATTCTTATGTGTGGCCCCAAGTAGGAAAGCTGACCCTAACCATCAACATGCAAGCAAAGCCAAGGTCACCATTCACATTAGTGTTGACCAAATGCAAGACCAAGAATTGCTGCAAGAGTTTCGCAGTACTCCCTTAGACATGATTTTACGATTTTCTTAGCAAAGAAAGGATTGTCAACATTTCGTATTCTTACGAGTAATACCAGTACACGGCAGAATAATAGCCCCACTTTCGTTTAGTGGTATATACCTAATTATTGATAGTTGTACAGTTACTGCCACTAGATGAATAGAATTTCATTAATTTAGTAGGATTTTTAATGTCTATGGGGATTTTTTATTTCTATCAAAACAAGTGACTTTGTGTTATTCTAAAAGTAAAAGTTGCAAGATTTGCGAGCCTCGCAAGAGTCTTGCATTTGGGCAACACTAATTCACATGCTTAAGAATTAGCCGATGTTTTAAAGAAAATTGGAGAAAGGGTCCTCCTTGATGAAAATGGTCAAGTGGCTGCCGGAAATACTTGGTCGAGTTCAAATTTTTAAGCTTGAAATAGGGGTGCGTAGTAAAACTGAATGTCACACGGACGAAGCCGCGGGTATCAGCTAGTATATATATAAAAGAAGAAGCTGACTGACTTAATGACTGACATATTAACGCAAGGCCTAAACTATAAGGGTTAGAAACTTGAAATTTTGCAGAGGTTTTCCTTTTATAACGCAGAGGTGCACTAAGAAAGGATTTTGGAAAATTCACTCCCTCACGGGGTAAAACGGTGGTGCAAAGTTAGTATGAAACTTTGTCGTTTTTTAAGTTATTTAAATGAAATTCAATATGAAGGTTCTTTATTAAAAATCATGAAAAACGTGTAAAGTATTTTTTTGATAATCGTCCTTTAAGGAGGTAAAAAGAGAATGCAAAGTTAGTATGAAAGTTCTCTGATTTTCAAAGTTATTTAATTAAAATGTTATATTTGGGTTATAAGTTCAAATGATTATTGCCGATAACCCTTTTTGTGAATTCAATCCTTAAAAGGGGTGCAAATTTAATTGGTAAAAAAGTTTTTGTATTTACCTACATTATTTCAATGAAATTTTGTATTCAGGTTATTAGTTCTTAAACATTATTATTGGCAAAAGGATATCGCTCAGAGTTTAAAGTCTCGGGCGTATGTTAAGACCATAGCCTGCCAAAAAAAGTGTTGTCGGGTGCGGCGCAAGACGCAAGTCCGTGAAGTAAGAATGAAAATGGTAAGCTGAAATATAGGTACGATGACTGAAAGAGGAAGAGAGCTGGCGGGTATTCTGGAAAGAAGACGAGTGAATGTAGCATGTGTGCAAGAGACAAGATGGAAAGGTATGAGAGCTAGAGAGATTGGAATGAGTTCTAAATTTTTCTATTCTGGAGGCGACGGTAAGAGAAATGGAGTGGGTAAAGTGTTGGGCAAGAAATTGAAAAAATGTGTGACCATAATTAAAGTGGTTTTGGAAAATTTAATATTGAACATTATGAGTTTGTATGCGCCATAGGTTGGATGTGATGATATAGCGAAAGGTAAGTTTTGGGAGAATTTGGGTTCAATATTAATATTAATGATTTTAATGGACATGGATGATTGCAGCGTATGAAAGAGTGCATGGTGGGTGGAGCTTAGTGACGCGAAACGCGGAAGGCGAAATTCTACTGCAGGCTTCGCCTTCGATTTTGCTGTTGTTGTTGCGAACTACAGCAGCCAAATAGATTACTTTCTTCTTAGAATAAATAAAATAGCGCAGTAGTGGACTGCAAAGTAATTCCAGGTCAGCCTTAACTTCCCAACATAGCTTACTGTTAATGGAAGTTAAAATCTCAGTGCAGGACGCTCGATATGGGTACCGCAATAAGGGTTAGGGCGACCCCGGAGGCAACGCGTACCGACCCGCCCCCGTCGGTACGAACATCGGCAGTTGCGGCGATGGGGGCGGCTACCCATCACGCCTTGCCCAGTCAGGCGAGTCGAGGAGAGCAGAGTGCCGAGTAGGCACGTGGAATGTAAGAGGTTGTGTGGAAGGTAAGTTGCACGAGCCGTCATGGTGGACAAACAGCTAGACGTGCTCTGTGTAACAGAGACCAAGCGAAGGGGCACCGACGCCTGCGATCTTCCTGGTGGCAGGATGGCTCTGTGGTCTGGTGTACCACAGGCGATTGAGCCAGCATGGGGGTAGGGGTGCTGTTGTCCTCTCGCTTGGCCTCAGGTGTGAAGGATTACGGAATGTATGATCCCAGACTTCTTTGGGTGCGTATAAAACTAGGTCACCAAGGTATTCATGGTTGTAGCATATGCTCCCGTAGGATCCTCGGTGGCATCAGACCTAGAGAAGTTTTGGGATAATGTTAGGGAAGTTCTGGATATGGCAGAAACCAGTGAATGCGTGATTGTATGCGGAGATTTGAACGGATGGGTGGGGACCTAGCGTCCCGACTATGAGGACGTACTTGGTCCATTTGGTGATAAGAGAGTGAACGACGCAGGTAGGCTCATAGCGGATGTATACATGCAGAGAAACCTTATTGTGTCAAACACATTTTTCCAACATAAGGACATCCATATGTATACATGGAGAAGGAATGAACAGAAAAGTATAATAGATTTAATTTTGGTAGACAGTCGCCTCCGAAGCAAAATATTGGACGCAATAGCCTACAGGGACCCCACAGTCGATACGGACCACTATCTCGTTATTGCGAGATTTAGTGGTCTGTTCAGAAAGTGGAGGCACTGGCGAGAGCGTGTCCACTTCGGAGGGCTTGAAAGAATAAAGGTTGAAAGGTTGCAAGAAGAGTGTGTAAGAGAAAAGTATGCAGAGGGTGTCCGAGAACGGCTGACGATGGCAAGTCAGCCGCAATCGGACATTGAAGAATGCTGGAGAATATTGAAAGAGAGTATGGTAGATACAGCGAAAGAAGTATGTGGAAGTTCAAAGAAGCATAGAAACACAAATGGTGATGCATGGTGGGGTGCGGAAGTGGCAGCTTCCGTAGAGCAAAAGAAGAAAGCGTGGCTGGACTATGTATCTTCTTTGAATCTGAATGACAGTATGACTGAACAGAAGAAAGAAATATATCAGCAGTGTAAGAATGACACCAAGGCCTTAGTGAAAGAGAAACGTGATAGAGCAAGTATGAGTGCAGAAGATAGGCTGACTAAAATCTTCGAGGGTATCACCAAACTCTTTTGGAGGGAGGTGAAGAAGTCTCGGGGTGGTTGGTCAGCCTTCAGAATGAATAAAATAAGGTCTAAAGGTGGAGACATTCTTACACAAAAACAAGACGTGTTAAGCCGATGGAGTGAATATTTTGGCGATATGTATGCGGATGATACGGTTGGCGCCGGTGTTGCATGTGGTTTAGTAGATCAACATTCGACAACGGCGTCCTCCGATGGCATCAGTATGGATGAAGTTGAATGGGCGATAAGAAGTTTGAAAAATGGTAAGGCAGCGGGTATTGATATGGTGTCTGCCGAGATGATCAAGCTTGGTGGCTCCTGTGTCTGGGAGGCGTTCCTGTTGCTGCAATTTATGTTGGAGCTCGGGAATGGTTCCCGGGGACTAGAATAGCGCAGTCATCATTCAGTCATTTCTTACAGAAAAGGGGTCTACGCGTGAATGTGAGCATAACCAAAATAATGGTCTTTAAAAGAGATGAAACCAGAACAGATGTAAGAGTAACAATAGGTAATGATGTACTAGAGCAAGTGGATGAATTTGTATATCTTGAATGTGGATTTAGTCGAGATGGAAGGTACACCACTGATATAGAGCGAAGAGTGAATGCAGGAAATAGAGTGAACGGAGCGTTGGGGCAACTTCTCGGCAGCCACCACCTCTCTCAGCCAGAAGGCACGTGTAGCAATACATAACGCAGTGCTTGTCCCAACATTACTGTATGGAAGCGAGAGTTGGGTATGCAGAAAAGAGTATGAAAGTAAAATTAATGCAGTCGAAATGCGATCTTTGCGGAGTTAGGCTGACCGACCGCATTCGTAACAACGACGTAAGAGAGCGAGTAGGTATGAAAGAGAGTATTGGTGTAAAGATGCGAAAGGGAATGCTCCGATGGTTCGGACATGTGGAAAGAATGCCAAACGAACGTCTGGTTAAGAAGATATACAATGCGAAAGTGGAAGGGTGTAGGTACCGAGGGAGACCGAGACTAACCTACCTAGACCAGATCAGTCATGTACTGAAGGAAGGTGGAGTCAAGAGTCTCCGAAACCGGCGAGCGTGTATGAAGAGAATTATGAATGTTGAGGAAGCGAGTGAAGTATGCAGAGATAGAGTTCTCTGGCACTCTGTTCTCTCTGCCTACCCTGTAAGGGATATGGCCTGATGATATGTATGTAAGTAGCTAAGTTTAAACCTAAAGAAAAATGAAAGAATTTTGAAAGAAAGTAGTTCATAGAATGATTAAGACGAAGAAAAGAATGAAAGAAAGTAAATAAATGTTGGAATGAGATGGCTTCCTATGTAAGAGAAGTACTGAAGGATATTCTAGGTGAGACGAAAGGTAAAGGAATGACATATACAAGGTAGTGGAGTGATAGTGTACAAAATGTTTTGAAAGAAAAAAATAATGCTTTTAAAGAGGGGAAAATTATGAGTATTGATAACCCGGTGTTGAAAGAGCAAAAAAGGAATAGTCTATTCGGAATGTAAGAAATAAGGTAAGAAAGGTGTCGCAATTGCTAGAGGTAAGTAAGACAATAGACATGCTATACCAAACTATACCAAAGTGATGACTATATATATCAATATCTCGGTAGTCCCAACGGACGTAAAGAATTATACCGTCTACCGAAAGCGAGAGAAAGGAATGTAAGAGATATTGTGCATGTTAAATGTACAAAAAATTGTAATAGAAGAGTTTTAATGAATCATCATCATCATTTCAGCCTATCGCCGTCCACTGCTGGACGTAGGCCTCCCTCATGGTACGCTACAGAGTGCGGTGCTGTGCCGTTTGCATCCATCGACGCCCAGCAACTTTCACTAGATCGTCTGTCCACCTAGTGGGGGGGCGTCCTATACTGCGTCGTCCAGTACATGGTCGCCACTCTAGAACCTTTTTTACCCAGCGGTTGTCGGTTCTTAGAACGATGTGGCCAGCCCATTGCTACTTCAGCGTGCTAATTCTTCGTGTTATGTCGGTTACACCCGTTCTTCTGCGGATTTCCGTATTACGGATTCTATCGCGCAGAGATATCCCGAGCATAACTCGCTCCATAGCACGCTGAGAACTTTGAGCTTGGTTATGAGGCCTACATTTAGGGACTACGTTTCCGTGCCGTAAGTTATCACTGGTAACACACACTGGTCGTAGACGTGTGTTTTCAGACAATGAGGTATGTTGGACGAGAAGATCCTCTTAAGTTTCCCGAACGCTGCCCAACCGAGTTGGATTCGTCGGCTGACCTCTTTCTCGAAATTGGATCTACCTAACTGGACTGTTTGTCCAATGTAAACATAATAATCGACAATTTCGAGAATCGCATTGCCAACTAAGACCGGTACGGGAATGACATGGGCATTTGACATGACTTTCGTCTTGTCCATGTTCATTCGTAACCCCACCAGTTGGGATACCCTGCTGAGATCGTTGAGCATGGTGCCAAGGTCCTCCATGGATTATGCCATAACGACGATATCGTCTGAAAATCGAAGGTGAGTGATGTATTCGCCGTTAATGTTAATACCAAGTCCGGAGCTTGAAGACATCTTCCAGTGCAGTGGTGAACAGTTTCGGAGAGATGACATCTGCCTGTCTCGCGCCTTTCTGCAGCTAGATCGGTTTTGTATTCTTATCCCGGATACGGACTGATATTGTGGCGTTCCTATACAAACACTTCAGCACTTCGATATAACGATGGTCGATTTGGCACCGCTGAAGGGACTGCAGCACCACCCAAGTTTCGACTGAATCAAAGGCTTTCTCATAGTCCACAAATGCTATACACAGAGGCTGATTGTACTCCTCGGTCTTCTGGATAATCTGCCGAAGCGTGAGAATATGGTCTATGGTGCTATAGTCTTTTCGGAAGCCAGCTCGTTCGGGCGGCTGGAAGTCATCAAGCTTGCACGTGAGTCAATTGGTAATGACCCTCGAAAACAACTTGTAGACGTGGCTCAAGAGAGAGATGGGTCTGTAGTTCTTTAGAAGAGCTTTGTCCTCCTTCTTGAAGAACAGCACCACCACACTCCTGGTCCACGACTCTGGAACGTCGCCCCCGAGGTTAACGGAATTAAATAGCTTATGAAGGGCTTTTAAGACCGGCTTACCGCCTGCCTTCAGTAGCTCTGCTGTAATTCCATCATCTCCCGGTGCCTTACCGTTTCGTAGTTGTTCGAGAGCCATTCTGATCTCGCACAAGCCGACAACAGGACTTCGGGATGCTTTATATAACTGTCCATAGAACCTTTCGACCTCTCCCAAGATCTCACTCTGGGATGAAATGACAGTGCCGTCATCGGTCTTCAGCTTAGTCAATTGGCTTTGCCCAATAGACAGATCTTGTGCGAACACTTTTGAGCCACGGTTCCGCTGTATCGCTTCTTTAACATGGAGCGTATTAAGTTGGCGAATATCGCGACGCACAGACCTGGAGATCTGTCTATTCAACTGCCTGTGTTCGGACCAATTGGCTGAAGACTGTACTGTCATTTCTTTTCTCCTCCATCCATGAGCCTGAGAGTCTGGTCAGAAAGTTTTTTAGGTCTATTGGCGCGGTGAGCCTTGAAAAACTTCGACCCAACAGCGTGGACAGTTTCCACGAACCTGTTGTTCATATCGTTCGGAGATTCGCATTCGTCTAGACATTGGAAGCGATTGTGTAGTTCGAGTTGAAAGCTTTCGAGGTTCTGGTATTGGACAGGTGTAGGTCGGAGGGTAGACTTAATCAAGCGTGACCGTTCGACTTTTTTATGGATATTTAACCCTAGAAAGATAATCATATTTTGTAGTACGGAAAAGATACTCATGCGTAAAATTGATGCATGTATTTGAATTAGCTGTAAGTCTTAGTTTATTAGTTTATTTCAATGAATTGTATGTTATTATATACATGTATATTAGAACAATTAATACTGCAGATATTTTTTTTATATTTATTTATTTATATTATTAAAAAAAAAGTTTAAACTTCCTCTTTAAATCAATGAAATTTTATAACACGTACTCTTTCAAATGAAAAGTTATTCTTTATTCTAATATTCAGTTTCTATTTTTGTAGAAAATCAACAGTTAGCTTATCCTATAATTTATGAACATAAAGTTATACAAAAATAAGTTACAAACAGTTTTGGCACATATCAACGAGAGGCCGATGTGGAGACTGGTTGTTCAGTACTGTTTTTCCCTTCTAAGATTTCACTTCCACTTGGCGTCGACTGTTCTTCTTGTACCTCGTTTACAAAACTTTCTTCTGTGTTGCTCTGCACATCATTTTCACTTTCATGGTCCGCTACTTCACCGTCGGTGTCCTCCCACGGAAGCTCGTCGTCACTTTGCCTAAGAGCGTCCATGATATGGTCTTCGTCTAAATTTCTACTCCTCATTATGTTATATATTTGTTTCAATATCTATAAAATTAAAATTATAATATTAGTTATGATATTATGTACTAAAAGATACGAAACCCAATAAAACTGTCATATAAGCCAAAATCATAAAAGTGACGTTAAAGATAATCATGCGTAATTTTAACTCACGTGGTCGCTATATTTCAAAATCGGTGGCACTTACCTTATTGACCCGTATGCTACCTGGCAGCTCCCAGCGACAAATGAGATGTCCTAAATGCACAGCTATGGATTCGCGCTAATTAGAAAGATACAGCAGTTATTCGAAAACGCATGCGTAAATTTTACGCAGACTATCTTTCCAGGGTTATTGTGCCTCGTACAATTCGGTGATCGCACCAGTTTTATTCCTGCTGATCACTGAGACATCATTAAATATATGTCGTTTGTGCGACAAGATGAAGTCTATCTTGTTTTTTGTTGAAACATCGGAGCTATTCCAGGTTCATTTCCTTTGTGGCTGCTTTCTGAAAAAGGAATTCATCATAAAGAGGCTTTCCTTCTCCAGAAATTCAGCCGGTTTCTGGCCCCTCTGGTTTCTCTGTCCATATCCATGTTTCCCCACTCTCAACTCATCATCACTCCTACCTAACTAGGCAAAAGCCTAGTTTCGCGTTAAAGTCTCCCATAACCACCGTGACGTGGGTTTTGGACGCGTATATGGCTTTCGAGATATCCTCGTAAAAGGCCTCCACCTTGTCGTCGGAGTATGCTGAGGTCGGTGCGTATCCTACGTACGTACCTTCAACGAATACTGTTTTGGTAATTCTGAGTATAAGGTATACTACCCTTGTCGACACACTCTCGATCCTCTCCACGTTGCCTACGAGAGACTTACGAACGATAAACCCTATACCGCCTTGCGACGGGTGATCTCCCTCCCGGTAGAAGAGCAAGTTTCCAGACCGGAGGATTATCGTGCCCTCGCCCTCTCTTCGCACTTCTGATAATCCTACAATGTCCCAGATTTTGCTCAATTCCTTTTCCAGCTCGATGACCTTCTCGTCGGTCCTGAGTGTCCGAATGTTGTGTGTTAATAGGGCCAAGGGTCGTTCTGAACGGTAGCCGGATCGCTGCCGGGGATTCTAAGCACCCCCTACTCCATCGCCACCAGGCCCGCTACCACAATGAGACCGTGGGATAGTAGAGCTGCCGTGACTGGGGGCCGTTTTTTTATTTGTGCTTATCATGATGGGGTTTTGCGCCATAATCGCCACGCTTGGCATGCGGGTTGGCGATCGCAGTGTGGTGTTATATGTATCCCAGGAGAGAGCTGCTGACCTCTCTCCTGGTGAAACCCTTAGCCGATTTTTACGACTCCCACGGGCAAGCAAGGGGTGGCGATACTTGTATTCTATCCCGTCGCCACACGGAAATTTAATGAATAATGAAGAAATAAAAGGGCGCTGGAAGAGTTATTTTGAAATTAATGAAAGATGAGAACGTTTGGACTGGTAAAATAGAGAATCTATCGACCAACTTGGGTTTGGTAGAAGAAGTAAGTATAGATGCAGTACAAAAGGCTGTCTAGAGTATGTATAAAAAATAAATAAAAAGAAAGTTGGCACAGTCAGTATACCTGTGGAGGTATGGAAATTTCTGAAATCCGACGGATGGAACTGGCTGACTTTGTTCATCGGCAAGTTGTTGCATGAAGAGTCTATCTCAAACGAAAGGTGTTCCAGTTCTCTGGTGCCTATATTTAAAAGTACAATAATGCAACAACTACCGAGGAATAAAGCTTATGTCACATAGCATGAAGATTTGGGAGAAAATAATAGAGAAAAGAATGAGAGAGCAATGTAGGATAACCCAGAACTAATTTGGTTTTATGCCAGGACTGAATACCACGGACGCAATTTAAGTCTTACACCAACTTATGAAAAAATACCAATGTATACATAAAACCTTGCACATGGTATTCATAGACCTATAGACGGCGTACGATGCAGTTCCCCGGGAAGTTCTGTGGTGGCTTTTGAAGGAACAAGGAATGCCTGGGAAGTATGTAAGATTAGTGAGGGCTATGTATGTATGCAGGAGCGCGAATGAATGTCTGGTATGAAGTCATCGTTACTGACGAATTCAATGTGGCAGTAAGCTTGCTCCAGGGTGCGGCTATAAGCCCTTATCTATTCCTCCTGGTGATGGATACTCTGACATCGAACATACCGAGGGAAGCATCTTGGTGTATGCTGTTTGCAGATGACATTGTTATCGTTGGAGGCCGCAGTTGGGATACAAAGCAAACTGAAAAAATGGCAAGAGAGGTTAGAAAGAGCTGGCCTTAAGATAAGCCGCATCGAAACTGAATATTTGTTCTGTAACTTCAGTGGCTCTTCCCAATACTCTCACATTGTCTTAGATGGGGTATCCCTACCGATCTGCTCTGATTTTAAGTACTTAGACTCGCTTCTCCAAAACGACGGCAATATTGACTGGGAAGTTAGTAGAAGAACGAATGAAGGCTGGATGAAATGGCGACAGGTTTTGGGAACAATATGTGATGCACGGATGCCACGATGAACTTAAGCAGAAATTCTGCAAGTGTCATTAGACCTGTCGTTATGTATGGATCTGAATATTGGGCATGGAAAAAGACGGATGAGAGAAGATCACATGCTACTGAGATGGGTATATTAAGATAGATGTTTGAGATGACAAGATTAGATGAGATAAGAAATGAATATAGTAGGGGAAGTTTGAAAGTAGCACCAGTAATAGAGAAGATTAGGAGCGCAAGATTGTCTTGGTAGAGACATATTGTGATGAAGAGAGATGAAAGGCATGTGACAAGGAGGGTTATCAATATCCTTGTGGATGGTCGTGAAAATCGTGGGAGACCCGGCAAAGAGATGGCTGTATTGTATAAACGAGTATATGTACATGAAAGTTGTGAATGCACAGGTGACAGCTGAAAGAAGTTTGTGGAAGGCAAGAACGTGTTGTACCGACTCCACTTAGCGTGGGATGAGGGCAGGCAAATGATAATAAATGACCTACTTACCCTAAATGACATTCATACATACATACATATCATCACGCCATATCCCTTGCAGGGTAGGCAGAGATGACAGAACACCCTAAATGACGACCTCAAAAAATTATTAAATATGTCTACAGACGATCTACTATAGGCTAATGAAACTACCTCAATATCGCAAACGAAGTGCGGGCAAAAGCTAGTATAATATATTAAAAAAATATGAACATTTGAGTTTTGATAAAAACTAATTATTATATTGCAAATGATAAAATAATTACATGGGATGTTAGTTATCGCATGTAATCGACTCATAAACATTGACCCAATTATTTTTCGAACAATACCTGTTTTGTATTGAATTCTGTATTTCTAATTATCATGACGTTACATATCAAATGTTATATATTTTTATGACTGCTCAACAACTATTGCTTTTGCATTTTTATAATTTTATTTATAGACATTATGCACTCACTGACCCTATAACTTTGCCACAAGGGGACGCAATTTGTCGATTTATATTCTTGACACAAGGTGTACTCTCGTGAGACTCAGAACTACATTTTTATTCGGTCATATAGTACCTATATAAAATTTAGTTTCACTAAATAAATAAAAAGGACAAGAGAATTTAGAAAAAAAAAGAGATTTCGAAAGTTTAGCTCGTAAAATAACTGTGCCTGTAATTCTGCTGTGATAAATTTCCCTTTGGACATTTCGTAGGTACCTACTGTGATTCATTTTATCGTATTCGTTGATATTTTTAATCACTATTCTACTTCTAACTATGGCTATCTATACATATATCAAATGCACATATGGACGCGCTTTGTACGTTAATTACCTGAAACTCAATCGCATCACCTAACCATAAGCCTCGGTCGCACATTATACATAAAATGTTATTTAACTATTATTGTGAATGAAATCTATACTATAAATACCCACGGTGTCTCGCAGTCTTACGGGGGTTTAGCTTATAAAATAAAATATAGAAGACCACCATCATATTATTCAAATTTAGTAGGAATAAGTAAGCCGTCTTTTAAAAGTTATTAAATAGTATTATGTCCTCTTTCCCGTTTTCTTGCCGGATCTTTCTCAGGTGAAACGCGTTTCGATCCAAGTTTAATAGATTTGCTAGTTTTTAAATTAGTAAATTGTGATAATATAATAATTATCATAAATTTATTATTTAATAATAACTAACCATAATCAATATTGTTTTTTATATAGACTCATTCTCTTTTTGTACTAGGAATGAATTTGGTATCAAAAATATTGGATCAAAATTTAATAACTAGATATAAATCTTACAGAGATTTACAAAGGTAACTTGTTGGACATGAGATACCTAGTGCGGTACTCCGGACGGACCAGCATGCAACTTTAGACAGAAAACTGCCAACAGTGCTTGATTATTTATAAAAACTTGATTACGAGCGAAAAATTATTGTCCCACATGGGATTCGAACCCACGCCTATTGGAAATCCATTCCAATCATGCTACCCGACAATTTTCACACATTATACACATATTGTGTAAACATTGTCAGATAGATGGCAAACGTCTCCTTTAAAGACGAAAATATAATACGAGCCGAAAATTGAATGTCATATTACAGCTCACGTTGGTGTAAGCGGTGGCACGATAGGAACAGATTTCCAATAAGTGTGGGTTAGAATCCCATATGTCACAATATTTTTTCGCTCGTAATCAAGATTTTGGAAACTATTAAATTAATTGATACAATATACATTAATTGTATTGATACAAATTAATAACCAGCTATACAAGTTTATTTGTGAGTACCAAATTTTGTTATTTTTATAAAAAAAAAACGATAAATTCTGTTTTGTTAAGCTAATGCTTATTTTCCCTATTTAAATAGCAAATAATGCTCACTAGACGTAAAGGGAATAGAACGGCCGTATCTCTGCTCACTACATAAATCAAATATAAATAAAGGACCTCATAAGCTGTCAACGTAATGCCATTCAAGCCAACCCAGGGTGCGTAATATCGTCGAATAAATCACGTTCAGCTAAAATATGCCTCAATACCCACTGTTGAATATGAAATCACTTTCAACCATTTAGTTTGAAAATATCTAATTCAGAAAAAGGAAAGAGTAACGTTACAATATAAAGAAATTTAAGTAGTTATCTGATTGACCGAGTGGTTTAAGAATTCAACTACATTTTAATACATAGGTTTTAGGTTCGAACCTACATTTCGTCGTAAAACCCGCTAATGTGTTTTCATATTTTTCATTTCAGCTCATAAATGTTTGGCTCAAGCGTCCTCCATAATGAGAGGGAAATTGACCTACTTTACCACGCTGGACAGACGTGTAGGTATAGGGTCTTTGTTTTGAGTTTTCCTTATCTTGCATAGATGTTATATGCATTTTATATCCCTTAGGCCCGGGCCACACGGCGCAGCGTCGCACCACACCGCATTACTCGCCACTGCACTGGCGGCCACATGAGCAATGCAGCATCGCAACGTTCCTACGGCACGGCGCCGGCGCCGCTGCGGCACCTCAACACACTTGGCTTGCCCAGTTGACAACAGTCTACAATAAACAATGGATCGACTCTTCCCTACTCCGTACAAACAACTGAGCGGCGCTGGTACGGCACCGCACTGCTTGCACCCTCCCCGCCTCGTCTTCCTCGCGCCGTTGTCCGGTGCGGCTGCGGTGCGGCGCCGGAATGGGACCGGACACGCCGTGTGGAATTCCATACATTTTATTATATAGGAAACCGATGCGGCACAGCTCAGGCATCGTGTCGGAGCCGCACCGTGTGGCTCGGCCCTTGGTTGTCTCTTACGATCACCCACGAGTAAGATAGGTGGAGAGTGAATTGTATTATTACTCCGTCACCACACGAAATGAGTACATTACCTAGAATTTTTAAACGACATAGTTAGAGTCTGACTTCAACTTGCTCGACTATCTGGAGCGAGAAAAGGACAGTATGGTGCATCCTAACTCTCGATATTACCCTTCTCACCTATTGAATGGCTACTGAACCAATTGTTTGACAAGCACGATACCATCTAATAAAAAAAAAAAAATCTGTATTATAATAAATATCGTATTTTATGGAAGAACAGGGTGTTGTCTGTAGGCGTAAATGGACTGGTCGTCTGGTGTGTCACATTCTTGAAGAAAATCGACGTCTAAGTAATAGCAATTTGCCTCTGCATTACATTCAGTAATAAAGTAAGCTGAAGGTTTCCTATCCTCATTCTATTACCACCAACCTCTTCTCTGTTACAATAGGCTGCGATTTCGCTGTGCTCTTAATATTGCTGAAGTCCATGAGCGGCAGTTATCATTCACAATCATGCGGGTTGTTTGCTCATCTTCCACTTGAAGACAATAGAAAAAGTAATTAAATTACTACATGCCATGCTCAACAATGGAACGTATTTAGAAGTAGAACAAGAAAAAAGATGATGTTACATTCATCCAACAAACAATAAAATATAAATCGTTTATTAAAAATACAAACAAATTTGCTTAAGAGTTTTAACTCGTATATTTTAATAAATTTCATCGAAGAGATGAAGCGATAAAATCAAATTAAATCCATTCTATAAGAGAGTAATGTAAGACTCCCCAGGCGAGATCAAATTTCTTAGCAGAAACAACACAATCTTATATCTATTTTAATGGGCATTCAATATATTTTAACCGGCATGTAAATCCTGTATCTATGAAATTACTATAATAATTTTCTATATTCCGTCTTGTAATTGCATTATAATGCCATAGACTAACCTTTTTACTCCATTGTTCTAGTAAAAGATGATAAAGGTATGTTATTTAACAGTGGTAGAGGCGAGTGGACCGGTCCGTTAACGGGTAGTACCACACTGTAAATAGTGTTTCCCTACGCCTATCAAAATAGTAAGCTCAATAATCAAGGCAATTGCTAACATACTTTAATAAAGTTTGATTTCAATAGTAGCACGTTTATATGGTAAGAAAAACGTAAATAATTTCTTAATAATTGTAATAAATACACGTTCTTACTTATAAGAATAGAAATTGATTGAACTCTATACTTACATATTGTGTAGTACATTTATGGGTTTTGATGTACCTATAAAAACGTCAACTTTGTTTCATTCCCTTATTTTTTTTCTGTTGAAATCGATATATAATCGACTCTTATTACAGTTATTACCGACTATGAAATTTGTACTACCATTTGTAAATACAGTCAACAAGGGTGCATAAGTTAGTTGAAGTATGTCTGATTGGTAGTGCCATGCATTGTAACTGTAGCATATACATTTATAGGTACGTTGTCATCATCATTCATCATCATCATTTCAGCTCATATATGTCCCACTGTTGGACTCGAGCATCCTCCATAGTGGGAGGAAAATTGACCTACTATACCACGTTGGTCAAACGTGTTGGTATAGGGTTTTGTTTCGAGTTTTCCATCTCTTGCATAGATGTTATATGCGTTTTATATCCCTTAGTCGTCTCGTACTATCACCCACAGATATGGTGTGGTTATTTTATTCTTACTCCGTCACCACAAGGAATAGTGTAACGTGTGTTATACGTTGTAACTGTAGCATATACATTTACATACATACATACATATCATCACGTCATATCCCTTGCAGGGTAGGCAGAGAGAACAGAGTACCAGAGAACTCTATCCTTGCATACTTCACTTGCTTCTTCAACATTCATAATTCTCTTCATACACGCTCGCCGGTTTCGGAGACTCTTGACTCCACCTTCTTTCAGTACGTGACCAATCTGGTCTAGGTAGATAAGTCTCGGTCTCCCCCGGTACCTACATCCTTCCACTTTCGCATTGTATATGTTCTTAACCAGACGTTCGTTCGGCATTCTTTCCACATGTCCGAACCATCGGAGCATTCCCTTTCACATCCTTACACCAAGACTCTCTTTCATACCTACTCGCTCTCTTACGTCGTCGTTGCGAATGCGGTCGGTCAGACTAACTCCACAGATTTGCCGTAGAGATCGCATTTCG
Organism: Lymantria monacha; assembly: GCA_905163515.2. Taxonomy (NCBI): domain Eukaryota; kingdom Metazoa; phylum Arthropoda; class Insecta; order Lepidoptera; family Erebidae; genus Lymantria; species Lymantria monacha. The sequence goes on from LR991088.1 coordinate 13,299,590, forward strand.
ACCACATTAATTTTTTTAAATTTACTGAAATTTTAGCATTTAATATGCTTAATTTATAAAATCCGATTACGAAATGAAAAATTGATGTCGCAAGCGGGATTCGAACCCGCGCCTATTGGGATTCCGGCCCAATCGTGCTGCCACTACACTACCGCGACCAATTGTAGGACATGCAAATTTTCATCTCGTATTGTATTTACGTCTTAAGGTGACGGTGTGCTATCTACCCGACAATGTTTACACAATGTTATAGGCTTAATACTTCAAACTTTACAGTTAGAATTGTATTAAACGATGACACAACCTTGTTATTTAAATTTACTGAAATTTTAGCATTTAATATGCTTAATTTATAAAATCCGATTACGAAATGAAAAATTGATGTCGCAAGCGGGATTCGAACCCGCGCCTATTGGGATTCCGGCCCAATCGTGCTGCCACTACACTACCGCGACCAATTGTAGGACATGCAAATTTTCATCTCGTATTGTATTTACGTCTTAAGGTGACGGTGTGCTATCTACCCGACAATGTTTACACAATGTTATAGGCTTAATACTTCAAACTTTACAGTTAGAATTGTATTAAACGATGACACAACCTTGTTATTTAAATTTACTGAAATTTTAGCATTTAATATGCTTAATTTATAAAATCCGATTACGAAATGAAAAATTGATGTCGCAAGCGGGATTCGAACCCGCGCCTATTGGGATTCCGGCCCAATCGTGCTGCCACTACACTACCGCGACCAATTGTAGGACATGCAAATTTTCATCTCGTATTGTATTTACGTCTTAAGGTGACGGTGTGCTATCTACCCGACAATCGTCGCGGTAGTGTAGTGGCAGCACGATTGGGCCGGAATCCCAATAGGCGCGGGTTCGAATCCCGCTTGCGACATCAATTTTTCATTTCGTAATCGGATTTTATAAATTAAGCATATTAAATGCTAAAATTTCAGTAAATTTAAATAACAAGGTTGTGTCATCGTTTAATACAATTCTAACTGTAAAGTTTGAAGTATTAAGCCTATAACATTGTGTAAACATTGTCGGGTAGATAGCACACCGTCACCTTAAGACGTAAATACAATACGAGATGAAAATTTGCATGTCCTACAATTGGTCGCGGTAGTGTAGTGGCAGCACGATTGGGCCGGAATCCCAATAGGCGCGGGTTCGAATCCCGCTTGCGACATCAATTTTTCATTTCGTAATCGGATTTTATAAATTAAGCATATTAAATGCTAAAATTTCAGTAAATTTAAATAACAAGGTTGTGTCATCGTTTAATACAATTCTAACTGTAAAGTTTGAAGTATTAAGCCTATAACATTGTGTAAACATTGTCGGGTAGATAGCACACCGTCACCTTAAGACGTAAATACAATACGAGATGAAAATTTGCATGTCCTACAATTGGTCGCGGTAGTGTAGTGGCAGCACGATTGGGCCGGAATCCCAATAGGCGCGGGTTCGAATCCCGCTTGCGACATCAATTTTTCATTTCGTAATCGGATTTTATAAATTAAGCATATTAAATGCTAAAATTTCAGTAAATTTAAATAACAAGGTTGTGTCATCGTTTAATACAATTCTAACTGTAAAGTTTGAAGTATTAAGCCTATAACATTGTGTAAACATTGTCGGGTAGATAGCACACCGTCACCTTAAGACGTAAATACAATACGAGATGAAAATTTGCATGTCCTACAATTGGTCGCGGTAGTGTAGTGGCAGCACGATTGGGCCGGAATCCCAATAGGCGCGGGTTCGAATCCCGCTTGCGACATCAATTTTTCATTTCGTAATCGGATTTTATAAATTAAGCATATTAAATGCTAAAATTTCAGTAAATTTAAATAACAAGGTTGTGTCATCGTTTAATACAATTCTAACTGTAAAGTTTGAAGTATTAAGCCTATAACATTGTGTAAACATTGTCGGGTAGATAGCACACCGTCACCTTAAGACGTAAATACAATACGAGATGAAAATTTGCATGTCCTACAATTGGTCGCGGTAGTGTAGTGGCAGCACGATTGGGCCGGAATCCCAATAGGCGCGGGTTCGAATCCCGCTTGCGACATCAATTTTTCATTTCGTAATCGGATTTTATAAATTAAGCATATTAAATGCTAAAATTTCAGTAAATTTAAATAACAAGGTTGTGTCATCGTTTAATACAATTCTAACTGTAAAGTTTGAAGTATTAAGCCTATAACATTGTGTAAACATTGTCGGGTAGATAGCACACCGTCACCTTAAGACGTAAATACAATACGAGATGAAAATTTGCATGTCCTACAATTGGTCGCGGTAGTGTAGTGGCAGCACGATTGGGCCGGAATCCCAATAGGCGCGGGTTCGAATCCCGCTTGCGACATCAATTTTTCATTTCGTAATCGGATTTTATAAATTAAGCATATTAAATGCTAAAATTTCAGTAAATTTAAATAACAAGGTTGTGTCATCGTTTAATACAATTCTAACTGTAAAGTTTGAAGTATTAAGCCTATAACATTGTGTAAACATTGTCGGGTAGATAGCACACCGTCACCTTAAGACGTAAATACAATACGAGATGAAAATTTGCATGTCCTACAATTGGTCGCGGTAGTGTAGTGGCAGCACGATTGGGCCGGAATCCCAATAGGCGCGGGTTCGAATCCCGCTTGCGACATCAATTTTTCATTTCGTAATCGGATTTTATAAATTAAGCATATTAAATGCTAAAATTTCAGTAAATTTAAATAACAAGGTTGTGTCATCGTTTAATACAATTCTAACTGTAAAGTTTGAAGTATTAAGCCTATAACATTGTGTAAACATTGTCGGGTAGATAGCACACCGTCACCTTAAGACGTAAATACAATACGAGATGAAAATTTGCATGTCCTACAATTGGTCGCGGTAGTGTAGTGGCAGCACGATTGGGCCGGAATCCCAATAGGCGCGGGTTCGAATCCCGCTTGCGACATCAATTTTTCATTTCGTAATCGGATTTTATAAATTAAGCATATTAAATGCTAAAATTTCAGTAAATTTAAATAACAAGGTTGTGTCATCGTTTAATACAATTCTAACTGTAAAGTTTGAAGTATTAAGCCTATAACATTGTGTAAACATTGTCGGGTAGATAGCACACCGTCACCTTAAGACGTAAATACAATACGAGATGAAAATTTGCATGTCCTACAATTGGTCGCGGTAGTGTAGTGGCAGCACGATTGGGCCGGAATCCCAATAGGCGCGGGTTCGAATCCCGCTTGCGACATCAATTTTTCATTTCGTAATCGGATTTTACACATTAATTTTGCTTTCATGCTCTTTTCTGCATACCCAACTCTCACTTCCATATATTAATGTTGGGACAAGCACTGCGTTATGTATTCCTACACGTGCCTTCGCGCTGAGGTGGTGGCTACCGAGAAGTTGTCCCAACGCTCCGTTCACTCTATTTCCTGCATTCACTCTTCGCTCTATATAAGTGGTGTACCTTCCATCTCGGCTAAAGCCACATCCAAGATATACAAATTCATCCACTTGCTCTAGTACATCATTACCTATTTTAACTCTTACATCTGTTCTGGCTTCATCTCTTTCAAAGACCATTATTTTGGTTTTGCTCACATTCACGCGTAGACCCCTTTTCTTATAATCTTCTGTCATTGTGTCGACTAGGGTCTGCAGGTCAGTCGCTGACTGTGGCAGCAGGACTGCATCATCTGCATAGAGCGGAGCACTGACCACTGAGTCGCCCATCTGGACTCCCGCATTCATATCGTGCAACCTTTGGAGACATTTATCCAGATATATGATAAATAGCCTGGCTGACAGAACGCACCCCTGCTTAACGGCGATATTGACGTCAAACCAAGGCGACATTCCATCATCCAGCCGCACACAGGCTCTACAGCCCCATGTAACTGGACTGCACAACCTGTAGCAGTTTACCGTTAATACCATACTCCGGTAAAATGTCCCAAAGTTCCTTTCGTACAACCGTGTCAAATACTCTCTCCAGATCCACAAAACTGCAGAAAACCCTCTGACCTAGAGCTAGATGCTTCTCCACAATGTTGCGCAGAGAGAACACTTGATCCATGCATCCCCTTCTACTCCTGAAACCTCCTTGTGTCTCACACAGTAAACCATCGGACACCATCCTCATTCTCCTTTCAATAATTTTACCGTACACTTTTGCTGCCAAACTGGTCAAGGTTATGGCTATGTAAGCAATATATACATTTATAGAATAGAATAATTATTTTATTTGTTTTAACATAGTATACATGTAAATGCAAGATATCAAATAGTGTACAATGGTCCTGTCATGTTCAGCTTCATGCTAAGGCGTACAAATTTGAGAGGAAGCGCTAACAGTCATTACATTAGTAGGTACTAAATTACATTAAAATTTAAATACAATTAAAACCCATACTCCATTAAATTCAAACTGTGTCAATACTTGTAACAATGTCAAATATGGAAATTGAATTAAAATTTATCACTGGAATAATGTCAAGTATATAAATTGAATTAAAATTAATAATTTGAATACAGTCAAATATATAAATTAAATCAAAATTAAGCACTTAATAATGTCAAATATATAAATTGGATTAAAATTAATTATAAAGTAAAAAATAGTCAATAATATTCATATATATATATATATATATATATATATATATATATATATATATATACCTCTGGATAATCCGCATGGTGACGGTGGGAGTAAGAATACAATTCATCACCCACTACCTTACCTGTAGGTGATTGTAAGAGATGACTAAAGGATGAAAACGCAAGTAATATCTATGCAAGAGAAGCATAACTTGAAACAAAACCCTATACCAACACGTTTAACCAGCGTGGTATAGTAAGTAAATTTCCCTTCCATTACAGAGTAGGCTCGAGCCCAACAATGGGGCATATATATGAGCTGAGATAATGATGATAGCTCTGAGTCAGGCTTCGATTCGGCGTAAATTGTAACGTAGGTAGATACCACACTCCGATGACGGACGATCGCGGGCGGGCGATCGTGGAGTGGGCGGCGTCACTGGGCCTCTGTGTCCTAAACAGAGGCTCAGTGAACACGTGTGTGCGACAGCAGGGTGGGTCGATAGTGGACTTGTCGTTCGCTAGCCCCGCTGTCGCACCACGAGTGAGGAACTGGCGTGTCCTGGAGGAGGCGGAGACCCTGTCGGATCACCGATACATCCGGATGGAGGTCTCCCCTCTCCGGGACCCCAGCAGGGGTCACAGGGCGGACCGGGCTCCCGCATTGCCGCGGTGGGCTGTGGGGCGGCTGGATAGGGACCTACTGGCGGAGGCGGCCATCGTGAACACGTGGCTGTTCTCACCACCCCCAGCGGACGGAGTGGACGATGAGGCAGTCCGCATCCGCAGTGCGCTAACGCAAGTCTGCGATGCGGCCATGCCCAGGGTGCGGCGTCTACCTCCGAGGCAGGGGGTCTACTGGTGGTCCCCAAGACTGGCGGACCTTCGTGCGGCGTGCATTAGTGCCCGAAGATTCTACACCCGCAGTCGGCGGCGTCGCCGCAATGTTGAGCGGGAGGGCTAGCTTTACTAGGCGTATCGCAGTGCGCGTACCGCCTTTCGGCTGGCCATCCGGTCCGCTAAGGACGCAAGTTGGCAGGAGATGCTGGACGGTCTCGACCGTGATCCCTGGGGTCGCCCGTATCGCGCGTCGCTGAATAAGCTTCGCGCGCAGGGCACCCCCCCCTCACCGAGACCCTCCAGCCCGACCTCCTTCGTAGAATGGTCGAGGAGCTGTTCCCGCGGCAGTCGGAGCACACGCCCCCGGTCATGGCTTCGCCAGATCACGACCGGGAGGCCGTCGAGAGTGTTCCGCCCGTGACGGAGTCGGAAATGGGGGCAGCCGTGGCGAAGATTCGTTCCGCCACCACGGCCCCCGGCCCGGACGGAGTCCCAGTCCGTGTGTTGACGTTGCTCCTCGAGCATCTCGAACCTCGCCTCAGGCGACTGTTCAACGCTTGTGTGACGTCTGGACAGTTCCCTGAGTGCTGGAAGGAAGGGAGGTTGGTTCTCCTGCCAAAGCCGGGACGGCCCCCGGATTCGCCGTCGGCCTACAGGCCCATTGTGCTTCTGGATGATGTGGGTAAGCTGCTGGAGCGTGTCCTCGCTGCCCGCATCGTCCGGCACCTGGAGGAGATGGGGCCCGATCTGTCGGACGCTCAATTTGTGTTTCGGAGGGGGCGTTCGACCATCGGGGCCCTGCAACGCCTGAGGCAGATGGCCGCGGAGGTTGTCGCCGGCAAAGGAGTGCTGTTGGCGGTGTCGTTGGACATCGCCAACGCCTTCAATAGTCTGCCATTCAGCTGCATTAGGGAGGCGCTCCGGTTCCATGGAGTGCCTCTGTACCTCAGGTGGCTGGTGGCAGACTATTTGGAGGGGCGCAGTGTTCTCTACGCGAGCCCCGCAGGGGACATTGTGCGGACGCCCATGTCGTGCGGTGTTCCGCAGGGGTCGGTTCTGGAGGTGCTTACCGGACACGGGGTCTTCGGTAAGTACCTGCACAGAATTGGGAGAGAAGAGGCCCCAGGGTGCCATGAGTGTGGCGCGCCAGTGGACGATGCGCGCCACACACTGGAGGTATGCCCCGCCTGGGGGCCTCAACGCCACGTCCTGTCGGCGGTCATTGGAGGGGACCTGTCGCTGTCGACCGTCATCTCGAAGATGCTCGATAGCGACGGGTGCTGGTCGTCGATGGCCTCCTTTTGCGAGGAGGTCATCTCTACAAAAGAGGCGGCGGAGCGGGGACGCGAGGCAATTGCGTCTGCAAATTCGCTCCGCCGCCGGCGGCCAGGGCGGAGGAGGCGTCGATATGCGCACCTCCTCCCACCGCCTTGAATGACGACGGGGCGTGGGCCAATGGCCAAGCGTTGGGGTGCCGGGGATTGAATGTCAGTAGACGATCTCTCTGGCACCCCGTAAAAGCGCGGAAGGGGCCGCTGTGGTTTTAGTGGGTATTCCGGTCAGGCAGCTGGCCGGTGAGTCCCACACTCCCCCTCGCCTGTCACCGGCGGGGGATAGCGCGGAAATGCGTTTCCACAGCGTGAAAAAAAAAAAAAAAAAAAAAAAAAAAAAAAAAAAAAAAAGGGGTCGGTTCTGGGGCCGACTCTGTGGGACATCGGGTACGACTGGGCGTTGAGAGGGAGTCTCCTCCCGGGCTGAGCGTTATTTGCTATGCTGACGACACGCTCGTCACAGCCCGGGGCAGGACATTCGAAGAGGCGGCGAGCCTGGCCACTCTCGGCACCGAGGAGATGGTCAGGCGAGTCGAGGCGCTGGGGCTCAGGGTGGCCCTAAACAAGACGGAGGCCCTGCTATTCCATGGGCCCCGTGTGAGGCTGCCCATCGGCGCCTCGTTAGTCGTCAACTCCATCCACATCAGTATCCAGGCCCATATGAGGTACTTGGGTCTGGTGCTCGACGGGCGATGGTGGTTCCGGGAGCATTTTCGCCAAATTGCTCCCCGGCTGGTCGGCGCGGCGTCCGCCCTTTCTCGGCTCATGCCGAATGTGGGCGGACCCAGTTTCGAGGGCCAACGGCTGTATGCGGGGGTGATCCGCTCAATGGCCATGTACGGCGCACCCGTGTGGGCGAGGGCTCTGAACGCCCAGCTCAGGGCGGTGCTGTGGAGGCCACAGCGAGCCATGGCGGTCAGAGCCATTCGCGGGTACCGCACGGTGTCGACAGAGGCGGCGTGCCTATTGGCCGGGACACCCCCGTGGGACCTAGAGGCGGAGATGCTCTCCGACCTCTACCGGCGGGTTACCTCAATGCGCAAAGAGGGTGGCTCCCCATCGTTTAACGAGATAGCCACCTGTCGCGAGGACGCCCGCCGAGAAGTCATCGCCCGTTGGGCTACGCGGCTGGAGAGGCCTAGACACGGTGTCACTACCGTCGAGGCCCTCCGACCCGTACTGATGGAATGGATGGAGCGGCGGCACGGGGTCCTCACCTTCCGACTGGTGCAGGTGTTAACGGGGCACGGGTGTTTCGGGAAGTACCTGCATACGGTCGTGTACAGGGAATGGACTCCGGGCTGCCATCATTGCAGTAGTGACGAGGACACGGCGCAACATACGCTCGAGGAATGCTCGGGCTGGGACGGGCAGCGCCGCGACCTCGTCGCTATTATCGGTGCCGACCTGACGCTGCCGGCTGTCGCGAGGGCGATGATCGACAGTGTCAGGAATTGGGACGCGGTCGCCGCCTTCTGCGAGGCTGTCATCTCGCAGAAGGAGGCGGCGGAACGGGCCCGGGAGGATTCCCGTGCGCCTGCTGCGATTCGCGCCTGATGCCGCCCTAACCGAGGCTTCGGGTGATCGGACCGGGGAATTGTCCGGTCACCCGACGCGAGGCCCCCGCGTGAGGACGACGCCTCGACGGCGAAATCTGTCGGGGCGTCGACAGGAGAGGAGCCCGAGAGGGCATACCGCCGAGCGGGCCACCGAAGACAAAGATCGGGTACCAGTGGCCTGCTCGCACAGCGAAGAAGAGGTGCTTGCAGGGTGGGTCAATGGGGTTGCGCGCCGCCTCTTCCGTCACCCCGGACCGATTTGGCTGGGTGCGATGTCCATGGCCCACCACAAAAAAAAAAAAAAAAAAGGTAGATACCACACTGAATTTTAAATTTTCTAAACTCTCTCAGTGTTCCTAAGTAGCCTCCTTCTCCCATCGCCTAGCGAGATAGCCACCTAGCGCGAGGACGCCCTCCGAGACACCATTGTCCGTTGGGTTACGTGGCTGGAGAAGCCTAGGCACGGTGTTGTTACCATTGAGGCCCTCCGGCCCGTACTGATGGAGTGGATGGAGCGGCGGCACGGAGTCCTCTCTTTCCGGCTGGTGCAGGTATTGACGGGGCACGGTTGCTTTGGCATATACCTGCACACGGTCGTAAGGAAGGAGTCGACTCCGTCCTGCCAACAGTGAGGCACTGACGTGAACATGGCGTAGCATACGCTCGAGGTCTGTACGAGCTGGGACCGGTAGCGCCGTGACCTTGTCGCTGTCATCGGTGCCGACCTGACGCTGCCGGCTGTCGTGAAAGCGATGTTCGACAGCGTGTGGAATGAGACGCGGTCACCGCCTTCTGCGAGGCTGTCATCTCGCAGAAGGAGACGGCGGATCGAGCCCGGGACATTTTCCTGGGCTTGGACCGCCGCCGGCGCCTTGGGCGGCGCAGGCGCGAATACCTGCGCCTCAAGCCGCCTTAACCGAGGCTTCGGGTGATCGGACCGGGGAATAGACCGGTCACCCGACGCGAACCCACCGTGTGAGGACGACACTCCGATGGCGAAGCTATCGGGGCGTTGACTCGAGCGGAACCCGCGAGGGTAAACCGCACGGCGGGCCACCGAAGACAAAGATCGGGTACTGGTGGCCCGCTGGCACGGCGAAGAGAGGAGTTTGCATGGTGGGTCTATGGGGTCACGCGACGTCTCTTCTATCACCCCGGACCGATCTGGTGGGGCGAGACGCATCCATAGTCCACCGCAAAAAAAAAAATGTAGCCTCCTTCCCGGGTTGGGCGTACATACGACGACACGCTGGTTACGATCCAAGGTGGGGTGCTAGAGAAGGTGGTAGTCAGACGATGAAGCTTAGGGTAGCCATATATAAGACGGAGGCCCTTGTATTCCATAAATAGTGTTTTCAATATTGGTAGGACCACGCTGTTCTCTCCGTCTATAGCCGCAAGCCGGTCCGTCCGGGGTAGTACTATACTCTCGCAGGAGATCGACGTCTGAGTAATGGTAAACCGCTATCGCACTTCGTTCGGTGTGTGAGAGAGCCGGAAGCCCAACTGGGTGGGTTTGGGGTTCATATTGGTAGACAGCGGCTTAGCTATACTCTTGATATTGCAAAGGTCCATGGGTGGCATTGACACTGAACATTAGGTGTGCTGCTTGCTCGTTTGCTACCACAAGAAATAAATAAAAAAAACGCCACAATACTCAACCCGTCGGTGCCTCAATCACCGTCAATTTGATCCCTATCAGCATCCGTTGCTCGCCAGAATTTACTGGCGTTTGTCAGCGACGCTGGAGGCTACAATATCTCGCCAAGAGAGTTGGCTCAACTAATAATGAGTTTTTTAATTGCTTTTTATTAATAGTGGTAACCAGTAAACTATCGTATATTCAGCACCGAATAAAATAAAGAAAGCAATTATAAAAACAAATTGTTTATTTGGCTATATCAATATTTTCATTTATTATATAATAGCTTTTCAATAATTCCAATACAATACCCAAAAGTAGCTAATGCTGTATTATCGACTATAATCTTTAGTATTGGACGACAATAATAGTCGCAATGAAAGAGTAGTGGATAGAAAACGGATTGTGTATGGTTAAAACAAATGTATGATGTCAGGAGGGCATAGTCCGGAGCGTGCTCGTCGCGTCCCCTGCCAGTCTAGTTAGACTGCTCATCCGGCTCGAACGCGTACCGCAGTGCGGGTTAGGGCGTCCCCCGGAGGTGACGCGTACCGACCCGCCCCCGTCGGCACGAACATCGGCAAATGCGGCGATGGGGGCCGCCTTCCATCACGCCTTGCCCAGTCAGAGTCAGGCGAGTCGAGGAGAGCAGAGTTCCGGGTGGGCACGTAGAATGTAAGAGGTTGTGTGGAAGGTTGCACGAGCTGATAACCGTCATGGTTGACAAACAGAGGACGTACTTGGTCCATTTGGTGATAAGAGAGTGAACGACGCAAGTAGGCTGATAGCGGATGTATGCATGGAGAGAAGCCTTATTGTGTCAAACATATTTTTCCAACATAAGGACATCCATATGTTTACATGGAGAAGGAATGAACAGAAAAGTATAATAGATTTAATTTTGGTAGACAGTCGCCTCCGAAGCAAAATATTGGACGCAAGAGCATACAGGGGCCCCACAGTCGATACGGACTACTATCTCGTTATTGTGAGATTTAGTAGTCTGTTCAGAAAGTGGAAGCACTGGCGAGAGAGTGTCCACTTCGGAGGGTTTGAAAGAATAAAGGTTGAACGGTTGCAAGAAGAGTGTGTAAGAGAAAAGTATGCAGAGGGTGTCCGAGAACGGCTAACGATGGCAAGCCAGCCGCAATCGGACATAGAAGAATGCAGGAGAATATTGAAAGAGAGTATGGTAGATACAGCGAAAGAAATATGTGGAAGTTCAAAGAAGCATAGAAAAACAAATGGTGATGCACGGTGGGATGCGGAAGTGGAAGCTTCCGTAGAGCAAAAGAAGAAAGCGTGGCTGGACTATGTCACTTCTTTGAATCTGAATGACAGTATGACTAAACAGAAGAAAGAAATATATCGGTAAAGTAAGAATGACACCAAGGCCTTAGTGAAAGAGAAACGTGATAGAGCAAATATGCGTGCAGAAGATAGGCTGACTAAAAACTTTGAGGGTAACACCAAACTCTTTTGGAGGGAGGTGAAGAAGTTTCGTTGTGGTTGGTCAGCCTTCAGAATAAATAAAATAAGGTCTAAAGATGGAGACATTCTTACACAAACACAAGACGTGTTAAGCCGATGGAATGAATATTTTGGCGATATATTTGCGGATACTCGAGTTGGCGCCGGTGTCGCATATGGTTTAGTAGCTCAACATTCAGCACCGGCGTCCTTCGATGGCATCAGTATGGATGAAGTTGAATGGGCGATAAGAAGTTTGAAAAATGGTAAGGCAGCGGGCATTGATAGGGTGTCTGCCGAGATGATCAAGTTTGGTGGCTTCTGTGTCTGGAAGGCGTTCCTGTTGCTCCTCAATTTATGTTGGAGCTCGGGAATGGTTCCCAGGGACTGGAATTGCATAATCATCGTGCCTTTCTTTAAAACAAGGGTTCACGTTATGACTCCCCAAATTACAGGGCCATAAGCTTGACCAGTTTGGCAGCAAAAGTGTACGGTAAAATTATTGAAAGGAGGATGAGGATGATGTCCGATGGTTTACTGTGTGAGATACAAGGAGGTTTTAGGAGTGAAAGGGAAAGCATGGATTAAGTGTTCTCCCTGCGCAACATTGTGGAGAAGCATCTAGCTCTAGGTCAGAGGGTCATCTGCAGTTTTGTGGATCTGGAGAGACCATTTGACACGGTTGTACGAAAGGAACTTTGGGACATTTTACCGGAGTATGGTATTAATGGTAAACTGCTACAGACTGTGAAGTCCAGTTACATGGGCTGTAGAGCCTGTGTGCGGCTGGATGATGGAATGTCACCTTGGTTTGACGTCAATATCGGCGTTAAGCAGGGGTGCGTTCAGTCAGTCAGGCTGTTTATCATATATCTGGATAAATGTCTCCAAAGGTTGAACGATATGAATGTGGGAGTCCAGATGGGCGACTCAGTGGTCACTGCTCTGCTTTATGCAGATGATGCAGTCCTGCTGGCACAGTCAGCGACTGACCTGCAGACCCTAGTCGACACAATGACAGAAGATTGTAAGAAAAGGGGTCTACGCGTGAATGTGAGCAAAACCCAAATAATATCTTTGAAAGAGGTGAAGCCAGAACAGATGTAAGAGTAACAATAGGTAGTGATGTACTAGACCAAGTGGATGAATTTGTATATCTTGGATGTGGATTTAGCCGAGATGGAAGGTACACCACTGATATAGAGCGAAGAGTGAATGCGGGAAATATAGTGAACGGAGCGTTGGGGCAACTTCTCGGTAGCCACCACCTCAGCCAGAAGGCATGTGTGGCAATACATAATGCAGTGCTTGTCCCAACATTACTGTATGGAAGCAAGAGTTGGGTATGCATAAAAGAGCATGAAAGTAAAATTAATGGGGTCGAAATGCGATATCTACGGCAAATATATGGAGTTATGCTGATCGATTGCATTTGTAACGACGACGTAAGAGAGAGAGTAGGTATGAAAGAGAGTATTGGTGTAAAGATGCGAAAGGGAATGCTCCGATGGTTCGGACATGTGGAAAGAATGCCGTACAAACGTCTGGTTAAGAAGATATACAATGCGAAAGTGGAAGGATGTAGGTACCGGCGGAGACCGAGACTAACCTACCTAGACCAGATCGGTCATGTACTGAAGGAAGGTGGAGTCAAGAGTCTCTGAAACCGGCGAGCGTGTGTGAAGAGAATTATGAATGTTGAGGAAGCGAGTGAAATATGCAAGGATAGAGTTCTCTGGCACTCTGTTCCCTCTGCCTACACTGCAAAGGACATGACGTGATGATATGTATGTATGTAAAAAAATGTACTTAAATTTTTTAATGTTCTATTGATATAGAAGTCTAAAACCTTTTATCTATTTGTTTGCATCCTGAACCACTATCATGCTAAAACTATAAAACTGATTATGTTGCAAATTTTATGAAAATGATTTGAAATGTTCTTGACTCATTTTAAGTTATGAAATGTCTTCGAATAAAGAGTTCAGAATACTTCTAAATAGTTTGGAAAATCCAAAAGCGCACGTCTGTTTTTTTTTGTATTATTTATCATTTACTATTAGTCAATGCCATAAACGAAAGAAAAACATACTTACAGCTAAACATACACTACAGACTAAGCAGTTTAGTTTTTTATTAATTACTATTAAACGACAAAGAATTACCGAGTCATTTTCGAAAGGAAATAGCGCGTTGCAATAATGAAGCATCGAAAAACAAAACATTTCGAGTCATTAATTTTTTACGATCGTGAGAGTGCCAGATCCACACGGATAGACATCGTGACGTCCTCGAATAATTTTTTTCATCAACAACAATCAATCATCAACTTATTTCTTACTTTAAATAAAATAATTGCTGTTAAAAAGTATCAAATACGTTTAAATGAATGTTTTTTTTTTGACATATGCATGATAATATTATTCTAAAAGTGCAGTGTGAGAAAAATTTCTAAATGCTGATTTAGTATATAAAGGGCTTATATTAAATTAAAATTATTATCAAATCAACAAGCAGTTTTTCGAAATTAAAATCTATAAACAAATAAACTATTTAGCTTAGTAATAATAAGGAAATTTGCTCAGCAATAAAGTTGATGAATCGACAAACATCAAAACATGATAAAATTTGGGCAAAAGTTTCGATCACATTCGTTTGTATGATAACGTATAGTCAGATATACTCGTATTTTTGAGTTACGCTCAATACTATTTACTCGGCGATATTATCCCTTGTGAAAATCTCTTAGATACGATCATAAATCGTTTCAGTTGACGTAATAGCGTAAAGGGAGAGGCCTGGATTTATGCATGTTTGATTTACAGAGAGCTGAATGTTGTCATTTTAGCGACGCTCCTACTAAAAGTACCGTGCGTTTGCCTTTAGGGATATTATTTCTTAAAGTAAAACATAGTTTTTCGACTGAAATCATATGTTTAATTTTATTTTTAGGAATTTAAAAGATGATTCATGGTTGTTTTTTTTTGTTTATTGCTTATGGTGGCAAACGAGCAGCATGTAGCACACCTGATGATAAGTGTTACTGCCGCCCATGGACCTTCGCAATACCAAGCATATAGCTAGGCCACTGCCTAGCAATACAAACCCACCCAGTTGGACTGCCGGCTCTCTCGCTATTTATATATTATCTCGATTATTTTGAAAGCTTTGTATATTTAAATAAAGAAGTAACCTATTATGTTCTTTACTGCGTTACTGTTTTCCACAGGATTATCTGGAGTGATTATAAGAGAGAGTGAGTGCCAACATATCATGTGTCCGCTTCCGCCTGTTAATTGAACTACTGACAATACAGTCAGCCTACTCAGCAGCTTAACTTGCCGAGTACCTATTAATGAGCTATTTTATTTAAAAAAGGAACTAAAGCTGTAAGCTATAGTAATTAATGAAAGCTTAGATTAAATACGTGAACTTATTGTAACACTCTTATGCGTATAAGTCTAAATCAATGAATGTTTTATTAAAAAAAGATTGGTTTAAGTGCAAATCTTTTGTGCTGAGCGTCTTAGTGTAAATTATTAAGCAGCATAATCTTTAATGCGATTCACAAACCCATATGCCATAATATGCCAACTCTAAGTGATATTTATACGCGTTCTGTTTTTAATATGGATTGTGGTACTTTTAGAGAGAAATAGTGACGTTATTACTTGTTCACCTTTTCTTTTTATTATTTGTGATTGAATAACAAAATTGAATAAAAAAATTACTGAGTCGGGTACCGCATTTGCATCTCAGTTTCATTTTGCCGCGTGAATTTTAATAAGATTTCATTTTATAAGAAATATTTTCTTTATCGTGATAATAAATTCACTAGATAAATTTCAAAGGAATATATAGGTACATTTTATTTTGAACTTATCTGATAACTTTTCATTGGAGATTTATTTAACCAGACGAATGCGAAAGAGGGCTGACTATTAAATTTATTTGAGAGCCGGTCTTCGTTTATTGCGAGTTGGATTGGAATTAGAATATTCAGACAGAACAGATTAACAATTTTCGAATTCTAAAGACAGCCTGTGTTCAAAATTCAAGACACGATTCAAATTAAGTGATAAAGCGTTGGGAGTACGCCGCCTGTGCCCGGTTGTCACCCGGTAATACCTAAAGAAACGACGTGCTCCTGCCCTATTACGGAGCCATGTATTGCAACAATTTCTTAGAGCTGATAAAATATTCTCTGTAAATAGGCAAACATATATAGTCAGCCATATTTGTTGAAAAGTTCTTTTCCATGTGGTGACGGAGTTTTTCGTTTCTCCATTCATTATTATTTTCTTTGCCGTGATGATCGTACAAGATGACTCAGGAAGACAAGCAAATTTTGATCACTAGTTTCTGCTCGCGGCTTCATTCGCGTAAAAGTAAATTTCCAAAATTTTAACTATGATCCCAAGCGAATATTTTAAGGGGATATAAAGTTTCTTTGTGTTAAGCCAGGAAATGGTTTATCTATGTGCTAATTTTCAATAATTGATTAACAAACATCAAAACATTTTCACAAACTTTCGTTTTGATAATATTAGTAGGTTTGTAAGAAAAGGGAAGTTTGTAATAGAAACCGTCTAACGAGCTTAGTATAATAGGTTAATTTCCTTACCGTTGATGAGGAAGTCTTATTAGGAAAGAGGGAGTTCTATGAGGAACTTCCTATTAGTGAGACATGTGTGGGCTATTCTTAAAATACACTGATCTAAGTACAGACCACTATAAAGACGTACATACATTTTCGTGATAAACTTTTTTTGAGTCTGAATATATAATTTGTTTCCATGAAAATCCTATATTAGTAAAGGCCCTGCAAAAGAAGATCTTCGATCGATTCTTTAGTGTGGGATAATATTAAGTTATCTAGCCCGGGATTAGTCAACCACTATTAGAGAGGCTGACCACGTGAGGACGATGTCTGGACAATAGAGAATGGTACTTGAAAGAATAACATGGCGCGTGGATCACTGAATATGAGGATTTGTCACCATTGATCACCTCAAATATTAGTAGTGAGGTACAATACTGCAAGGTATGGGTCTACAAGCTATACCTTCCGCCACCCATTTCTTGTTATAGCGAGATATACTGGATCGTATTCTGTCAACAATAAGTGTTAGATATTATTTTCACTATCTCTTATTATCCGTTGGTATCATACAAGACAACTAAAGAATTTAATACTAATATAGGTACATAACATTTATGCAAGAGAATGAAAACACAAAAAAGAACCTGTACTAAACCATCTGATTACCTTAGTTTAGTAGGTTAATTGCACTCCTAATACGAAAGTAGCTGGAGCCCAGGATATTAACTGAGATGATGATGATTATAAACGATATAAAAATAAACAATTTTCTCAAATTCAAATTAGCCAAATACCGATCACAAAATTCTTATACAAACATGGCGTTATAGAATTATTTAAGATAAATCGCAATAGATTCCTCTAATACTACATGGAATTATATTAATACGAATAACTACTCTATTTTCCGTGTGGTGACGGAGTAAGAATACTATTCACCACCCCATATCTTACCCGTGGGTGATCGTACGAGACGACTAAAGGATATAAAACGCATATAACATCTATTCGAGAGTAGGAAAACTCGAAACAAAACCCTATACCAACACGTCTGACCAGCGCGGTCTAGTAGGTTAATTTCCCTACCATTACGGAGGAGGCCCAAAGCCAGCAGTGGGACGTTTATGGGCTGTGATGATAATGATGATGATGAATAACTATTCTATTTGTGGCACGCCTTTATGCCTTATGAAAAATATAGTTAAAATATTATTCATTAGTGAGTTATAACTCTACTTTAAATACATCCCAAAATTGAGTAAATAATTTTAATCTAAAGCGCGATTTATACCAATGATCAAAACTTCCAAATTTCAGGTAACACAAAGTTATGTATAAAATAGTATGTACTATGAATAATTGTTTGTATGTTCAGTTATTCATTACTTTTTGTATATTATAGTCAGTTAACCATTAGCAGTATCATTAATTTAACTGTCAAGGACGTAACAGAGTACCGTTCATACGTTAAAATAAAAATAATATAATAATTTATAAGCCATGAAAAATCACATTACCCTTCAAACACAGTAGAACTAAACATTAAAGGCTAAGCGTTATCAATTATTTATTAAATTTATATATTCTAAGGTCTTCGTCACCATCATCATCTCAGCTCATATATGATCCACTGCTATGCTCGAGCCTCCTACACACTAGGAGGGAAATTGACCACGCTGGTCAGACGTGTGGATATAGGATTATATTTCGAGTTTTTCTTTTGTGACATAGATGTTATATAGATATTTTATCCCTTAGTCGCCTTTTACGATCACCCTCGGGTAAGTAAGTAAAACGGTAAAGTAAAAGTAATGTGCTCTCGATTATTGATCTTTCACTGGTTAAGATAAAAACACTGTACATAAGAGGACAATAATATATTTTTTTTTTATAGCTTTTGGTGGCCAACGAGCAAGCAGCACACCTGATGGTTAAGTGTTACTGCCGCCCATGGAAATTTGCTATACTAGGAGTATAGCTAGACCGCTGCCTACCAATATAAAACCCAAACCCACCCAGTTGGGCTTCCGGCTCTCTCGCTCACCGAACGAAGCGCAACAGCACGTTGCCATTGCTCAGACGTCGAACTTCTGTGAGAGTGTGGTACTACCCCGAACGGACCGGCTCGCAGCTGTCGACAGAAAACTGTCAACAGCTTTGTCCTATCACTATTAAAAATAATAGTTACATTAACATTAAGATCATAATGTAATCGTTCAAATGTAACCACTGCTCAAGAAATTATGAGTTTTTTTATTCTGACAGCTCAAAAAGTTTTACATTGTATGATTATTAGTTTGAAAAGTTCTCGAAAATACAAAAAAAAATAAGATGATTCGACGGACAATTATTATTGATATTGTTTTAAGGTACCTATCGTATTTAGACACGCAATAGAGCATCCAGTCAAACTCAAGGAAAGAGAGCTGGCTGAGCAGAGCTGAAAGCTGGCGAGTCGCACCGTGTGTATATTTACAAAAGCTATTTCGAGCTTACATTTGACCACTTTATAACTAAAAATAATTTGTAATTTTTTTATTTGTAATTATTTTTAAATAAATATTTGTTTTTTTACATCAATTATTTACTTTATGTATTTAATTCGATTATTAGATTTTAAAAAGTTATATAAATAAAATATTTTTAAAGTAGAAAAATAAACAAATAGCATTAATTTTGCCCACGAATATTAGACGTTTCTCTTTAAAAATAAATTTTAAGATTATGTGCAGAACATAGCACCTATCGGTGCTTACCACAACTATCTCAAGTCTTTTATCAGTGAAATCGATAACAACACCTTAATTATCATAATATTGAACTTCACATTTTCACATTCATATTTTTGGTAAATTAATTACAGCTAAATTACGGCTGTGTGGTAGCGGCTTGGACTACTACCAATCCTCTATACTTTGCTCGTGGATGTCGTAAAAGACGACTAAGAGCCTTATAACGACGGACCAACTCCATCTGATGCTGTTTGGTCAACAATTGCATTCCCAAAGAGTGTTGACGTTTGGCAGGCGGCCGGTCATAAAACTATTGCCAATAACTTTTACAATGTGTCTATGAAAGAAGAATACATATTGTATCGACCCCAAGTAATTGGAATAAGAGTAGGAGAATGATGATGATGATGATTTTTGGTAAATTAATTTACCTGTACAATGTATGCAAGGTACACTTATCCAATTAAATTTTTATCCGTCAACATTACAATTTGTAAAAAAATTCTCTCCTTAGTAATTTCGGCATTCATAAGCGGCTATTGAACGCAATCCCATGGAATTCGAAGGGATAACACGAAGCCGTGTTTATGATTTTATGATGCTAGTTCATTCTTGAATATGGTTGTACAATAACTATAAAGTACTAAGAACAACCAGAGAGTAAAATGTCGTATTTCTTATAAAATATAATGATTAATATTTATTTTTAATAATGTGTTTTAATAATGTTGGTGTAAAGATGCGAAAGGGAATGCTCCGATGGTTCGGACATGTGGAAAGAATGCCGAACGAACGTCTGGTTAAGAAAATATACAATGCGAAAGTGGAAGGATGTAGGTACCGGGGGAGACCGAGACTCACCTACCTAGACCAGATTGGTCACGTACTGGAAGAAGGTGGAGTCAAGAGTCTCCGAAACCGGCGAGCGTGTATGAAGAGAATTATGAATGTTGAAGAAGCGAGTGAAGTATGCAAGGATAGAGTTCTCTGGCACTCTGTTCTCTCTGCCTACCCTGCAAGGGATATGGCGTGATGATATGTACGTATGTATGTTTAATAAAGTATTATTTTAAAGGCCAGTATTTTTATAATAGGACTTAGTAAATAATTTTAAATAACAAAAGGTCAAGTATAATAGAATAATGACGCTATCATAACCTTTTATAAGACTACAAAGTTTTGTGTTGCTTTAATTACTCAATATATATTTTTTTAAAGAGAACAAAATTCGTTAAGGTAATACTTGTATTATACTTGTATTGGTAATACTTGTATTGCGGGAAACTTTACAAAGTGTCTTACTAGTGGTAAGACCACGCTGTTGACAGTCCTCTGTCAGCAGCCGTGGGCCGGTCCATCCAGGGTAGTACTACACACTCGCCGATCGACGCGTGAAGAAGATCGACGTCTGACTAATGTCAATGTGCTATTGCGCTTTGTTCGGTGAGCGAGAGAGCCGGAAGCCCAACTAGGTGGGTTTGGGTTTGTATTGATAGACAGCGGCCTATTTATACCCTTGGTATTGCAAAGGTCTATGGATGGCAGTGACACTTACCATCAGGTGTGCTGCTTGCTCGTTTGTCACTAAAATCAATAAAATAAAACGCATAATTAACTGATTACACCCAGAGTCAATACCACAATTTGTGGGTCGCACAAAGTATTGCTCTGCATGAGAATAGAACTCCTAACACTTGGCATGGTAGGACAGTATCTTAATCAATATGCCATCAGTACAGTCGCTTACGGTGATGATTACTCAATATTCCCCTTGTGGTAATGTTACGAATATACTGTGTCACCAATCCTTACTTTCACGTGGGTGTCGTAAAATCTGGCTGAGTTACAAGAAAAAAAGTAGCAGCATTCATCTGATTTAGCTAGTACTATAATTGCAATAATCAATCCGCTTCCCTGAGCGTGGTGAATATAGTAATATGTTCCCTTATGTAGGCTTATGTTGAAAAATGAAACATTAATTTTAATAGGCAGTAACCTGATGGACTAAAGTAGTCTACTTATTATTTTCATTATATATATATTTTTATTACAGACTTCGTCATTTCGAATTCACTTTGCTGTAATCTAACATCTGGTAAACGTCCACTGTTGGACATAGGCCTCCCCACGAGAGTGCCATTCGAAACGGTCCTGAGCTACCTGCATCCGCAACGGTTTCCTGCGACCTACGTAATGTCATCAGTCCACCTAGTAGGGGCACTTTGTTTATAGCAGGGATGATATAATTTTAACGCTTTAATAAAATATGTAAACAAGTTTTAATAGTTACATCTAAATCTATATTACCAATTACTATTAAGTGGAGACATTTCACATGAAACACAAGAAAGAAAGAAATATATAAAAACAAAGTGTGTGTGTCAGCTCCGATGCACGACTGGTGTTTACTCCTAAGTACGATTATCAAAACAGGCGCAAAAAAAGCACATTTGACTAAAAATAAATAAGATATATATTTTTATTTACATTTATTAAAACTGTTCAGTGAAGTATTATCTCACGCCAGAAAGTGAAAGGTGCGCAGAATAGGTTGCGCACCAAAAACGTAACGAGGTCATTCGATCACTAGATTTTACTCCTCATATTTTTCTCATACTGGGCGCCTTATATGAAAATCGATTCTTAAGGAGTAAACTCCAAAAAAATATTCAAATGTGTTTTTGTAGAAAATAAAATATCATTTCAATGGATATTAAATTGGCCGTTGCCCAAAAATAAAATGCGTAAAAATGACCTAAAAATGAAGTAATAAATGTTGCACATAGATCTCCCCAAGCACAGTTTATATTGTTAGTTTTCCATTCTCCTGATAATCTCTCCGTCTCCCTTTCAGATTCCAAGAAAAAAGTATCGGGTTAGTAACACATTCTTAGTCACATCACAAGACCAATGTGATCAAAAGAGATTGTTAGATACACCGGTCTACTATTGTCATAATTCCCCGAATGTTTAAAAAAAAAAGGTAGTCTTATAATAAAAATAATGTTAAGAATTGTTAGTCAAAAGACTAGACCACATAACTTAGTAACTGTCAATAATACCACAGGAACTTCTTTTAATATTTTAACAACTTAATAAATCAATTAGTCATATTTATTAGTAAAAGCGATTATCGACTTGTCTTATAAGGTCACGAAAATTGTAAGCGGCGACCCCAAATGGGCGAGGGGCGAGTAAATGCGAATACGGCCGAACAAGCGAGGCAACTGAATTCAGTTGTGTGACAACCACTGAAGTTGTCGGTTGTCCATGCTGCATCGCGTCGTAAATATTACGTGAGCTTTATTATAGCTCGACCCCGACCCGACTTGATTCTTAGATTGAAATGTTAATTAAAACTGTGTGTGAGTAAAGTGCTAATAGCAACATATAGAGGGATAAAACTCTGTGATATGTGACAAAACTGTTTGTTTGAAAACTTGATGAGGATGTATGTCTTGTTAGCAGCAGTACTCAGTTTACTTGTTAAAGGTAAAAATAAACTTGTTATATAATTGTTTATTTTATAAAAACATAAACGGCTTATTTAAAATACAATATATATATATTTTTTTTAATATGTTTATAATATTTTGTGTTGGGTGTCATTAAGATAAAGTTGTGTTAATCACAATGAAGACTAGATGAAAGTAATTCAAAATCATTAATAAATTAAATTATATTTATTCTAATTTCACAAATTATATTAAATTATTATATTTTAAATATATATATTCATCATCGTTAATATCATATTAGCTGATATATGTCCCAGTGCTGGGAATGGGTCTCCTTCATCTTGGGAGAAAAAATATCTAATATGTCACGTTAATCAGACGGGTTCGTATAGGGTTTTATTTCAAGATTTCCCTCTGTTGAAGTAATGTTATCTGCTTACGTTCCTTGACAATCATCCACAGGAAAGGAAAGGATAGCATATAGAAGATAGACCATCGTATCCTTATTTTATGAACACACGGAAATGAAGTTACGGACAACTTAACTTAAAATTTGTTTATTTTTAATTTTCTTTTTAATTTCACGTTTTATACCGAAAGCGTTAAAAGGAGGCATACTCTTATTTTATTTCATGCAATATAGGGTAGCCTATTGACATACTCTTGGCATAATTACAGATTGCATTTCTGCTAATTTATTGACAGAAAACTCAATACTTATTACGTTATAATTAAAACAATATTTGAACTCAAAATCTCACTATACAGTATTATATAGTTATACCTCTGATCCCAGTAGATAATCCTAAAAATAAAAGGTTATATAGTGATTTCACAATGTATCCCTATCTATAGAACTTGTAGTAGCGCTTAAGAATACTGTCAACTCTAAGATTGCTCATAATTATCATGAAAGAGCCTTAACGCCAACCTTTTTTTTTTGCGTTGAACTATGGACGGGGTCGCGCCCCACCAAATCGGTCCGGGGCGACGGAAGAGGCGGCGCCCAACCCAATAAACCCACCCTGCAAACACCTCTCTTCGTAGTGCGAGCGGGCCACCGGTACCCGATCTTTGTCTTCGGTGCGTTAACGCCAACCTGAGCTTATTTTACCTAGAGTTATATGATTAGTGATTTTTTTTTATTGCTTATTGGTAGCAAACGAGCAAACAGCACACCTGGTGGTAAGTGTCACTGCCACCCATGCCATCACTGCTATAACGAAGGCTATAGCTAGGCCGCTGTCTACCATTATAATCCCCAAACTCACCCAGTTTGGCTTCCGGCTCTCCCGCTCACTGAACGAAGCCCAATTATTAGTTTATTGTTTTTAGTCAGACGTTGATCTTCTGCGAGAATGTATTAATACCCCGGACGGACCGGCCCGCGGCTGTAGACAGAGAACTGTCAACAGCGTGGTCTTACCACTAATTACTTCTCAACAAACTTTTATGCTAAGTAGGCACCTAGTGTGAATTCAAAACTTAGCCTACATTTTAAGCACCTTATTCTACTCTTCTTCTATTTTTGTTATAAGAAGAAGACATATACATACTGAAGCTTTAAATAACGATAAATATAGAAAAATAATTTGGAACGTTAATACGTTCAACTTTCTTTTCCATAAAACTATTAATAAATGTGATAAAGTCCATGGAAAAGAAGGCATATTTATAACAGATTCTTCTACCAACTAGCCTGAATGATCAACGTAATATAAAAAGCGGTCATTCTTTTCATTATAGAGCATTATGGGATAGTCTAATTCTATATAGGGACACATATAGGCTATAAAAGATTGCAGGAAATACATAATAACTTCTGAAATTAACATTGGTTTTCTATATATAGAGCTCACCTATTATTCCTTCATCGTTCGCGTTCTAGAGGAGGTCTATATCTATAAACCTCCTCTAGAAAAAGCCACACAGCGTAATTCTTTATTGCTTACTACCAAAAACTTCTTGCGAATTGAGTTAAGTTATTAGTTTAATACTAGTTATATTATATACTAACAATTTTTATCATAATCAACCCAGATCAGGATATATTTTGAAACTTTTTTTTTTGTGTCAGAGAGAAAAAAGTTATTATTATTTTTATTATAATTATTAGTTTATCTATTGGTCATCCTAAACTACATTGTAATATAAGGTCGCCTTGAGATAATCTTTTTTCCAATAATCATCGGTATTTCGAGCAATATATCCTACTCTTAATAAGAGTTCAAATCTTCCAAATTATATCGCTTTCTTGTGTTCTTATACAGATTTCTACGTTTCGGGTTTTATCTCGTAGGGCAATGCTAAGTGTAATTAACTTCATAGCACGATGTGCAATTTTGGCCATAATTGGTTATATGAGGCCACATTAAGAGTGAATCTATCCATCTATCAGCCTATTAGTATTTACTGTTGGATACAGGCCTCCTTGGGGTTTATTAATACTATGTCGCCCACTTGGTTGGTGATCATAGGGGGTATTATAGATTGCCGAGTTAAACGCTAGTATCAATTCTTTTGATGATCTCTTAGCCGATAATTATGATTCGCACTAGGAAATAAGGAGTGGTAACACTTTTTATTACTAGACGATCACCATATAGGAATAGTGAATTTTAAATGTATAAAAGGCAATTTGTATCTTGTCAGATTTGTTTAATTTTGCTTAGATATCAATATAGTGATAAAAGAAAAATATAACTACACTATTGAGTGTAGTTATATTTTTCTTTTTTAATGGAATCAATTTCTGAATATAAAAATTTTATATATGAAAAAAAAAAGCCTTTTTACCCGACTGCAAAGGAGTGGTATTGTGTTTAACAGTCTATGTATGTATGTATGTATGTTTGTATGTTCCTTTGAAGCACTATATATACCAAACGCCTAGGCCGATTTTTATGATTCGCACGTCAATCGATTCCCCTTAATCCGGCGAGTGTCACTAAAGATATGACGTTATTGAAAATTCAATATGGCGACTGCTGGACGCCATATTGCGAAAATTAAAAAAATTAAAGTCAACAAACTATATCAAGTGGGGTATCGTTAAATAGGTATTTAAAAATCATTTTTAGTTTTCTCTCAACATTTTTCGATTTGACTAGCCGTTTAGGATCTATATCGATTTAAAGTTTCGTAACAACCTTTCTCACATATAGGTTTTTTAGACACTAGAAATTGACGATGAAAAGACGAAAAAATCATATAACTGGATGTGGATGGACATATACTGAAGTATTTAGTAGGTATATTGTCCAATATACCACAGATAGTCCTACCTAAAGTATCTAATGTCTGACGCGGTCGCCCATCTCCAATTTCTAACGATTTAGTACTCAACTTCAGTCGAAAAACTATATATGGTTAGGTACTTACCTACTTTTAATAAATAAGATAACTATAGCTACCTAGGTATTTATAACTAAAAAGTGTAAAATAAAAAAAAATGATTAAAAAAAATCAAAAAACCCGACTGCGTAAAAAGTCACTAAAACTACGTACATAATAAAAAAAACTGAAAAGAAAAAAACAAGCACTTAGATGTCCGGTGGCCTAGAATTCCATAATATATTATTGAAGAAATACTATTGCAGAAAATGAAATATATTTTAATAATAGAACATGACAACTGAACAGTCGGGATCCATTGAAAAATTAGATTTGCTGTCGAATAAAGGATCCCGACTGTTCAGTTGTCATGTTCTATTATTAAAATATATTTCATTTTCTGCAATAGTATTTATTCAATAATATATTATGGAATTCTAGACCACCGGACATCTAAGTGCTTGTTTTTTTCTTTTCAGTTTTTTTATTATGTACGAAGTTTTAGTGACTTTTTACGCAGTCGGGTTTTTGATTTTTTTTATTTGTAATATTGGATAAGTTCCAAAATAAAATTTGTTTTAAGTATAACTTAGTAGTGCGTACCTGTGACGTCCCGAGACGAATTGGTACGCCACTCAAGGGTTAACTACCCGTAAGAGTTACCTGCCGGAAGGGTCGTTGAAATCAAATACCATATACATAGTGGTCGTTAAATAAAGGCTAACACAGTTGATGCGGGTCACAGGCTTGTATGGTCCTAAAGACCGCCTACCAGTGACCCATCCGCACGGCGTCGAGAGGTATATTGTAGGGCGGGTCTACGGGGCCTTGTGCCGCTTTTCCTATCGCCCCGGACGGATTAGCAGGGTTTGAAGTACCGTAGCCCGCCGCCAAAAAAAAAGGCTTTTATGGTCCTACTGAAACCTGAAATTCAGAACTATTTTTTGGAAGCTTCTACTTCTTTATCCTCAAATCAAACATCTAAATTAGAAGGTTTGTAATTACATATATATTTTAATGAGAATCCTTGCGTGTTATGGAAACTTTGTAGTAAACTAAGAAGTTACAAGTCCTGCTTTGTTCAGGATTCGAACGTCCCGATTTAGACGTCACAATTAGCTATTATATATATATATATATATATATATATATATATATATATATATATATATATATATATATATTTAATTTAATTAGCTATTATTATTTTTTTATTTATCTTTATTATAAATTAAAGCAAAGTTTTAAATGTTACAAATAAATAATTTGAATATATATAATATACTTATTATGACGGTGAAGATGGCTTAATGATTATTATCAATTTATGTGACTAAAATAAAGCGAAGAATCCATATTCAACTATAGTACAAAAAACAAAAAAAAATGCTTCTATACTTTTTGAAGGTTCTAAGATTTATTCAGGTCAGAACTCCGACCCGGACTGTTAAAAGCAAATTGAGCTTTTAAAATACAAACTGTATTTCTTATTTAATTTTATTATGGAAATCTCTGAGAAGTCTCTAACAAAATCGATATTCAATTTATTATGACCCTTTCTTGATGATATATCCAGATTGGTGAATTTGTTATAATAATATTAAAATTCAATTATTATAAAAAATAATTTTAGTCATGAAAAATATTAATTATTATGGCTTATTTTAATTTTGTTTGGTCCCATGAATACTCTTTTATCACGTTGTACATATGTATGAACTTCATGAATTGGCAGTCTGATTTGGGATAGTGGAATACTATGGGGCCGAGTGACCAGTTTTCTGTTTTGAGCGAACGAAAGTAAGTAGTATGTATAACGTTAATGTAATCAGGCATATGCTACAATACAAAATAACTGAATGCAAGAACCAAACTTAAGAAACTGAAGTATCTTGAAATATCATAGTCGTTCATCATCATCCCATTTTAGGTCTTATATATACATCTTACTGCAGGGCTCGAGCTTACTCCAGTGAAATGGAATGGACCTACCACGCTGGTCAGAAGCGTAGATTAGGTTAGGTTTTATTTTGAACTTACCCCTTCTTGTTCTCTTTTTTATAATCAGATATTGAAAAAGAAGGAATAGCATTGGCAATCATTATTCGATTAAAAATTCAAATTGTATTTCACGTAATGGCGAATACATTAATTTTAAATACAAATAACAAAATTAAAAGTCTGATTATACTTCGAATTCAATTCTGAATCCCTTCTCACTGAAAATACAAATTATTTATTGTTGAAAAAAGAATATTCACATAAAATTTTAATATTTTATAGAAAATCAATGAATATTTTGAATGAATAAAATCTCATCTCATTCACATTAAAACGATCTATTTGTGTTACTAATTTAATACATACATACATACCATCACGCCATGTCCTTTGCAGGGTAGGCAGAGAGAACAGAGTGCCAGAGAACTCTATCCTTGCATACTTCACTCGCTTCCTCAACATTCATAATTCTCTTCATACACGTTCGCCAGTTTCGGAGACTCATGACTCCACCTTCCTTCAGTACATGACCGATCTGGTCTAGGTAGGTTAGTCTCGGTCTCCCCCGGTATCTACATCCTTCCACTTTCGCATTTAATATATTTTTATTTTACTTAATTAAATTATTAGTATTAGGAATAATAAATTGTAATGCAATTACAATACTTTCTAATATTGCTTAAAAATATTCATCCTAAAGTATTGCAATTATCATCATCTCTACTCATATACGTCCCACTGTTAGGCTTAACTCCCTCCTAAATAGGAGGGAAATTTACCATCCTGGTCACGCGTGTTGATATAGGATTTTATTTCAAGTATTCTTTCTGTTGAATACAAGTTATATACATATTATTATCCGTGTGGTGATGGAGTATGACTACAATTCACCACCCCTTATTTTATCCATGGGTGATCGTAAGAGATGACTAAGTGATATAAAATGCATATAACATCTATTAAAGAGAAGGAGATCTCGAAACAAAACTCTATACCAACACGTCTGACCAGCGTGGTGTATTAGGTCAATTTCCTTCTCATTATGGAGGAGGCTTGAGCCCAACAGTGGGATATATATGAAATGAGATAATGACATATTATACCCCTTAATCTTTTTTTACTATACTCACGGGTACAACAAGAGCGGTCAATTACTTTTCATTATATATCTTTAGTCATGTACTATTCTCATAATCTATACATATAATAAATCAGTAGAAATCCCGTGTCTGTACATTTGATAAATTTATTAAAAAATGAATCTAGGCAGTAAGAAAACACTAACAGAAAACAAAAAACATTTTTTGGAATTTCTTGTCTGTCTGTATGTCTGTGTGTCTGTATGTCTGTATGTCTGTAATCGCTAATCTCCGAAGTTACTGAACGGATTGTTTCGCAGTTTTGATAAAAAGATTAAGCCCAATTCAGAGCAACATTTAGTCTTTGTTTCATTGAAATCTGATGTCTCTAAAAAAAGTTATGGTCATTTAAGTTTTTAAAATCACCGCTCGCCTTTTATGTCACTAGAAGGTTCAATTCAAAGCAATTATTTAATTTATCTATAGTGTAAGGAAAGTATTTGTATTACTTAATATATAGTAGTTTCATCAATTCAGCTCATATACATCCCACTGCTGGGCTCAAACCTCCTTCAAAGTTGAAGGGAAGTTGACATAATACATAACATTAGCCAAAATAACTATTAAAACTATTTGTGATAAAAATTTATTTTATTATTTATAATTATTATTTATATTTTATTATTTATAATTTAGCTAAAAATTAATAAAATGCATGATTTATTTAGTTTGTTAAACGAGCAATAGATGGCGCTATAATTTAGTTTAAAACATTAAATAATTTTTTCGTTATATTTTCAAAAGCTACTGCGTTAACTTCTTAAACTTAGTAAAGGTACTTTGGGTGGAAAGCTCTCAGCACTCACCTAAGAGTCCCAGTAAAGTTGTCATAGCCATCTGCGACTAACAACTAAGTCAAACACGAAAAAGAAAAGTAAAGTCCACATCATAGAGCGTACAAAACGTACATTCTTAGTTAAGATGCTACTTTGGGGCGAGTATGCAAAGTGCACCCTTTTTTGTTTTTGTTTGGTAGGCTATGGTCTGGACACGGCCATTCCTTCCGGGGTAACAGAAGGGCGTCGTGTGGCCCCATAACTGATCGTGTTCTCTGCCCAAACCATCAGGCTGGCCTCTGGTACCTCTTACTTGACATCCGTGGCCGGTCCGGGGGTTTACCCTTCCAGGTATCGTCTCCGTCTACACCCCGGCAAACAACAGTGTTGTATCGCCCTCACGCGGTCGGTGTCTCTACGGGTGGTAGATTAATTCCCATGATCCATCTACCCGCGACCTTAGTAAGGATGGCAACAGGTGCAGGCACCGCGCCTGTGACGTCCGATGCGCCGGCGGCAGAGTGTGTCAACATGGAGAGTCTCCTCTGTGACACGCTCCGCCACCTTTTTTTGTGGGACGACTGTCTCGCAAAAGGTGGCGATCGAGTCAGAGTTCCTGACGCTATCGAGCATCGTCTTTGCGATAGTCGACAGTGCCAGTTTGGCACCGATGATTGCGATGAGTGCCCGGCGCTGCTTTGCCCAGGCCACGCAAACTTTAAGCGTCTGCAGCGTCGTGTCCACCTCGCAATCGCAGTAGTGGTTAGACAGTGAGCTCTCCCTCCTTGCGACCGTGAAGCAGGTACACGCCGAAGCAATCATGCCCCATCACTACACCAGTCACTTTAGCAATAGTGCTGTTACTGTCGCCTGTTGCTGCATATTGTGCGAGGGCCTGCTTTTTTACATTTTTATACACTGTTGATAGCATAGAGTACGTTTCAAGGAGATTGCAGAGCACTTGAAGGTGATCAGCACTGAGATGACACCCTTGAGTAGGCCTGTAACAGTCATAGCCCCATTCGTTTGAGTCTTTTGGTTTTAATGATGTTATTGTTTTACAGTCTTTCAAATCCTTTGACATTATTATAAAATATAAAAGATATCCATCTGAAGATATTCTACGCTACTAAAACACGACATGAACCAAGAAATTCATTTTTATTCATTCTTTCGTATTGAAAGCCATTTATTATATATTTATCCGTGCGGTTGCGCAGTAAGAATACAATTCGCCAACCGCTTTCTTACCCGTGGGTCGATCACCCACGAGACGACTAAAGGACATCATATATATCATACATCTATGGAAGAAAAGGAAAACTCGAAGCAAAACCCTATACCACCACGTCTGACCAGCGTGATATAGTAGGTCAATTTCCCTCCCATTACGTACGAGGCTTGAGCCCAATAGTGGGACGTATATAAGCTGAGATGATAGATGTCCATGTCCCCAGGTAGCCCTGAAAAGACTTATCTGAGCAGAGCAATCTTACCAAAATAAGGAGACAGCGTAAAATAACTTTGGAAGTAACTACATCAGAAACTGCAGCGGCATTACTTCTTGGTGGCAAAAGAGCTTTGTTTAAAAATCCGATAGATTTATGCACATTGTTTATAAATCCGATAGATTTATAAAGCAATGAAACACCGAGATGTTCAATAACACGAAACTGCGACACATTCAAAGTGTTTTATTGTGTACGGTGGTAAACGAGCAAGCAGCATGCACTTATTTTTTTGGCAGGCCATGGTCTGAACACACGCCTTGCATTCCGCCTGTGGCCCCATAAACCACCGTTTTCCCTCCCTATCACCATTGGGCCTTTCGAGTTCCATGTCCGATGACGCCCCGGGCCATCGTGCTTCACCCTCACGTGGTCAGCCTCTCCGCGGGTGACGGACTATTCCCCGTTCCAGTCACCCGCGGCTTCGGCTAAGGCAAGTAGACGCAGGTAATCGCGCCTTTGCCGTCCCGCCGCCTCTTACAAATGAAGTGGAAGTAACACATTGCCACTGTTCAGACGTTGCTTTTCTGCAAGAATGGGGTACTAGGTCCGACTGGGGGTCGGACCGGCCCGTGGCTGTAGAAAGAATACCATGAACTGTGGCTTTACCAATATTAGTGTTTTTATTAAGGATTGCTGTCTAATCGTTTGCGTTGATTGGACAATAATAAATAAAAAAAATCGTAGAGAGATCGTAATGAAAAGTCTATGGTGCTTTTCTTTGGAGATTTTCGGCAAATCCTTCCTGTTAAAACTAGAGGAAATAGAACTGATGAGATCAATGCTTCACTGAAGTATTCTTATCTGTGGCCCCAAGTAGGAAAGCTGACCCTAACCATCAACATGCAAGAAAAGCCAAGGTCACTATTCACATTAGTGTTGCCCAAATGCAAGACCAAGACTTGCTGCAAGAGTTTCGCAGTGCTCCCTTAGACATGATATTACGAATTTCTTAGCAAAGAAAGGATTGTCAACATTTCGTATTCTTACGAGTAATACCAGTACACGAAAGGATAATACCCCACTTCCATTTAGTGGTATGTACCTAATTATTGATAGTTGTACAGTTACTGCTACTAGATGAATAGAATTTCATTAATTTAGTTGGATTTTTAATGTTTATAGGGATTTTTTATTTCTATCAAAACAAGTGACTTTATGTTATTCTAAAAGCAAAAGTTGCAAGATTTGCGAGCCTCGCAAGAGTCTTGCATTTGGGCAACATTAATTCACATGCTTAAGAATTTGCTGATGTTTTAAAGAAAATTGGAGAAAGCGTCCTCCTTGATGAAAATGCTCAAGTGGCTGCCGGAAGTACTTGGTCAAGTTTGAATTTTAAGTTTCATATAGGGGTGCGTAGTAAAACTGAATGTCACGCGGACGAAGTCGCGGGCATCAGCTAGTCTGTAATATAATTACATTTGACAAATAAAAATGCACGTTTAGCTGTACATAAAGGAGTTTTAGTACCTACTTTCATGTATGGTAGTGAATGTTGGATTTGGCAGGGAAGACATGAAAGTAGAATAAATGCTGTAGAGATAAGAGCTCTTCGTAGTATGTGTGGTGTAAGTATGAAAGATAAAATTAGGAATAATGTTATAAGAGAACGCTGTGGTGTGAATGAATAAGTAGTGACAAAGATCAAAAAGGGTATGCTGAGGTGGCTTGGACACTTAGAAAGTATGAGTGACGAGAGGTTGACGAAGCAAATGTATAAAACAAGCGTGAATGGGACGAATACAAGGGGAAGACCGCGTCATACTTTTCTGAACCAAGCTGGACATATGTTGAAAAGAGGTCTTATTAAGAGTATGCGGAATCGTAGAGCATGCATGAAGACTATTATGAGTGTAAATAAAGTGATGTAAGTATGCTAGGATCGTGGTTTTTGGCAATCTGTAGTCTCTGCCTACCCCTCTGGGAAACAGGTGTGAGGCTATGTATGTATGTATATAAAAACAAAAGTCAAAACCGGCGTTTATTAAAGTTAAATATTTTACATACATACATACAAATCATCACGCCATATCCCTTGCAGGGTAGGCAGAGAGAACAGAGTGCCAGAGAACTCTATCCTTGCATACTTCACTCGCTTCCTCAACATTCATAATTCTTTTCATACACGCTCGCCGGTTTCGGAGACTCTTGACTCCACTTTCCTTCAGTACGTGACCAATCTGGTTTAGGTAGGTTAGTCTCGGTCTCCCCGGTACCTACATCCTTCCACTATAATATTTTGAAATTTGAAAGTAAAGGATCTCAGTAATCTGAATACCTCTATATAATAATTAAGAAGAGAGTGCAAATAAGAGCGTGAATAAAACAAACTAATAAGCGTGTACGAAAACTTGCTTCACCTTCTACTAATTAACCGTCTCTAAACAATAAAGTTGCCTTCGTGACGTCTTCGTATCACAAACTTGAAGGTGGGAGTTTCAAGGATTAAACAACGTAAGTTTGTTAAGGCTTAACAAGGTTTCACTTCTGCACTCCCTAATAATTGCTGTTAAGTCCACTATAGCCTCTTGAAATGAAACAAATAGACTAAATTATTAGTGATGTTTATGAAAAAGTTGAAGTGACGTTTTATGTCCATATGGTTTCATATGATTATGATAATAATGATATGTTTAGAATACTTTATAAAATTGTTACAGAAAAACATAAAAAGTAGTTTTACTAACCTATCGGGTATGATAAATAGTACAGTACTGCAGCGGCCAGTAAAAGAGCCATTGACGAACGAACGTTTAAATGTGGGCCGAGGCGAAACCGAGGCACACATAAGTCCATCAATTCCTAGTTGTGGCCAAGGCTTGTATAATACTTTTCTAAAATAATGCGCGGAAATTAAAATTAAGTAAAACTGTATACATGACGTACAACGAACAGCATTTTCACATGCCAAAGAATTAATTTGTTTTTTTTTTCATTATCAAACAGGTTTCTTATTCAAGCTAGTTCGAAAGTTAAATAAAAGTCTGATAAGTTGCCTTCTTGTTGTCATGTTTTGGAGTAACAAATCGTTCCATTTCTAAAATATACGATAGATATGAATTAAATTAAATTAAATTTATGTATATTTATTTGGCCCCTAAAACATGACAGATATGGATTTTCTTACATTTTTTGCCGGCCGCTACTCATATGTAATTTGTCAGTACAGCAATTTTGATTTATCTCGAAGAAGGTTGTCAAAATAATGCTCAAATTTCCAAGCATGTTTGAGAAAAAAATATATTCATGTACCTACTACTTTTTTTTTATGGGTGGGCTATGGTCGGCGCACTCCTCGTACCACTCCATCCGGGGCGACAGAAGGGCGTAAGCACGCACACCCGTAACCCACCCGTGACACCTCGCCTTCGTCGTTGGACCGACCACCGCAGCGTGAACTTGACATCAGTGGCCGGCTCGATGAATACCCCCTGAGGGTACCCTCTCCTTGACCGACGTTACCCTCCCACATCGGGGAGGACGTCGGTCTTTCCTCACGCGGTCAGCCTCTCTGCGGGTGATAGACTAATTCCCCGGTCCAGTCACCCGCGGCCTCAGCTAGGGCGGCATCAGGCGCAGTATACCTACTACTACAGGGTAGTTATTATTCATTTATTCCTCAGGTTATGATAGAATAAATATTAATTACAGAGACACTTAATTTTAAATTTACAAGGTTACTGTTTTTGTGATATTATTAATATAATAGATACTCATAGCCATTTATGATAATGACATAATACATATATCCATAAATAGTTACAACGAATATAAAAAAATGTAGAGAAAATAAAGCATGGAAACCTTGGAGCGGGATGCGCGGTTGCAGAAAAAGATCTGTCGAGAAAATTCAGTGGACATGTCACTTTTATTTTGTTAAAGTCAACATACTTTCATTGTTTGAATAAATTTCCAAATTTAAATATAATTATATTTATATTTTTTTTAAGGATCCTCCTATTTGTTACTCAATAACGCTTAACCGTTGAACAGATTTTGATAAAATTTGACAAATTGATAGACTATTTTCTGGATTAACAGATATACCTAATACTTTTCATCTTCAAGTCACCCCGCTTGTGACATAATTTTTCGTTTCGTATTCGGGTATTTATAAATAATTAAGCATATTAAATGCTAAAAATTTCAGTAATTTGAATAACAAGGTTGTGTCATCGTTTAATACAATTCTAACTGTAAAGTTTGAAGTATTAAGTCTATACAATGTGTAAACATTGTCCGATAGATGGCATACGTCACCTTGAAGACGTAAGATATAATATGAAGCGAAATCTGCATGTCCTAAAATAGTTCACGATGGTGTAAGTGGCAGCACGGTTGGGCCGGATTCCCAATAGGTGCGGGTTCGTACCCCGCTTGTGACATAATTTTTTTGTTTCGTATTCGGGTATTTATAAATACTTTTCATCTTGGTAATCTGTTCCCTTTTTTTTTTTTTTTTTTTTTTTTTTTTTTTTTTTTTTTTTTTTTATTGGTGGGCTATGGCTGCGTCTCGCCCCGCCAAATCGGTCCGGGGTGACGGAGAAGGCGGCGCGTGATCCCATAGACCCACCGTAAAATCCTCTCTCTTCACCACTGCGGCTGTCTTTGGCAGCTTGAGCCCCTTGCGCGACCTCTTCTTCTTGTCGCCAGCTCCTGCCTTGGGAGCGGAGACCTCAGCGGCGCGCTTGGCCTCCGCTCTCCTTCTTTGGCCGCGACTCCTTCTATCGCGCTCGGCCACCTGCCAACCCTCTTCGGGTACGGCAGTCGTGCCAGACGCGGAAGGCCTTGTCGCAGCCTCGCTGGTCGTCGCCAGCGGTTTCGTTGCGGGCGGCTTCAGCGGTCCGGCAGGAGCCAGCGCCGTCTTCCTCCTCAGGGCAGGTCCCTTCGGAGCGGGGCCGGGGCCTTTGGGCTTAGGCCCGGCCGCGGCCGCAGCGTAGCTCCCCACGCGGCCACCCTGACAAGGCAGCGGGGCGGGGGCTGGTGCCGTATGTGGCCGCTTATCTGCGGCAAGAGGCGGCCGGACACGTGGTTCTGGAGGCAGCCTTGCCTCCAGAACGGCGAAGCGCGCATCGACAATTTTGCCCACTGCGTCGATTATCGCGCGCAGGGACTCATCCGGCAATCCCCCCACCGCAGGCAGCGGGGTTGGCAGCGGGGTTGGCATCGGGGTCGGCAGCGGGGTCGGCGCCTCCGGTTGAGCCTCCACCGGGGCCCGCTCCGAGACGCATGGCGACTTCTTCGCCGCGGCGCGAGTCGTCCTCCTCGCTACCGGGACAGGTGTCGGCTCGGTGGCCGTGACGGCTTCAGCCGGCGATGTGCCCTCCGCAGTGGGGGGCGTCCTCCTCGCCACAGGGACGGGTTTCACCGCGGCAGCCGACGGCTTTGGCGCAGGCGGTAGGAGCTGCGCCATCTGGGCCCGCAGGTCGGCCATGTCTTTGGCCAACATGCGGTTTACCTGACGCAGCGACTCCAGCTCGGACCCCAACTGGCGGTTCAGGTCCCGCAGGCCTGAGACCTCGCCACTAAGGCGGGCATTTTCAGCCTGCAGGTCCAGGGGGCCGTCGCTCGCAGCAGGCGCCGCCTCACGCCGAGGAGTCACCGACCTTCTTCCTGCTACTGCGGCCCCTCGCCCCCTGCGAGAAGCCGGCACCTTCGGTGGAGGCATGATGGTCCCGCTCCCCTCGGAGTCGGCGCCCGAGCTGCCTCCCTTGCTCAGGGGGCGCTTTCGCACCTGCGAGGGGAGGGCCTCCTCCCTGGTCTTCTCAGCCGCTGCCACAGGACGCGGCGACGACTTAGCGGGGGCTTTAGCGTCCGACCCGCTATCTCCTCTGGACGGCCCTGCGGATATACCGCCCTCGTCCATCTTAGCGGCAGATCTGCTGCCCTCATCCACGGACGGCTCTGCGACGTCACTGTCGCCCTCATCCGTAGACGGCTCTGCAGCATTTCTGCCACCGTCCTCCTTTCCAGCGGCGGCAGCCTCTCTCCGCGCACGCCGCTCCTCCATCCTCCTCTTGTAGCTGGAAGCCTGCCCCCGGCTCTTCCTGGGCGACTTCCGCTTCACTTTTTGGGCCTCCACGATTTGTGCCGGGCCCTTGGCGGACGCCTCAAGTCCTGAGGACGAGGCGTCGTTGTCAGTTTTTCTTTGGCTTGACAAGGCCGTGGTGTGAGAATCACACAGATCGTCGGTGAAAAAGGTTTTTTTTAAGTTGGTATCCATATGATTCCCACGAGTAGGGGAGATACACTACGTCAACCCGGGCAGAGATCCCTTTACCCGGGCAAGCCTACATTTACCAACCAGGGGGGCAGCCGGTGCCCTGGCTGGAGCGTGCTAACGACAGAACAACCCATCTGCCATGCATCTTCTCGCCGCACGCCAGAACTTAAGATTCTGGGTGATTTCCGAGTCCGAATGTTACTTCGAACTCTTTATAGAGGTTGTCTTCCTCGCGGTCCGGGCGGTTAAGCCAAGACCCTCGCTCCTGAAACTAAGACAAGCAAAGAATCAGGTTTACGATGTGTGGGCGGTGGCAAGTGCCTGCCCAGCCCTCAAATGAATGAGTGACTGAGCCCGTCCCGATATTTCGCGTCCTATAACCTCTACTACGACTGTAGTAGAGTAAGGAGCGAAATCGCGCAGATATTCGCTACGGACGACAGTACAACAGAAGAACTGGGGACCGCCGCCCGCACCCAGGGTACACCGCGTGGAGGTTTCTGGGATAGTACCCCGGTAATCTGTTCCCTTAAGATAATATAATAGTTTAGATGAAGCCGCGGGGAGGAGGTAATTAGAAATAAGTTTTATATAAGAAATATACAGACTGGACCAAGACGTAATACTTCTGGGAGTCACTTGATTGTGATTTAATACGGTTCATGTGATGAGATAGAACTTAAAGCTTATTGGCGTGACCTATATAACATGCTGCAACTCTCTGGGAACATATTATTAATCACGGATGTCAAACGATTTATAAGAAAAATAAACATA
The DNA here is from genome assembly GCA_905163515.2 of Lymantria monacha. Taxonomy (NCBI): domain Eukaryota; kingdom Metazoa; phylum Arthropoda; class Insecta; order Lepidoptera; family Erebidae; genus Lymantria; species Lymantria monacha. Next base: position 13,337,616 of record LR991088.1, read on the forward strand.
AGTAGTCCATTTGAAGAGACAATAACAGTCGAAGTGTTTATTTTTTATTACTATTTTTTAAACATTTTTAATAGTGGTAGGACCATGCTGTTGACAATTCTCTGTCTACAGCCGCGGGCGGGTCCGCTCGGGGTAGTATCACACTGTCGCAAAAGATCGACGTATGAGTACCTAATGGCAATATGCTATTGCGCTTCGTTCGGTGAGCGAGAGAGCCGAAAGCCCGATTGGGTGGATTTGGGGTTTATATTGGTAGGCAGCGGCCTAGTTTTACCCTTGGTATTGCAAAGGGCCAAAAAAGGGATAGCATATAAACCTTTTTCGTAAAAAAATACATATACATAAAAATAATCAAATAGTTTCCGAGTTTAGCGCTGTTTTATATACAAACATCCTCTTTTATATATTAAAAACTGACCTTTCTTAAAATGTTTGTCCTTTATGCTTCCTGCCTATAATTATCGATTAAATATGAAAGGAATAGGTTATCAAAATAGCGGTTATGTAACTTTGTGTATTTTATACGCAGACCTGTGAACTTTTCTATAAATAAAAAGCGTGTAAAAATAACACTTTCGAAGAAAGAAAAAGTTCTCCGAGGAGTGGAATCATGTAATATTTCATACGGAACTGATGAATTATATATTAGTGTTTCACAATACTTTATTGGGACAGTCGTAAAAATCAGCTGAGGTATCACCAGATGAGCTAGGCGTAATTTGTTACACCAACAATACGCTTGTTACTGCCCGGGATAGGACGCTGGAAGGGGCGGCATGCCTAGTATTACTAGGTACGTTTCTTTTTTGCGGCGAGTTATGGTCTGGTCACAACCCGCTAAATCCATCCGGGGCGACAGATGAAGCGGCGCGCGACCCCATAAATTCGCCCCACAATATACTTCTCCACGCCGTGCGAGTGGGCCACCAGAACTCGATCTTTGTAGTCGGTGGCCCACCTGGTGGCCTCCCTTCGCATGTATCCTCTCGAGTCGACACCAGAGAGCCACACGCAGAGAGGCCAAACGCTTTAGCGCGACGCCCTGGTATCAATGTTGTCGTTGTTGCCGGGACGGTGATAAAGACGATAGCCGAAGAGATAATATGTCGGTCTGGAAACTGAGGACAAGAAATCGGTAATAGTGACGAGTCTAATGGCAATAGGGAGGTAATATGGTGGCTTATAGGGCTATACGCCGCTCTACCGTCGCCCCGGATGGAACCGGCGAGGTGTGTCCGGACTCCAGTCTACAACAAAACGTGGGATCACCAGAGGCATCGGCAACAGGCACCTTTTTGCTAATAAATTTAAGCACAATAACTACGTTTGTTTAATGTTTATTTCTGTCATATATATTAGAAATTCGGAATATCCCTCGTCCATGTTCTAAGAATAATGTTCAACTATATCGTAAACAACTTATTTTAAAATTCTTCTTATCCATAATTCATACACCTTCGTCCCAATTTAGTCATGTCTCTTCCATAATAAGATGTAATTAATCAATCATTAGACTCTGGACTAGATGGTTTTCCTCTATTTCCAAGGATTGTATCTCTTTTAGTCGTTTTTTAGGATTTTATCAAAAATTTAGCATACCAGAGGACGGCGCAGAGCGTTATTCTGTATAATATACCGATATTCTATACCAAAAATAGTACAAATACGGTACTATTTTTACCAAAACGATAAAAGTTAAAAAAAAACTGTACGTAAAATACTTCGCTTAACAAAGATAAAATTTTAAAAGAATTTTCACAAGTTGAAATTTATCGTTAATTCTTGCGAGAAGTGTTAAAGCTACCTTGAAATATTTGATGCGTGAAATATAGAAGATTTTTGAATTATTATATGCTTCTAAAACTTTAGCGTGAAATATTATATACGTAATGCCTAATAGAAATATTTTTCGGGTTTGTACTGGTAATCCATGAGTTTACAGCAGTAATATCATAATAATTTAATTTAATATAGATATGGAATAGTTTTCTTTTTCCTTAGATAATATTCGTCCGTCACAATTGAACATGGATCTTCTTCAAAACTGCAGGACTAATAACCCACTATCACGAGAGTCAAACATGATGGTATAAAGACTTATTTTGATTTACTTTTTTATCATTTTCTTCTGCTTAGTTGTATAATATGACACTGGCAGGAAAGGAAGGGCAACTAAATTAAATTCTTATTTTATCGCCATTATTTTATTTTTGTTTGGTATCAAACGAGCAAACAGCGCACTTGATGGTTACTATCGTTAGTTAGTACTACTATACATACATACATATCATCACGCCATATCCCTTGCAGGGTAGGCAGAGAGAACAGAGTGCCAGAGAACTCTATCTCTGCATACTTCACTCGCTTCCTCAACATTCATAATTCTCTTCATACACGCTCGCCGGTTTCGGAGACTCTTGACTCCACCTTCCTTCAGTACCTGACCGATCTGGTCTAGGTAGGTTAGTCTCGGTAGTACTACTATCGTTAGTGTTACTATCGCCCATGGGCATTTGTAATACCAGGGTATAGCTGGGCCGCTGCCGACTAATGAAAACCCCAAACTCACCCAAAAAATATAACCCGAACTCACCCAACCCACATGTGAAAAACGTGTTAAGGTGATGAAATTTGAAAATAAATAAACCAAATATTGAATGACAGACATGAACAAATCAAGTCGTTAGTGGCTTAAAGTTAGACGACACTTAATTTATATTAAAGGTGAACAGGAACAGTTGGGCACCAGTTAAAAGCGAACTTCGCTAAGTGAGTTAGGGCAAGGTGTGACTTGTGCGTGTTTCCTTTGTTCTGTTAACAACGATTTATATTTATTTACTAGTTAATGCGCAATATTGGTAGCTTTAATAACACTCTATTCTATTTTTATATCGACAGATGGATTTTTAAAAATATTTGGATTTTTCCTGTAACTTTTGTCTATGCTTGTATTTATTATTATTAAATGTATTTTAATAATAGTCAAGTGTAATTAATTAGAACAGATTTAAAAATAAATATAAACTGCATTTTCTGCTATACTCTTTTTCGTAGCTGTTATCGAAGACGCATTCTGTGATGCAAATAAATACTGTCCCAGCTAGAGAATGAACCATATGTCTACCCTTCAAGATTGGTTGGAATAGTTGGCCAATTTCTCTACTTTTATAGGGGAAACTCGATACTGTAGCAAATATTCTTATCTAAAATAATTTGATTTTACATATTTGCATAGATTAATGTAAAAAAAAACCATTATCATCATTCTCCTACTCTTATCCCAATTACTTGGGGTCGATACAATATGTACTCTTCTTTTATAGCACATATTGTAAAAATTATTGGCAATAGTTTTATGACCGGCCGCCTGCCAGACGTCAACCCTCCTCCTCCTAATTATTGACCAAACGGCATCAGATGGAGTTGGCCCAGGTCGTTATAAGGCTCTTAGTCGTCTTTTACGACATCCACGAGCAAAGTAAGGGTTAGTACTATTCTTAGCCGCTACCACACGGCATTGAATATAACTATTTATATGCTGAATATAACTGAATATTCTATTAATTGCACTGATTTACACTATAAAAAAAAACGAATTAAATAAAATATAATTTTACTTTAATTTCGTTTATTTTAAAGTGTTAATCAGTGCAATGTAATGTAGTGCTACCGATTTCATATTTACAAGTACATTAGTAATAAAAATAACATTCATATTTTGCTCCGCTTCAATATGCGGTCATTCTGTCTTTGTATTTTAAATCTAATAAATTTTAAATCTCTAATAACTTCTAGGATATTCATTTTAATGATGCTCCAAAGTGCAATTTGAATGTATATTAAAAGCACGTATCAAAATGTATTTAATTGGATAATGAGTAATACTGTATTGCTAAAAATAGCTTTGTAAATAATCCATTATTTTTTAGTAATGTTTTAGTAATGTTCATGGAAATGCCATCCCAAATGTCGGAGTAATATTATGATACACATACATACATATCATCACGCCATATCCCTTGCAGGGTAGGCAGAGAGAACAGAGTGCCAGAGAACTCTATCTCTGCATACTTCACTCGCTTCCTCAACATTCATAATTCTCTTCATACACGCTCGCCGGTTTCGGAGACTCTTGACTCCACCTTCCTTCAGTACATGACCGATCTGGTCTAGGTAGGTTAGTCTCGGTCTCCCTCGGTACCTACATCCTTCCACTTTCGCATTGTATATCTTCTTAACCAGGCGTTCGTTCGGCATTCTTTCCACATGTCCGAACCATCGGAGCATTCCCTTTCGCATCTTTACACCAATACTCTCTTTCATACCTACTCGCTCTCTTACGTCGTCGTTACGAATGCGGTCGGTCAGCCTAACTCCACAGATTTTCCGCAGAGATCGCATTTCGACCGCATTAATTTTACTATCATACTCTTTTCTGCATACCCAACTCTCGCTTCCATACAGTAATGTTGGGACAAGCACTGCGTTATGTATTGCTACACGTGCCTTCTGGCTGAGGTGGTGGCTGCCGAAAAGTTGCCCCAACGCTCCGTTCACTCTATTTCCCGCATTCACTCTTCGCTCTATATCAGTGGTGTACCGTCCATCTCGGCTAAATCCACATCCAAGATATACAAATTCATCCACTTGCTCTAGTACATCATTACCTATTGTTACTCTTACATCTGTTCTGGTTTTATCTCTAATATTATGATAATGAGGTAATTAGGCATTCAATAGATTATTAAGGTCTATAACTATCCAGAAATAGGCCTGTGTTTAGAAACTACGAAATTATTCAAGTATAGGCCAATCTATCTTCTGTACATAATTCATTGTTATGACGTAAAATACCGATCGGCTTCAATCAGAACTTCCAGATTTTTCGCCCATCATTTTGGCTTTATTTTACTAAAAAAAAATTTTTTTATACATCTTTTCAAATATATCATGACATAATGTCAACGTCTAATTTACCATAACTTTCTATAGCTTCTACATTCGTTACGATAAATTAATACTGCTGTATAATAATTGCATAAACTTGTGTCGTCCTGGGATTGAACTAAAATAAGTTAGTTTTATCCTGTTACGAGATCCATTCCGAAGAGTGCTCGATTTTATACAGGTTCTTTGAAAAGACAGTTATTTTGAAATTCGTAACTGAAAGTTTCCTTTCTGTTTTTGGATCTTAAATTACTGTATAAAAGTCTGTGATTAATAATCAAATTAAGTTATTTTTGTTTGATTCATAATCAAAATAATTCTGATTCAAGAATTTCGGTAATCTTTTACAATCAAGGAAAGGTATATCGAAAAAAAAAACCTCAAATGACTTTTTTGCCGAGCTAGAGTTCGGACACACCCTACTCGCACCATCTTCAGCGATGAAACAGCACGAAGAAGTGCCATAACTAACCGTATTACCTCCTTATCGCCATGTGGGCTTACCCAAACTTACACCGATACCAAAATTTCTATATCCTTAAGTATATTTTAGGTTTCAGAAATTCTGCGATGATAATAACATGTTAAGAAGGACAATTTCTCTATAATATAATATCTATGTTGAATAAAAACTGAATGAGAATCTTTGAAATTGAAAAAAAAGGTTAGCAGACCATCCAGTTGTCTTATACAATTACATGCTTTTGGCAATATAATTTATAATTTTGACTTTTTCTGCATTTAGAGTGCTTTATTTTTATCACGGTTTTATTTGTTCTTGATTTTTAATTAAATAACCTTATTAGTAATTTAGCCATACAATATCGATATTATAGTCTAACAATTGAATATTTTACTGTTTTGGTGTTTTTTTTTTTCATAATACATATTAATTTAAACAATATGGGTCAATAGAGAGCAATTCTTATACTACAATACATATGATACTATTACTGCTCATTAAGTTATTGAATCATGCAATAATACTACTCGAAATTGTCGACCGCTGGATTATTCATTAAAGTCACTAGTAGCGACGACGCCGGTGCATTAAGGAAATAATGATGACTGCCATTTCTAAAGATTATGTTGTACAATTTTGCATATTGTATTTGCATACATACACACACATATATATATATATATATATATATATATATATATATATATATACTAGCTAACTCGGCCACGCGTTGCTGTGGCTCAGGTAGACTCAGTAACACGTGGTGGCTATGCTTATAATTGTAGCTTGTATGAAACGTTTTTACTTTTAACATAGCGCCATTTATTAAATACTTACTCAATCTAGTCAACAGATACCGCTATCTCTTAGAATCGTTTGGAGATAACAGATAATTGTGACTGTCAAATAATAGACTAATAATTTGCAATAAAATGATATTACTATAAATTGAGATAGAAGCTATCCTATATTTTATGTTGGCTCTAACTACACATGCTGTGCAAATTTGATAAAAATCGGTTAAGTACTTTAGGAGTCCATTGCGGACAAACAACGTGACGCGTAATTTATATATATTAAGATATATAATTCTTGTATATACATATGTAATCTGAATCTCGGAAACGGCTCCAATGATTTTCTTTAAATTTAGCATACAAGGGGTTCCGGGGGCCATTAATCGATCTAGCTAGGTTTAATTTATAGAAAATATTATTTTGTCAGTATATTTCGGCAACAAAAATATAATATTTCATTGCACTAAAACTATTAGAATATGAAGGTTTTCAAATTTTGACGCTGTCATTAAGAATAGACATTTAGCTCAGTTGGATAATCAAGTAGTCTAATCCAAACAAACCGGAGCTTGGTTCCGGATTCTTACTTTTTCTTATTTACTTTTTGGCCTTTTTTTATTATTTTATTAATTATTATCATTTGCCGGCATCCTTGTCTGCGTAGAAGTCAATAATGTTTTAATAGGATTTTTGTTTGTTTTTACGTTATTATTTTTATTGTTATTTAGAGATAATTATGTATAAGTGATTGTATTCTTATATAGTATTACAATCTTATCCATGTGGTGACGGAGTAAGTACACAATTCATCACCCCCTATCTTACCCGTGGGTGATCGTAAGAGACGACTAAGGTACATAAAATGCATATAATATCTATGCGAGAAAAGGAGAACTCGAAACATAACCCTATACCAACACGTCTGACCAGCGCGGTATAGTAGGTTAACTTCCCTCATATTATGGAGGAGGCCCGAGCCCAACAGTCGGACGTATATGGGCTGTGATGATGATGATGATGATGATAACAATCTTTGTTATAGTATAGGGAAGGTTTAATAAACATAAAAATCAAATGAAATTTTATTATATATTATGGACACCAGGCTTTTTCTTAGCAGGCCATGTTTTTAACATAACGCGCTCATAGTGACCGAGGCTACGGAAGGGTAGTGTACGGACCCATAATCTACTGTCTCTTCCATCGAAATTAAGCCGACTACTGGTACCGCTTCTTTGACATCCACCCGTGATACTACACCTACAGTATTTCTTTGTAAACAATATCTTTTGTTTTTCTTTCGAATGCTAGAATTACCAGACTACTCTGTGAGCTTACCCTGAAGCATGTCACATACAACTGCCCACGGGCGAAGCAGCTTTCTCTCAAGTCTACTCCCGCTACCTTAAGTATATGACCTCGACCTTTGTTTATGGTTATTGCAAAGCAGACTTTAATGGCAAACAGCAGTCTCTGAAATTCGAAGGAGTAATTTGATGGTATTTGGAGAATCCTAGGAATAAATACAGACTCTGCTCGAGAACAACCGGTCAGTATAGTTGACCCGATTACAATGCAATGTAATTTTTTTTCTCGCAAACTGGTGGCATTGCATAATTTTGGCGAGCCAGCTCTCAATTTTAAGATGTGTGTTGGGAGACCGGGAGACTTAGGAGTATTCAGGAACTCGACCGGTTATCAGACTCGGGGTTTATCACTTATTCGAAGGATTTATGTTAATATTCGACCCCTTCGAATGATTTAAAGTATTTGCAAGTAAATAGTATAAAGAAATCGAAACGACTGTAGTAGCGCATATAGGTAGGTCATGGCGTCTTGCGACCAATCTGATCAGCATTAACATCCTGTCTCCCTATCGTATCTTACTGATTGTTCCTAATATAACTCAGCCTTTCCGTCTTGATTTTTACAAATATGTTGATTAAGTCCTGACTAAATAGCGAAAAAAAATATAGAAAATGACTATCTCTCTTTCCTAAACATCATGCGGTTAAAATACCCTCGCCAGAGGAAAATTAAAACAGGTAATACATCTTAGGAGCAATGGATTTCAGTTATACGATGCAATGTGTTATCATAGCTCTGAATTACAATATTCGGCTTAGAAAATTGCTGTCCAACAATTAAAAATTTCAAACTCTATGTTCCTAAGACGCCATGTCCTAAAAGTGTATGACCTCTTTATAGCTTAGAAACTTTCAAATGCCGTGTTAATACAGTATTGTGACTGTGTGAAACAAAATAAAATAAATATTTAAGGATAACTCCCATACAAACGTGATTTTAGCTCCTTTTTGCTCGATACATTTTTTATTTTCTATTTTTGTACTTTTGCCTTTTTAATTTATTTTTTCATTATTTTAATTATATTTAAATATATCTTCCATAACACACTAATACGAAAATACCGAGCAAGACTCGGTTTTCTAGATATCTTAATGTATATATATATATATATATATATATACATATATATATATATATATATATATATATATATATATATATATATATATATATATATATATATATATATTTATTTCAGTCGTAACGGAGCGTTGGGACAACTTCTAGCAATACATAACGCAGTGCTTGTCCCAACATTACTATATGGAAACGAGAGTTGGCTATGCAGAAAAGAGCATGCAAACAAAATTAATGCGGTCGAAATGCGATCTCTACGGAAAATCTGTGGAGTCAGGCTTACCGACCGCATTCGCAACGACGAGGTAAAAGAGCGAGTAGGAATGAAAGAAAGTATTGGTGTAAAGATGCGAAAGGGAATGCTGTTCCGATGGTTCGGACATGTGGAAAGAATGCCGAACGAACGTCTGGTTAAGAAGATATACAATGCGAAAGTGGAAGGATGCAGGTACCGGGGGAGACCAAGACTCACCTACCTAGAAGAGATTGGTCACGTCCTGAAAGAAGGTGGAGTCAAGAGTCTCCGAAACCGGCGAGCGTGTATGAAGAGAATTATGAATGTTGAAGAAGCGAGTGAACTATGCAAGGATAGAGTTCTCTGGCACTCTGTTCTCTCTGCATACCCTGCAAGGGATATGGCGTGATGATATGTATGTATGTATGTTATATATTTTCTTTCTATACATTATAGGGTCTCAGAGAAGAAAACCGAGGCCCTCCTATTTCAGGGCCCGGATCGAGGTCCCCTCGAGGAGCACACATCGGCGTGTTTGGGGTTGCTGTGTCGGTGCGGGCCCAGATGAAATATCTGGGTCGGTCTACCTTAATTCTAGGTGGAGTTTCGAGCCACACTCGTTCAGTGTGCCCAGCTCGTTCCAAGACTACTCAAGACAGTCGCGGCGTTAGGTAGGCTTCTGCCAAATACAGGCAATCCCAGGTCGTCCTGTCGGCGTTTATACGCCGGAGTGATGCGGTCCATGGCGCTGTATGGTGCCCTTATTAGGGCGGCATCCCTCACCGCCCGCAACAGGGGCGTGGCGGGGACGGTTATCAGGGGCTATCGTACGGTGTCATGCACCGCAGCGACATTGCTGGCGGGCGACTCACCTTGGCCACTTATGGCCGAGGCACTGACTGAAGTCTACCGGCTTCGCGTTGCGGCGCGGGCTGACGACGAACAAGTCTCCGTAAGGAGACTGGACAGAGCAGTGAAAGTGGCCCAAAAAGGAGTCACCCAGCGGTGGAGAGAAAATCTGGAGACCCCCGTAGCAGGGCGGGGGACTGTGCAGGCGGTTGCGACAGCACTCCACCGCTGGATTAATCTAAGGCACAGCAGCCTAAGCTTTAGGATGGTATAGGTTCTTACCGGACACGGGGTCTTTGGTAAGTACCTGCACAGAATTGGAAGAGAAGGGGGCCCCTGGATGTCACGAGTGTGGTGCGCCAGTAGACGATGTGCGTCACAATCTGCAGGTATACCCCGCTTGGGGGCCCCAGCGCCACGTTCTATCGGTGCTCGTTGGAAGAGACCTGTTGTTGTCGACCATTATCTGGAAGGTGCTTGACAGCGACAGGTGCTGGTCGTCGATGGCCTCCTTTTGTGAGGCTGTCATGAAAAGGAAGGAGGCAGCGGGGCGGAAACGCGAGGCGTCCGCCGACTCGCTCCATCACAGGCGACCAGAGAGGAGAAGGCGCCGTTATACATATCTCTTCTCACCGCCCTAAGGATAGCACGTGGCCAGAAAGCCAAGTGTGGGGGTGCCCGGTATTGAATGATAGTAGACGATCTCTCCGGCACCCCGTAAAAGAGCGGAAGGGGCCGCTGTAGTTTTAGTGGGTATTCCGGTCGGGCTTCAGCTGGCCGGTGAGTCCCACACTCCCCCTCATCTTTCACCGACGGGGATAGCGCGTTAATGCGTTTCCACAGTGATAACAAAAAAAAAATAGGCTAATTTCCCTTTCATTATGGTCGTATATAAATGAAAACAATGACAAATTATGTGCACATGCTTGATTATGCTCAGTCCAACATTATCTTAGATGATAAAGTGCACTAATTTAATAAGAACTCTGTTAGATTTATGCATAAACTCTTCGAAAGTTCGCTAAGTGGAGCACAACGCTATTATTTTATTAAAGTTTCCAGAGTATTTTATGATTTTATAACGGGAATTTTTATAAAAAGTATAACTCGAAACAGTTTACGTACATGAGCAATTTCAGGGCAAGAAGTTATTCTAATACTGCATTTAAAGCAAATTTATTTGTCTGCTTGGAGAAAACTAGAGAATGGAATTCAATCTAGATTTATTATACACACTTTTACCCTATTTGTCTCTTAACTAGATACAACTTTCTCCATTACTAGAACAAAATTGTTTTAATGATTTCTGATGTTTACGCCATTATAACATATTTGAAATAAAACTATTTCTACGAATTCTAACGCGATTGTATTTGATTTTTAATTTCCCGACGTTTCGAACACTTTACAGCGGTTACTTTACAATGCGAAGAATCTTTCGTGTCCAAGAACGTAAAAATAGTTATTACGAACTGTGATTTCTTTTTCATTTTTCATTTTAGTTATCGTGATGATATCTGTTTATATCTCTTAGTCATCTTTTAGGATAATTGCAGGTAAGGTAAGATTAGTTGTGTGCAAGGTGTATTCTTAGTCTGTCATTGCAAGGAAAAGTTTATATTACTAATGTAAATAAAAATGGCGCTAAATATAAGGGCATATGTAACAGAATATTGTCTCTAATAAGAAATGTGGGATTAGTATTCCCAGTCCGAGTCTGAAGTAATTATATTCAATAATAGGTTCTTCATCATCATCATCACAGCCCATAAATATCTCACTGTTGGGCTCGGGCCTCCTTCATAATGGGAGGGAAATTAACCTACTACACCACGCTGGTCAGACGTGTTGGTATAGGGTTTTGTCTCGAGTTTGCCTTCTTTCGCATATATGTTATATGCGTTTTATATCCTTTAGTCGTCTCGTACCCACCGGTAAGATATGGGGTGGTGAATAGTATTCTTACTCCGTGACCACACGCATAGGTTCTTAAAATCCAAATAAAATCCTATACCAACCCGTCATACCAGCATGGTACAGTAGGTCAATTTCTCTCTTATTATTGAGGTGGCTCAAATTTGGCAGTGTAACGTTTATGAGCTGATAGTGAGAGGTTTCTAATGATGTACATGTGATGCTTTAAAAAATATGTTACCTCCTTATTCATTCTTGCCATTATAGTGAGTAGTTAATGTCTATTAAGGTATGTTACATATGCAAAACGTAAAAAAAAATGAGTTTAGTAAGCATGGCAAAATATTGTTAGCTCTAATTTCATATGGGCGTTAAGTCATATCTGATAATCCCTACTAATATATATGTGAATGTAAGTTTGTTTGTTAGGCTTTCATGCTAAAACTACTCAACTGATCATCATGAAACATTGTACACATTTTCTTGGAGGTATTAAAAGTAACATAGGATACTTTTAATAAAAAAAAAATGAAAATTTTTATATGAAAAATAAAAAAATTGTTTGTCAAAAAATCTCAAAATCTAGCTTCTTCAACGCCATCTAGCAGTCCAGTAATGAAGTTCCAACCCTGAGTTAATACCGTTGCACTGTATTACCGATGGTCAAAAATAAAAATAGGGGATCAAAAACTATTATAATATATGTATATTATGCTATATATTGACAAGAGGTGATTGCGAATTACCATTTGGTTAACTACAATTTTCCCTTTGAATGAATTAATATATCAGTATATTAAGAGCTTTACAACAGCGATATATTGCGGTTATTAGTACAATTAACTATTTTTAAAAATCTTAAATATTAATAGAACTATTTTACATAAAGAAAGATTAAAATTATCGAATATATACCACTAAAAATTCAATGAACACTTTCAGTATGAAAAATTCTAATATTATGAACAAATGCTTTCCGTGTGGTGACGGAGTAAGAATACAATTCACCAATCTCTATCTTACCCGTGGGTGATCTTCAAAGGCAACTAAGGGAGGTAAGATATGCATATAACATCTATTATGCAAGAGAAGGAAAACTCAAAATGAAACTCTATACCAAGACTATGACCAGCGTGGTGTAGTAGGTAATTTTCCCTCCTAGTGAAGAAGAGGCTCGAGTCCAGCAGTGGGATAAAATATATGCATATGATATTTCTGTGTGTGTGCGTTTTTTTACGCTTATAGTAAATAGTCTTTATTTACAATTAGTATTTAAGCCTATTATGATTGTGGTAGGAACACGCTGTGGACAGTTCTCTGTCTACAGCCGCGGGCTGGTCCTTTCGGGGTAGTACCACACTCTCGCAGAAGATCGACGTCAGAGTAATGGCAATGCACTGTTGCGCTTCGTTCGGTGAGCGAGAAAGCCAAAAGCCCAACTGGGTGGGTTTGGGGATTGTAATGGTAGGCAGCGGCCTAACTATAGCCTTGGTTATAACAAAAGTCCATGGGCGGCAGTGACAATTACCATCAGATGTACTGCTTGCTTGTTTGTCACCATAAGCAATAAAAAAAAATAGATTTTCAATATACGTGTATCACGTTCTTTTTCATAAACGGCTAAACACAATAATACAGTTTGAGCCTATTATCGCTAACCGATCACAATTCCAAACAACGGGGTTGTTGAGATTTCATAAAAAGGAAAAATAAAAAACACATGAATTTTGAATCCAGAATCGCATTATGTAGCAGTTTAATTATGTTAATTAACCAAAGATATAGGAGAGTTTGTCTTAATTTGATTATATTGTTATAATACGAAGGTGCACGGCAGAGTAGAAAATGAGACTTAAGTTAGCTCAGTTCAGGATATACATAGTTTAAACGTAGATTCAGAAATGACCCAATCTAAGTTGGTGTTCTGCACAAGTGCTCAACACGGCTGCTTGTTGCTAACTGACCATTATTATTTTATCAACGGTCTAGTAATATTACATTGGAGGGTAACCGGCAAAAATATTTAAAGCATTTACCAATGAGATTCAACCACCATCTATTAACTAAATGGCAGGATCCAACACATAAAATATCTTACATTAAGATTTACATTATATTATATGATATATTGACATCAAAATGGGAGAGCAAATAATATATAAGGCGAAAATATATTATGAAACAAATATCTTGGCAAAACCGGATGTTACCCGTCTTCAAATACCTTACAAACTAAAAATAACGAATAAGACATCATAAAAGCCGGGCTTTCAAATGCGACGTTTTCATTTTGGGTCTTTGTACCAATTCGGGAGTAAGTTGTATGTTTAAATCTGCGATGCGTTTGTTTTCTGAGATGTTGGCAACGAAACGGGGAAACATTTAATAAAAATAGAGCTCGCTATGTTTATTTTTTATAAGTCCTGATGAAAATGATATGGATATTATGGTAAATTACTTTTATATAAGATATAAAAATAATTTCCATATGAATACTGTTTATTTATAATTTAGGTGTGTGATAGCGGCTACGATTACTCCCAACCCTTACTTTGCTCGTGGGTGTCGTAAAAGACGACTAAGAGCTTTATATCTACCTGGGCTAATTCCAATTGATGCCGTTTGGTCAATAATTACATTCACAAGTAGTGTTGACGTCAGACAGGCGCCGGTCATAAAACTATTGCCAATAACTTTGCAATATAGACTCCAAGTAATTGGGATAAGAGTAGGAGAATGATGATGATTGTTTATTTATAATTACAGAATTATCAATTTAGATATTACAATTTGAAGTTATAATAATCGTAATAAAGTCTAAATGAATGAGTAATCATCATCAGAATTTACATCATCATCATTCAGTCATTCAGTCATCTGAATTTACATTTTTATATAGTTTTCTATTATGCTGAATTGAAGGATATTGTACCTAACACCCTTTTTTCTTATACCTTTAGAGTTTATATAAATCTAACTATTGGGAATAAATATAGTTCAGTTTTTTTTTTTGGCGGCGGGATGTGGTATGTTTACATCCCATTCGATCCGTCCGGGCCGACAGAAGGAACGGCGAGCGACTCCATAGATCCGCCCTACAATGTAATTCTCAACGCCGTGCGAGCTAGCCACCGGTATCCGTTCCTTGTCTTCGGTGACCCGATAGTCCAGTATATGAGGGAAATTAGCTTAACCTACTACGTTAGCCAAACGATTTGCCATTATATTTTCTCTCGAGTTTTACTTCTTTTTCAGTGATACTATATCCCCTATGATTCTCGTGCTAAAGGAATGAGTTGTGTTTTATTTTTACTCTATAAAAAATTGTAACAGATGTTATTTATTTTATTTATTTATACACTTTATTGTACACCATATTACATAAAAAGAAGAAACTAGAAATAACTACAGTAGGTACAATGGGCGGCCTTATCGCTAACAGCGATCTCTTCCAGGCAACCTTTAATTCGTAATAAAAAATAGTTATGTTCGAGCATAGCCCTGTTAAGTTATTTTTTGTTGTTACAGAGTCCCTATTGTTGAAGATTGTTCGAGTTTCCGTGCCTACATATAGAATAAGAGGTCAGCCCGCCCAGTTTGAATGTGATTATGAACTAGGCGAAGACACATTGTACTCCGTAAAATGGTATAGAGACAACGAGGAGTTCTATCGTTACATGCCAAAGTTCGACCCACCGAAACACTCGTACAAATTAGAAGGGATCAAAGTTGATGTAAGTTGATACGAAGTTATAATACCATAGCTACTTCATTTCGTAATTATGTTCAACATTGTCAACTGCCTTGTGAGAACAAATTGTAGATAATAATGTTTGAGGAAAATATATTATTTACTTGCTAAATTTGTTGAAATATTTGATAGGATTAATATTTTTCTTTAAAAAAAGACACGACCCTGCACTAAAGAAATAATTCTTGTAATGCTGGGGACTTTACAAACATGCAATTAACGCAAACAAAATACACCCTGACTCAGAACAACACTTTGTGAATCCCAAAAAGTATTGTTTTTCGTAGGAATCGAACCAGCGGCACTGGTACGGAATGTCGGTATCTTAACTACTACGCCATCTATGCAGTCAAATATATATTAATTTCGATTAATATATATGTAGGTCCTTACATAACCTTATCTTAATCTTTTAAAATATTGTTCCGGTAATTTTTTGTTATTCTGTCAAAGAGGACCCATATTTAACTGCAATCTGTAGCAGATGGATTAATGGAAATATATACAAGAGTATCGTACTTGCTCTTGATACAGATACTTTTTTGTCAATTTTATGTGGACTGGTTTTCAATTACTTAAAAATAAAATTTCCAAGATATTAGTAACTAAAGCAAAATTAATAAAATTCTTAATAAAAATCTATATCACTATTAAACAAATGAACAGTTTATTTTTATTTTAAGGGCGCTGAGCTCAGAAACTACAACTTGGATTCTAAAAAATCTTATTATGTAAGATAGTCCCGTTATTTAGACAGGTAATAGGCTATAATAAATAACGTCGTGACAAATAGGAATGGTGCTGTGGCTATAAATGTTAGCAAATCGGGCAAAATTTCGAAATAATGGGACTTCGGCCATTAAGGGTTTTGCATAAGAACCGTTGTCATGGCAACTGCTGAGATAACAAACATAGGTAATTAATGTATTCTGAATGTTATTAATAACGATATTATTATTAATAACATGGGATGATCAATGTTCTAAGAAAATATTAACATTAAATCGATATACAATCCATACAAGCTAAACTACTGGCTTAGCTAGTTTATAATAAAATTATTTTAAATTTAATTAAGTATAAATAAAATATTAAAAAAGGTAGAATTAATTCTCAACTGCCTTGTTGGTTTCTTTATATACATTAATGACCATAGTCAGTCAGGTCTAAGGTAATTTTTGAGTTCGCTGGATGGTTACTTCGGCAAGTATATGATTGCGAGGTGGGAGAGGTCACCATCCTGTCACCATTGTGATTACGACGAGGACAGATCGTCAGCATACGAAGGTCGAGATCTGCGTGGTCTGATCAAAGGAGTGCTGTGAACTTATGGCAATTATCAGTGCCAACCTAATGCTGTCAATCATCGCTAAGACAATGATTGATAGCGGCAGTTAACATGCAGAAAGTGGTGGCGGAGCTAGTCAGAGTTGTTCACCGGGTTGGCCACTAAGTCCAAGGTATCGGTACCAGTGGTTAACCCAACTATTATGGAGAGAAATCCGGTAGCATATGGAGTCGAACTCAGCCCTTCCATCGCCTCAATTGAATCGTGGAGCATAGTATAGCCTGCATAAAAAAACGTTAAACCTGGGTCAGACATCATTCGGGATTGTGTAAGTAAATTTTCAGTAGTAGCATGGCTTAGAATTGTGTCTGCCTAATGACAATAGGCTAACGACTTATAAGGTATCCATCCGTCGGGTTGAGAGCCCTCAATGCTTACCCACAGTCTGGTAAAGTTGTCATAGCCATCTGAGGCTAACAACTAAGACACACAAAAAAAAAAAACCCGGTGCAGGTCCTCTGTTGGACTTATGCCTCCCAACGAAAATGCTATTCAGAACGGCTCTGTGCCACTTACATCCAACAGCTTCCTACTACTTTTGAGATATCGTCAGTCTAATGGGGAGGTTGTCCAACGCTGCATCGTCCGATACATGGTCGCCTCTCGAAACCTTTCTTCGCCAATGGATGTCGGTTCAACTAGAAATTGGGCCTGCTCATTGCCATTTTAATATCCTATTTTTTGGAGCTATGTTAGTTATACCCGTTCTTCTACGGATTTTTGTATTCCGAATACAAGTAGAGAAATCTCGACTATAGTCCTCTCCAAGGTACAAGTTACGCACTAATTAAAGAACTTGATACAATTAAAATATATATAAGCTAAAGATAAATGAATATAAAACAAAAGATCTGGATGATAGGTTTCAGGCTTACTATCCACTTGGCAGGTAAGCAGCAATCGTATTTCTTCTTCTACAAAAATAAGATCACTAAAGTTATTTCTTGATCAGTTATGAAGTTCCATTACATATAAATTCATCAATTCATCTTGTGATATTGTTATGGATGAAACGATAATATTCTCTCTTCGATGCTAGCACTTGATAGTAGTATTGAATCAAAATATAGATCTTATATTAAAGTATCGATATTTTTGAGTACTTATTAATTTTTAATAATTTTTTTAATACACAAACGAGACGAGAGAGTATTGCCACACAAACAAGAGAGTATTGCCACACTTTAGACAATGGACACTACATTTTTTCTTTTTCGTAAATATTACTATAGATAATTTGAGAACTCAAACTGTCTATGCATTGTAAAACAAATTATATTCAATGGATGGAATGACGAGTGACAACTAATTTGTACCAGTTAGCGCGTTATCTCCGCGCTTGCATCATGCGTACTTGTGCCTTCAGCCTACTAAGAAATACTACGCTCGTGCCGTGCACCCCGCAGCTGTGTAGTGGGACGAGCTCCCAGCTCTAATACCATTACGATGCCTGCCTATACCATACCATTGTTTTCATTCGATGCCAGTAATCAGTATTGAATATTAGTGCTATGTACTACAATTAGCAGTATCGATTGGAGAGTATTGATACAATGTGAGTACTCGGTAGTATCGATTCATCCCTAGATATTGAAACCCGACAAAAATAAGCCAACTTTACATTATATTATAGGTTGTATTACAAGTCACTGTACTGAGCTTATTTAAGTAATATTAGAACAATCATTTCCAACCCACCCATCTTTTTGTGTAACAAATAACATTTATTATTCTAAGTAAGTACGTTTATGAATAGTCGATACGAAATATGATTAATGTTGGTTTAACAAGATATAATAAAAATATACGGTGAAATATCGAAGGTTATGAAATGCTATAAGGCAAATTATCGTATAATTTGAAAGGTTCTCTTTGAATGTATTCTTTGAGTTTTCTCATTGTAGTTATTCTATTCGTAGAGTACAATAGAGCGCGTCAGGGAACACTGACAAAAGATTGGGATAGCAATGAAACGAAGCCACATACTCCTTGCTACTATTATAATGAAATACGTGCTATTATTGATACATATGCAATAAAATTACATGTACCTACTGATATTACCATAGTTCTTTGTTTTTAATTTGTAAAGCACATGTAGTTAAGGCCGCTGTTGAATGCAATTTTAATAATTCCTACCTACCTTGTAGAGACGATCCAAAGTGCAACATAAACGTCGCTTAATGCATAAATAAGGTTTAGCGAATTTATATTAAAATATAACTACTATATAAGTGGTCCACTCAAAATATGGATAATGAACACTACCACATTTCACGCCGACCACTCGGATCCGAATGGGGCGGGGCTATAGTACCGGCGCCTCGCACTCGGATCCGAGCGAGCATCCCGTTCATTTTGTAGTAGTGGGATCCGAGTGGTCGGCACCCAGCGTGCCATGTGCCAACCACTCGGATCCGAAAAATGTGTTTCTTATTATAATAATAACAATATATATTTATCCATCTTTTCAAACATTCATATGTACTTAATCAAAATTCGCCTTAAAAAGTTTTGGAACCCGGCTATTATTTTTATTTGTTTTGGAGGCACTGAATGGGTTACGTATTATATGCCATGCTGTTTTGCAATCACCCCAGACACCCCGTTGTGTTATGATCTAACATTAGCTGATAGGAAAGAAAGGATCACTCAGTTTAGTTAACAGATTTTTTTCCATTTAATTTCCTTTTTCATAGTAATAGATGAGTTTAGTATATTATACCCGCCAAATTTGTACAAGTTACTTCAAAATATTGAGAACAAATACCCTTTTCGAACTATAATTAAATAATAATACTTTGAGACCAATGTATTGTTCTATAATGTTGTGCTGACCATATAATTAAAAATAATTCTATTACTTGATGCGTAATTCTTATATAAGTGAAACTATATGCAGTAGGCAACAGTTAAATGTAGAATCATGAAACTGGCAGTATAATCTTATTTTACAATACTACCTACTTTACAAAAAAATGTGTCGACTCGTAGATATTTTTTTCATTTTTGGTGGCAAACGAGCAAACAGTACACCTGATGGTAAGTGTTACTGCTGCCCATGGACCTTTGTAATACTAAGGGTATAGCTAAGCCGCTGCCTACCAGTAAAAACCCTAAACCCACCCAGTTGGGCTTCCGGCTCTCTCGCTCACCGAACGAAGCGCAATAGCACATTGCTATTAGTCCGACGTCAATCTGCTGTTTGAGAGAAAACTGTTAACAGCGTGGTGCTACCACTAAAAAGGGGTATAAGGTATTCGCATAGATCGCGACTATGGGTTGTTGCAGGGTTATCTCGTATAAAACACCGGGCACGTTAAGAAAAGAATATCTTGCCACCGGAGTCAAAGAACCGGTTCCAGTGACTAACTTACTAGTCAGAAGGTGGTAATCCGTGGTCGTTCTATCGCTCCGGATGGTTACACGGAGTTTTGTCAGACCAAAGCCTGCTACCAGTAATATTATATCGCCAGACTTACTGTATAGTGTCCAATCAACGACTGCGTAGCATAGCAGCGTATTTTGACTTTCCATCACTTTGTCAAGGCCTTATATTGAATTGCCCAATGGACTGGCGACGGCACATGTTTTATTTTTGTGTTTTATTTTAGTGTTGGTATTTACAGATTATAGCTACAGAAACTAATTCATTCAACCGCTTCTGATTTGAACTAAATCAAACAGAATTAATAAGTACCCGATACGTACATATTAATTAAATTAAAAAATATGTGCATACATATTAAATGCTAAAAAAAAAATTTCAGCAATTAGAATTAATAAGTTTAAAATATATTCTAGAAAATATTCTATTACATAGTTTGCTAATAAAACTTAAGAGCTTCATAATATGCCATGAATAGATTATAAAACAAATAATACGTTCCATAATTTCTTTGGCAGTTACCATATAGTAGTCAAAATTATTTATATTAATGTGTCTAATTACTGATATTTAATAGTTAATTAGGTACAGTTGCAAGCTTCGAGTTTGGCACTGAGAACTATACGAAAAAATTGACGATGTAATATGCCAAAATTCCCATTAACACTTTTCTGTCCGAACATTTTAATGAAAGACTTTTGAACCAACGGGTTTTGCTAAAGTGTTTGTTTATTATACTATAAAAATTATCCATCCTATCCACGTTCACTGATGAACATAATAGGCCTCTAAAAATGAGGTATGCCATAATTGATATTTACTACGCTTGGCAGGCGGATCGATGATCGCAGTTGGTGTAATGAGTTCCTTTCAGAGTGCTGCTACTCATACCACTAGTGATCCACCAGTATATTTTTAAGACTCCCATGACAAAGTAAGAGGTAGTAAATTAAAAATAGGTAACGCTTATATTTTTAAATTTTAAACTTTCACCAAACAGGTAAACTGTAAAACTGATTGCATAAATACCTTAGTGGTTAAGATACCCACCTACCATACCGATTACTGTGGATTCAAATTCTACGCTGAACTGTAGATTCTAAAAGAAACATATAATGTATTAATAACTGAAATTAATGATTATGTCAAAGAAATTAAGTTCCATATGGTGAGAGATTAAGAATACAATTCACCACCACTATCATACCAATGATTGCCGTGAAAGACAGACAGTAGGGGGTAATAAAATATGTGCAAGAGCTTATACTAGCCCTGTTTGGCCAGCGTGGTATTAAAAGTAAATTTCTCTTCTATTGTAGAGGAGGCTCGTAGGACATATACGAGCTGAGATGATTATGATGACGACTATTAACAATAAAATTTTCTGTTCTTAGTTACAAAAGTCTGACGATAGAAAAGTGGTCCTGCATCAGGTGACACTTAAGTCTAGTGGACTATACAGATGTGAGGTGTCTGCGGAAGCACCTAGTTTCGCATCAGCAGCTGGGGAGGGCAGAATGGAAGTTATATGTAAGTGTTATTATAACTATATTTAAAAAAATATTTGTACATACATACATACATATCATCACGCAGAGCGATCATCAGCATATCATCAGAGAGAACAGAGTGCCAGAGAACTCTATCCTTGCATACTTCACTCGCTTCCTCAACATTCATAATTCTCTTCATACACGCTCGCCGGTTTCGGAGGCTCTTGACTCCGCCTTCCTTCAGTACATGACCGATCTGTCCTAGGTAGGTTAGTCTCGGTCTCCCCCGGTACCTACATCCTTTCACTTTCGCATTGTATATCTTCTTAACCAGACGTTTGTTCGGCATTCTTTCAACATGTCCGAACCATCGGAGCATTCCCTTTCGCATCTTTACACCAATACTCTCTTTCATAGTTACTCGCTCTCCTACGTCGTCGTTACGAATGCGGTCGGTCAGCCTAACTCCACAGATTTTCCGAAGAGATCGCATTTCGAAAAATATTTGTGATTATCTTATATATAAGAGATTTCCACATATGTATTGACTCATCACGATATCTCTGGAACTATAAGGCCTACAGACTTTAAATTTAGTTGGTATATTCCGTTCGTCGAGTGTAGGTCAGCTAAGAACCGATTTTGCGAAATTCCATCCACAAATGGGGTTGCTGGGGTGTAGAAATCACATTTTTAAATATAGCTCCTACAGACTTGAATTTAGGTAGATATATTTGTGTAACCGAAGCGAAGTGAGAGCGGGTCGCTAGTATTTAATATCTACGCCATTCATTTGATCTCAATGACTTTTCTTTTAGACAACAACTTATACTAAGGAAGTAATCCTTGTATTGCAGGAGACTTTACAAATATTTTATTAATTAATGGACCGCCCAATATATTGTCCTGCATGTGAATTGAACCCGTGACACCTGGTATGGTAGGTTAGCTGCTTAACTACTACAATATTTGTGTGTTGGATGTCTTGTTGGACTAAGTAGCGACCTTTCGTGTCAAGTGTCATGGTTTTCATTCTATTGCAGGATAATTATCTGTGTAATCTGCGATTAATTCTATTTCTAATTAGTGTTTCTTAATTGCACGATAACAAAGTTCTTTAAGATAGAAGGATTTATTTATTTGCGTGGGATGTCGTCTTGTTAAAACGATTTTTTAGGAATGTCATTTATAATTATTCAGTAAATCTATAGGTATTGATTTAATTAATTATTAATAGATTATGTTAGTGGAGTATTTTTATTTATATACATATATATAATATATATTCGTAATATTATATAAAAGAATATACATATCATCACGCCATATCCCTTGCAGGGTAGGCAGAAAGAACAGCGTGCCAGAGAACTCTATTCTTGCATACTTCATTCGCTTCCTTAACATTCATAATTCTCTTCATACACGCTCGCCGGTTTCGGAGACTCTTGACTCCACCTTCCTTCAGTACGTAACCAATCTGGTCTAGGTAGGTTAGTCTTGGTCTCCCCTGGTATCTACAACCTTCCACTTTCACATTGTACATCTTCTTAACGAGACGTTTGCATTCTTTCCACATGTCCGAACCATCGCAGCATTCCCTTTCGCATCTTTACACCAATACTCTCTTTCATACCTACTCGTTCTCTTATGTCGTCGTTACGAATGCGATCGGTCAACCTAACTTCACAGATTTTCCGTAGAGATCGCATTTCGACCGCATCAATTTTACTTTCATGCTCTTTTCTGCATACCCAACTCTCGCTTCCATATAGTGATGTTGGGACAAGCACTGCGTTATGTATTGCTACACGTGCCTTTAAGCTGAGGGGCCCCCAAGATATATAAATTCATCCACTTGCTCTAGTACATCATTACCTATTGTTACTCTTACATCTGTTCTGGCTTCATCTCTTTCAAATATCATTATTTTGGTTTTGCTCACATATAAATAAAAATATATAACTGTGTGATAGCGGCTTCGAATACTACCAACCCTTACTTTGCTCGTGGATGTCGTAAAAGACGACGCTTTATTACAACCTAGGCCAAACTCTATCTGATGCCGTTTGGTCAACAATTATATTCCCAAAAAGGGTTGACGTCTGGCAGGCGGCCGGTCATAAAACTATTCCCAATAACTTTTACAATATGTGCTATAAGAAGAGTACATATTGTATCGACCCCAAGTTGTGGGGACAAGAGTAGGAGAATGATGATAATGGTATATATTCGAAAATTATGAATAATGTCAGAAAAAAAGCTTTATGTAAATCATTACATCAATGTTGACGGTAAAATGAATATTTTTCATTGTAAGAATATACTTTAACATTTAGTATTTTCCACGGAGCAAATACAAAGAGGAGACGGCCTAAGTAACTGTGCACTGTGATTCTCAAGTAGGCCCTGACGTCATCACGTTAACATCAATAGTAGGCGTGGCCTATTAGTCTTCTGTCGTCGCTGACGGTGTTCGTACGGTGCATAAAATTATATTTTTGGTGTATTTTTATGTTATTACGAAGAAAACCATGAAGTGTTGTGTTTTATCATGTAAAAACTACTCCAATAAACGTACAGATGCTATGGAAAGAATCACATTCCATTTGTAAGTATATTTATTCATAATTTATCAAAATAATTTCTAGAAAGTTCTTTTGACGGTATCATGTTCAGAAATAATTTTACTCAACGTTAGATGGCACCACTTTGCGTAATAGGACCTAGAACAACAAAAGCACATACAGTTCAAACATTTAAGATTATTGTAATAACTAATAACCATGAGTATTAAAATTTATACCCAAAGCCTTTTACCTCAACAAAAATATGAGTTTTATATGTAGTTAATAATTATTTTGTAAGCAACACGCCAGCTGTCGTTAACTATGAAGAACTATAAAAGTGTCAAAAATCCAGGGTCGTAATTAGAATATAATTATAACATTCGGATTTTTCATCAAAGAAAAATATTTTTTACACTACTTTAAATGAACCTATTATAATTAAACTGTAAATTTTGTATGTTTTAGAATACCGTCCAATGACGATGTTAGAAGCAATGGATTTCAAAAATTAATAGAAAAACTGGACTCCTACGAAATATACAAAGATTTGTTCTTCTCATTTTAACAATGAAGATTTAAAGGACTGTATTGCAACCAATAGAAACCACTTCGAACAAGCTTTTTATATTTTAAATTGTTTTATATTTATGTATTAAACTAACACTGTAAAAGACATAAATATTTTTTGCAATAGAAAAAGGTTTTTCTTTGTTACAGTATTTAGGGCAAGACTAGGTATAGCTCTAGAAATATATGATGCAAAAGAGTATTTCATTTTTATTATTGGAACCAATGTCACCCTTTCTCCTTTATTTATTAATAATGTAATTGCACTCGATGCAATTTCTTGATAAGATTAACGAGGTTGAGCACGTCACAAAAATACTCAAAATGGTGGTGGCGTCGAAGGTCTTCAAGTTACCTTTGGCATGGCTAAGTTTTAGATGGCCCGTGCGTCAATCAAACAGTTGCTACCAGGGGGGTCTGGTCTGCTCGCTTGAAATACTCTTTTACATGTCTTGTTCATTGACACCATTGTTGCATTATCAATTGTATATATATATAAGCCTTATTTTAATAGAGTGGTTTGATTCTTTTTTTATATGGAAAAGACAAAAAGGAAGGAAATAATACCGTGTAACTAACATATTTACTAAAAGTCCAACTACTTTCATTCGATAATTTGTTAGAAACCCAAACAAATAATTGTATTATTTGGTCGTATGGAAAGGACACAAATATGAAGAAAAAAAGGTTTCTAAACTTCTGAGTTTATCAGAATGACAGTAAAGAAAAGATGGATTTTTCATAAAATATTAACATTATGAACAATGCTGACAAGCCTTATAAAGAAATTTTCGGTTAAAAACAGTAGTCATACAGCTATTCGCTATGCAGAATTATTTGATTATAAACATTTGTATTTGAATAGAGCAAACAGCTAATAATATTTGTTTGTATCTTTGAAATAAAAAAAAATTAGCACTCCTTGATATAGGTAAATTCTGAGTACGTCCCTGTTACACCATACACTTACTGACATCTAATGCAAGATAGCTCAACTGCATACAATATACGAAATTAGTAGTTGTGCTAATAGCCGGTAGATGGACATAAAGGAGGGAGTGAGACAAGTACTATTACTTGTCTCACTTTCTCCATTAGCAGCGTCCCCCCTCACCCCCTGTAAATGACACGCATTGTTTCATAGAAAATATTCATTACAACAGCTCCTCTTTGTATTTGCTCCGTGGTATTTTCCTAAGAAATTACATTAGCGGATGCCAAATATACATAAAAAAAAATATAGTAGGTATACAAGTACATCCTTTGTTACGACAATGAATTTTGTTTAGTAATTCAAATTTTGAGAGAACCTCAATTTCGTTCCCTTTGACTTCAGACACACGTAACAAAAGGCAGCCATTATTTTAATTTGGTTTTAGAATTACCATAACCTCTTTCCTTTAACTTTAAATCCACGGATATTGTTGCAGCTGAGGTATATATATATATATATATATATATATGATCCGAATCGATTTTTTTTCTAGCCTATCATTACAAGTAGGACTAGTAGGGTCTCCTGTCTTTGTTTTCGGGAGCGGTCCACTTCCACCCTTTTTTTTTTACGCTGTGGAAACGCGTTTACGCGCTTTTCCCGCATGTGATAGATGGGGGGCGTGTGAGACTCGCCGGCCAGATGACCGACCGGAATACCCACTAAAACCACAGCGGCCCCTGCCGCGCTTTTACGGGGTGCCGGAGAGATCGTCTACTGACATTCTATCCCCGACACCCCAACGCTTGGCCGTCTGGCCACGTCCTGTCGTCATTCAGGGCGGTGGAAGAAGGTGCGCATATCGGCGCCTCCTCCTCCCTGGCCGCCGCCGGCGGAGCGAGTCTACGGACGCAATTGCCTTGCGTTCCCGCTCCGCGGCCTCCTTTTTCAAAATAACCTCCTCGCAGAAGGAGGCCATCGACGACCAGCACCTGTCACCGTCGAGCATCTTCGAGATGATAGTCGACAGCGACAGGTCCCGCCCAATGACCGCCGACAGGACGAGGCGCTGGGGCCCCCAGGCGGGGCATACCTCCACTGTGTGGCACACATCGTCTAGCGGCGCGCCACACTCATGGCACCCTGGGGCCTCTTCTCTGCCAATTCTGTGCAGGAACTTACCGAAGACGTAAGCACCTGCACCAATCTGAAGCTTAGGCTGCCGTGTCTTCTGTTGATCCAGCGGTGGAGATACGACGCAACCGCCTCCACAGTTCCCCGCCCTGCTACGGGGAACTCCAGTTCTTCCCTCCGCCGCCGGATGACTCCCCTTCGGGCCACTCCAATGGGTCCACTTCCACCCTGTATATATATATATATATATACATCATAGCGCCGCCAGCTAGCAAGTTACATCAATGAGAATTGTATATAAACCGTAAAACAATACATATACCACTTTTCATAATAATAGCGATGTCATATATACAAACATCCTGTTTTATAGATATAGATTTGTTTAAATTTTCGTAGCCATCTATGAAACAACATCTATTTAACCTTTTTGAATTTCAAGCACATGTGCGAATAAATTAGGCCTATTGGGGCTACAAATATTAAAACGGTTATAGTAAAGGATTAACTTCTTGAGAAGTCATATTAAAAGAGGTAGCAAGTTTAATTCCAATATTGATTTTATTAGCTTTACTTTGACTATACTCGTATTACGCCGTTTTATTAACCAAAATGCTATAACTATTTTTAAGGATTCTATCGCATTTGTATTTGATTTTTAATTTTTCCCGACGTTTCGAACACTTTACAGCGTTCATGGTCACAGGAGGACTAATGAGGCAAACATTTTTGTAGTTGCGACAAGTTATCGTTGTTACGGAGATTTATGATTTATCTGTTACTGTATTATATATTAAATTTGCCCTAATTTTTTTTGATATATTAACAAATCAATACAGTCGCGAAAGAGTCCGTAAAATACATTTATTTCAAATTATTCCCTATCACTATAGTCTATAAAATATAGCAAGATCTCTGTGACAGTTCTCACTAGTGCCGCACGCTTACGATGCAGTCCGTATTTTTGTCGATATAATTCCTTATTTTTTAAAGTTATTTGCTACTGCAATTGAAAAACAATGTATGAAAATCTTATTGAATTTCAATCAAATGGATGGATGAATCGATTATAAATTTAAAACAATCTATGAAAATCTTATTGAATTTAAATTAACGGATTTTATTTAATTTCAACTAAAACTGTTATTTAATTCTTTTTATTATTTGAAAAGAATACACCCAAGTTCATCGTCACTATTATCATCATCGCTGGCGCATTCCTGTAGGTTGATGATGAGTCACGGATTATTTCATGAAAAATCATGTTTATTTTATAAATGAAATTATCTTTTTAATATAATAGTAATGGTCTCATTAATATTATAACTGATATCTGAATACTAAATTAACACAATTTACTTATTTTGTAGAGTAACCATGTGGTTTATATAGGTAATATATTGGTTTTACTTGTTTGATAAATACTTAATAATAATGTTATCGATTTACGTTTATCGATTGCCCCATCTCTATCTTATTCTCAGTTCAGTATGACCTTGTACTTGCGTAAGCTTCATATTTTTATAAAATGGTTACTAATTATTTTTAAACAGATGAGTTTTGGTGTAAATATTCATATTTTTATATTCATAATTCAGTTGAGGTATAGGTGGCATGTAAAGAATGAAAATATAGGCGATACAATCAATTATGGTAGGGCCCACACTGTTAACAGTTTTCTGTCTACAGCCGCGGGCCAGTCCGTCCGAGGTAGTACCACACTCTCGCAGAAGATCGACGTCTGAGTAATGGCATTGTGCTATTGCGCTTCGTTCGGTGAGCGAGAGAGCCGGAAGCCCAACTGGGTGGGTTTGGAGATTTTATTAGTAGGCAGCGGCCTAAGCTATACCCTTGCTATTACAAAAGTCCGTGGGCGACAGTGACACTTACCATCAGGTATGCTGCTTGCTCGTTTGCCACCAGAAGTATTAAAAAAAAATACAAAATAAAATTGTAAACATGACGCGTATTCAAAATTACTTGATCGGTTTTGTAGCTATCTGTCACAGAGATCAAGCTATATTTTAAGGACTATACTTAATAAGCGAGCGTCAGGCAGGCGGCCACTCATAAAACTGTCAAAGTCTAACAATATGTAAGACGGAGAAAAGTTAGAATAATAGCAGCATGATGATGATGACGTAAACTATACATTATTAAATAATATAGTAAACAATAGTAGTGACGAAGGTCAACATTTTCATCTGTCAGATGAAAATTTAATCTTTGTCATTTGATATTCAAAGGAAACAATTGCTACCATTCGTAGTAATTAAACAATTTCATTTTTACACAGATTTACCTCGGGAAGGTCCGAAAATAACAGGCAACGAACAAGAGAACAGGAGAGGGGATTCGTTATTTCTCAACTGTACATCGGGTCGGTCATATCCGGCGGCTGTGTTGAGTTGGGATATCGATGGCGAAAAGGTACTGTTAACATTTGTGTTATAATTTTTTTGCTGTTAATATAGGTATTGCTATATTTACTTAAATGATAATGAAATTAAATATATTAAAAAAGAACCATTTTTATCAATAAAATATTCAAATTTTATTTGTGTTTAAGAAGTTATTCCTATTTTACCAATGGCTATAAATGGCACGTTAAGCATATGAAGACAAATGAAAATCTTATCAAAAATTGTATACTTGCCTTGCCATTTATTCTCTAGTAATGGCCCTTGTCAATAACTATATAATATAAATTATATTTAATTTCCTTGAATATCCAAAAAAAAATCTAATTCGTTATAATTACAAAATTGAAAATTTAAATAACTTTTTCTTTTATTTTTTTTTATTACGCCGTGGTCCGAAGTGCGTTACGCACTACCCCCCGGAACGGGGAGTGTGGGACTCCTAGCCTAGGGCTAGGTTACCTACTAAAACGTATCCACTGCGATTGCTGTTAGCCGAGAGGGCTGTGACAGCTTAACCGGACTGTGGGCGGGCGCTGAGGGCTCTCAACCCGAGAAATAACTTTTTATTAGTCAACCAGTCTTTCGGTTTTAATTTCTAGTAATTATTTAAAGTAAGAGAGTCTAAAAGTGTCAAGTGGTAATTAATGCTCATGAAATTCTCTAATACAGGAGTTACAGCCAGGTCTCCGTCTTTTTTTAGACAGGCTACCGTTCGGTCATATCATAAACTATCGTGGGCGGACCCTTATACTATCTCCCTATCGCCATTTGGGTGGAGTACCTGATATAAATAAAGATAAAACCAATGTAATTTGGTTTTATCTTCTTCTTCTTCTTCTTATATATTGGCTATTAGCTATTGGTGCCAGTGTCGAGTTATAAATATCTTCACGTTTTTAGTCTTTCAAGTTAGTCATTGTCTAAGTCAAATTGTCGCCATTAACAGTGCTATGGCCACACTGTTAATGGTATCTTGTTGGAATTTTGATGGAAAACGAAAACGTTGTAAAGCACTTTTATATGATATTCACTACATCCCAGCAGTTCCGTCACATTACATTACATAAAATGCCATCAAAATTATCTAATATAACACGTTAAAACACTAAGATATCGAATATAATACAAGATCACCACATGACGTTTTCAAATTCCCGTCAAAAGTTTTATTCCAATAAAATCATTGTAATATAATGACAGGTGTCAATATAGTTTTTAAATATATAAATTCTAAGTTGGGACTTTTGACGGGAATTTGAAAACGTCATGTGGTGCTCTTGTATTATATTCGATATCTTAGTGTTTTAACGTGTTATATTAGATAATTTTGATGGCATTTTATGTAATGTGATGGGGCAGTACTGGGATATAGTGAATATCATATAAAAGTGCTTTACAACGTTTTCGTTTTCCATCAAAATTCCCACAAGATACCATTAACAGTGTGGCCATTGCACTGTTAATGGTGACAATTTGACTTAGACAATGACTAACCTGACAAGACTATAAACGTAATAATAATTATAAATTGACACTGGCACCAATAGCTGGTATATGTAGCTGATTGCCAATATATAAGAAGAAGAAGAAGAAATTCTAAGTTAAACAAAGAGTATTTACACCAGAGTACCTATACCGAGCCCTACTATAAATTAAATCCAAATAAGCTAAATTTCAATTTGGATATCTATCGGTGTATATGAGATTATTTCAAAATAATATGTACATAGTTTGCCATAACGAAGCGTATAAAATAAAAATTAATAAAGCCGATAGATAAAACTTCGTTTATTAAACGAAATATTCATTTCATTGAGTAAAAAAAAATATTCATTTGATTTATGACAAAGCCTTTTAGAACATCTTAAAGTACATTAGATTTATAATTAGATGATAAGTTTACATTCATAATTTACTGTACATTTTAATTAAACTGTTTTAGCTTTATTCAATCGAAATATGTAGGTACTATGAAGCGAGGAATACGTTTTATTACAGAGCGGAGGTTACTAATATAATTATTAGCTGAAAATGACAATCTTCATTGTGGTATTTGACTCTTTGAACGAGGTTCAGTAATTAGAGCTCCTATAATCCGAAGGGTTTTTGTAATTTTTAGCTTTGATCCGCTGCGGAACTTTATAACCGTAGCGGATTTGGTTTTATTTTCGTATTAATATTGGTAAGATTTTTTATATGATATATGACTTACTTGAGTATTTTTTAAAAAAAAATATACGCATTCCATAGTTGAGCAAAAGACATGTCAAATAGGAGTTATAATCATTTTTTAGAGTTTACTCCTTAAGAATCGATTTTCATATAAGGCGCCCGGTATGAGAAAAATTTGAGGAGTAAAATCTAGTGATCGAATGACCTCGTTACGTTTTTGGTGCGCAACCTATTTTGCACATCTTTCACTTTATGACGTGAGATAATACTTCACTGAACAGTTTTAATAAATGTAAATAAATAAATATATATTTTATATATTATTTTTAGTCAAATGAGCTTTCTTTGTGCCTGTTTTGATAATCGTACTGAAGGAGTAAACTCCAGTCGTGCGTCGGACCTGACACACACACTTTTTTTTATTGCTTATGATGGCAAACGAGCAAGCAGCACACCTGATGGTAATTGTCTCTGCCGCCTTAGGACCTTTGAAATACCAAGGATATAACTAGGCCGCTATAGGGGTGGCTATTGGTAGGCCAATAGCCACCCCAGTTGTTTGCGCACTAGCCCTCGCCGGTGACAGACGAGGGGGTGTGTGGGACTCGCCGGTCAGCTGGTTCGACCGAAATACCCACTAAAACCACAGCGGTCCCTTCCGCGCTTTTACGGGATGCCGAAGAGATCGTCTATTGACATTCTACCCCCGACACCCCAACGCTAGGCCATCTGGCCACGTCCAGTCGACAGTCAAGGCGGCGGGAGGAGATGCGCGTAACGGCGCCTCCGCCTTCCTGGCCGCCGCCTACGGAGTGAGTCTGCAGAAGCAAATGCCTCGCGTATCCGCTCCGCGGCCTCCTTCGAAGAGATGACCTCCTCACAGAAGGAGGCCATCGACGACCAGCACCTGTCGCTGTCAAGCATCTTAGATATGATGGTCAACAACGACAGGTCTATTCCTATCACCGCCGACAGGTCGTGGCGCTGAGGCCCCAGGCGGGACATACCTCTAAGGTGTGACGCGCATCGTCAGTTAGCGCGCCACACTTATGGCATCCAGGGGCCTCTTCCCGTCCGATTCTGTGCAGGTACTTACCGAAGACCCCGTGTCCGGTAAGTACCTGAGACGTCGATCTTCTTCGAGAGTGTGGCTCCGGATGGACTGGTCCGTGGCTGTAGTCAGAGAACTATCCACAGCATGGTCCTACCACTATGAAATTAATTAATATTTTCAGCATCAGGTCAGACGGCTTAGTATTTATATTTTTTTAGTTTGCTGTTTCCATTCCATTATCATGTATATATAATATATGAATAATAATATTTCACCGGATTATGTGACAACGTACATTGAATACTACTACCAAGCTTACCTACTACCATACCTACCTTTGCTTTCTGACTACACAAATCACGTATACGTCTAAGTATTATCTCGATACAAATCTCCTGCTTTCCATATCTACGTGGAATAATATTTATCCAATCTACACAATGTTTTTCTGAGTATGGATTTAATTAAAGTCTGATAATAATATATTTTTGACGTCTCCAAAATAGATGGCTTCCTTTGGCATGATCATTTATCATTATTGTATGAATAAATATCAGGGCAAGCTAAATATAAACGGTAAAAAAATGTATCATGTTAGAAACTTTTTTTCACCAACAACAATAATTCATTAATTATTATATGTTTGTTATCAGTTCTCCTGTGATCATGAACGGTGTAAAGGATTCGAAACTTCAGGCAATTAAAAATCAAATATAAACGTATAAATAGTTTTATTTCATATTTGTTTGTTCTCTTACTACAAGTTGGATCTACGTCAAATTAAACTCCAATGGAGTTAAAATATGTTATATAAAGGCAATATATGCTTTATTTTATATTGCTTATATTTAATGCAAAAACCATAAAAATAATTTTCAATTAATTATAAACATTAAAAAATTTATAAAGTTTGAACAAAAAGCACGTTACTGTGATCGCGCCGTGATTCGTCACCATACCTATGACGTCATAATGTTAGAGCAAAGTCAAAACATTGTATTTAATGTCTCCGTATGCTACAGTGGGTAAAAACTAACATTATGACGTCATACGCGCTCGGTTTCGTTCGGGAGTTGTCGGCGGGTCTTCGGTACAAATGGATTCAAAAATTATTTTTATTTTGATATAACTTTTTATATAATGCGAAAAAAAAATAAAAAAATAGGTTTGTTATAAAACTTATATGTGATCTTTCCCTTTATCACAAAAAAATTCAGAAACCCAACTGTCTGTTACCTTTGTCATTCATTACTAAGGTATCTTTATGTGTATAAATAACATCACTTCAAATTGATTGTACACGAAGTACATTGATAAAAGGTATTAAAGTCATTCACTGTTCAGAATTTAACATTAAATTGGTAGTACTTTGGTAGATAGATCCATTTACAAGGTCCTCGCGCTCACAATGGTTAGTTAGCATGAAATTTATGAACAATTATCTCGTCAAATGTTCCGAATCAAAGGGTCTCGTATACACTGAATTAGAAGTTCTCGTCTCTTAACTACTATTTGCGGGTATACCGATTCTGTTGTTAAATTCAACATTTCCAAATTATTGCTGGCTTATGGAAACTATATTTTGGTGATTAAAAGTTCGTGTAATTAATTGCCCGATATACCAATTAACTATGTCAATTTAATAACCTACAAATAATTTATCAGTAAAATGAAAGAGATAGAGAGGTAGATTTTACATATTCTCATCATTTTATCATCATTTCAGCTCATTTACGTCCCACCGCTGGACTTAAACTTCCTTCATAATAGGAAAGCAACTGACCTACTATACTACTCTGGTCAGAAGGATTTATATAAAGGGTATTTAGAGATTTTCTTTTCTCACATAGCTGCTATATACATATTATATCCCTTAGTCGTTTTTTACGACCCCTACACGCAAGAAATCTGTTGAATTTAATATTATATTCTTTATCCATCCCATCCATCCAAATATATGCTCATTATCGTACTATATTGTCATGATGAGGGAGTAAGATTTCTTTCACTTTAGTTATAAAAGACGAAGAATGTAAGCAGAAAACGTTTTAGTAAGATCAGTAAATTAAGCAACTCGTCTAGACAGCATAGCATAGTAGACCAATTTCCCTATATTTTAGATAAGGTTCATACCCAACAGAGTGACATTAGTGGGCTGAGAAGAACAAAATAACTATTTCATAACGGATAGAGAATAGTTTAGATATGTCGATAGATTATTGGACGAATATACCTAAATAAAAATTAGATTTGTATAAATAAAAATTAGATTTTTACGTGAAAAGAGGGCTCTTTTTTCTGCAACCTTTATACGTTTTGAATGAGTTTCATCAGAAAATCATACGCCAGAGTGAGGTTTGCGTGTGATTGCAAATTTATTTTTCATCACTTACTGTGACGCTTACTTTTCTTAATCGCTCCTTAATACACTTGTGAAAAGAGAATTTCCGTGTGGTGACGGAGTAAGAATACAGTTCACCAGCCCCTCTCTTACCCGTGGGTATCGTAAAAGACGATTAAGGGATATAATATGCATATAGTATCTGTGCAAGAGAAGGAAAACTCGTAATGAAACCCTATAACAACACGTCTGACCAACGCGGTATAGTAGGTTAATTTCCCTCCCATTATGGAGGCCCGAGCCCAACAGTGGGACATATATGGGCTGAGATTAAGATGACGATGAAAAGAGAATGGAACAATATAAATAAAATAATGATAGGAATGTACTTATTTTATCATTAGAGGATAAACAACCAATACATTATTAGAAGCATCAGTTAGTCACCCTCTCCTATATACACTCATATTGTAGCCTTTATTTTGAGTGGTATGACATATTTTTATATTTTTCTTAAAATGGTTTTTTTAAACTATTCAGAGAATATATTATACATTATACTATAAAACCTAACCTTTTAGTTTATTTGTAGAAGTCGATATATCGCAACGCCGCCTGGTGGAGAGTTGCATCAATAGATATCATATAAACCTTCTCCGTAAAAAATACATAAAAGTAACAGTTTTCATAATGATCAGTCAAATAATTTCTGAGTTTAGCGATGTCGTATATACAAACATCCTCTTTATAGTAGATTAAACTATCTCTAGTAGGTAAAAATTTACCAGAAAGATGACAATAAACTTACCCTAAAAATGTGGTACTTTATAATTTTTATGTACATAAAGTATAGATCTTCTATTCTACTAATCTTTTAAGAATAAAGACGAGCCAAAAGCAAATTAAAAGATTTCAAAAGGACCAATTCATTTACATTTTACTGTCTTCATATTCAAATAATCCTTGTTAATTGCCATCGCAATCGTAAAAATTGATTAACTTTCTTATACCCCAATGTTCATTCATAAGGCTTATAGAACCGCTGGAATTACAATCTTTGGAACACTAATTGGTTACAATAATTCAATCAAACAAGGCTTATTATAACAAATTTATTGTATCAATAGAAATAAATCCACTTTGAATGGGGCGAGCACCCTTTATTGAAGAGGGGCTCTCTATTGTATCCCTAATATTCTCAGTATCAAAGGTGTAAAAAATTATTATAATTAGCAATCTTGTTACTTAAGTTTTTGTTCTTAAAGATATTTTTTGTTCAATTGTATTTTCAATATTTTATTGAAAATACAATTGAACAAAAAATATCTTTATATAAGTGAAAGTTTAAAACGTGATATATAATACAATTGTATATGATGAGACGGGATGAAAGTAATTTAAAGTTTTAACTATGGCCTTTTTTTTGCGGTGGGCTATGGATTCGTCTTGCTCCGTCATATTGATCCGGGGTGACGGAAGAGGCGGGGCGTGACCTCATAGACCCACCATGCAAACTCCTCTCTTTGCCATGCGAGCGGGCCACCAGAACCCGATCTTTGTCTTCGGTGGCCCGCCCGGCGATTTACCCTCGCGGGTACCTCTTGAGTTGACACCCCGACAGCTTTCTCCGTCGAGGTGTCGTCCTCACGCGGTAGCCTCACGTCGGGTGGCTGGACTATTCCTCGATCCGATCACCCGAGGCCTCGGCTAGGGTGGCATCAGGTGCAGGTATTCGCGCCTGCGCCGCTCGAGGCGCCAGCGGCGGCCCGAGTCTGCATGGAAGAAATCCTCCCGGGCTCTTTCCACCGCCTCCTTCTGCGAGATGACCGCCTCGCAGAAGGCGGCGACCACGTCCCAGTTCCTGACGCTGTCGACCATCGTTTTCGCAACAGTTGGCAGCGTCAGATCAGCACCGATGACAGCGACGAGTTCACAGCGCTGCTGAACCCAGGTCACGAAGACCTCGAGCGTATATGGGATATGGCTTGATGATATGTATGTATGTAAATCTTAAGCTGAAAATTATGTCTACTTTTAAATCTTTTGGTATTATAATAGTTATTATTAAATATAAATTAATTTAGTATACACTGTATATTGAGTTAGAATATTTGCTAAACACATAATTTGATGATACATATTAAGTTAATTATACATCATTTTGTAGGCGGTTAATCTGATATCGGATTTCAACTAGTGATTAAACTTCTAATAGCATTTACTGACAATATCGTATTACCACTGACGATATAAATACTTGACCACTTTACATTTAACACAAGTTCTGACTTTTATTAAAGTTTCTTTTTGTTGTTTGTGGTGGCAAACGAGCATACAGCACACCTGATGGTAAGTGTCACTGCCGCCCATGGATCTTTGCAATACTAAGACCTAGGCCACTGCCAACCAATACAAATACCAAACCCACCCCAGTTGGGCTTCCAGCTCTCTCGCTCACTGAACGAAGCACAATAGCACATTGCTATTACTCAGACGTCGATCTTCTGCGAGAGTGTAGTACTACCCCCGACGGACCGGCCCACAGCTGTAGACAGAGAACTGTCCACAGCGTAGTCTTATCACTATTAGGATATGTTTATATATACATAGTTTCTTTAATATTTTTTTAATATACTCGTGTTTATGGTATATATAAAAGTATATACTTTTATGTGTTTACCCCGGCTTATGCAGGGTTAAATACCTCTGTTAATCAACTGTACTGATTTCTGTTGAACATAGACCTTATTCTCGTGGAGAAATAATATTATAATTGCTACGCCTGGCAAGTAGATTAATCATTACAGCTGATGTTATAAATTTGCCAGAAAAGTGCAGCTGACGAGTTACCTGGTGACTAACTTTGTAATATAGAAAGGCACATTAATAATACATTTAATGATAAACATAAATGAAAATAATATTAAAGCAAGAGTCAATGTTAATGGAGGTGACAATTGTAAGCACATACTTGAGTGCTTACAATTGTCAGCTCCACGCCTGAATAGTCAGCTCCCTCCAAGTGACATCATAATATGCTTGCAGCAGCAAGATTTGTATCCCGATGAAGATTATTCAAGCAAGTCAAAAGCATGAACACATTTTTTTTATTAGCATTGAATAGTGATAGCTTGTTCCAAATACCACTCATAACTGAAATACTCAGAGTTTCCTGCGAGGGAATTGTTCAGAAATCAATAACATAAATTCAATCCTAATGAATTATTAAAAAAAATCTGTGAGAATTCAATTGTATTAGTCTATTTTATATATTACTAGCAGACACGGCCACGCGTTGCTGTGTCTAAGGTAGCCTCAGTAATACGTGGTGGTTATGCTAATAAACAGATACCGCCATCTGTTAGAATCGTTTGGAGATAACAGATAATTGTGACTGTCAAATAATAGACAAATAATTTACAATAAAATAATATTGCGACTATAAATTAACATTAAAGCTATCCTATCTTTTAAGTTGGATCAAACTACACTTGCTGTGCTAATTTGATTAAAATCGGTTAAGTACTTTAGGAGTCCATCGTGGACAAACAACGTCACGCGTAATTTATATATATTAAGAAGATATTAAGTATTCATACACTCAGTCATGACGTGTTTGCAGCACTTGGACCCGGAATTTAACAGTCGAGGAAAGTATTCAATACAGATACAAAAGAAATCACTTGAGTTAATTACATTAGCTCGATTATTTGCGATCGTACACGAATGCATTATGTAAGGATAACTTTCAACTAGTAAACTGTTCAGTAGTCAAAAGGACAGGCACTAAATGTGTAAAAAGTATAATATTTACCTCTAAATTTTCTATTAGATAACTATAATAATACGACAAAACTCAAAAAAATAATAAATTAGATACCATTAATTTTCGAAAAAAAACTTATTGTGCTACCAAAGATTTGGGTTTCTTAAGAATGTTTTGGGAAAAAAATCTAAGATCACTTTTGTCTAATCTAACAAATATAACAACATGAAAATTTTGATAAAAAAAAGTGTGTATGTCAGCTCCGACGTACGACTGGAGTTTACTCCTTAAGTACGATTATCAAAACAGGCGCAAAAAAAGCTCATTTGACTAAAAATAATATATATCTATATAATTTTTATTTACATTTATTAAAACTGTTCAGTGAAGTATTATCTCACGTCAGAAAGGTGCGCAGAATAGGTTGCGCACCAAAAACGTAACGAGGTCATTCGATCACTAGATTTTACTCCTCAAATTTTTCTCATACCGGGCGCCTTATATGAAAATCGATTTTTAAGGAGTAAACTCCAATAAATTACTAGATACTATTGAAAGACAGGAAATAATTGCGATCTGAAACGCTTATAAATGGGTTTGGAATTAATAATTTCTTTAGCAGGCAAACGAACAGGCAAGAATCGAACTAGTAACTTTACAATTAGCAGTCGGATATTTATATCATTATATTAATTAGCAATAACCTAGTAGTGAATGCCTTTGGTTTTTCTTTACCTGTAGTATATTCTCACATAATAACGGTAACGATCGCGAATATTACAAATTCCAAAACTACCCCAGTGCTTGTCATATATTGTGACTAAAGATGATCCTTATAAACGATGAGCAGAAGGGCTATGCGACGTCTCACGGCTTTCTTACGGCACCCACATGTAAGGCGTTCGTTCGTAAAGTTATATTCTGATTTTATATATTTATCCATAATTATAAACGAAATATATATAAAACCCTAATAAAACCTGCTGTACTGTATGGATCAGCATGTTGGGCGACAAAAGCGACGGATGAAAG
Source organism: Lymantria monacha (assembly GCA_905163515.2). Taxonomy (NCBI): domain Eukaryota; kingdom Metazoa; phylum Arthropoda; class Insecta; order Lepidoptera; family Erebidae; genus Lymantria; species Lymantria monacha. The sequence goes on from LR991088.1 coordinate 13,377,236, forward strand.
ACGACTGCATGTAGCGGAGATGCGAATGTTGAAATAGATGTGTGGTGTGACAAGAATGGATAAAAAAAGAAATGAACATATAAGAGGAAGTTTGAAAGTTGCGCCAGTGACGGAAAATTTAAGGAATGAAAGATTGACATGGTATGGACATGTGATGATACGGGATGAAAGTAATGTTGTGACGAAAGTTTTTAAGTATGAAAGTTGAAGGCTTAAAGGGAGAAGGGGTAAAGGAAGAAGGGGTAGAAGAAGAAAAGATACAGAGGTGACGTCTGATAGGGTTGTATGGAAGGAGAAGACATATTGCGTAGACCCCAAATAGATTGGGATAAGAGCAAGTTGATGATCCATAATTATAAACGCAAGTAGTTACATAGACTGACATATGTATTTTATTAATTTGTTCTCTAATCCCCGTTGTTACCAACGATATCTAAATTTAAGGTCAAACCTAAGGTAATTAAATATAATATAGTATATTAGATGAAGTAATCATAACATTAATCAATCATTGATATTATGTATCATATAGATCGTATTAAGTGTTACCTAAAGCAGTCCTTCCCTGTTCAAAGTGCGTGCTAGTTTGTCATCTTATAGATGAAATTTACACTGAGTTAAACCTATTCAATCTAATCCTATTCATTTTAAAGATTATCCAAAGAAGATTGGTGTTAGATATATATAGGTTCATGTTTATACGATAGGAATAAGGAATAGAATACGATATATATATATATATATATATATATATATATATATATATATACTTGTCATTGTAAACATAAAAATAAATAAGTTGAATAAATAAATAATTAAGTCATTTTGCCTAGGTCACGGATCCAGTACTTCTAGTAGAATATCCACCAACGCATCATGCACATGGGCTTCTTTCTACAGCCCTAGGACTGCGCGTGCCAGTTGGCAGAACAATGCAGGTCAGGTGCACAGCAAGAGTGACGCCTGCATGGAGAGAAGGTAGTGAAGCCGTTGTTGGAAATAGCCAGCTTGCTGACAGCAAAGAGGCCATGCTATTAGGTAATATTACTACTACATATTCATTAAAATTTATGTGTGGGCTTTTTGAAATAAATAGTGTAGAGTATTTTATTTATGGGTTCGCTTTAAGTTTATATGATGATGCAACTTCTCGATCAATAATTATAAACTAAAAACCACTAAGATTTGTCCAGATTATTTACAAATAATAATATTACAAGTGATCTTAAATTGTCATTATCTCAAATTATACTATGTATATATGCTATCCGATGAATGATATATTTTCTAATGACTTACATAAATACCTATTATATATATAGTAGCAATTATTACCAAGGAAAGCTGATTGATGCTAGGCACTTATAAAATCGTGCGGCAGCGGGGCGGGTCGATAGTGAACTTGTCGTTAGCTAGCCCCATTGTCGCCGCACGCGTGAGGAACTGGTGCATCGCGGAGGAGGTTGAGACCCTATCGGACCACCGGTATATCCGGATGGAGGTCTCCCGGACCCTCCCGACGCCCGGCAGAGGTCATGGAGTGGACGGACGTCCCGCGTTCCCGCGATGGGCTGTGGGTCGTTTAGACCGGGACCTGCTGGCGGAGGCAGCCATCGTTCACTCGTGCCTGTCCTCTGCCCACCAGTTGGACGGAGTAGACGCCGAGGCTGGCCGCATCCGCAATGCGTTGACGCAGATTTGCGATGGCGCTATGGCCGTGTACGGTTTCTGCCCCCGAAGAGGGCTGTCCACTGGTGGTCCCGGGAGCTGGCAGATCTTCGTGTATTTGCGCCCGGAGGGCCTACATCCGCAGCCGGTGGCACCATCGCGACGAGGAGTTGGAGGGCCGGCTTTATGAGAGCTACCGCAATGCGCGGTTAGCCTTCAGGCTAGCCGTCCGTACCGCCAAGGACGTCAGTCGGCAGGAGATACTGGACGGTATCGATCGTAAAGCCTGGGGTCGCCTGTTCGACGCGTGTTTAGCGTCCGGGCGGTTCCCTAGGTGCTGGAAGGAGGGGAAGCTGGTGCTCCTATCGAAGCCGGGACGGTCTCCAGAGTCGGCCTCGGCCTACAGGCTCATCGTACTGCTCGACGATGCGGGCAAGCTATTGGAGAGGGTGCTGCTGCACGCATCGAGCGGCACCTCGTCGGCACGGGGCCCGATCTGTCAGACGCCCAGTTTGAGTTCAGGAGGGGTCGTTCAACGAAGGAGTGCTGTTGGGCGTGATCTGTTACGCCGACAACACGCTCGTCACAGCCCGAGGTGGGACGCTGGATAAGGCGGCAAGCCTGGCGACTCTCGGCACCGAGGAGATCGTCAGGTAGATCGAGGCGCTGTGGTTGAGGATGGCCCTGGACAAGACGGAGGCCCTCTTGTTCCATGGGCCCCGCATGGGCCCTCCCATCGGCGTCTAGATCACCGTCAATTCGATTGACATCAGCATTCGGGCCCATATGAAATATTTGGGTCTGGTGCTCGACGGGCATTGGTGGTTTCGGGAGCATTTCCGCAGGCTCGCTCCGCGGTTCGTCGGTGCGGTGTCCGCCCTTTCGTGGCTTATGCCGAATGTGGGCGGAACGCGCGCTACGTGTCGACAGCTGTACGCGGGGCTCGTCCGGTCGATGGCCCTGTACGGCGCACTGGTGTGGATGGGGTCCCTAACCGTCCGACTCAGGATCTTCTGTGGCGACCACAGAAGGCCATGACGGTCAGGGCCATACGCGGGTACCGCACGGTGGCGTCACCACACGGAGAACACACATTTATTTACTATTCCCAAAAAGATGTACTATTCCTATTCTACTTATGTTCACATAAACATAGTATTTTTTGGAAGGCATAGCATAAATTTATAGGGTTTTTTCTTTTTATTATTGACATTTGTATTAGCAATGTGCTGGTAATATATAAAATGTACGATGCTCACATTAACCAGAATTAATTATTCGTTTGTCTGAACTACTTTAGCGTGTAAAACGATAAATATTGCCAAACTTAGACCAGTTTCACGTTATTTACCATATAACCTAATGATAATTATATATGATTAATTTCTGAGAATGCAGTGTATGCTATCTAAAGGCGAGAGAGAAGACAGTAACATAGAGGCTATGTCGCAATGAATTATATGCCTTTATTTATACGTGCTAGGCGTACAGTTATTAACGTATATTGATTGAGCGTCCAATTCTATTACAGTAGGGCAATTAATTAATTAGATATCGACGTATATATGTAGTACTTTGGTAACTGTTTATTTCATATAATAGCTCTATCCAAAAGCACCGGTCGATCCTTTGATATTTTGTTTAGGAATATGATGGTGAAGCAAAAAAAAAATAATATAAATAATAATATAATATTTTTTTTTTTTTTTTTTTTTTTTTTTTTGCTTATGGCGGCAAACGAGCAGACAGCACACCTGATGGTAAGTGTCACTGCCGCCCATGGACCTTTGCCAATGGTATAGCTAGGCCGCTGCCTACCAATACAACCCTGAACCCACCCCAGTTAGGCTATATCCAAAAGGAAATAACAATAATGTTATAATAATTTTACACTTTTATTTACGGTGATTAAGTAAAAGTATAATGCACCAGCCCCTATTTTGCCTGTAGATATCGTAAAATACGATTAAAGGATATGGGTATATAGATAATAAAGTTGCAAGAGAAGGAAAACTCGATATAAAACCTTAGCCATACTTCTGATCAGCGTGAAATACTTAGTAGAATTGATCTACTTCTTGCCATTGTGAAAGAAAACCGAGCCCAATAGTGAGACTTACGTGAGCTGAGATGAATGTAAAAACAAGTACATATTCCAAATATGTACTCTTTGTTAAATTATTATAACCTTTAAAGTTGCAAAGAGAGATGTAATTTGAATAACCATGATTATTTGTTTCAGTGCGGAGTTCGAGTGAAGTCGTAGTGTTAAATGTAATACTATTAACACTTTCCTTAGCCCTCTTCTTAAGGCCCCTAATGCAATCAGAAACTTGATAAATTATCTCAACTCTTTTATTAACAAAACGTGATTTAGACGCAAGCACGACTCTGGGTTATTCCTTGAGAATATAAAATATTCCTTCTACCGAACTTCTTAAATATATTAAGCTATTAATTTAAGTGTTTTGTAACTAGTGATTGGTTGCTCTGTTGATATTAAATATATTTATTGTTTTTTTTTTTAAGTTTAATGTACAATTCAACTAGCTAGTAAATACATTAATGTTTTATAGTAAAATATTTAATTAAGTCTTGGAATACATATCTCAGTCATTGCTAAGGTGTAAAATAAATGTATACTCTTCATTAATTTTATCATACTTTTTTAATTAAAATAACGCGTTATGAATAGGTAAAAATTTTATATTTTTGCAGCAAAGTTATATAATATCTATTTTTGTCCTTTTGAATATTTAAACACCTGCACCGGCGGTTGCTATACAGATCACTAAGCAGACCGTACTTTATTAATTTAGTAAACTTATCATTAGAATTAAAAATATATTGTAAATAAAAATTTAGAATCGCCTTCTTAGATGTCTACTGATACTGACTGAGATATCTGTTTTTTGTAAGAATATTATAAAAAAAAATATCGAAAACTTATACACAAGGAAATGTTGGTATTGTATAAAAGATGGTAAATTGGATAAAATTATAATTAATTAATAGATTTAGTCTTAAATAGTCTAGAGTTTAATTTTGGAATCAAATTTACGTATTTTTTTTAGCTATCATTAAGATAATTATTACCAACTACTTTGATTTATAAGTTATTTAGTTTCATATATATTTACATAATCACTTTTGTATAGCATAATTCTGAATAAATTATATCAGTCAGTACATATCCTTAATTGCTAAAGTCACAGTTCCCATTGTATATATTGGACTAGAACACGGATGCTTTCGTTGTTAATGTATATTGTAATTAGTAATTTTACTGGCATACTTTCTGTTGAAATAAAAACAGTTTGTTACAATGAGTGATTTATTTCTTTTATTTTTATTACTCCCTAAATGTCTAATCGTTTCTATGAGTTCATTATCTAATTTTAGCATCTAAATCTGTATCAATGCTATATCACGTTTAATGAATAAAAGAAATATATATATATATATATAAAGAATAAAAAAAATAAGTTCGATTTTATTTAAAGTTTTCAATTATAGGCACATTTTTTACACATACTCATTAAGCTTTCTTTTCAAAAGGTTAAGTAGAAGTGATGGGTTTATTTTTTAAAAATTGCCAATAAGATAAGAATTATAAAATAAATTTGATTGATAGCTTGGGGTGGAAAATCGAATTATTTTTTCTTTTTATTTCCTATATTTTTTTGATGATGATGGTTTTTTATTTGTTTATATTTTATCAAGAAGTTACGGGTAAATGTGAAAAATGCATATTTTATAACGACATTAGCTGATTGCCGCAGCTTCGTCCGCGTGGATCTATACATTATCAAATGTCTACTTATTTGAGTGGTCAAAAAGTAAGTAGATAATACATTAAATTAAAAAAGAAATAAATAAGTAAAAAATACAATATAACACTTTTTTATGGTATTGACTAATAGTAAATGATAATTAATATAAAAATTATGAGGCATGCATTTTTGGATTTTCCAAATTATTTATCACTATATGCGATGATTTTTTACTACTAGTTATATTTTTATTTTTTGGAATATATTTCTTTTAAAACTTAGTGTACGTAATTATTTTGAGACATATCGAATATTCGATTAAAAATAATTTTTGAATGTGTTCAGTGTCTATTTTTATTATTTGGTGTTAATAACTTTATAAGGTTAAGTACCTAATATTAAATATTTCGGCGATAAAGTTAAATCCATAGCAAAATAATGTTGTCATCATCATTCTCCCACTCTTATCCCAATTACTTGCAGTCGATACAATATGTACTCTTTTTTCATAGACACATATTGTAAAAGTTATTGGCAATAGTTATATGCCAGATGTCAACCCTCCATGGGAATGTAATTTTTGGCCAAATGGCATCAGATAGAGTTGTCCCAGGTCGTTATAAGGCTCTTAGTCGTCTTTTACGACATCCATAAGCGAAGTAAGGGTTGGTAGTAGTGGTAACCGCTACGATGTAGTTATATATTCATAATATTTTTAATACAGCAAAATAATTTTATATATTAATAATATTTTTAATTTTTATGATCACTATTTTTCTTAAAAATAATTTCTTGTTAACTCGGGTTTATATAATCTGTTATATTTTAAAATTTCTGTCTATAAAGTTATTTAAGAGCACTTTTTCTTAGCCTAAACTTATATTTAAATATAAATAAATCTTATCTCTTAAATAAATCTCCCGTTCAAACAAATATCGAAGTAGAAAACAATCCTCAAGAAATTGAGACAGTCAGTTATACAACTGTTAGGAGTGGTCTAGCAGGCATTATTATTTATTAATACACCAACTACTTGACCTCATTTCACGCAAGCACCAAATAAAACTAAAAAAAATTATAGAAATTGAACATTTTAAGTACTCACAATACAAGTAAGTGTCTTTTACATTTTTTTTTCAAACATTTAATATCTTACGGATAGATTTGAAACTACTGTGACTAAATGCCAACAATTATCTATTCATTTGTCTATCCATGGGCCTATTGATATTGTTGAATATAAATCTCTCCAAAGGATGGGTGATGCCATAGTTTATCTGAATAGTGCTGCGTCAATTCTATCCTGGCTATCCCTCAGCTCATTTTTTATTTCTCTCACGGGCAAACAAGTCGTATCGTCGTCAATTACTTCTTAGTCGATTCGTTCTTGGCGTAACGGTCGTGATCATTATGTAGCATGGGACGAGACGTGTACTACTATGACATATTTTTCTGCTTGAAGTCATCCTAGAACACTCTTTTAAAGATCACCTACAGCAGACCTAATCTGGTCGGTTCATCGCATGGTGCTCTACCACGCGGCCCAGTGCCTTACACCTTACCTTGGACAATGATGCGTTCTATAAACAATTACTATTACGTCGTAATTAACTAATAAATTTACAAAATTCATAAGAAAAAATATTTTATCTGTATTTTATTACGTTTCCATTTTATTTTAATCATTCGGTCATGTTAATCATGAAATCATGTCGTGACCATAGAAAAGTATTTTAAATGTCACTGTGTGGATGGTAAAACAAATTAAAACAGAACTATATTTTGTACGATCCACAGTATTTTTCTGTGTCTGGTTACAATTTGTCTGCGTTAATTATATGTTTGTAAAGTCTCCCGCAGTACAAGAATTATTTCTTTAGTGCAGAGTGACATCTTTAAATAAAACGTGATAGATCCGTAAAAATTGTTCATTTCAAGTGTAATACTCATATAAACTTCAGACCACCAATATTCTTTTTTATGTCCTAAATAGACATATTATTACTGTTATTATATGTACGTTATATATGGCGAAAATGGATCAGCAAATGACATGATTAAAATAAGTGCATTTTTAATATAAACTTAGACAATTTTTTTCGTAATATGTATTTATTACCGCCTCGTTTCATATGCATTTTATAGGATTGCATGAGTTAGGGGCTAAGATTTTATTGCAGAATGTGAGCGTGTTTACGCTTATACTTCGCATAGTGGGAGACTATAAAAAGAAAATTCAAGTATGACAATGAAAATTATTTTTGAAATTACGCCTTGGGAATGATTAGTACGGTAATAATAAAAATGTGAGGGCAAATAATGTTTAAGTAGTACATTTAATGCAAGGATTGCGTGTTTTAAAATACTAAACATCACTGCTCGCATAGTTTAAAGCCCAGAAAGCGCTTACAAAAATACTTCTGTTGAATTAAAGATTATTATCTTTAAAACTCATTAACTTTACAATTGCTGTGGAAATTAGAACCTTAACCATTTGTTAGCCTATCAATAAAGCTTAAGTCAGGAACATTAAATATTTGTCCTTGCTTCCTCCGTCCTCAGAAAAGTTTAAACAAGTTAGTGACACTTGGATTTCAAAACCCGTTCTTCATCCCTTTAATGTTGCTGAGACAGTCTGGATGGGATTATAACAACAATGGCTCGTGATTTCTTGTCAACTGGTTATAAGACAACCCTTTAATGCAAATGTCACAGTCACTGAGACGTTCAAGGAATTTTCTTCCATCAAAGAAGGTATGACGTGACAGCTGAAATCTATTTTATACGCTCAACAGATATAAACTTTATTTAAATAATAAAAATGTCGTAAAACAAGAAACTTTCTAAGCGATTTTGTCTCACTTTTTAACGTATGGATTTTTAGTATTTCTAAGGTATTAAACCGTTTACTCAAGTCGATTATTTATTATTGAGACGTGGTCATAAACTAATATAACAATTTACTAATAAATAAATGCGCATTAGTTCGAAACATTTTTATCTATTTTCAGAATTTATTTTATTTCTTCTCGGGTGTTATTTTTCCAGTCTATTGATGCGTAAAAACTGCCTATGCTTGGCACAATCTTGATAAAATCGGGCAACGATTAGGGTGTTCTTACACTACACTTTTTTATTCCTACTTTATTCAAATTGACACGAAGGAACCGACAGGGTGTAAAAGCTGATAGGCGAATAGTTTAGTGCTCGAAGTAGCGGGAGATAGGCGACCCGTGGCCGCCACATCCAATGGTCAAATCTGATTACTGTACACTCGTATTTTGTCACGCAATATGGCGCACAGATAAGTTTTAACGCAGCAGTTAACCTAGTTACTACACGTTATCTACTTACGAGTGGGGAGCTGTTGTACTTACGGAAAGGACCCAATCAAGAATTGAACTAATTACTGGTCTTTATATACATATATTATATACAAATATTTATAAACATATATTATGAATATATGCATATGAATGTGTGGTAGCGGCTACAAATTCTACCAACCCTTTGCTCGTAGATGATTCTACGTGATACCGTTTAGTCAATAATTACATACCCAAGGATGGTTGACGTCAAGCAGGTGGCCGGTCATAAAACTAGTGCCAATAACTTTAGCAACATGTATGTTTATATACTGCGTCGACCTCAAATAATTGGGATAAGAGCAGGAGAAGGATGATTATAAAGAAGTATATATATATATATATATATATATATTCTTACAAGACAGTTGTTTCCCTCCACCCGGCAGCAGCCGAATGGTATAAATAGTCGGCGCAAAGCGGCCAGCGGCTCTTTCGGGTTGAGAGCCTTCGGGCTCGCCCGCAGACCGGTTCAGCTGTAAAAGCCCCTTCGGCTAACAGCTCGCAGTTCGTACGTTTTAGTGGGTATTCAGTGTCCCCTTCAGGGCCTGCGAGTCCCACATACCCCGCCCGGGGCGGGTATGCGGAAAATGCATTTTTAACCACTGCGTTACCAAAAAAAAAAAGGCCAGCGGCTCATCGGGTTGAGAGCTCGGGCTCGCCCGCAGACCGGTTCAGCTGTAAAAGCCCCTTCGGCTAACAGCTCGCAGTTGGCACGTTTTAGTGGGTATTCAGTGTCCCTTTCAGGGCCTGCGAGTCCCACATACCTCGCCCTGGGCGGGTATGCGGAAAATGCATTTTTAACCACTGCGTTACCAAAAAAAAAAGGCCAGCGGCTCATTTCGCTATCGGATTTGGACCAGCATAAACTACCTCCTGTTGTTATATTTAATTTAAATTCATTGCGTTGTTCAGTGTCGCTTTTGCCATCATCCCTGACAGTAAGTTAAGTTGCTCAGTAAGTGTTCTTTTAATTGATCTGGTAAGTGCTATTTTAATTCATTTACTAAAGTGCTATTTCAATTATATTGGTAAACGTTTAATTCCTTTTGTTTGAACTTTTTGAGACTACCGTCACTTTGTAAAAAAAATTGACGAGTCGCTCATCTAAATCTAGACAAATGGACAAAGAATCGCACCGTAGAACTCGTCGTTCGCGTAGCCCGTATGTATATATTGTATGAAATGCGAGTGAAGTATGCAAGGATAGAGTTCTCTGGCACTCGGTTGTCTCTGCCTACCCTGCAAGGGATATGGCGAGATGATATGTATGTATATATTTATATAGATACATCAAACATGTCTTTATATAAAAAAAGTACTTAATAAATAAATGCCCATTTAAACATTTATTTCGATATATTAAATCATTAAAATCTTTCAATCGTGGGAGTGGCATAAATCGACTAAAATCCTCACCACCAGAGTGAGCAATAGCTCTGTTCTGATAAACGTATAACACCTCAATGTGATCCCACCTGTCACGCGTAAGGATTATGTCACTATCCCGTTTTTCTTTAACTATTCCCTTTGTGAACACAGCCTAAGTTTAACTGTGGACGGCAAAAGGCTGTATGATGATGATTGCACATGGACTTTAGAAATTTTGGTATCAAAAATAAAATTCTTTTCAAAGTATATTCGACAATGTTTCGCCGATTCAAATATCGGCTAAACATTCATTTATGTGGCAATACTTAGATACAGAAACCAATTTTCGTACATTCTAAAAAGATATTTGCTTGGCGCTTGAAATACAATGCGAGCCCAGCAGGGCATCCACAAAGAACGTAATGCGTCGCAGCTGGCGGCTCAACAAAGAAGTGAATATTATCGGAGAATACATCCTTGGATAGCCAGCGAGATTACAATATGTGACATATTGTATTACATTTTTGCTCGTACAACTAATTTATAATATTAAAAAATTATTGATAGCCTATGATAAGAAATAAATATATTATTCCTTACTATTTTTCTTTCATTTACATCCTATTATTGACTTTCACAATAGAAGCTTACTGTGTGTACTTTAAGATTTATTTATTTCTTATTTATTTTTATTTTTTATTTATCGGGGGGCATAGTCCGAGGCGTGCACGTCGCGTCTCCTGCCTAGTTAGACTGCAATCGGGCTCGAATGCGTACCGCAGTGCGGGTTAGGGCGTGCCCTGGGGGCGATGCGTACCGACCCGCCCTCGTCAGTACGAACATCGGCAGATGCAGCGATGGGGGCCGTCACTCATCACGCCTTGCCCAGTCAGGCGGGTCGAGGAGAGCAGAGTGCCGGGTGGGCACGTGGAATGTAAGAGGTTGTGTGGAAGGTAAGTTGCACGAGCTGATAACCATCACGGCGACCGAGACTCACCTATCTAGACCAGATTGGTCACGTACTGAAGGAAGGTGGAGTCAAGAGTCTCCGAAACCGGCGAGCGTGTATGAAGAGAATTATGAATGTTGAGGAAACGAGTGAAGTATGCAAGGATAGAGTTCTCTGGAAATCTGTTCTCTCAGCCTACCCTGCAAGGGATATGGCGTGATGATATGTATGTATTTTCTTGCTGTAATGTTATCGTATTGTGCCTATTTTTATCACAGACAATACAAATCAATTCAGTAAATGTGTATATATTTAAATTGAAACAATTTTGGGAACTCTTTATAAATAAAGTGGACTAAGCGGATTTGAAGCGAATTCAGAGTAAAATTACAAGTACTTTTTGGGAACTAATTACTAAGGGAACTATAATATTTAAATCCCTATATTCAAACATAATTTTCCTGTCTGAAATAGAAATAAAAACGTATAGACGAAACATCTTTTCAATAACTTTATTACTTAAAAGTCCATGTATTTATGCCAGTCCATAGCATAGCAACATAGTAAGAGAAGTATATTTTGATTTGATAGTTATAATCTATGGCAATCCGTTCGCCGATGAAGGTCAAACCTAACAGCGGCCATGTAAAGGCTGAAAATAAAAAGAAGAAATTCACTATTGTGTATATATTTGTTCCTAAGTCTTAAAGTTAACTTTCTTTAGTAATTATGTATGTTTATGAGATACAAGATATTTACTACAATATTAGTTTGGACAGCATTACGAAGTTAGCCAGCAGGTAAATGAGTTATAGTAAAAAAAATATTTAAGTATTCTAACACAAAAAAGTAATAAATACTATTATTGTATTATTTAATGTACATATTATGTATCTTTTTATTTTTTTAGAAATACTCCACCCTGTGCTAAAGAAATAATCCTTGTACTGCGGGGGACTTTACAGATATGAAAATAACGCAGAAAAATTACATCCAGACTCATAACACACTTTCTGGATCGCACAAAGTATTGTCTCACTTAGGAATCGAACCCACACCAATGGCACCGGAGGTCAGTATCATAACCACTACACCATCTGTACAGTCAAACCATCTGTGCATCAGTTAATTACATTATTTTTTCGGGATTAAAATGAAAACGTCAAACACTCCTAATAAAACATGCGTTATATTAGGAAAGAAGATTAATTTTTTAAATTTCCATTCATGAGTATTTCAAATCATCATTCTCCTACTATTATTTCAATTACTTGGGGTCGATACAATATGTACTCTTTTTTCATAATAAATATTGTAAAAGTTATAGGCAATAGTTTCATGACCGGCCGCCTGCCAGACGTCAACCCTCCTTGGCAATACACAATCGTTGACCAAACAGCATCAGATGGACTTGGCCCAGGTCGTTATAAAGCACTGAGCGGACCACCGAACACAAAGATCGGGTACCGGTGGTCCGCTCGCACGGCGAAGAGAGAGGATTTTACGGTGGGTCTATGGGGTCACGCGCCGCCTTCTCCGTAGTATTCGTAGCCGCTACCACACAGATTGATTATTGAGTATTTCAAATACAATGTGTAAATGTGCTTTTAAAAATGTGTATTCAAATTATATATTGTACTTGCTTTCAAAATGTAAGAACTAAAATAATCATAGGTATTATAAACCTCCTACGACATACATATTAATATTTCACATCCCTTCTGATATTAGATTGTATTTTTTGTGTCGTTGGCCCTCTCTCCCATACAAGAGAGAGGATCATTCGACGAAACACGTTCATTCATTAACGTACTACAGCATTTATCATAATTGAAAGAGTCTGTTTTTGTATTGCGACTATTTAGTATCAGTTCTATTTTCATGAACAAAGATATAATATCATAATATTAATAGAGAATATAAAGAGCATGACTTATTTTTATCTTGCTTAATTTTTTAAGATACCAACCTATCGTGCCAAGTGTCATCGGGGTCGGTTCCCAGGCAGTAATATAATCACCTTAAAGACGCTCTGCAAGGTGACGGAATAAGAATACACTTTACTCCTTTTCGTATCCATAGTAGTATTTCGTACAGTATACATTTCATAATCAACTAAGGGACATACTACGAGATAAGAACACTTGAAATAAGCCTATACCAACCAGACTGAACAGCGTAATGTATTATATATATATATATATATATATATATATATATATATATATATATATATATATATATATATATATATATATATATATATATATATATATATATATATAACAATGTCACTGTACAGAAAGCTCAAGTCCCACAGGTGGGACGATATAAGGTAATGATTGGTTGGTGAAAGACGAGGTGGCTTGGTGAAAGAGGCTTACGCCTCACAATTTCTTCTGTACGGCGTGGGCATTTAAGTGATGAGAAGGTATAAACACAATTAACGAGGAAGTATTGAATATTAAAAATACATTCTTAAGTGCCTCACAAACAAGTTCTAAGTCTAAAGAAGGCAAGGCGCTGTGCTGATAAATAACACTCAAACGGACACGAAACAATAATTATGTTACAGTTCTTATATTTTTAAGTTATTAAAAACTCAATATTTATTGTCTTGTGGTCGTTTATATATATAATTATATAAAATTAAAATATTATTTGCATCAGATTATATGAGTAAAGGAAACCTAGATCTCGAACAGCCATTTGCTCAAAACCCTCGTATTAGGCGATCGATTTCAAATTTATAGGCTACGTTTTAAATTTACACCATTTAAGTGACAGCCAAATGCTAATGAATTAATACATGTTTCTTTCGAATATGCTTCATAGTCGTGTCAATGAATACATAAAACTGGCAATCTTTAGAAGTCCTCAAGAACAGCTCTGATTTTGATGATTCTTTGTTATTTTTTTTAATTTTTGTTATTTTATATTAATTGAAATCAGAAACCTTTTGGAGTGGGGACGAAATAATTTATATTGTTTAAAAAATATCTATGATAGTTGTGCAGATCATTTTTAAAAAGTAGGTATGCATTTAAAGCTTGGATATAGAGATAGGTATTTATGTTACTTGTTTATATATTCCCATTGTAAATAGTTTTACATAAAATATTAAATGTAATAATAACTATTATAAGCAATTACATATAGAAATAAATTAAATAAATAATATAATGAAACGTTTTTGGCAGTTTTAACGCCATACATTGTAAGAATACAATTGAGACCATCATAGAAAAGCACTTCATTTTTATATCTTTAAAGTTTAAAACTTGCATTTTATTTCCTAAATTGATTCTAACATCAAATGCATCATAATAGTTTCGTTACCTACAACTCCTATGGAAATTGCCATGACTTCCTGTACAGCAGGAAATGGGTTGTGAATTGCAGAAAGCTCTACAATTTTATCTACAGTTTTGGGATTTTCATTTATTTTGCTATCACTAGCGATATGATGATTTAAAGGCAACTCCACAAAACTCTTCCATTCCATCTACTACGTCTGTTTTGAATAACGTTGCCGGTATCCATTTGAAAACAAGACTTGGTGTAGCTCCACGTCTGAAAGTACCACCTTTTATTTTCATAGACTGATTCACATCTGTTCAATAGTCGGAACAGTCGAAATTTTTGCAAAATACATATCGCATCTTCTAGCACTATGGTTTTGTTTTTATGTTTCAAAATCTTGTTCAATCATTTTTTTTGATAATGTACTCATTTTTGTTTATAAATTTTGCTACATTTAGCATGGGGAAACTATCTTGCAGCGTGTAAAAATGGAATCATTAATTCAACTGTTCTCAAATGCAAGTCCCAATCGCTCATTCTGCCATAAAATCTTTAAGAAGAGATACTATATGGAAGTACCTAATCCACAATTTGCATATCTTGCCCCTATCTTCAAGTTCAAGCATTTTATTTTCATAAAAGATATTAATTCAATGAAAAACATATACACGTAAATATATTCTTGTGATATAAATATAAAGTTATTGTTAAAAACCTCTTTTAACAAGTATTTTTTATAATAAAATTAATACATGCAGAATTTTTGCTAAAAATAAAGACTAAATTGATTTTTTTATATAAAATATCGTAGATATTGCTTAAACAATATAAATAATTTTGTCCCCACTCCAAAAGTTTTCTGATTTTAAAAAAATATGAAAAAACAGTTTTTTTTTTAAATAAATTTCATCAAAATCGGAGATGTTCTTGGGGACTTCTGAGAAAAAAGCTTTATTGACGTGACTATCAGCCTATTGCATATAAAATATACGCTAGAAGTTCAACGATACAAAAAATACACGATACAATATCGGAAGGAAATGAAATGTCTGATATGTTAATATGTATTCCTTGGAAATCTTTTGCTGTTATTATAACTCTTTATATTTACCTTTCAATGGATATATAAAATATACTAAAATCTATTTATATATCTTCGATCCTATTGATTGAATAAATTGTATATGCATTATATTTCTGTAACCGACTACGGTATGTGATGACAATGCTACATTACATTGCATCATTTAAAGGTAAAAATATATTGAGCTTATTTTCATTTATGACAAATGTATATTTAAAACCATCAAACGCTACAGGATGGAAAAATTAAGAATTAGTTGTGTTTTTAAGCTTATATACGTCCTAATATTGGCCATGGTTCTTGTCCACAATAAGATTGATTGCCTAACCTCATCATCTAGTCAAACTGTTGGTCTAGGTTTTCTTAGTTCTAGATCATTTCTTATTTCACGAATATCATCTGCTTTGACTCTCCAAACGTCAATTATGTATACTATATATTATACAGGGTGTAAGTGGACCGCTCCCGAAAACAAAGACAGGTAACCCTACTAGTCCTACTTGTAATGATAGGATGAATTTTTTTTCACCACGCGATGTCGTTGAACTCTTGAACATATGATCGTGAGTTTTGAATAGATTGTGTCTTTTCTAAGTATAGTTACGTATTTTTTATCGAGTTATCGTTACATGACACTGTCCTAATACGATGCAATGTGAAAAAAACTTAAAAATATTTGTGAAAAAAAAAAAGAAATTTCATCCTGATCGATTTTTTTTCTAGCCTTTCATTGCAAGTAGGACTAGTAGGGTCACCTGTCTTTGTTTTCGGGAGCGGTCCACTTCCACCCTGTATGTATGAACTTATGTATGTTATTATATTATACTAGCAGACCCGGCCACGCGTTACTGTGGCTAAGGTAGTCTCAGTAACCCGTGGTGGTTATGCTAATAAATTGTAGCTTATATGAAGCGTTTCTACGTTTAACATAGCGCCATCTATTAAATAATTACTCAATCCAGTCAACAGATACCACCATCTGTTAGAATCGTTTGGAGATAACAGATAATTCTGCATAATTGAATCATTAAAAATAGTAAAAAGTCATATAAACTATATTAAAATAATTAATTCGAATCATAACACGTTGCTTACTATCTACAAAAGTTTTTTCAGTGTAACATAAGTTAAAAGTGAAATAAAAGCAAATAAAAACAAATAGTAGGTACTTTTTATAAAAAAATATCTAGTTTTCATCCTAAATTACTATAAGATTCATTATCCTAATGCAATATAATACTCATACAATATAAATAGTGAATAATAACCGTAATATTTGATATAAAGTGAAAAATTATTGTGATCCTTATAGTTAACATCAAAACAAGTGCAAAGTTCAAACAAATTGCATTATCCTACGTCAACAATCATAAAACTATATTTCTATCTTATAGTCAACAATTTTTAAAAGTTTTCACGAACATATTGTGGTCGCAAGGCATACATCTCAACTATGAAGTGAGTGCCTCGAGTACCGATCCTGGCGTGCACCCTGCAACTTTTTGTAAATAGGTTGCTTCATAATTGAATTCTCAAAATATAATATAAGTTCACAAATCTTTAACAAATATTTCTAAATCATCGTTATAAATTATTATTAGATATGAGTTCTCCAGAAAATAATATTACCTTCCGAACAAAACTGGTAAAGGCATTGTCGTATGAATCACTCTATAACGATGCTTCTCAAGATACGACGGACTTGAGTATGAATTTAAGTACTACAAGTGTGAACGAAATTACTACAGATTCGACATTAACCACCGAAATACTGAAGTTAAAAAAGGAATTGGAAATAAAACAGGAAATGTTGAATAGTGCACATGCCGAAATTGATAAGCTGTCATTAGAAAACGGTGAACTTCGCAAACAATTAGAACATTTATCAGTTTCCAAAGAGACTTTAAAAAAAATGTATACGGAAAGCCTCATTACGCCGACATCAAGAAAAAAGCTTCGTAAACAAAAATCTGGTATTAAGACAGACTCTACACGAGAACCACTTACTTTTCTACCTAGCTTGCAAATGAATAGTCACCAAGTGGATGCAGCTAATACGAGTACAACATCCAATATACGTCCTTCCAACACGCTAGCTGCTTCGCCAGTTTCAAAAAATCGGATAAATCCCAACAAGACATGCACTAAACCAAAAATTTGTTTACTGAGCAGTGAATCATCAAACAGGATTTATAAAATTATGGAATCCATCACCCACCTAAACAACTATGAAATATGTCATTTTCGAAAACCGAAATGTGCACTGAAACATATATTAGATAATATAGATGGTAAAGTACGTAACTTTACGAAGTCAGATTATTGTGTAATTAGCATAGGCGCAGAAGATTTCAAGGTGACACGGAATTATGTAGAACTTATTATATTTATTCGAGAAAAACTAATTAACTTAAGTCATACAAATTTTATTATATGTTTACCGAGTTACAGATTCAATAGTAATAATATCATGTATAATAGCCGAATAGAGGCATTTAATAATTTGCTATATATTGACAATGAGTCACATAAATATGCCTATCTTTTAGATTCAAATCTCAATCTCTCATGTGATTATAGAATGTTTAGTCGCCGTAACGGTATTTTGAATTTCAATGGTTTGAAGCGTATTGTCTTGGACTTGTATGATCTCATTCTAGACTTGAACAGATTTAATTTTAGTAGTTTATCACAGTCTGGGGAGGAACATATGCAGTTTTTTCTCTAATATCCTTCATATACTTCACCAGAACATAGCAGGGCTTATTAGTAAATCGGATATGTTCTTGATCAAGTTAGAGGAACTCCGTAGTATAGGAATAGTTATTGACGTAATTTGTATAACAGAACATTTCATTAAAAGAGGTAATGAAAATTTAATATACTTACCCAATTATTACCCAGCGGCTTTCTTTTCTAGGAAAAATGTAAATCGTGGAGGCACATGTATATTCGTTAGGGCAGGACTGCAATTTAAAGAATTACCAGAGATAGGACAGCTGTCAGTTTCTGGTATTTTTGAATGTTGTGGCTTGGAAATCGTACCCCATCACATTACAGTTGTATGCATTTATAGAATTCCATCACATGATTATACAGTATTTTATGAACAATTGGATAAACTTCTTGCAAAAATAAGCTTAAATTCGAAGAAGAAAATTATCTTATGTGGTGACTTTAATATTGATGTAATAAAAAGAAATAAAAACACATTAGATTTTGAGTATTTTCTTTTGGGTTACAATTTAAACTTAGCAATTAATAGCCCAACAAGACTGCAAAGTCAAACATGCATTGATAACTTTGCTCATAATTATCAAAAGAATTGTCAAGCAGAAGTACTTGATCTTGTATTATCTGATCATACTTCTCAATTATTAAAAGTACCAATAAACAAAACTTGTAACTTAAAATTGTGGAAAACAAAAAAGCAGATTATTGTTAAAGAAAATTTACAGTTGTTTAGAAATCATTTGCGATGTTTATCTTTTAAACATGTTTATGAGGCAAAGAATGTAAATGAGGCATATGATGGTTTTATAGATGAATTTATTCTACTATACAGATTGTGTTTTCCCGAAAAAATTATAACCATAAAAACTAATAGGAAAAATAAATGGATATCTCGAGGAATAAGAATATGTAGCAAGAGACAAAGACATTTACTTTGGATGTTTAGGTTCAATCCCACTTTAAAAAATAAAATAATTTTTAAAAATTATAGTGCCTTGTATAAAAAAATTATTAGATTAACACAAACAGCTCAAAATAATCATCTCATAAATACATCCCGAAACAAATCAAAAGCTACCTGGCAAGTTATTAATAAAGCTAAATTTTGTCTACCAAAGGAAGATATAACCTCAATAAGAGGCAGGAATCTATTACTAACTCAACCACTGGACATTGCAAATGAATTTAATAATTATTTTATTGATGACATTGAGAATAATATTAATTGTAATTTAAATTTTAATGATTATAATTTTAAAAATTTGACTTCACATTCATTATTTATGTTGCCAATCTTAGAAATTGATGTAATAAAAGTAATTAATAAACTTAAGAACACAAGTACTGTTGGTTATGACGGCGTATCGACTAAAGTAATTAAATTTGTAGATAAAATCATAGCTCCATTACTAGCTCATATTATTAATCTAAGCATTACAGACGGAGTATACCCTCAGAGTTTAAAACATACAATCGTCAAACCTCTCTATAAAAAGGAAGATAAAACACAATTAAAGAACTACAGACCTATAGCTAAAATACCTATTTTATCTAAAGTATTTGAGAAACTTATTTATCATTCAATTTATAACTACTTTGATAAGTTTCAATTGTTCTGCCACGAACAAAAAGGATTTCGGCAAAACATGTCAGTAAATAAAGCAATTTTTGAATTTCTTTCTCATATATATACTTCAGTAGATAAAAAATCACCTGTATGCAGTATATACACGGACATGTCAAAAGCATTTGATTATGTTAATCATAATATTTTATTAAAAAAACTACAATGTTACGGAATAAGGGGTAACATACTAAAACTCTTAGAATCGTACCTAAGTAATCGAACACAGTGTACAGAAATTTCGAAAATATGTCCAAAATCAAAATTAGAGATAATATACCATTCAGAACCAATGATTGTTAAATATGGTGTACCGCAAGGTAGCGTCCTAGGTCCGCTATTATTTTTAATATACATTAATGATCTTCCAAAATCAATAAATCACAATATGGTTTTATTTGCAGATGACAGTACCGCTATAATAAAACATTCTAATAATATTGAATACGAAGACGACATAAATAATTCACTATCTGACATCATTAAATGGCTTGACATCAATAATTTAGTAATTAATCTAAATAAAACCAAAGTTATGCACTTTCATCAAAGATGTAATATTCCGAATATTAATGTTACTTTCAAGGGATGTACTATAGAAGAAACTCAGAGAGCTAAGTTTTTGGGCTTAATAATCGACAATCAATTAACTTGGAAACCACATATAGAGGAACTGTGTAAAAAACTTAGTAAAGCAGCTTATGCACTTAAACAACTTTCAAATAAAATAAATCGAGAATCTCTTTTGACCGCATATCACGGTATGGCAGCTTCTATCCTGAGATATGGCATCATATTCTGGGGTCAATCAACTAATAGGGATATTGTATTTAAAATGCAAAAAAGGTGTATTCGGTCAATATGCCAACTGAAAAGATCAGATAGCTGCTTACCTTTTTTCAAAGAATTGAATATATTAACTGTACCGGGATTATATATATTGGAAACTGCACTCTTCGTTAAAGCTAATCCAAAAGAATTCAAAAGAGTGTCAGATGTTAGAAAAGGTCCAATACGCTCGCAATATGCTGACCATCTATGTAATCTTAGTTGTAAAACTACCCTAATGCAAAAAAGTGTATTTGGTCTAGCACCCAAAATTTTCAACAAAATACCCTTTGAAATAAAGCAAATGCCTCTAAGCCAATTTAAAAAGTGCCTCCATAAGATTTTAGTAAGAAAAAGTTATTATTCACTGGATATGTACTTTAATGATAATTTAAGTTTCTGACATTTTCTTAATACCTAATATGACATCTTAATAACATGATTTACTTATATGACATTTTTCATAATATAGATCGGATTTTTTTTTTTTTTTTTTATATTATATAACCTGACATTTTTTCTATTTATATGACATCTTTAATAAAATAGATCCAATATTTTTTATACTTTTTATATTGCAATTTTAATTTTAATGGTGTATGTTTTGTTTTTTTTTTTATTAATAAATTCGATTTATCTTGTGTAATATAAAGATGAAATTTTATAAAATTTGTATGCCCTAGAGGCAAAACATAGTGAACTAATTATTGTTATAAGATCATTTATGTATGTACCTATGTTATACAAATAAATTATTCTATTCTAAAAACAAAAAAAAAAAAAATTGTGACTGTCAAATAATAGACAAATAATTTGCAATAAAATAATATTATGACTATACATTGAGATAGAAGCTGTCCTATATTTTAAGTTGGATCAAACTACACATATCATGCAAATTTGATTAAAATCGGTTAAGTACTTTAAGAGTGCATGGATGATATATAAGCTGTGATGATGATGCGGTGGAACTACTGGGATGTAGTGAATATCATATAAAAGTGCTTTACAACGTTTTCGTTTTCCATCAAAATTTCCACAAGATACCATTAACAGTGTAGCCATAGCACTGTTGATGATGGTGACAATTTGACTAAGACAATGACTAACCTGAAAGACTAAAAACGTAAAAATAATTATAACTTGACACTGGCACCAATAACTCGTATAAGTAGCTGATTGCCAATACACAAAGAGAAGAAGAAGAACGTTTATGTGACATCAACCTTTTTAGAGTTCCATACCCAAAAGATAAAACAGGACCCTATTACTAAGACTCTGCTGTCCATACGTTGCTTCGCCTATCATTCACCAGGTTGCTCTCATGAACCGTGATAGTTAGACAGTTGAAATTTTCACAGATGATGAATTTCTTTTTCCGCTACAACGACAAATACTAAAAAACAATAAAATAAATATTTAAGGGGGCTCCCACACAACAAAGGTAATCTTTCTGCTCGATATTGATAACAAAAATAGGTAGACGTTTGAAATATTCACAGAATATTCAGTAATATATTAGAAATAAATAATTAAATTAAAATAAAACAAATAGAGAATTTAAGCTCCCATACAACAAACATGATTATTTTGCCATTTATAGATAATGGTACGGAACCCTTCGTACGCGATTCCGAGTCGCTCTTAGCCAGTTTTTTGAATATAATCGAATTGAGTTTTCAAAGATGTGTCAAAATAAAATGTCTTTTAAATCAAAATCACTAAGAAGTATTGATATCAACTTTAAAGCAAATCACCCCTAAAATAACTTACCACCCCTTTCTAACTGGATTAGGAGATAAATCTCAATAAAATATGAATCACATCTTTCATCAATTCTGTTGAAGAATGTTTATGCAAAATTTGAAATAGATTGGACCAAGGAATCACGTTGTCCCCTACAAACTTTGCCCTGCTTTTTCACCCCCTTAGGGATATAGTTTCGTAAAATCCGTTCTTAGCTGACCTCGACTCGGCGAAAGAAATATTCCTACCAAATTTGAGGTTTGTAGGCCTTATGGTTCCAGAGATATCGTGATGAGTCAATACATAGGTGGAAATCTCTTATATATATATATAGATAAATAATTAAATTAAAATAAAACAAATAGAGAATTTAAGCTCCCATACAACAAACATGATTATTTTGCCATTTATAGATAATGGTACGGAACCCTTCGTACACGATTCCGAGTCGCTCTTAGCCGTTTTTTGAATATAATCGGATTGAGTTTTCAAAGATGTGTCAAAATAAAATGTCTTTTAAATCAAAATCACTAAGAAGTATTGATAGCAACTTTAAAGCAAATCACCCCTAAAATAACTTACCACCCCTTTTTAACTGGATAAGGAGATAAATCTCAATAAAATATGAATCATATCTTTCATCAATTCTGTTGAAGAATGTTTATGCAAAATTTGAAATAGATTGGACTAAGGAATCACGTTGTCCCCTACAAACTTTGCCCTGCTTTTTCACCCCCTTAGGGATATAATTTCGTAAAATCCGTTCTTAGCTGACCTCTACTCGGTGAAAGAAATATTCCTACCAAATTTGAGGTTTGTAGGCCTTATGGTTCCAGAGATATCGTGATGAGTCAATACATAGGTGGAAATCTCTTATATATATATAGATTATAAAATATATATACAATCCGCTATAAAGGATGAATATGAATTATATTCATATTCTGCCATCACACGAAAATTATAATAATTTAAGACAAGATTGACTGCAATGCGTATACCATCACTACTAACATTTTATTATCATAATTATTAAATATATATATATTAATGTAGTCAAAAACATAGATTGCAATTATAAAATACTATTGTTTAAAAAAAAGAATCTAATAATATAATCAAACTGAAATAAAGGGTATATAATGTTTTTAGGAGTTTGCTCGATGTATAAAGTTATTAACAAATAATTTATTTAATGGGAAAAAGAGTAGGGTAGAGTGGAGATAGTAAATAACTATATTTATTTTAATAACAACTCAACTTTCATCAATAGCTACCAATGAACTATTTGCAACATTTGATGTCAAGCGGCACGTAGCGCTGGGTCCACCCCGATTCGGCGTAAGCCGTGACTGGGCGGATGCCACGCCGATAACCGCAGTGCAAGACTTATTTTTCTATCCCTTCGGAACATACTTTTTTAAAAATGAAACTCTCATAGTCCCTATCAACGTGAATATAAATTTACTTGATAATCCATTGAGTACTTAACGAAAGCATAACAACCCAATGAACAAAGTCACGTTCCATTATTAATATTGCCTGGAATTATACATTCATTATCAAGTACCTACGTGATTCTTCTTATATCTTGTTGATAGAGAAAGTAGCTTTTTCACCAAATTAATCAGATAGTTTGATATGTACCTAATCTTCTTTTTCTTCTCAGCTCTTATAAGAGCACTCTTAAGTGCGGACCTCCTAAAGATATCTGAAATTTCTTTTTAATGCAATGATTTTCTGTCTTGAATTCTAAGACTGCGGGGTTGCTTGCTTACTTAGGGGTATTATAGCTATTATATAACTACATTAAATATAAGTAAACCATACTTGCACAGCTGCTCGTATATACTAGTACAAAGCATAGGTTCTGTAAAACACATTTAAGCATCTACCGCGCTCTTTTGCCGTTTTTGCTACTGTTTTAATGCAATGATTTTCTGTCTTTAATCTCTTAAGTAATTCATACCAGAATCACTGAAAATTAATGGAGAATTTTATTGTACTTTTTGCCGTCACTAAACAAGAAAATATGTAATACGTAGTATTACGTTCCAAATAAATCATAAATTCCACTTTGTTCATGTTATACAATGATTGACGTTATAATAATTAACTTACTGGTTACAAAACAAGATTAATTTATATCTAAAATCTTCACCCCTATATAAAGTCCATAGTAACATAATTTATTGCATTTCAATTTTGTTTAAGCTAAGTTTAATTAGACTGCCATCATAAAATATTAAAGCTTTAATTTACGATAAAACTCCGAGGCTAGTTCGAAAACAAATCATATAAAGTTGCAAGTATTTCGAGTTTCTTTGTTATTTTCAATACCGTTTGGCAACTTGTTTTACCACAAAATTCATAGTGCCAAATATTATTTCCAATTCAACAAAAGTGGTTAGACCTTCAAAAACATTTTAAGCATGATGGATGGAAATCAAAAGTGAGTAAAACTTACGTAAACCATCAACCTTATTCAAGGTGGGTAATTCGTGTAAAAAAATGTCGTTCGTGTCGTATTTCTTAAGACTAGTGATCAATGTGCTATGGTCACGCAGAGCTGTGCACGCAAAGTTCGTCCGACTCATACCTCAGCCCGCCTTCTGACACCTCGTTTTCTAGATTACAAACATAAAAATACCAGCCGTGCCTCTTCATTACCGACTTAATTTAATAGGACTTACCTTTTCATTGCACCAGTGGATTGTACGTAATTGAAAGCCTCATTTGTATGTTTCTTTTTCGTTTCTAGGGTTGATATAATGGACTTAACAGTGTTCGTAATGCCGTTGAACAGAGGTGAACAATTTTGTGTATATTTTCCTGCTTAAAAAAGAAACCTTTGAACAGTTATATAAGGTATTTTGAGAGACGTACTTTGTATATTAATGGTTTTGTCCTTGCAGATCTCGTGCATTTTATTATGTATAAGGCTTTTTAACTGTTTAATTTTTTATGTGCTACTTTTTCGCGTCATTAACTATTTAGCTTCTAATTTAAAATATTTTTAGAATTTATCTAATGCTAAGTTTCTTGTCGCCCTTTTTTTTGCATAAACACTATGAAGCGGAATGGATGTTATTTCTTAAATTATAAGCAAAATCACTTCAATCAAAAGAGCTTGCTTGTTTGTTTAATGGCACTAATCTCAAGAACTACTATTTTCATTTTGATAATATATCAGATAGATTTGGGGGGCCATAATAAATAATGCTATTCGTGTGGTGACGGACTAAGAATATAATTCACCACCCCTTATCTTACCCGTGGGTGACCGTAAGAGATGACTAAGGGATATAAAACGCATATAACATCTATGCAAGAGAAGGAAAACTCGAAACAAAACCCTATACTAACACCTCTGACCAGTGTTGTATATATAGTAGGTCAATTTCCCTTCCATTATGGCGGAGACTCAAGCCCAACAGTGGGACATATTTGAGTTGAGATGTTGAATAAATAATGCTGTGACAAATAAAAACGTAGGTCTTTAAATGTTCTCAAATCAGGCTAAATAGAGTAAGAATTCCAACACTGCAAGGTTGCTTGCTGACTTAGGGGTTAGCTATTATATAAGTACATTAAATATAAGTAAATATTACTAGCACAGCAGCTGGTAAAGACTAATATAGAGCATAGCTTCTGTAAAACATATAAACATCTTCTGCGCCCTTTTGCCGTTTGTGATATTTTAGTACATACAAACATACATACATACATATCATCACGCCATATCCCTTGCAGGGTAGGCAGGGAGAACAGAGTGCCAGTGAACTCTATCTTTGCATACTTCACTCGCTTCCTCAACAACATTCATAATTCTCTTCATACACGCTCGCCGGTTTCGGAGACTCTTGACTCCAACTTCCTTCTTTACTGTATGGAAGCGAGAGTTGGGTATGCAGAAAAGAGTATGAAAGTAAAATTAATGCGGTCGAAATGCGATCTCTGCGGAAAATCTGTGGAGTTAGGCTGACCGACCGCATTCCTAACGACGACGTAAGAGAGCGAGTAGGTATGAAAGAGAGTATTAGTGTAAAGATGCGAAAGGGAATGCTCCGATGGTTCGAACATGTGGAAAGAATGCCGAACGTACGTCTGGTTAAGAAGATATACAATGCGAAAGTGGAAGGATGTAGGTACCGAGGGAGACCTAGACTAACCTACCTAGACCAGATCGGTCATATACTGATATTTTAGTCTTTACGTCAAAGTACCTAAATACAGGAATTAATAATGCTAATAATCAGTCATCCCGTGACCATGAACGTCTAAAGTGTTCAAAACGATGAGAAATTAAAAATCAAATACGAACGCGATAAAAGCCGTAAAAATTGTTTTATTTCAAATTAATGTAAAACTCACGTAAATATTAGAAATTATTATGATAATAATGTTAATATATCATAAAAAAAAAATCATGCCACTATACCGATTACAATAACTTAGATCTTGATATACTCAGCTGTGTATATCAAGATTTGAGATATCGTTTTAATCATATTGAGCAGCTGGTGAGGTATGACATTGGGCAACTGCCCAATGATCTATGGACTTGTACGATACACCAGAATTGATGACGTATCTACCTGTCCGTAATCATGGAAATTGCAGGAAACTATGGTGATCAAAGCCACACGCGGATGCAATATTAAATCGACCGACTCGATGTTGGGTGAAACGAAGTCGGTAGTTTCTCATAAGACTTGACCTTTTTTTTTTTTTTTTTTTTTTTTCGCTGAGGAAACGCATTTGCGCGCTATCCCCCGCCGGTGACAGACGAGGGGGAGTGTGGGACTCACCGGCCATAGATGTTAGCGGCCGGAATACCCACTAAAACCACAGCGGCCCCTTCCGCGCTTTTACGGGGAGCCGGAGAGATCGTCTACTGACATTCGATCCCCGGCACCCCCACGCTTGGCTTTCTGGCCACGTCCTATCGTCCCTCAAGGCGGTGGGAGGAGGTGCGCATAACGGCGCCTCCTCCTTCCCGGTCGCCGGCGGCGAAGCGAGTCAGCTGACGCAAGCGCCTCGCGTTCTCGCTCCGCGGCCTCCTTCCTTTTCATGATGACCTCGCAAAAGGAGGCCATCGACGACCAGCACCTGTCGCTGTCAAGCATCTTCGAGATGATGGTCGACAACGACAGGTCTCTCCCAACGACCGCCGATAGGACGTGGCGCTGGGGCCCCCAGGCAGGGCATACCTCCAGAGTGTGACGCGCATCATCTACTGGCGCACCACACTCGTGACATCCTGGGGCCCCTTCTCTTCCAATTCTGTGCAGGTACTTACCAAAGACCCCATGCCCGGTAAGCACCTGCACCATCCTAAAGCTTAGGCTGCCGTGCCTTCTACTAATCCAGCGGTGGAGATGTGGCGCAACCGCCTCCACAGTCCCCCGCCCTGCTACGGGGGACTCCAGATCTTCTCTCCACCGCTGAGTGACTCCCCTTCGGGCCACTTCCAGTACTCTGCCCAGTCTCCTTACGGAGACCTGCTCGTCGTTGGCCCGCGCCGCGACACGGAGCCGGTAGACCTCAGCCAGGGCCTCGGCCACAAGTGGCCAAGGTGGGTCGCCCGCCAGCAACGTCGCTGCGGTCCATGACACCGTACGATAGCCCCTGACAGCCCTCACCGCCATGGCCCTCTGAGGGCGTCGCAGAAGGGCCCTGTTGCGGACGGTGAGAGAGTCCGCCCAAATAGGGGCACCATACAGCGCCATGGACCGCACCACTCCGGCGTATAAACGCCGACAGGACGACCCAGGACTGCCTGTGTTTGGCAGAAGCCTACCTAACGCCGCGGCTGTCTTGATGAGCCTCGGAACGAGCTGGGCAAAGTGCGGCCCGAAACTCCACCTAGAATCAAGGTGCAGACCCAGATATTTCATCTGGGCCCGCACCGGCACAGCAACCCCAGACACGCTGATGTGTGCTCCTCGGGGGGGACCTCGACCCGGGCCATGAAATAGGAGGGCCTCGGTTTTCTCCACCGCGACCCTCAGGCCCAACATGCTGATCCGGCCCACGACGAGCGCAACCCCCTCTTCTGCCAATCGAGCAGCCCCCAGGAAGTCAGGCCTCCTCACCGTGATGAGGGTATCATCAGCATAGCAGATGACCCCCATCCCGGAAAGAAGCCGACCCCGTAGGAGCCAGTCGAATCCGACGTTCCACAGGATCGGGCCAAGGACCGATCCCTGTGGAACGCCGCACTCCACCCGATGACGATGAATGCGCCCGTCGCCCCCCTCCCAGAGCACGTGCCTTCCCTCGAGGTACGCTTCCAACAGCCTCCAGAGGTAAGGAGGCACTTCATGACATAAGACTTGACCTGATAGAAACACAATGAGTATATATGCCCTCTTTTCCTTTAGGATTTAAAAAGATCGGCTATGGCAGTATCGGTGAAGAGGCTGGAAGCATTCTTTTGGGTAATTCTCAATGGCATCTACGATTTTTAAACAGTTAAATGGGCTGTATCCAGTCGTGATTATAATACATTCAATCATCTTAGGAAGGCCCATGCTCAGCAGTGGACATCGTTAGGCTAATGGGTATATTATACTTATTTATCATTCACCTAATCATCTAAAATAAAATCATTGATACATATTTTATCGCGTTACAATACAAACGAACGCAATAGAATCCTTATAAATAGTTTTACTTAATCCTCGTTTTTAATTCTTCTTATACGCTACGCTTAACGCTACTCACAATCTTTAAAAATACTAATATTACACACATACATACATACATATCATCACGCCATATCTCTTGCAGGGTAGGCAGAGAGAATAGAGCGCCAGAGAACTCTATCCTTGCATACATCACTCGCTTCCTCAACATTCATAATTCTCTTCATACACGCTCGCCGGTTTCGGTGACTCTTGACTACATCTTCTTTCAGTACGTGACCAATCTGGTCCAGGTAAGTTAGTCTCGGTCTCCCCCGGTACCTACATCCTTCCACTTTCGGAATGTAAGATACTAATATTAATGTTATATTTCAAAAGGTCCTACGATTTTATTCAAAAGTTAAAATTACATTACATGTCAAGTTTACCCTTAAATGAGCAGTACAGTGTTTCCGTTTACGTCAACAGATTAAATAAATGTAATTAGGGCTAAGTAACCAAAAACTTCCTTTTAATATATCCCTCAGCGAAGTTACCGGTTACTTTACAAAGCAATGAATACAAAACTTGGTTTGAAGATTAAGATTAATTTTAACATTGAGATATTTACAAAATTATTAAGTACGTTCGTGCTTGTTTGTATATTTTTTCACATTATGAGAGTAAAAATTTTAACATTTATTTAGATAACCTCATATGATTTTTTTAAAGATAATAACCCACATTAAATAATCCTATTGTCTCGGTGGATTTTACAAATATAATTAGCAAATATAAATAACAACAATATTTGAAGAACGCATAAAGAGTTGGCGGAATACTTTTGACATTCGTTTTTTTTTAAACTGAAAATAAAAGCAGTAGTAAAAATATTAGTAGTGGTAGGACCACGCTGTGGACAGTTCTCTGTCCATGACTGCGGGCTGGTCCACCCGGTGTAGTACCACACTTTGGCAGAAGATCGACGTTTGAGTAATGGCAATGTGCTATTGCGCTTCGTTCGGTGAGCGAGAGAGCCGAAAGCCCAATTGGGGTGGGTTTGGGGGTTGTATTGGTAGGCAGCGGCCTAGCTATACCCTTGGTATAGGAAAGGTCCATGGGCAGCAATGACACTTACCATCAGGTGTGCTACTTACTCATTTGCTACCATAAGCAATAAAAAATCCATTAGTTCGAATAGCACGCTAGTGCAAGAGTAACAAACTGTACGAATTAAAAGCCAATCCTTATTTATCGATTATCAAGATTAACTCTCCTATCCTGCGTGGGAATTGAACTCATGACTAAGTTTATAGAGTACTAAGTATTTTTTTTAATTTTTCAATAATTCAAAATATATTTCCTGTCTTTGTGAGAGTATGTTACCTATATGAGGAGAATCATACTGTCCATTAAATTACCAGGCTCCCTTCATACAAATCAATTACCTTATATGTATATTAATTAAACAAATCAAATAACCCGACTGCGTAAAAAGCGAACTAAACTACGTACATAATAAAAAACTGAAAAGAAAAAAACAAGCACTTAGATGTCCGGTGGTCTAGAATTCTATAATATATTATTGAATGAATACTATTGCAGAAAATAAAATATATTTTAATAATGAAACATAACAACTGAACAGTCGGGATCCATTGAAATATTAGAATTGCTGTCGAATAATTTGGTAGGTGGTAGGTTGCGCGCCGCCTCTTTCGTCACCCCAGACCGATTTGGCGGGGCGCGACCACGTCCATCGCCCACCGCAAAAAAAAAAGAAAAAGGTATGACTACCTATGGTATATTGGAAAATATACCTAATAGATACGTTAGTATATGTCCATCCACATTCACACGCATTGTCATACGAATTTTTCATCTTTTCATCGTAAATTTCTACTGTCTACCTATATGTGAGATAGGTTGTTACGAAACTTTAAATCGATATAGATCCTAAACGATCAGTCGAATCGAAAAATGTTGAGAGAAAACTTAAAATGATTTTTAAATACCTATTCAACGATACTCCACTTGATATAGTTTGTAGACTTTCATTTTTTTTATTTTTACAATATGGCGTCCAGTAGTCACCATATTGAATTTTCACTAACGTCATATCTTTAGTGACACTTGCCGGACTAAGAGAAATCGATTGACGTGTGAATCATAAAAATCGGTACAGGCGTTTGGTCTATATAGTGCTTCAAAGGAACATATAAACATACATACATATGTACATACATAGACTGTTAAACACAATACCACTCCTTTGCGTCGCGCAGTCGGGTAAAAATAAGTGGTAAGTGTTGCATTTTGTTATTTCAATTTCAAAGATAAGTGAATGTGTTTTTTGTTCAAAAAAGAAGTAAATAATTTGGAAAATCCAAAAGTCGCCTCATAATAAAAAAAGTCCTTGATTTTCATATATCGAGAGTAGAGCATCACTTCAACGCTTCGCTTATGAGGCGTGCAATTTTTTTTTTTCAACTACTTTATTAAATATTTTATTTCGAATTCTTCATCTTACAAATAGTTATTATAAAATATGTTTTTTTTTTATTTTTGTTTATTATTGGTGGTGGCAAACGAGTAAGCAGCACAAGCAGCAGGTAAGTGATACTGCCACTCATGAACTTTTGTAATACAAAGGCACAGTAAGGTCGCTGCCTACCATGAAGAAAGTGCTCTACTCAAACCTCGTTTAAAGAAGTACATTTTTTTTTTTTTTTTTTTTTTTTTTTATTGCTTATGGCGGCAAACGAGCAGACAGCACACCTGATGGTAAGTGTCACTACCGCCCATGGACCTTTGCCAATGGTATAGCTAGGCCGCTGCCTACCAATACAACCCTGAACCCACCCCAGTGAGGCTTCCGGCTCTCTCGCTCACCGAACGAAGCGCAATAGCACATTGCTATTACTCAGACGTCGATCTTCTGCGAGAGTGTGGTACTACCCCGGACGGACCGGCCCGCGGCTGTAGACAGAGAACTGTCCACAGCGTGGTCCTACCACAATAGAATGTACATGTTTTAGCGCTCGGGAAACACAGCAGCCTGTAGTTCATTCCAGATCTTGCACGTACGTGGGAGAAATGAACGCTGAAAACGTACAGTTGACGACCACAACATCCAGGAATATCATGTACGTAGAAATATATTTCTATGTGTAAAGTGCTTTCACCCCTGTGTACTCATTAAAATTGTCAATAGAGCAAGCGTCATTTTATACAAAGTCAGTCATATAATATATGAAGTCATTACCCAGTAATCACGTGTCGGGACTGCAGTTGTTTTTGTACAGTTGTAATCCTATTTTTAATCTCATATAATATTCGCTACTACTTTTTTTTTTATTTTTCTTTTTCCATTTTTTTTTAAGACATCACACGGTACTAAGAAAATAATCCTCGTATTGTGGTGGATCTCGCAAACATATAATTAAAAGATAATTATACCAAGACTCAAAAGAACAATTTGTGGATCGCACTAAGTACCTGCATGGGAATCAAACCTACGGCTCTGGTGTAGTAGGTCGGTATCTTAACCACTTCAGCATTTGTTATTGAATACTTTATTTCATCATCATCATCATTCTCCTACTCTTATCCCAATTACTTGGGGTCGATACAATATGTACTCTTCTTTCATAGTACATATTGTAAAAGTTATTGCAACAGTTATACGACCGGCCGCCTGCCAGACGTCAACCCTCCTTGGGAATGTAATTGTTGACCAAACGGCATGATGGAGTTGGCCCAGGTCGCTATGAGGTTCTTAGTCGTCTTTTACGACATCCACGAGCAAAGCTAGGGTTGTCAGCATTTGTAGCCGTTAGCACACAGCAATTAAATATTTGAATTATGTATCTAAATATATATTCTTATGTGGTGAAGGAGTAAGAATATATTTCGCCACCCCTCTTCTTGCCCATGGGTATCATATAAACGACAAAGACTCTTAACTTACCTACTTTATCATTGTCTTGGGTTCGATTCCTATGCAGAATAATTGTTTGTGAGATCCAGAAATTGTTTTAAGGTTGGGTGTAAATTGCGTGAGTTAAATTAAATGTTCGTAACGATTTTACTTCCCGCAATACAAATTTCACAAAACAATTTTCTTACTTAGTGCAGAATGTTATATTTTAATAAAAAAAATGCAGATAATAAATATTTAAGAGAAGGAAAAGTCAAAATAAAATTACTCCGAGTTGAGAGCCCTTAGCGCTCACCCATATCCCGGGTTAAGCTGTGACAGCCATCTGCGGCTAACAGCTAAAAGACAGACACAAAAAAAAAATTCTATACCAGCCTGTCTGACCAGCGTGGTAGGTCAGTTCACCCCCTATTATGGAGGGGACTCGGGTCCAGCAGTGAGACATATGCGAACTGAGATGATGATTTATCTAACAGAAATATTTTGCAAATATTAAGAAGCAACGGAACATAGAGACGCAGACATGAATAATAGAGCCGTATAATACTATAAAAATGTTTAGTTAATCATTTTAACTCATATATATCCCACTGCTGGGCTTAAGTCTCCTCCATAATGGCAGAATAAATTGACCTACTATACCACTATGTCAAACGTGCTGGTATAAGGTTTTGTTTCGAGTTTTTCTATTGCATAGATGATATATGCGTTTTATATCGCTTAGTCGTCTCTTACGATCACCCACGGGTAAGATAGGAGGGTGGTTAATTATATTCTTATTCCATCACCACAAGGAAAATCTAATATAGGTATAATCGCGTACCATCGCGTGGTGAGCTTTTTGGCATTACATTACTCGTTACCCACGTTTTATTGCTGTCTATTCATAAATTTATTTATTTCTATGGTCCAATCTTATAGCTCGTCATATTATGATGAGCCTATTGCAATAATGAAATTATCTAATACAAAAAAAAAAAGATTCAAATCAGATTGATAGTTTCTAAAATTAGCATCCATGATTAAACAAATTTATCAGGTTTAATTTAGTAAATTATAGAGGATGGTATGAATATAATTTTCTACAGTATTAAAGAACCAACGGCTATGATTCAGCAATTTAATGCTTGATATCTTTAGATGACACGACACTGATGAATTATTCTTACTCTGCTAATGCAAAAATCTTTAATCATTTTTGAAAAAATAACATTTATTTGTATCCTTTGGCGGCTTTGGAGTTAAATACGTTAGAGTTATAATGTAATTTTCGGTAAAAAATATGTGTAGTCATGAGTTAGGTTTTTTTTATTTTTTTTATTGCCTATGGTGGTAAACGAGGACGCAGCACTCCTGATGGCAAGTGATACTGCTACACATAGACCTTACCAATATTAGGGTTACAGCCAGGTTGGCTACCGTGAAGAAAATGCTCTTCTTAAACCTCATTTGAAGAAGGACATGTTATAGTGTTCGAAAATCAGAGCAGCATGTTGTTCATTCGAGATCTTGCACGTACGTGGGAGAAATGATCGCTGAAAACGTAAAGTAATCATTGTTGCAAGATTGTTGATTTATTTAAAGTGATATCTTGTAGATTATTTTTAAAAGTTTTATCAACTCACCAAAATATAACTTAGTTTTCAAATTGAGATTTAGACAGGGTAAGCGTTACAAATTTGTCGATAAAATCATTTAGGAGGTTTTGTTCGTGGTAAATAACTAGGAAAATAGCATTACAAAGTTAAAAGTTCAAATTGAATACATAAAAGAGAAAGCTATTACTATCCATTCCATTATTTTTATAATTTATCCAATAAATTCAAGGTATATTGAATGGACTTAATTTATTTATTAACCGTTTGAGGTTCTTTGCAGATACGGCAGCAGCGTCAGCACAACCTGACGTGCTCGGAACATGTGATGACGCAAGAGTACCAACGCAGGTAGCGTCCCATACCAAAGGCCTACCCATTTTCCAGGACAGTAAAGACAAGCCATCTGGTCTCTTACCGTCATCGCGCACCAAGCCGTTGGGTTCTTTAACAGTCAGTATACCTGCGGTGACAGGAGTAAAACGGATAATTTCGTTAATATTGATATGTCTTGACATTCTACCTGCACTCCTGCCGCACGATAGTGTCCGAGACCATTAAGTTGCTCTCCTCAGTGACACCGATCTGTAGAAAAAAAAAGTGTGTGTGTCAGCTCCGACGCACGACTGGAGTTTACTCCTTAAGTACGATTATCAAAACAGGCGCAAAAAAAAACTCATTTGACTAAAAATAATATATATATTTTTATTTACATTTATTAAAACTGTTCAGTGAAGTATTATCTCACGTCAGAAAGTGAAAGGTGCGCAAAATAGGTTGCGCACCAAAAACGTAACGAGGTCATTCGATCACTAGATTTTACTCCTACAAGACCGAGACTAACCTTCCAAGACCAGATCGGTCATGTACTGAAGGAAGGTGGAGTCAAGAGTCTCCCAAACCGGCGAGCGTGTATGAAGAGAATTATGAATGTTGAGGAAGCGAGTGAAGTATGCAAGGATAGAGTTCTCTGGCACTCTGTTCTCTCTGCCTACCCTGCAAGGGATATGGCGTGATGATATGTATGTATGTAAATTTTTCTTATACCGAGCGAAATGAAAATCGATTCTTAAAGAGTAAACTCCAAAAAGGGACACCTAAAAGAAGACAAGATGTACCACTCTCTCGTCAAGAAATGAGCTACAAGGCTATAAAAATTTGGGAAGAAAGTCGTCGCTCCGATGCTATCAAGTTATTCCATCTTCCCGTAGCAGGTTATGATGAGGTTAACTCACAAGGATGGTAGAAGCATAATGTACAATTCAGACCTAGCAGTAAACCTTTGTGTTATTAATGCATGCACTATAAAATTTGGCCTCGCCGTCATCGATAACAAATTCATTTGATTAATTGACATAGTCTATATAAAAACATATAAAATCTGTTTGACAAAGTTAACTAATTCCTAGGTCGTGATCGTTTTTATTTAATACAAGCCTTAATTATAAGTGTCTTGTATTAAATAAAAAACTTAATATTAATGAAATATAATAGCTTTACTGTAAACTATTACAATAAAAAAGATTATATTTAGTTTCCGTAATTGATGTAATTGGCTAGTCTAGACTAAATTAGTCTAATGTTAGTCAAATTGACTAACATTGTCAGTGTGATTGTGCTTATATTGTCTTAATTATAAATTACTCTTAAGAACATATATTTTTTTTAACAAAAAAAACTATAATTATTTGTTTCTTTTATAATATTGTTGTTAGGAATTGTTCTAGATTTTAGTTTAAATTTGCAAAATAATACTCTTACTGACTAACTCGAGTACAACGCTGGCAGCATACAACTTTACTTTTATTAAATCTCATAAAACTCAGCTTCGTGATTTACAAAATTAAATGTCAGCAAATTTTCAGCCATAAATTGTTAATATATCAGCTTTCAAAGGGTACTTTCATCGTGTTAACATCTGTGCTCAAGAATGTATGGAAGCGTAATTTGCCGTCTTGTCTAAATTATTTTAGTATAGGTATATTATAATACTTCACTTGAGTTCCGCTTAGACTAATAATAAAACAATACCATTTTGGCAGCTATAACGTTAGGGTATACTTTTTTATATGAAACACTTATAAATTTATTGTCTTACATGAGTGAAGTGTAAAAAATATTGTACACATTTGACCTGTTGAATTAAATTCGTATATTTTTTCATATACTACATATTGCCTACATAAATTGCATAATAGGTCCCTACAATTAAAATTCTTTATTAATCATACTCTATTATTACTTAACATTAAATGTATAAAACAGTTTTATAGAAAGGAAATGACGAAGTATAGTCACATAAAAAGACTCCATAATTTGTAAACTCGTAAAGGGTCTTTGTAATCAAGAATTAATTAAGTATGGACTGTTATAATGAAATAAAAGAGTACCAGTCCATTGAAATATTTATTGAAGATCAATAAGATATTAATTCTTTCTACGTAGATATAGGCAAGAACTTCTAATATGCTTTGAACTCACATTGTGTACAAAATACCTAGATAATTTTGACGAGTTGGCAAATCTCTCCGCGAATGCGGATCACATGATCATTAAGATATCTAAGCTTAATCCAAGAGACACTGCTTACTGAGCGAGTCTTTTATAATCTTCATAATTAATAGGCTTAATATTTCATACACCTCTCGAGGATTTTCACTAATTTTCTCCGTCCGCGATACGTTTAGGTGGATTACAGTGCGCTTGGCGAAGACACCATCATTCAAGATTAAGAGAAGGAAATAAGTGCTCCTCTTTAAAAGCTTCCCCTTGTTTTGGAGCCCATTAAGATCGCTTCGTTAACATAATAAAAATGGTCTGTAACATCGCTATATTTAGTCAGTTGTATATATAGGTACTTGTGATATTCAAGATCGGTGAAATAAAGACTAATGTAGTTTATTTAAATTCGGACATTGTTTAAAAAAAGATAGCCTATGTAATGATGAAATTTCTTTAGTGAAACCCTGTTATTTTTGATTATTTTATATATTTAAATTATTAACACTTGTTACATGCAGCAACGATGAGAGACTATTCTCTCCCTTTTATATAATTAACTAGCACACTCGGCCACGCATTGCTGTGGCTAAGTTAGCCTCAGTAACACGTGGCGGTTATGTTAATAAATTGTAGCTTATATGAAACGTTTGTACGTTTAACAAAGCGCTATCTGTTAAATACTTACTCAATCCAGTCAACAGATACCGCCATCTGTTAGAATCTTTTGGAGATAACAGATAATTGTGACTGTTAAATAATAGACAAATAATTTGTAATAAAAATATATTGCGACTATAAATTGAGATGGAAGCTACCCTCTCTTTTTAGTTGGATCAAACTACATATGCTGTGCAAATTTGATTAAAACCGGTTAAGTACTTTAGGAGTCCATCGCG
Organism: Lymantria monacha; assembly: GCA_905163515.2. NCBI lineage: Eukaryota > Metazoa > Arthropoda > Insecta > Lepidoptera > Erebidae > Lymantria > Lymantria monacha. The sequence continues at coordinate 13,415,242 of LR991088.1, forward strand.
GACAAACAACGTGACGCGTAATTTATATATATTAAGATATTAATTATAATTTTATATTAAAAAGTTTTATCTACCGACATTATAAAAATGGCTTAATAATATTTAATGCACAACATGAACTAATGTATGAACGCAATTTAGATAGGCGCTTGAACAATATCAACAGTATGTTTAATAGGTGAACAGGTAGTATGGTTCCTCAACCGAGATAATTCCGATAGAGTGTGCCTAGGCACACTTTCATTTGTTCACTATAGGTTGTATTGAGAGGCCATGTCTAGACATAGCCTCTCTATACAACTTATAGTAAGCGACAATTGAAAAATTATGATACCTAGCATTTAAGTCGTGAAGCGTGTGAAATCATTGAGTTTTGTAGTAGAGGAGAAGATAGGATGCCATGCACTCATCATCTTATGTACATGTTAGTAAATGTACCAAACTAGTGTCCTTTATTATTTGGAACCGCATTAATATTCTATTTCGTAGATTAAAGAGATAATAAAGTTTTATAATTATAGAATTAAATAAAAGCTAAAAAAATTGAAACAGTATTATATCGAGTATTTAATAGAAATAAGGTTTTAACACATACATAACACTACAACATAATAGAAATATCTATAATATCCATTTTGAATAAAATATTTTGCATAACTGAAACTATTTCAAGCGATTTCTATATTAAATATCGTGTAGTAAATATATAAAGGAATTTGTACTGCCTTCAGAACCTTTTGTTAATATAAAAAATAATAATTTATCATCGACAATCTCACGCCGTCATCCCTAAAACAGAATAAGTAACTAATAACAACATATTCCTTAAAGTCACATATAATTACATATATATTTTTAAATTCCTTCCAATGTTGTATTTTTGGACCTAACTGTAATATGAAACAACGTTTTTAAAAAGTTTGACTATACATGTGGTGATGGCAGGTATCAATATAGTAGCGAATTAGTACTTAAAACTTATTTACCCCTACTTTAAAATCTCACCCCATTGTAATCAACCGCGAATATCAACGCTGGTAACATGTATTCCTTTCTATTTTATATAATGACGCAAAATCTACTGTTGTAAATGTAACAGTAAAATAGTACGGAATACCCCAATATATGTCATCATTCATCATTCTCCTACTTTTATCCCAATTGCTTGGGGTCGATACAATATGTTTTCTGACTACAGCCGCGGGCCTGTTCGTTCGGGGTAGTACCATACTCTCGCAGAAGATCGACGTATGAGTAGTGGCAATGTGCTATTGCGCTTCGTTCAGTGATCGAGAAAGTAGGTAAGCCCACCTGGGTCCGCTCAATGGCCATGTACGGCGCACCCGTGTGGGCGAGGGCTCTGAATGCCCAGCTCAGGGCGGTTCTGTGGAAGCCACAGAGAGCCATGGCGGTCAGAGCCATTCGCGGGTACCGCACGGTGTCGACAGAGTCGGCATGCCTATTGGCCGGGACACCCCCGTGGGACCTAGAGGCGGATATGCTCTCTGACCTCTACCGGCGGGTTACCTCAGTGTGCGACGAGGGTGGCTCCCCATCGTCTGACGAGATAGCCACCTGGCGCGAGGACGCCCGCCGAGATGTCATCGCCCGTTGGGCTACGCGGCTGGAGAGGCCTAGACACGGTGTTGTTACCGTCGAGGCCCTCCGGCCCGTACTGATGGAGTGAATGGAGCGGCGGCACGGAGTGCTCTCCTTCTGGTTGATGCAGGTCTTGTCGGGGCACGGTTGCTTCGGCAGTTACCTGCACACGGTGGTGTGGAGGGAGTGGACTCCGTCCTGCCACCATTGCAGTAACGACTAGGACACGGCGCAACATACGCTGGAGGTGTGTCTGAGCTGGGACGGGCAGCGCCGTGACCTCGTCGCTTTCATCGGTGCCGACCTGGCACTGCCGGCTGTTGCGCGAGCGATGGTCGACAGCGTCAGGAATTGGGACGCGGTCGCCGCCTTCTGCGAGGCTGTCATCTCGCAGAAAGAGGTGGCGGAACGAGTCCGGGAGGATTCCCGTGACCCGGGCCGCCGCCAGCGGCCGGGGCGGCGCAGGCGCGAATATCTGCGCCTGATGCCGCCGTAACCGAGGCTTCGGGTGAATGGACCGGGGAATTGTCCGGTCACCCGACGTGAGGCCACCGCGTGAGGGTGACGCCCCGATGGCGAAAGCTGTCGGGGCGTTGACGAGAGAAGAACCCGCAAGGGTATACCGCCGGGCGGGCCACTGAAGACAAAGATCGGGTACCGGTGGCCCGCTCATACGGCGAATAGAGGTGCTTGCAGGGTGGGTCCATGGGGTTGCGCGCCGCCTCTTTTGTCGCCCCGGATCGATTTGTCGGGGCGCGACGACATCCATGGTCCACCCTGCAAAGGAAAAAAAAAAAAAAGGTAAGCCCACCTGGGTGGGTTTGAGGTTTGTATTGGTAGGCAGCGGCCTAGCTATACCCATGATATTGCAAAGGTCCATGGGCGGCAGTGACACTTACCATCAGGTGTGCTGCTTGATCATTTGCCACCATATTTAATTTAAAAAAAAGATATTTATACTCGTATATAGCTTAGCCCAACAAGTGATTACATAAATACGTTGCATAAAACATTTCTTTTATATACAAGAACAAACTGATAATAATTAACTTTATAAATAATAAAATTTATAAGATATTTAACAATCAGTCATCATTGATTAATAACATTATGAATTACTGAGTAAGAAAAAAAATCAAAATGATATTCAAAGTAAATAATAAAAGAACATTATAAAAAAAAAGTAATGTTCTTAGAAACAAGCTTCATAATTCAGTAAAATTTGAAGAAAGAAAGCGCACTCACGTCGGATTCTTTCTACAATTGCTACGGACATTTTCCTTTTCATTTATTCATAGACCAAAGCGGACTGAACGACTGAAAGTACTCGAAATATACGTGACTACCTATGTCTAAATAATTTATGAGGGCACCCTGTGTCTAGGTATGATGTTCCATGTTCTTACAAGTTTTTTGGCAACATTTTTTTTATGTTCGTTAATTTGGCAGGTATATGTCAGATGCAGTCAAAATATACCTTTTTTTTAAAGACTAACACTCCGTACTTGGAAATAAATCCTTGCGTCGTGGGGGAGTTCACAAATATACAATTTAAATACACAAATATTACAATAGGTATATAGAAAATGGAAAGGAACGTTAACTTTAATTATTATTGCTTATTATCAAAACAAAATTGTCTAATGTTAAATTTAGGTTATTTTTTTTTAGGGTTATTTGAATGTTTGGTGCAAAGCATTGTCGTTACATATAAAATATTGGCAAAAAATTTGCAGTACGTACGACTGAAGAGGAGTAGGTAAATATTGTGACCGATTTTTAATTTCCCAACGTTTCGAACACTTCACAGGGATCCTGATCACTGTAAAGTATTCGAGACGTCGGGAAATTAGAAATCAAATACAAACGCGATAGAATCCGTACAAGTAGTTCTATTTCAAATGTGTAATACTCGCGTAAACATCAGAAACCATTATATTGTGACCCATTTTAATGATTTTATTTTTATTTGTGTTCAGATGGTTTCAAGAATCTTAGCATCAAGCTTAATCAAGTTAAGATCGACAAATGGATGTTTGTTACGATTATTAACAGCTATAAACTATGAATTTCACATTTTTCTTTGACATTATTTTAATAGAATACATCATATATTTCTTTTAATGTTCTATGTGTTTGTTTGTTCTCTAAGGCTTTAATCTATACATATAATAAAAATGTAACGGGTCGCTGTCTGTACATGGAAGATATATGAAAAAAATATTACTGGGACCTTTATCAACACTAATAGAACCTAAAACAGTAATTTTTAAAATTTTTGTCTGTTTACCTGTTTGTCTGTGTGTTTGTGCACGCTAATCTCAGAAACGGCTTATCCGATTTAGACGCGGTTTTCACTAATGTATTGTCGTAAGCTTAACTTAACATTTAGGTTTTATTTTATGTCAATTGGTTAATAAAAAAAAAAGTTATGTCCATTTAAAAAAATTTCGGTGAAAAAAATCTCTATCGATTTTTTTCAAATTACGTACAAATTATTTGCAGTAAAAATAAATAAACAAGTGTTTCAGAATTTGTTGATTTTCACCCTCTGGGGATGTAAATTAGGCCTGCAAAGCGGGTTGGACGACTCATTAAATCATTAGTGCCAAGCCGATATTATTGAAGCTGGCAACTTGAAATGTTGACAGTGATTTCTTTATATGACTTAGAGATTCACTAAGAAAGGATTTTACGAAATTATATCCCTAAGGGGGTGGAGCAGAGTGGCAAAGTTTGGATGAAGAGCATAAAAATCTTTATTGATTCTTTTCAAATTACGAGTCGAATCAAATATTCTAGGGTAATATCCGGCATTTGTCAATTTTCACCCTCTGGTTGTGTAAATTAGGCCTGTGAAGGTTTACTGCATGTAAACCTAAATACAGGTACTCACGCTTACGCCGCCCAAAGCACCGACGGTAGAGCGGGTCAACGTATAGTATTTTCTCTCGGACCCACTCTATTGCCTAATTCCGTTAGACAACTAACTCGCAGAATCGACACCTCAACGCATCCCAGTTTTTGACGCTGTTGATTATTATCCTAGCGACAAGCCTTCAACACCTTGCATTGCTTTTTCTAAATTACTGAAATTTAGCATTTAATATACTTAATTATTTATAAAACCCGATTACGAAGCGATAAATGATGTCACAAGCGGGATTCGAACCCGCGCCTATTGGGATTCCGGCCCAATCGTGCTGCCACTACACCACCGTTGGGGGATTGGCTTTTTCTATTTAACTCTGTCAGAGATTACTTCTGCGTGGACGAAGTCGCGGGCAAAAGCTAGTCTAGTAAATAAATATTGATAGTCCTCCATACTACCCTTACTTTTTTATTACCACGGGATAATAGTAAAGCTTAAAATTATAAATTGTAGCTTAAAATTTTTAATTTAATAATGGTAAGACCAAGCTGTGGACAGTTCTCTGTCTACAGCTGCGGGCCAGTCCGTACGGGGTAGTACCACACTCTCACAGAAGAGAGTGTGGTACTACCCCGAGTAATAGTCATGAGCTATTGCGCTTCGTTCGGTGAGCGAGAGAGCCGAAAGCCCAATTGGAGTGGGTTTGGGGTTTGTGTTTGTAGGCAGCGGCCTGGTTATGGCCTTGGTATTGCAAAAGTCCAAGGCAGCAGTGACACTTACTATCAGGTATAGCAGTAAAAGCAAAGCAATAAAAAAAAATTGAGATATTATTTGAAGGTCTAGAATTCAATTTATAATATTTTGTGTCGTGGCAGAGTAAGAGTTTTAGCGTGGAGGGGCCCTTAGCCCAACAGTAGGAGATATATGAGCTAAGATGAATCAAGAAATATTCTTATAGAAATTATATGTTTTTAAAGACGTAGATTTATTTAATCTTTGTGATACAAGTAGACCATGCTGTCATCAAAATAGCCATTATGACTACCAACCGGTAGTCCGTTGATTCTAAAGTTAACATGATTAAGAATTATAGCAGTATATTTTTGAATATTACAGTTGAGTGCTTACTTATTTAAGTGGCCACCGAAGACCAAGATCGGGTACCGATGGCCCGGTCGCACGCCGAAGAGAGGTGCTTGCAGGGTGGGTCTATGGGGTTGCGCGCCGCCTTTTTCATCGCCCCGGACCGATCTGGGCGCGACCACGTCCATAGCCCACCGCAAAACAAAAAAAAATGGGCAAAATCAGCATTCCAGCCTTATTAGCGAGCGTTAATAAAGATGAATAAAGGATATAAGTAAGTAAAATCACTGCATAGGAAGAAAAATGCAATAATTTACAAGAGTATCTCGTCTGACCAATGTTTTATTCGTCTCAGGTCATAAACGTCCCACTGGTAAGGTCGAGTCTCCTCCAAAGTAAGAGGGAAATTGACCTACTATACCGCATTGTTCAGACGTGTTAGTATAGCTTTTAAATCGAGTACCTTCTCTTCTTTTCTAAGTGGTATATTAAATCAATTTTGTGAATGAGGCCTATGCTCAATAATATGAAATAACCTTATACTCTTGGTATTGCAAAGGTCCATGGGTGGGGGTGACGCTTACCATCAGGTGTGCTGTCTGCTCGTTTGCCACCAAGCAGTAATCATCATTCTCCTACTCTTATCCCAATTACTTGGGGTCGATACAATATGGACTCTTTTTTCATAGTACATATTGTAAAAGTTATCGGCAATAGTTTAACGACCGGCTGCCTGCCAGACGTGAACCCTCCTTGGGAATGTAATTATTGACCAAAAGACATCAGATGGAGTTGGCCCAGGTCGTTATAGGGCTCTTAGTTGTCTTTTACGATATCCATGAGCAAAGTAAGGGTTGGTAGTATTCGTAGCCGCTACCACACAGCTAATACCACACTCTATTAGCAAGATCAAAAAGATCCTTATTGGTCACTGTTTAATTAACTTAGAAATACTTAGATTTCTGAGATCTTAGGTTAAAATTAATCTATTTATAAAGTTTGACTCCTACTTTAAACGTGTTTGTTCGTCCTAAAGTACTCTAATCATAATATTTTATAATAAGGAGAACTAAGTGTAGTAGCGGAAGTTTGGAAGTTTTTACTCGTGACGGAAAAGTTAAAGAGCGAGCTTCTGTAGCACGGACATGATATGAGATGAGAATGAGGCTAATGCTAAGAAAGTTTTTAAAATTAACTTTAATGTAGGTTTTAATATAGGGAACAAACACCAACAAATATGGTAAGATTATCTCGTATATAAAATGAAAACGCCATCAATCTCCTGCTCTGAAATTATTTGGGGTCAACGCTATATGTAAAGATATATATTACAAAATTAATTGGCAATAGTTTTGTAACCAGCCGCCTGCCTGACGTCAACCCACGTTGGGAATGTAATTGTTGAACAAACGGCATCAGGTGGAATTAGCCCAGGTAGATATAAAGATTTTAGTCGTCTTTTACGACATCCACGAGCAAAGTAAGGGTTCATAGTATTCGTAGCCGTTACTAAATATAAAAGAAAAACGCTGTAGTAATAAAATATGATGATATTTAATTAGGCTGTGTGGATAATATAATAATAATAACAATAACTCTTTATTGTACACCATATATACAGGAATAAAATAATAAAGACAAAAAAAAAACTTTGGTAAAAATAAAATATACTTTGTTGAGCTTAAGTATTTGGGGCAAAATCAGAAGAAGGTGACTATTTTTAGTGATTTCACTAATTAATTTGATTTATATATCAGATTAAGCATGTTGACTTCCCAGACGAACTGTTTATAATAAAGCTCTGTACAATTATCGAACACGGCCTCCGTAAAAAAAACTTACAAGGAAACTGTTGTCGATGTCTTTGTCGCAGTTTTTATACTTCATCTCATCATCTCAGCCCAGATATGTTTCACTGTTGGGCTCGGGCCTCCTCCACAATGGGAGGGACCAAAATCAAATTGACCTACTATACCACGCTGGTCAGACGTTTTGGTATAGGGTTTTGTTTCGAGTTTTCCTTCTCTTCCATAGATGCCATATGCATATTATATCCCTTAATCGTCTTTTACGATACTCACGGGTAAGACAGGGGGTGGTGATTTGTATTCTTACTTCGTCACCACACGGAAAAATTTCAAGTCCCGAAGTAGACTATTACTAGTAAAAATAATACAAATATTCACCATAAATATCCAAAAGCTTAAAATAAAATACTGATTTAACTATTATCTGGAGAATTTATTCAATAGGCAATAGTAAATTTGAAGCGTATGAAACTACTAGTCCAACTAGTAGTCCAATATACGAGTAGATAAACAAAATAACAATGAAACGATCTTTAAATGTAATAGATTAAATGAAAGCAGTTTATCAGTTTCTTTATTTCATGTTAAAGCCAAGTATCTTAGTTTTAATCCACGTTATCTTATCACTCGTTCCGTCACATCGCGTGTCGTATTGGACAACGAGGTGGCGACCCTACAGTTTAGTTTCTGTTTTTGAGATAAATCCAAGGGGTAGATAATGTTTCCATTCACGAAATAAAATCAAAATTTAAGATACAGTCTATTTTTTTTTTGCTCTTTGTGGCAAACGAGCAATTAGCAGACTTGATGTTAAGTGTTACTGCTTAGACTTCTACAATACTCGGGTACAACTAGACTGCTGCCTACCAAGAAAAAGCTGGGACTTTTCCCACCCGAAAAGTTGAGCTGCCTGTCGATTTTCTGCAAGAGTGTGGTACTACGTCAGACGGTCTAATCTGGGGCTGTAGATAGAAAACTGTCAACAGTGTGGACCTATTACTAGAAGATTTAATAAAACTTATATTTTTTTCTATAATAAAAATATAATATTTAAGGTCAGCTTTGAACGATCACTAATCATACTTATAGGAGAATAATGATTTTAGTACCAAATTCTCCAAATAAGGATAATGTAATACAGGTACTGGCAACACGTCTGATCAGCGCGGTATAGTATGTTAACTTCCCTCTTATTACGGAGACGGCGCGAGCCCAACAGTGGGATATATATGGGCTGTGATGATAATGATAATAATACAGGTACTAAAGTATTCTAGTAGCTCAAATGCTCAACTGTCGTTGCAGCAGAGATTCTGAATTTATCGATGTTTGTTTTTCTAAACAAAGTATATTTGACGTTTAATACATTATTCCAGCAATTTGCTTAAAGACACTTAGTACTGAAAATCCGGCCTTTTTAGTAGAGAATGATCACCATTTGATAAACAGGTTCACGATCGCAGCTGGTATCATAATCGTGATACACCCTCAAACGGTTTTATGATACCTAAGAGATATGAAGAGGGTGATAACACGTTATACTATATTCTTAAAGAATTGACTCATTGCTGAACGTAAAAAATTAAAAAAAACCTTAATCCAAGTTTCCCTTGGAGTTAGAGGTCTATTTTTATCCCACTATTACACAGGAACCTTCTGAAAAATGAAAGAAAAATCCATTTTCTCAAACATGCTTGGAAATTTGAGCATTATTTCGACAAGCTCCTTCGAGATAAATCGAAATTGCTGTACTAACCAAATACGCGAGCAGCGGCCGGCAAAAAATGTATGCAAAACCATATCTGTCGTGTTTTAGCGGCCAAATAAATATATATGTAAATTCATTACTGTCGTGTACTTAAAAAATGGAACAATTTGTTACTTCAAAATATTGCAAGCAAATAGGCAACTTACCAGAGTTTTATTTAAATTTCGAACTGGCTTGAATAAGAAACCTGTTTAATAATGAAAAAAAAACCAAATGAACGCTTTAGCACGTGAAAAATGTTGTTCGTTGTTCATCATGTATACAGTTCTACTTAGTACTACTTACTTTTAATTTTCGCGCTATATTTGAGAAAAGCACTATACAAGCCTTGGCCACAACTAGGAATTGATGGACTAACGTATGTGTGCCTCGGCTACGCCTCGGCCCATATTTACACGTTCGTCCATCAATCCCTGTCTTGCTGGCCGCTGCAGTAATGTACTATATCTAAATTAACCACGCTGATGAGACGGCTAGGTTATTATTTAGCTTCTCCTGTAAGGTTGTTAACTTGCTTATGTCTCTTCTTCTTCGATCCGATATTGGACTAGAAGGGGATTTTTACTGTATCATGCTCGGTTACGATATTGCCATTCCTTGTTAAGGAAAAATCAATATTTTATATGTAAATCCTTGATTGTCCCTTATAATAACTACAACAGGTAGGTAATACGAATCTCATTAATCGTGTTTTTAAATTATCAAAACTAATAGAATGAAATTATATTTCAACTTTTTTAAATTAGTTAATTCTATAGTTCCAGTCTCAGAGCAATCAGTACCAATTGTAGTTCGTAGGTAATAACAATCGGAACTGGATTCTTTGTTGAATCGCTGGGATGGTCAGAGCTCTATTGCGTTCTGAGCAAACAAAGATGCAATAAAACCGACCAAGACGACTGTAATGCTCCTACCGACTTAATAGCGCTTTTATCCTTCGGCTGAGTTACATATGTTGCTTTGTAAATGTTCAGAGTTGTCTCCTGAACTGCATTTTATTTTCAATTTATCTCTGCAAAGTACCGGCAATAGGTATTTTATTTTTAAGATTTTAAATTCAGTGTTATATTATCAGGTAGTTTATGTGGCCTAATAGTAGGATGTAGTTGTTTTTAATACAATATTTTCAATAATTATAATGATTATAATACGAAAATATGCGTTATTACTAAATCATTCTTAAAAGTGCTATCTATCCTGATGTATATAACTATTCTAAATAAATTAGTATTTGAAATAGATGAAAATGACGGAGGGAACTGATATCCATCAAGATTAAAAACTGGTTTGTTATTATGATTTTGGCAATGATAATAGTAGATTTTAGCAAACCTAAAAACCATGAGACAGGTCCAAAAAACGATACCGTTACTAGATTCATTATTAATATTTTAATGAAAAATATATTCGTGAAAACATACATTTTCAGTATAATAGAAAGTAAATCTATCTAATTTAAGTATCTGGATTACTTATAAATGGTAAGCATTACTCATCTTTATTTATTTACTTCTTATATAGTTTGTGTATTTGAGTAATCTACTCTTAAACGTCTGAATCGATTTTGTTAATTTTGTATATGTATTCAGATAGATTCGTTCCGTGTGGTGACGGAGTAAGAATACAATTCACCATCTCCTATCTTACCCGTGGGTGATCGTACGAGACGACTAAGGGATACAAAACGCAAATAACGTATATGTGTGAGAAGGAAAACTCGAAGCAAAACCCTATACCAACACGTCTGACCAGCGTGGTATTAGTAGATCAATTACCCTACCATTATGGGGACGCCCTAGCCCAACAGTGGGATATATATGGACTGAGATGATGATGATGATTCAGATAGATTCGGAAATAATATAGATTAATAATTAAATCCTGCGATTAAAAACTGCCACGGCGATAAATTTTAAGGACTTCTTTGGGTATTGGGTAAGCTAGTTAACAATATATACGACTACTAACTAAGAATATATACAAATACAACTACTCACCTACCGGCTACCTAGCCGGGTAAGTTGTATAACAACTTACCCTGGATAGGTTAAGATCTGTGGATAGTATATAATAGTCTAGGGAGTGTCGTTCATATAACGCCCATTTTTTTTTTTTTATTGGTGGGCTATGGGTGCGTCTCGCCACGCCAAATCGGTCCGTGGTGACGGAGAAGGCGGCGCGTGACCCCATAGACCCACCATAAAATCCTCTTTCTTCGCCGTGCGAGCGGACCACCGGTACCCGATCTTTGTCTTCGGTGGTTCCATATAACGCCCATGGCAGACAACATTACAAATATTGTGAATGTAGAACTCATTTGACTTCATCAATTGTATCTACAAAACATCTCATTTCTAAAAGAATTTAGTTCCAGCGCTGTATTTTTCTTTATAAAACTTTTTATTTACATAATCGATATTACATAGGAATAAATTAATCAAATCTAAACAATTTCATGTAGTATATGACTTTTCTCATTTATTTTTCTATCATTAAATATAAAAACGGATTGTGTCCGTTTTTTTATTTCTATATGCTGTTTGTTTTCCATAAGCTATTCGTAACATAAAATCCAACCAAAAATAAATATTTGTCGTATATATTTGTCGTAGTAAGATTAATAAAGTTACTTTGTTAAGAATTTTATTAATCTTGTAACGTCGTCAACTAAAATATTTCTCACTTTAAATATTCACCAACATGGAAAGAAAGGAGTGGAAGTATTTATCACGAACTCAATTCTGTTTAACATAACTTATTATATATCAAAATTGCTTTGAACACATGTGAATGTCACCTAGCACTCTACGAAACTGGTAAGCAATAGCTTGGAAGCATTTATATCAACTCAATTACTATTATGTATTCAAGACAGCTAACAAAAGAGCTTCATTGGAGTGATTACGAGTCAACAATTATATTTTAAAGAAGATTTACATCAAGTTGAAGTTGATCATTAAACATAGTCAAACGACTTAGTAATAACGAGTCTGTCTATTGAACCAAGTGCTACAGCATAAAACTAGAAAATATATATAATAGAATGACCCATATATCTAAGAATTCTACAATTATATTTTTCAAATTCTGTATTTAGGAGAGTACGTTACCGGCCGTCGTGAACATTTATTGACAGTCGATATAAGAGTTAAAACTTTTAAATATTCTGACGTATGGTCTATGTACGTTTCTATACATATATATATATATATAATATTTTACAATATCGTTATCCCTTTGAGTTGGCAGTCTCTTCGTAGAAAATTATATTTTCTCGAAAATGGTTTGAGTAGAAATCTAATAGAGTTGGAAATAATAATGTCTTAGAATGTTTATCAGTCTTTTGCCTCTGAAACTAGGTTTTTAAGAAATATTATTCAAAATACTAATCTCTATTCAATATAATACGTTAAAATTAGAGCGGCAGTTCTCGAAATCCTTTTAAGCCAACCGATACAAAATAATACATATTACAGCGTAAATTTGACATTAAATGCGCACCCACGTTTCTGTAGTGACTTATAGCGTTAAAATCTTATATAATTCATCGTGATGATGCATAGCATATGATGCTAAAGAAACATGATACATTGTAAATAAATGTTAAGCATATACTTTAGGGCTTATAATGTGAAAATTCATGAGCTATTGGTATATCTATTCATAAGTGAATAGGATTTTATACAAAATTAAACAACTGTTTCAACAATAGAAGCCGTCGTACTTAATAACGTACAGAAGCCAGTGATTAAATATAAACACAAATTTAATCGAAAACCTTCACATATACTTCGAAAAGAATATAAACGAATAATTGTTACTAGTCTGAGTGTAATTTTTGCCCCATAATTGTAATAAATGTTGAATATCGAGCTGTTTTTATAATTGTAAATGAGTATTGTATATCCATGTGGTAACGGAGTAAGAATACAATTCACCACCCCCTATCTTACCCGTAGGTGATCGTAAGAGAACATTAAGGGATACAAAATACATATACATCTATGCAAGAAAAGGAATACTCGAAACATAAAAAAACGACTTCAAAAACTGAAAAGTACAAAATAACTTAAAATACTATCATTTGTATGTGCTATCTATTGATAGGTTAAAAATCGGTGCCAAGCCCTAAACAAAATTATTAACAGCTTAGGTACTTACTGTAATGAAATTCCTACACTAAAGATACCGATACCGGCACCGACTTCAAACCTATCAATAGATAGCACATATAAATGATAGCATTTTAAGTTATTTTGTACTTTTCAGTTTTTGAAGTCGGTTTTTTTTAACGTATTTTTTTTTTATTTTTTACTTTTTAGTGTTACAGACACACATAGGTTGTTCTATTAGTAGCGGGCCTTGAGCTACTCGTTCATTTGTCGCACTCATACTTAATGCTAATTTTAGACTTATATGGTTTTCTCATGTCAGAACTGGACCAAATTAAAATGAGACTACACGAGAAGCACCAGCTTTCAAATAAAAAAATAATTAAAATCGCTTTGCTCAATCGAAAGTTATGAGGTAACAAACATAAAAAAGATACACAGTCGAATTGAAAACCTCCTTCTTTTTTGAAGTCAGTTAAAAACCCTATATATTATCCAAGAAAAGTGCTGCTACTTATTCCCTGGTGTTGCTTGAACTGATGTTTATAACTCAGATATTCTTCGTACTACATTCAAATTATTTTTAAAAGGAGGAGAATTGGTTTACTCAGTACTGGTGCCCCGCCCATATAGCGATAGAGAAGTACGTGTAACGGCAAGTTACGGTAAAGCTCGTTGCCCGCCGTAGGCTGCTTGGGTAGGGTATGACAAGTTCATAGCCTTTCATTCTCCTACTCTTATCCCAATTACTTGGGGTTGATAAAATATGTACTCTTCTTTCATAGTCCATATTGTAGAAGTCATTGGCAATAGTTTTATGACCGGGCGCCTGCCAAACGTCAACCTTCCTTGGGAATGTAATTGTTGACCTAACAGCATCAGATGGAGTTGGCCCAGGTTGTGTTCATAGCCATTCTCAAAAAAGAAAATGATAAGTCATTTATTATAAACATTATATAAGTTATATAAAAATAGAGAACAAGTATAAAATATTATAATGGTTTAACCATTAATTTCGTAGTAAAAAAATCTACCATAAGTCATCCTATTTTTAACATAACAATTACAGTAAGAAATACGTATACAAGACCTCACGATACCATCCTGTCCAAGATATAAAAGAGGAACCGGAAAATTTACTCGTCTTTGGCATTGAGTTGTCTTATTTCAGATATCTCCTCGTTTTGCTTGGTAAAAGACCACAAAATACTTACTGCAGAGCAATTATTTTAAACTTCAGATTACAAATACAGCTTTTATTTCGATGCAGATAAATAGCACGAAATTCGTTTATTTCTTGCAATCTTTAAAGTATTTGTACAGTTCCTATTTTCCTTATTGGCCAGTGTGCTTCGAAAAAGCTTGAAAATTTTGTAGAGATTTATCTATAGCAGTTTTTTTTTAAATGTGAATTCTGTATTGCCTACATCTGCTATCAAGATATAAAGTTTTGGTACACAGTTAAGTCCTACTTCTGTTTTGGTTTTTAGTATAGAGTATATTAGCTTGTGATAGGAATAGTCAAACAATTGTCACGCATTCCTGAGAAGAAAATTACTCTGCGTAGAATAATAATACAGTTTTCTACCTCTTATTTTCATGGGGTATAATTAACGACGACTAAGGTATTTAATCACATAACAGTACTTTGAGTGAAGGAAAATTCGAATTCAAACACTATATCAATCCATCTGACTTACGAGAAATAATGGGCAAAATTTCCTTCTATAGTAGCAGAGTCCCCTATTCAATTCTATGACATAAATAAATAAATGACGTTTCACGGCGCTATACTTTTCTTTTTGGTGCTCCACTATGGTATATGTATATATATCCTGCTTAATCTGGCTGTGGTCATGGAGGGGACGGCGAGCCACCTCATTACCTACCGTGCGTTTAACTCTCTAGCAAAGTTTCAGCGGTCCACCGTTTGTTAAGACCCTCATTTACTTGTGAACTTCACAACCATGCAGTTGTCTTCATAACAATTTTAGTACAGACAATGATATTTACGAATATGATTAATAATTAATTTGAATATAAATATTAGGTTCAATATTCATTTCCTCGTTATAGACAAACCATTTTTTTTAAATCTTATTAAATAATAACACATAATTAATCATCATATACGCTACACTGCTGGACTCTGGTCTGGTATATGAATTAAAATAATTTCTATATATTTTATCATGTTTGTATTTGATTTTTATTTTCTTTCATGTAGAACCATTTTCAGTGTTCATGGTCACGGGAGGGCTAAAATGTTTTACGATCAAAAAGCCATCGTTATTACAAAGGTTTCATCTACCCGCTAAAATATTATTTAATGTTGACTTATATTTGATACAAATTATTTGTCAGTAGAAAATACAATGCTTTGCTAAAACAAATGATTATATCATTTTTATTCAGTTATTATACAACTATAGTTCATCTAATCTAAGAAGTGCATTTTGACGTTTTGCATTTTTTAATACACAATAACCTTGGTCAAACGTATAAACATGATTGCAAATAATAAATCGGAAATTTTAAAGAACTAATAAGTTATTTACATCATTAACATTGCGGGTGACTTTCTTGTACAATAATTCAATGTTGAAACTCGTAAAAGTAATTTAAAATAAAAATAACATGGTAAATAATAATTGTTATTGATGATCTAACAATGTCACGTCATCACGTTCTATACAGTAGTGTTTGACAACTTCCGATTCACGAATATCCAAAAAATCGGTAAAAATATTAGAATAATATAATTAATCGAATAGATATTTTGACAGAGATGTACATTTCAACAATTTGATTGATGAGGAAATAATTATTAATGTTCGCGTCGATGATAATTCAAGTAATAGTAGTGATTCTTAATAAATAGCTATTTTCAAATCCAGTTTTTGTTTTTACTTAACCTAATCCTACTAAATATGATGAATAGATTCTATGTTGAAATAATTAAATTTGTTTAGTATTAATTTATTTATACGAATTCTCAGTAAAATAGGATATTTTCGTTAGCGATTATTTAGTCCACATACCTAGACAGTTGTCTAAAAGAAAGAAAGAAGTGCACTTTAACAGCTGTCGGAGTAAGTTTACTCCGACAGCTGTCAAAGTGCACTTCTTAGATTAGATAGACTATAGTTTACAAGACGCAGGCGCGTCTCCGACCGCGTAAAAAGTGACTTTCACAATAAAAAAAAATTATCACTAAATTATCTCAAGGGAGCACATTACCGGGGCACATTAACATATAAAACACATATTATAATGTATTCTATGTGTTAGTCCAGAAAATGGTCTATATACATTTCATCCAAATCTATTTAATGCCTTATGGGTGAGTTACAAATATGCAAACATCTTCATTAATGTTGCCCAAAAAAGTTTTGGTCTTGCGAGAAATGCGAGATCGAGACCAAGACTGGTCCAAATTTCGTCTTAGTCTAGCATTTAGGTAGCACTAATGTTCACACATGTTCACATTTATAGTATTATTGGTTCATATTTAATAGCGACAAAAACGTTCACATTTAATAGTGTTAGGGGCCACACTGTTAATAATTTTCTGTTTACAGCCGTGGGCTGGTCCGTCCGGGGACTACCCCGGTACTAATGACACTCTAGCAGGACATCAACGTTTGAGTAATGATAATGGCTGTTATATTCGTTCGGTGAGTGAGAGAGCCGGAAGCCCAACTTTCTCGGTGGGTTTGGAGTTTTCATTGGTAGGCAGCGACACAGCTATTCCATGGTATTGCAAAAGTTTATGGGCGGCAGTAACACTTACCATCAGGTGTGCTACTTGATCTTTTATCACCAAGAGCAATAACAAAAATATTAGTAGGATATAAATTCAAGACCTCAAAGCTTGTAGTTTTTATTTAAGGATGAATTAAAAATACATTTTATTTTACATACATACATACATATCATCACGCCATATCCCTTGCAGGGTAGGCAGAGAAAACAGAGTGCCAGAGAACTCTATCCTTGCATACTTCACTCGCTTCCTCAACATTCATAATTCTCATGTTTTGTTTCATGCTCTTTTCTGCATACCCAACTCTCACTTCCATATAGTAATGTTGGGACAAGCACTGCGTTATGTATTGCTACACGTGCCTTCTGGCTGAGGTGGTGGCTACCGAGAAGTTTTCCCAACGCTCCGTTCACTCTATTTCCCGCATTCACTCTTCGCTCTATATCAGTCGTGTACCTTCCATCTCGGCTCCAATTATACAAATCAATCCAATATATACAAATTTATCCACTTGTTCTAGTACATCATTACCTATTGTTACTCTTATATCTGTTCTGGCTTCACCTCTTTCAAAGACCATTATTTTGATGATTTTATAATATAGTACATTACTGCGGCTAGCAAAAGAAGTTTTGATGGACGAACGTGTAAATGTGGGCCGAGGTGTAGCCGAAGCACACACACGTAAGTCCATCAATTCCTAGTTGTGGCCAAGGCTTGTATAGTGCTTTTCTCAAATAATGCGCGGAAATTTAAATTAAGTAGTATTAAGTAAAACTGTATATATGACGAACAACGAACAACATTTTTCACGTGCTAAAGTATTCATTTGTGTTTTTTATTATTAAACAGCTTTCTTTTTCAAGCCAGTTCGAAATTTGAATAAAACTCTGATAAGTTGCTTATATGGTTACTAGAATTTGAAGTAACAAATCGTTTCATTTTTAAAATACACGATAGATATGAATTTACATATATCTTTATTCGGCCATTAGATTTTTATACATTTATTGCCACCCGCTTCTCGCATGTATTTGGTCAGTACAGCAATATCGATTTATCTCGAAGAAGGTTGTCAAAATAATGCTCAAATTGCCAAGCATGTTTGAGAAAAATCAATTTAAAATTCAGAGTTACTTGTCACTATAAAAAGATAATTGAACTGTTCATAATATGCGTATAAGCAATAGGACGAAATCTTCACTTCTGATATGTGAAAACGAAGTGATAAGTTGGTCAAGGCGAGGTTATTAATACAAATTACAATATATTTTTTTTTATATTTTTAAAGTAATAACATTTACAACATGTAATATAAATATTATTATAATGATTTCTAATGTTTATACGAGTATTACACATTTAGTCCTCCGGTGACCATGATCACTGTAAAGTGTTCGAAACGTCGGGAAATTAAAAATCAAATACAAACACGATAGAATACATAAATATTATTGTTAATAAATTACTTTGGTATATATTTTTTTAACTGATTGTCGCGTGTATCATACTTTAAAAATACTCCCCTAGTCGAGGTAAACCGACTTTACCCGAACAAGTGTTACATAACTGAGCGTGACGCTTCATTCTCATTCAGTATCTACAAAACAAAATGCGCAGCGCGCCTAAAGATGTTTTCACTTAAAAAGTAAAACCCCAGTAACTGAACTCACTTCAAGAGTCGTGTTATCTTATAATTTATACTAGACAATTCGTATCAAATAAATTAACGTAAGCGAACGTCCGACAAGTGTTAGGCGGGACAGTTTTTCTTACTGTATATTAATGAAGCTGGCTATACAATCTCAGGCGATATCTAAATAATTTATTGCCACAGCAGGTGTCGTACTGAAGAGGAATTTACATACTGTACAATATAGGATAGATTGTAATTTATAGCAACGTATTTTGTTCACAACAAAACAATGAGTTCCCGATAATAATGTCAAAGTTTGTAACAAAACTGTATTGTCGAAAATTAGATAGTATCTCTTGTTTATATAAGTTACATAAGAGTTAAGTAAACATAATTATATAATGAATTTCGGTGACTGTAAACTTCTTCTCAGCTCATATATGTTGAGCTTGAACCTCTTTCACAAAAGAAAGGAAATTGAAAGGGTCTGGCGGATTGGCACTTTTCTTTATTTGCGGTAGGCTATGGAGTTGCCACGCTCCGCCAAATCGGTCCGGGGTGACGGAAGAGGCAAAGCGCGACCCCGTAGACCCACCCTGCAAACACCTTTCTTTGCCGTGTGAACGGGCCACCGGTACCCGATCTTTGTCTTCGGTGACCTGGCGGATTGACCTAAGAACTTATTTCGAGTTCTTTTTTCTTTTGCGATGATGTTATGTGCTTAAATCATATAATCGTCTTTTATGACAGCTAAGGGAAAAAAGGAAATGGTGATTAATACTCTTACATTATTATTATAAAGAAAGATTATATGATATGTAATATCATTTATTGCGCAATGTATTATTATACAGTTTTATGAATTTATATAATAATAAGTTATTGCTGTGTGGTAGCAGTTACGAATATTACTAACCCTTACTTTGCTCGTGGTTATGGTAAAAGACGACTAAGAGTCTTATATCAACCTAGGCCAAATCAACCCGATGCCGTTTGGTCAACAATTACTTTTCCAAGGAGGGTTGACTTCAGGCAAGCAGCCGGTTTTAAAACTATTGCCAATAACTTTTGCAATATCTCCGATGGAGGAAGAGTACATATCGCGTCGACCCCAAGTAATTGGGATAAGAGCAAGAGAATGATGTATAATAATAAATTGTGAAAATTTCAGTTAAATATTATATAAACTTTCTAGATATAAACTTTTTACTGATCGCAGGATCTGAAAAATATTTCATTTGCGTCGTGGTTTCATGAAATCACTCCATATTCTTTTTGTGAGAGCTGTATTTAGACGCAGGTAGGTACTCTCACCAACCCACAAAATTAATTATCTTGTATCTCATTACATACATACATACATATCATCACGCCATATCCCTTGCAGGGTAGGCAGAGAGAACAGAGTGCCAGAGAACTCTATCTCTGCATACTTCACTCGCTTCCTCAACATTCATAATTCTCTTCATACACGCTCGCCGGTTTCGGAGACTCTTGACTCCACCTTCCTTCAGTACCTGACCGATCTGGTCTAGGTAGATTAGTCTCGGTCTCCCTCGGTACCTACATCCTTCCACTTTCGCATTGTATATCTTCTTAACCAGACGTTCGTTCGGCATTCTTTCCACATGTCCGAACCATCGGAGCATTCCTTTTCGCATCTTTACACCAATACTCTCTTTCATACTTACTCGCTCTCTTACGTCGTCGTTACGAATGCGGTCGGTCAGCCTAACTCCACAGATTTTCCGAAGAGATCGCATTTCGACCGCATTAATTTTACTTTCGTACTGTTTTCTGCATATCCAACTCTCGCTTCCATACAGTAATATTGGGACAAGCACTGCGTTATGTATTGCTACACGTGCCTTCTGGCTGAGGTGGTGGCTGCCGAGAAGTTGCCCCAACGCTCCATTCACTCTATTTCCCGCATTCACTCTTCGCTCTATATCAGTGGTGTACCGTCCATCTCTGCTAAATCCACATCCAAGATATACAAATTCATCCACTTGCTCCAGTACATCATTACCTATTGTTACTCTTACATCTGTTCTGGCTTCATCTCTTTCAAAGACCATTATTTTGGTTTTGCTCACATTCACGCGTAGACCCCTTTTCTTACAATCTTCTGTCATGGTGTCGACTAGGGTCTGCAGGTCAGTCGCTGACTGTGCTAGCAGGACTGCATCATCTGCATAAAGCAGAGCAGAGACCACTGAGTCACCCATTTGGACTCCCACATTCATATCGTTCAACCTTTGGAGACATTTATCCAGATATATGATAAACAGCCTGGCTGATAGAACGCAGCTCTGCTTAACGCCGATATTGACGTCAAACCAAGGCGACATTCCATCATCCAGCCGCACACAGGCTCTACAGCCCATGTAACTGGATTGCACAGCCTGCAGCAGTTTACCGTTAATACCATACTCCGGTAAAATTTCCCAAAGTTCCTTTCGTCCAACCGTGTCAAATGCTCTCTCCAGATCCACAAAACTGCAGAAAACCCTCTGACCTAGGGCCAGATGCTTCTCCACAATGTTGCGCAGAGAGAACACTTGATCCATGCATCCCCTTCCACTCCTGAAACCTCCTTGTGTCTCACACAGTGAACCATCGGACACCATCCTCATTGTGTATGTATGTATCTCATTACATAATTGATAACTTGTTGCCAAAAATGACAATTCAATATATTAATTTATTTTCTTATTTTTCTGTATTTCTTAAACTTCTATTAATATATCGTTTTAGAAAATCCATTATACTAAATTGTGAAATAAAATACTGATCCTGTGGCACTCGAAACCTTATATTACGATATTTTCGCGCTCTGTTTCCTGGAAATCTCTTTCATTGAAACCGTGTTCGATAAGGATGATGATTGGAGTACTAGTAGTGGAATATTATATTTTTCTATTACTTAAAAGATGACTTGATGGTTATAATTGATATAGTATACCACTTTCATGGTCATAATTGTTAGGGTATATACACATTACAAATAAGAAAATTAATATTGTCTGTGAGGAAAATGGTGTCAATGGGTATCCACCCTTAGAGAACTTAAAACAACAACTACGATCACCTATCCACCTATTAAACATGGCGATTATAGAATTACAACCCATATGGCATATATAAAACATTAGACGCGTAAAGTCTGATGAATGAATGAATTAATATTTTGTATTAATACTCCGTGATACAAAAATTTATTGCTTAGCACAGACTATTTTATTTAAAAAAAAAAACAAACTAATAAATATAGCTCATAAATGAATGGAAATAAATATTGGAATCAAACTTTGTGTGTGCCTTTGTGCTTATGAAAAGAAAATAGAACAGATTTTAAATAAAATCACCCCAAACAAAGACTAAAACGAATAAAAAGTGTATGTTTTCGATACTGATAGGACGACACTGTTGAGAGTTTACTGTCTACAGCCACGGGCCGGTCTATCCGGGGTAATACCACAGTCTCACGGCAAATTGACGTCCGAGCAGTGGCAATGTGCTGCTGTGATTTTTTCGGTGAGCGAGATAGTCGCAAGCCTAACTTTCTAGGTTGGGTTTGGGGTTTTCATTGGTAGGCAAGCGGCCTAGCTTTACACATGGTATTGCAAAGGTTCATAGGCGGCAGCAACACTTACCATCAGGTGTAGTGCTTACTCGTTTGCCACCAAGAGCAAAATAAAAAAAAAATGCATTAAATCAAGTAGGTATAATCCTTTGCACAGTAATCTATCAGCCCAGATTATCAGGAGCATATAGTTGTTCAGAACAACTTGTTATAGAAAAATTATTACTTGTAATATTGACAAACTTCTTCTTATTATATGACTACCTTGTTGCTCCAATGAGAATATGAGTTCGAATGATTGTTCAAAAAAATAAGCTGGGTATTATATGAAGCTGGCATATTATTTGGATCTTGAATATTTTGATCAATTCTCAGTAAAAATCTTGGAGTTGAGAATTATGCGGGGTTAATTACGATAATCTTGCTCCCTATTAAACGATCTCAAGGTGATTACAATGTAACACTACCCCTATTTACCCTTAGGTGACGAAAAAATTCTGACGAGGAATCATTAAAAAATTGAAGATCAAAAATCCTGGGCAATTTATAAAACCAACAGCGATCAGTAAGCAGTCCGCAAAGCGTGGAATTTATAGCATAATATCCCTTGAGGAGACATATGTGCTATCTCCTCTAGGTTGTATCCTCATTGTGGGCGCCAACACGTTGATGAAGCTAATTATGTAGCAAAATGTGGGTGTGCCCATAACTTTGCATATACCATCGAAGATATAAGAAGAGGCGTGCGTGTGCGTTATTTAAAAATAAATATCCATTTATCATAAAATAAGGACTTAAAACATTTTTTTTTATATTTGAGACAGTGTTTTGTCAGCTATAGAGTACAAAATAAACCAGCACGACAAAATTAGTATCTAATCTTACATATACGAAAACCTAAACATATGTATAAAGCACATAGAATCCTCAAGAGTCAATAAATTATCTTGTGTAAACACAATCAATGTTAGTTACATCAACAAACTATAGCAAATAGAATACGAATATGAACCTCAAGTTGTTAAACTAAATAATTTAGTACTGTTTTGTTTAGTTCACTTCGGTGCCTCGGAGTAACTTGTGCGCTATACCCTTAGGAGCAAAGGGTCTGTGGGCATAAAATATCACTACGTTGACAATATATTATTTTGTGTGAAAGATAACTTTTTTTAGTATGTAATACATTGAAAATCAACTTAGAATAGTTTAATACAGTTCTACTTTTTTTATTTTACCCTGTATAGAGAGAAAAGGAACGCCATAAATGGATCGGTTCATCCGGAATAGTGCTATAATCTTGCAAAATAACATTTTTTTGCTACTGCGTGTTCGATGATCGAGAAAACCGATGCCCAAACCTTTAGTAGGTAATGACTTGATCGTACCTTTGTATAGTTACTATTTAGCATTGGGCGTGTTTCTTGCTCATATGTCACCAATGCATTTGAAAAAGAAGCAAGAAACACGTTCTGGATGACGCAATTTAGGATCTATCGATAATTAGAGGCTATTGGAATTGCGGCAACACAATGATTACTAAATAATATTTTTTATTCACAAATTTATCAATTTAGTATTGAATTTGCTCTATTAAGTATCATATCATAGCTTGTTAATATTAAACAATTATGCATAACCGGACTGAGCTATAAAATAAAATTTTGTACAGCATGATTATACCTATATAGCATTTGCTGTGTGATAGCAGCCACGAACACTACCAACCCTTACTTTACTCGTGGATGTTGTAAAAGAAGACTAAGAGTCTTATAACGACCTGGGTTAACTCCATTGCCGCGCGCGTAGTCATCGCTTGTCACAGCCCGGGGTGGGACGCTGGAGGAGGCGGCACACCTGGCAACTGGCACCCGAGGAAAATGTCAGGCGGATCGAGGCGCTGGGCTAAGGGTGGCCCTGGATAAAACGGAGGCATTATTATTCCATGGACCCCGCACCAGTCCACCCACCGATGCCTCGATCACCGTTAATTCGGTTCCCATCAGCAGCCGGGCCTATATGAAGTACTTCGGCGTGGTGTTCGACGAGTGGTGGTGGAGCATTTCCGTCGGCTTGCTCTACGGCTTGTCGGCGCGCCGTCCGCCCTATCCTGGCTTATGCCGAATGTGAGCGGACCCAGCGCTATGTGCCGACTACTGTACGCGGGGGTAGTCCGGTCAATGGCCCTGTACGGCGCACCCATGGGGGCGGGGTCCCTGACCGTCTAACTTAGGGCTCTCCTGTGGCGACCACAGCGGGCCATGGCGGTCAGGGCCATACGCGGATACCGCATGGTGGCGACGGAGGCAGCATGCCTGCTGGTCGGATCGTCCCCGTGGGCCTTGGAGGCGGAGATGCTCGCCGGACCGTATCGGCGAGTGTCAGCAACGCGGGCAGTGGGCGGCACCGTCTCGCTCAGTGAGACGGCCGCCTGGTGGGGCCACGCCCGCCGTGACGTTATTACCTGTTGGGCAATCCGGCTGGAAAGGCGTCGGTTCGGTGTTCGGACCATCGAGGCCTTCCGGCCGGTGCTGATGGAGTGGTTGGGTCGGCAGCACGGGCTCCTTTCCTTCCGAGTAGTGCAGGTCTTGACGGGGCACGATTGCTTCGGCAAGTACTTGCACACGATCGTGAGGAGGGAGAGGACACCGTCCTGCCACCACTGCGATTGCGATGAGGACACGGCGCAGCACACGCTCGAGGTCTGTGTGGCCTGGGCGGAGCAGCGCCGTGAACTCGTCGCGCTCATCGGTGCCGACCTGGCGCTGCCAATCCTCGCTAAAGCGATGTTCGACAGCGTCAGGAACTGGTACGTGGTCGCGGCCTTCTGTGAGACAGTTGTCTCGCGGAAGGAGGTGGCGGGGCGGTTCCGAGAGGAAATCCTCTTCAGTGACACGCTCCGGCGCCGGCGCCTGGGGCGGCGTAGGCGCGAGCATCTGCACCTGATGCCGCCCTAGCCGAGGCCGTGGGTGACTAGTCCGTCACCCGCAGAGAAGCTGACCGCGTGAGGGCGATGCCCCGGCAGTTAGCTGGAGCGTCGACGGGGGATGGTACCCGAAAGGTAACCCGCCGGGCTGGCCACGGATGGCAATGAAGTACCAGTGGCCGGCCCAATGGTAATGGGGCGGGAATACGGTGGGTTATGGGGCCACGCGCTGCCCATCCGTCGCCCCGGACGGAGCGGGCTACATGTATCCGGGCCATAGCCTACCAAAAAAAAAAATTGCCCCATGTTTCGAATAGTTTACAAAGTCCATTTACATCCGTAATCCGTAAAAATATTTTTATTACAAATGTGTAATATTTGCGTAAACATCATAAACTTTGATATATACCATACTTATTTTTTTGAGCAATATGTTTACAAATTATTCTTATTTAAGCAATGATTTTGTAGAGAGTAAATAAATTTGTTATGTTATCAGCATTTTTTTATTGCTTTTAGTTGCAAACAAGCAGGCAGCACACTTGATGGTGTCACTGCCGTCCATAGACCTTTGCAATACCAAGGATATAGCTAGGCTGTTGCCTACCAATACAAACCTCAGACCCACCCAGTTGGGCTTCCGGCTCTCTCGCTCACCGAACGACGCGCAATAGCACATTGCCATTAGTCAGACATCGATCTTCTGCAAGAGTGTAGTACTACCCCGGACGGACCGGCCCGCAGCTGTAGATAGAGAACTGTTAACAGCGTGGTCCAACCAACAATAAATATTAGTTATCTTAATATATATAAATTACGCGTCACGTTATTTGTCCGCGATGGACTGCTAAAGTACTTAACCGACTTTAATAAAATTCCCACAGCATATGTAGTTTAATCCAAATTAAAATATAGGATAGCTTCCATCTCAATTTATAATCGCAATATTATTTTATTGCAAATTATTTGACAATGACAATTATCTGTTATCTCCAAAGAATTCTAACAGGTGGCGTTATCTGTTGACTGGATTGAGTAAATATTTAATAAATGGCGCTATATTAAACGTACAAACGTTTCATATAAGCTACAATTTATTAGCATAACCACCACGTCTTACTGAGGCTACGTTAGCCACAGCAACGCGTGGCCAGGTCTGCTAGTATAATATATATTTAGTTTAATTATCCCATTAACCCAGCCCAAATTTTTGTTTTTGTTGATAAAAATATTTTTACTGTATTCTAAATAAATAGTTATTATTTATATTTTCACATCTCATAAGTTCCTATATTTCCGATTACAATAACGTTTATATCTGTTTATTAGAAAATCCTGTTTTTTTTTTATGAACTAACTGATTCAATAGACCTTGTTTTTTAAAAATACAAAGCAAAATGTCTGGGCCTCGATCCCCTTGGCATCTACCGAGTTTATTTGTAAATATAATATCCAAGCATTAAACATTATTTTTTTCAAAATCTGTTTTGTCTTTTAAGAGTTCTATCAAAAACATAGGTATATAGATTTACATAAATGAAGATTAACTTTAGCAATTATTTTATTGAAGCAGTATTAAAAGAAATACTTAATTATGATAAAATAAATCATTGACAACTTAATAATAATATGTAGAGATGAGAATAGATACGTCAAAAATTTATAAACAAAGTTAAGTAATTAATTACATTATAAATAAATTATATTAAAAAAAATATTTACATTATTATTACATAACCCGTAACTATAGGCACTCAAATTATTATATTTGACTATAGGTTTTATAACGTTTATTTGATCTTTAAATTATAATCGGCCGTAATCGGCACAATTACACTGGGTCGACTTTTAGCTGAATAAGTCTAACGAAATGTGTGTGTATTTGAGTTAGTATTGAAAAACGCTATTACTAAAAGGGATCTTGTAAAATCGTGCCAGCAAAAAGCGGGATATTGTTGTGTAAACGTATCGTAACAAGTAGTACATGCGGTCGCAACAGACTTAAGCTCATACCATTAAATAGATAGACAGAATAGTATTCCACTTCTCTTGCGTATATATACGAATAGAGTACCTGAATAACTTCAGTGTATATTATCTGAAACTTCAGTGTGTTGTGGTTAGTAAATTTTAGGAAGTTAAAGTTTCATTATCATCTCAGCTCATAATGTCCCATGATTGGGCTCGAGCCTCCTCCGTAATGAGAGGGAAATTGACGTTTTGGTATAGGGTTTTGTTTCGAGTTTTTCTTCTTTTGCATAGATGTTATATGCGTTTTATATCCCTTAGTCATTTCTTACGATCAGCCACGGGTAAGATAGAGTGTGGTGTATTTTATTTTTATTCCGTCTACACATATATGTGTTGATGGAATAAGAATAAATATAGTTAACCATTATTCAAGTTTAGTTATTAGTCCGGTCAATTTAGACATTCGAAACTACATAAATTCCTAACAAGCTGAAAATCAATAAGATTGTTTAAAATAGGATTAAATATAAAATTTGAAAGTTAACTTTCAAATTTTATAATAATAATAACATAAATATTACAAATATAAATATTTTTGTTAAGTTAGCAATGCACCCCTTTTCGCAGTTGCAAAAATTGTGTTCAGCAGTTTTTCCGGCGTAGGTGGAAGTAAAGTTTGGACTGGTTCTAATGAATTGTTAACCAACTTCCAACCCCCGTCTGGCTGTGGCTAGGGTCTAGCTGATAACCAAGCCACTTTTGAACTTGGTAATATACCCGAAAAAGATGTTGATGAGCAGCAACTGAGTTGTTAATATCAAAATCTACCTTTTCAAAACAATCGTAAATGGCAGACTTCTGTGACAGATGTTGTCTCAAGGTAAAAATGGCGTATAATTTAAGGGACTGGGTTTCATTTTACCTGATATTCTTATAGTTATAACTTATGTATATTTTATATTATAAGTGTAAGTTACAATGACCGATACAAACATATTGCATTGCATATATTACAACGGTAGAGATGTACGCGTATATACATGGCGTACTTGTGCATATTATGACGATTACAACATTTACAACTTTTTGAATCGTTATATCTCAAAAATGGTGGCTTGTGGGAAGAAAGTATTGATATTGTTTTTGTAGATAATTTTATGATCTACAATTTTTATCTGAAGTATTTTTGTGATAAAACTTACCGTTTTGCTGAAAATCGCGAAAACTCATTTTTTTGACCTTTGACCTTGAATTTTTTTTTCATGTAGGGGAAAGATGGGGAACTTTCAAATTTTATTTTTAATCATATTTTAAACAATCATACTGATTTTCAGCTTGTTGGGAATTTATGTAACTTTACTCTTATTTTTTGGTCTAATTTTACCGGACTATATACATTATAGCAAATACTGAATTGAGCATGGTAATGTGTATGAATTAACTATATAATAAGAGCGGCTTCGCATGGTAGCTACGTTTAAAAAAGGTAGATTTTTCCATCCTCCTCCCTTTAAAGATCATCATTCTCTTGCGCTTATCCCAATTACCTGGAGTCGCTGCAATATATACCTCTCTTCCATCGTACATATTGCAAAAGTTATTGGCCATAGTATTATGACCGGCCGCCTACCTTACGTCAACCCTTCTTGGGAATGTAATTGTTAACCATACGGCATTAGATGGAGTTAGCTCAGTTCGATATAAAGGTTTTAATCGTCTTATATGATATCCACGGTCAAAGTAAGAGTTGGTAGTATTCGCAGCCACTACTTCAGCAAAGTTATCGTAATATTAACAACCTGATTCTTACCCTTTTTTATTGTTTTTTTTTAAGTAATTTTTATTTTTCAAAAACACCACCTTCTTTTTTTTTTTTTTTTTTTTGCGTTGGGCTATGGACAAATCAGTCCGGGGTGACGGAAGAGGCGGCGCGCAACCCCATTGACCCACCCTGCAAGCACTTCTTCTTCGCCGTGCGAGCGGGCCACCGGTACCCGATCTTTGTCTTCGGTGTTCAAAAAAAAAAAAAAAAAAACACCACCCTGCCCTAAGGAAATAATCGTTATATTGCGGGGACTTTACAAACATGCAATTAACGCGGACAAATTACACCTAGACTCACAACAACACTTTGTGGATCGCACAAAATATTGTCGTGTGTGGGAATCGAACCCACGGCACTGGCACGGAAGGTATCTTAACCACTACGCAGTCATCTGCACAACCAAATCCGAATATTAATCCTCTCCTCATAGGTATTTAAAAAAAAAAACATTCATGTTATGTGAAATGAAACAAAAAATGACAAGTTGTGATTTTAAATATCTAATAATCAGCCGTATAAGACCTGAAAAGGAGGAAGAAAAGAATGATCGTATATATATACATAGCAAGTTATTAAATATGAGTATATGTAATATAGAGAAGCGTACTGCTTCACTAAAAATCCTTCTTCTAATTTTATTTTCCTTACAAAAATGGTTTATATAATCGTATTATATTTTAATATACTTAGAGACATTTTTAATGACAGTTTATTGTATGAGAAAATTGCAACCAGAGAATATATAACAACATTATTTAATGTTAGTTTCAGACAAGTAAAATAGCCCTTACATTTTCAAGTGGTGCTTAAGAAGGTTCTTAACATAACTACTCAGACAGTTGGAGACGTGTTTGAGAACACGCCGGAGTTTTGGTATACAATGTTCACACCTCATAAACTGCCTTTTAGATCTGGTATCATATATATCATACTGCAATCATGGGATTCTGATTTGACCTGGATCGTGCCAAAACAAGTATTATTTAGGACATTTTGGGTTCATTTTCTAAAATTAATATTTAAAATATGACAATAGACTAGTCCAAACATAGACTAAAATATATTGTATAATAAAATATAGATTAAAAAAGTTAATAGCATTTTTATGTTTCTTTACCCTTTTCTTATTGACCATATTAACATTTTGATAATATTATTAAATATTAAAAAACATGGCTGTGTGATAACAGCTTCGAATTCATCCCGGCTCATCTTCAACGACTTTTCATTTAGATAGACGGTCACTGAAGGTGTATGTTTATAGATAAGTTTTAGGACCCATGCTGCTTTGTTATCACACCATAATATGGCCGCACAATATATGAACAGGTTAAAACTTGCCAGCATATTGATACAAGACGCTTTAAGAATAATTACAATAGTCATTACATATTTAAGATATACAATGCGAATCAATACAATATTTAAGATATACAATGCGAAAGTGGAAGGATGTAGGTACCGGGGAAGACCGAGACTCACCTACCTAGACTAGATTGGTCACGTACTGAAAGGAGGTGGAGTCAAGAGTCTCCGAAACCGGCAACCTTTTATGAAGAGAATTATGAATGTTGAAGAAGCGAGTGAAGTATGCAAGGATAGAGTTCTCTAGCACTCTGTTCTCTCTGCCTACCCTGCAAGGGATATGGCGTGATGATATGTATGTATGTACAATAATCATTTATTGCAGGCTCATAGTGTTAGTAACAATAATCTTAAAGCTAGTGTTTGTATACATTAAAACATTAATTATGTGTGGAATTTCATCCAGTGCCGCAACATTGGAGACTCACATCTGTCTATAAATACACTCAGGATAGTGTTGTTGCTGCCGTAGATGTGCGCAGAGCCGTATTTTTTACGTATGATGGCTTTAAAACCATCTATACGTTTTTCCGCGAACATGGTTGACGCACTGCAACGTCACGGCGGTCTCAATAGTATCCTGAATGCATTTGTATTCCACACGTAGTTCGCTATACGAGGCAGGATATAGCTAGTCCATAGGCTGCTCGTATAAAATGACTTGCTAAAAACTTTAAATAAAGTGACCTTGACCGCGTCGGTACATCGCGCAAACCCGTGCTACTTTAATACTAAATACTAGATTATTTGTTCTAAATGAGAACAGTGTTCCACAATGAAATAAGTTGGTGGATAAATGGAGAATATGATTAGCATAAATATGTCAAATGTTAGCTCTATAGAATGCATTCATCTTAAATACTGCGATAATCGATTTGCGTCTGTAGCTTGCTATGCATAATGAAACTACTAGTAATAAATCAGAAGAGTGCCATTATGTATATACACGGGGTTTCTTATCTCAATTGCTAGCCACCTTGCCTAATGATCCTACTTGGCAATATAATTGATGACCAGAGGGCATCAGATAGAGTTGACCCAAGTCTACGAGTATGTCAAACTCTTAGTCGTGTTTTACGACACCAGATTAATGTAAGGGTTGGTGGTATTTGTAGCTGCCACCACACAGCAGTGGATTCCATATTTATTGAATATTAATTTATTATTGTCCAGTGGATTTTCGTGGTATTAATAATAATATCAACACTAATAATATCCATACTACATTAGTACATACATACATATCATCACGCCATATGCCTTGCAGGGTAGGCAGAGAGAACAGAGTGCCAGAGAACTCTATCTCTGCATACTTCACCCGCTTCCTCAACATTCCTTCCTTCAGTACATGACCGATCTGGTCTAGGTAGGTTAGTCTCGATCTCCTCCGATACCTACATCCTTCCACTTTCGCATTGTATATCTTCTTAACCAGACGTTCGTTCGGCAACGGACGGAACGGAATGCTCCAATGGTTTGTACATGTGGAAAGAATCCACATGTCCAAACCATTGGAGCATTCCGTTTCGCATCTTTACACCAATACTCTCTTTCATACCTACTCGCTCTCTTACGTCGTCATTATGAATGCGGTCGGTCAGCCTTACTCCACAGATTTGCCGCAGAGATCGCATTTCGACCGCATTAATTTTACTTTCATACTCTTTTCTGCATACCCAACTCTCGCTTCCATACAGTAATGTTGGGACAAGCACTGCGTTATGTATTGCTACACGTGCCATCTGGCTGAGGTGGTGGCTACCGAGAAGTTGCCCTAACGCTCCGTTCTCTTCGGAAAATCTGTGGAGTTAGGCTGACTGGCCGCATTCGTAACGACGACGTAAGAGAGCGAGTAGGTATGAAAGAGAGTATTGGTGTAAAGATGCGAAAGGGAATGCTCCGATGGTTCAGACATGTGGAAAGAATGCCGAACGAACGTCTGGTTAAGAAGATATACAATGCGAAATTGGAAGGATGTAGGTACCGAGGGAGACCGAGACTAACCTACCTAGACTAGATCGGTCAGGTACTGAAGGAAGGTGGAGTCAAGAGTCTCCGAAACCGGCGAGCGTGTATGAAGAGAATTATGAACGTTGAGGAAGCGAGTGAAGTATGCAGAGATAGAGTTCTCTGGCGCTCTGTTCTCTCTGCCTACCCTGCAAGGGATATGGCGTGATGATATGTATGTATGTATGTAACTTTATATCTAATTTTCAAAATTACCTACTTAGTATTAATTGTGATCCTAAGTTAAAGTTTTCACTTAATACCTACAGTCAATTACAATTTCATATTGAAATTTAAATTATTAGTACCTTTTACGCAACATCTTAATTGTTCCTATAATTTAAGCGTAATTGCGCAGATGGTATAAAATAATAAATTAGCTCACGTATCTTCTTTTGTGGGCACTGTAATATTAGTGATGAAATTTATTATAATACTTAAGTTAAAGTCATTAATAATAAAATTAATGTTAGCTATAACACAACTAAATGAAATACATCTAATAGATATGTTCTAACTTAACAAAGCACATTCATATATTATCTTGAACCTTGCAATAATATTTTATTTATACTAATAAAATGTTACGTTTTATTATTTATGAAAATACATCATTGATAATATCGTAAATAAAAGCTATAAATAAAGAATATCGCTGATTTAATATGACGTAATAAAATGGCTTTAAATCGAAATTATAAGTGTACATATTACCGTCGCTTGTTCAACTCAATCATTAAAAGCGGAGATTAAATACTTTAATAAATCATCATTCCCCTAATCTTATCCCAATTACTTGGGGTCGATACAATATGTACTCTTCTTTCATAGTACATATTGTAAAAGTTATTGGCAATAGTTATATGACCGGCCGCCTGCCAGACGTCAACCGTCCTTGGGAATATAATTGTTGACCAAACGGCATCAGATGAAATTGGCCCAGGTCATTATATGGCTCTTAGTCGTCTTTTACAACATCCATGAGCAAAGTAAAGGTATATAATTATATATATAAAATACTTTAGTAAATAAAAAATAGTAATTAGATAAAGGATGAGTTAATGTTCATACTTTTATATTTATTTAAAATCTTTACATTGATCGCATAAATGATAAAGATAATTACGCCTAATTATTACTTCCAATAGTTATAAAACTTATTAAATGTGACTGAGCTTCTTACCATGACCACTGCTACTGAAAATTTTCTTAGTGAGTATTTGAAATTAATTGACAGAAACCCCCAATTTCATTTCCCCCATTTCCTTCTTCGCCCGATTTAGGTCTTCACCGGGACCAATAGGAATGCAGTAGCCATATTCATATTATTTGACTGTTGAGAATATTACATTACAATAAAATTATTCTTGTTCTCACACTTATGAAATAATTCATATGTGATTATGACAAATGTTTAGATGGCTTCTAATACTGATCAATCAACTAAATTTTTATTTATCAAATCATCTATTTATAGAGAAAATTCGTAATTTGCTAATTTTAAACTATATTGTAGTATAAATTTAATTCTAAAATATTTAATGATTTCTGATGTTTACGCGAAATAAAACTATTTTTACGGGTTCCAACGCGTTTGTATTTGATTTTTAATTTCTCGACGTTTCGAATACTTTACAGCAGTTATGGTCGCAGGAGGTCTGAGGTGTCTCACATCCAATAAGTTATCGCTATTACAGAGATTTATATCTAAAATATTTTATTTTTTTATTTAATTATATAGGTTTCATTTTATAGGTGGTTTCTGTTGTATTTCGCTTACAAGTATTGTAAAACTTCTTAATCAATCTCCATTATTAATCCATAATCAATTTAAACCTTCATTATTTTATAATTTTAGTATATCCTGACGATCATAATAAAAGAGAATATTTGCAAATTATCGTGAAATTAAATTCAATAATTTGACGGCCTTTGTTTTAGTTTTGACATCGTTCTGTGTTTTGAAGTTACACTTGACATATGCATATTATATAGATGTTTAGAGTTAGGTAACTTCAGTCTTTGAAATTCTCAGAACCACTGGATCAGTAAGTATTCTTAGAAGTATGTTTGTACTTTGTAGACACTATAATAGACTACATACATGTCAAACACCATTAAATAATTTATAAATATTTCTTAGCACTCCTATTATATCGTTTAAATTATCTATCTTGGCGTCTTATATTGCTAGTGATAAAAAAATGGATGAGGTTTTTTTTTAATTCTTATTTTTACATACATACATATCATCACCCCTTGTAGGGTAGGCAGAGAGAACAGAGTGCCAGAGAACTCCTTGCATACTTCACTCGCTTCTTCAACATTCATAATTCTCTTCATACACGCTCGCCGATTTCGGAGACTCTTGACACCACCTTCTTTCAGTACGTGATCAATCTGGTCTAGGTAGGTGAGTCTCGGTCTCCCCCGATACCTACATCCTTCCACTTTCGCACTTTCTTCTTATTTTTACATATAATTTATACTATTTTAAACTAGAATAATTAAAAATTCATGTCAATATTTACGTAACTTACGTCTTTAATAATATTTTCAAAGAAATATCATGAAAATTTCTTCAGTTTTGTAATCCTCTCAGAAAATATGCTGTTGGACATCATTTGGTAGCCGAGAGAGCTGGAAACTCTGATTTCTGGGTGGATTTTGGTTGGTAAGTAGCGGCTTAGATATATCCCTAGCATTGTAATGTCCATGGGCGGTAGTTATACTTACCACCAGGTGTGGTGTTTGCTTGTTTGCCACCATAAGCAATAAAAAAAAAATTCATCATCATACATTAAGATTCACACACAAATGCATAAAAAGTAATAATTATAATTATTTAGTGATATAAGTTGGAACATGATAAATTCCAATTTATCATGTTCCAACTTATCACGCATATATTGTGACACGAGTGTAAACTTAATTAACGTAATGCAGGTCCCATGAATAATAAAACAAAAATAATGTACAGTAAAATTACAATATGAAGCACTCTTACGTATTTACAAGCTGCTCCGACCCCATGTAAATTAGATTAATGACCCAAATATTATAATTTCGCCAGTAAAAAATATACACAAAAACATTATATTAAATTTAAAAAAAAAACTTCAAAAATATAGAGGTTTTTTGGCTTCATTTATAAAATGCTGATTGATTTAAATAGGATGCCCACCACTTTTTTATGGTTAATGAATATAATGCACACCTAAAGAAAGGAAGCAATACGAGATAGAATCAAGTTGGAATCTTAATTCATCTTGATTTTAGGTACTCGTAGTTAAAATTGCAACATCTAACTCGTAGTAAGAATACAGTTATGCTGCTGCACATAGGTTTCCAGTCACTAATGATGCGGGTGGATGAACTGGATATAGTCCACTACCCGTAATAGAACTTAATGTGCAGGTGCGACACCCTAAAGTACAGTAGAATATTATTTCAGAGAAGATATCCAATATAGTTAGCTATTGGACGAGCCATTGAAATTTAATTAGATACTAGTGATTCACTTTCGCAAAAAGTCTAGTGTTTCACATTACCTTGTTATCAATACAAATGGATAGGTAAATATGGTCAGAGTAAAATTCAATAACTAAACAAAAAAGGATATTGAATTATTAGTTTTTGTTTATTCTGTAATTAATATAGAATGATTATGCTCAGTATTAAGATAAATAGGAAGTTTTTAGAAAGCGATTAAAGAAGCTATTATATAAAATTCTACAATATTATTACACGCCTCATAAGTGAAGCGTTGAGGTGTTGCTCTACTCTCGATATATGAAAATCAAGGACATTTGAAACCTAAAAATTATTGTATTTTTCTCACATTGCACTTATAGGATAATATTATCATACACATATCAAGAAAAAACATTCGATTAAACGTATTTGATATTTTTAAAAAGCAATTATTTTGTTTTATGTAAGAAAATAGTTGAATAAAAAAAATTTTCGAGGACGTCCGGATATTTATTCTGGATCTGGCACGATTACGACCGTAAAAAATAATGTATCAATATATATATTTTTTTAAAAGCTTCATAATCGTAACGTACTGTTTCCTTTCGAAAATGGCTTGGTAATTCTTTGTCGTTTAATTGAAATTAATAAAAAAACTAAACTGCTTAGTCATTAGTGTATGTATAAGGTATACTTATGAAAATTGAGTTCGATTACATTTTGTTGTTCGTCCATTCGGACAAGCAAAGGAAACAAATCCCATACAGCCTATATTAAACGAATAGCTATGTTTAGCACTACGTCGAGAATGGCATAAAATTTCAAAAGTATTTTTTTCTTTCTATTTCATTTATAACATTGACTAATAGTAAATGATTAATAACATAAAAATTATGAGGCGTATAGTGCCACAAACTTATCTGACCCGATGGCAAATTGATGAACTAATGACGCCATTTTGAAATGTCATCAAACGTCAATCGTCTTCACTATATGCTGATATTTCAGTTGTTGATTGTTTACTCCATGTTTATTTTATTATTTACTTTTTGTGGTTTTAAAATGCGAAATGTGATTCAGTAAATCTTATATTACAAGTTTTAAGTTATATGAAGGAAGAAAAACATCTTCAGGCATCATTAATACCTTTTGAAAAATTATATAAACAGCCACAGGTTAGTGTTGCTAGTTTTTGAAATAAAAAGAACACTATTAATAAACATTATGTATAATTTGTTGTGTTAAATATAATGAATTAATTTGTTCTTAGTCTAATTATAATAATAATTTATTGATACTTGAACTTACAATTCATGAACAAAGTTTCAATTACTTAGTCTATATGGCATTCATCTTATTTCATCTACTAACTACCATACTAGGCACAAGGCCTGTATTATGGATGTCAGTGTAACATGAATTATTGTAAAACAATTTTATTTCGTACAAAAATGTTGTCACTGGAGAAGCTCATGCACTTACTGTAAGTTGTCGTTAACTCTTAAGTTTATTTATTATTATGAAGTATAGTTGAATAACATATCACTTAATCTAACATGCGGGAATGTGTGAGTGTGTTTGTGTGTGTGTGTGTGTGTGTGTGTGTGTGTGTGTGTGTGTGTGTGTGTGCGCGTGCGTGCGTGTGTGTGCGTGCGTGCGTGCGTGTCTGTGTACTATTTATGTATGTATGTACCAATGTATATATCAAGAGTGAAACGTTATTATTGTTTCTATATCATTGTAAGTCTGAGTTAATAGCCACTCTGTGATTTTATTTTTTACCTGGTGTTTATTTAGATTTACAATATTTAATTTTGCATTTATAGTATTATATACTTTAACACTTAAGCTTTTGTACTGTCTTCTAGCAAAAGAGGTTCTACAAGTCACTCTTGGACATACAGATGACTTCTTTCTTTTCTTGGGATCTGGAAGAGGAACTGTCGGGTGCCTCCTCAAAGAAGAGCAAAGCACATAAAGTCGTCTCACAGATAATACTTTCCACCCTGCATATAGTTCTGCAGTAGGATAACGATATGGTTTTTTTGTTGCTACTTTTAAAACGGCTCTTTGCGCCCTCTCTAATCCCAAGAGATGAGACTTTGCGGCACCTCCCCATACAGGTATACAGTATTGTAATATGGACTGACATAGAGCTTTATAGACAAGTTTTAGCTTTTCTTGAGTTGCGGATTCTCTAAGGTTTTTAAAAATGTGTATCAGGCGCCTTATTCTAGCAGTGATTGTTTGTATATGTTTATCCCATTTCAGGCAGCTATCAATAATTACTCCCAAATATTTTACAGTATCTGCTCTGTTTATAACCTGGCAAATACATCCATTCTTATCATCACACATATGGGCTCTAATAATGTAGTCATTTGGTGGCTTATTAGAAGGACGTAAAAAGAAGGGCAAATAGTGTGTTTTATTCAAATTTATCGTAAGTAGGTTATACTTTAGCCATTGCATAATTTTTGAGAGGGAATCCTCAGCTGTTTTCTTAACATCTCCCCAATCAGAGCCCCAGACGAATACGGCAGTATCATCAGCGTAAGTAAAAATAGTAGTGTTGTGTAGTTTCATCGTGCAAAGATCGTTTACATATAGTTTAAAGAGCGTAGCGCCCAATACGCTTCCCTGTGGGACACCATACTGAATCGTATACTCTTCACTAAATAGGTCATCAATCTTCACTCGTTGCTTACGATTACTAAGGTAATCTTTGAGAATATTATGCATTCTACCACGTATTCCCACTCTCTCTAGTTTCGCTAGGAGGATGGGGATAAAGACCGCGTCAAATGCCTTCGATATATCAAGGAATATACACATACATTTATTCTTTTCATCTATGTTTTTAACTATCAGATTCGTCAAATCCATAATAGCGTCTTCGGTTGAAATGCCTAATCCAAATCCATACTGATTCTTAGCTATGATGTTGTACTTATTTAGAAAATTATTGATTGATCTATTTAATATTTTTTCTAAAATTTTTGATAACGCTGTTAGTATTGATATAGGCCTATAGTTACCGACGCAGTCTCTATCGCCATCCTTATGAATGGGATGTACTATTGAATTTTTAAATATGTCAGGGAAGACTCCGCTAGATATAGCTTGATTACAGATATGGGTTATAGGTGACGACAAGACATGTCGGCATTCTCTGATTATTGAGGATGGTATTCCGTCACAGCCAGTGGCACTATGTGGTCTTAATTGCATAATTATTTTGTCAACTTCAGTTTCGGTCACCTCCTCAATAACTATCGAGTTTGGTAAAGATTTAAGTGTATGCTGAGAAGCAGAGAGATTGGCAACATCAGTTGGAGTCTGCATAGACAATATTTTATCCGCTAATTCCTTCCCCACATTTGTGAAGTAGTTACAAACATAATTAATTGACAGTATCTGAGTGTCACAGATTCCTAATAATTCTAATGGGACAGTTTTATTTTTATGTGTACAAGTTATATTTTTGATAGCAGACCACAGACGTTTCAAGTTATTGCCTGCACTCTCCAACAGATTTTTTTCATAGTATGTTTTCATTTTACGGAGTAATCGATTCAAATAATTTCTGTAACGTGTATATGTAGTTTTTATGGTTATATTGTCCGGGGATTTTTTAGATTTTATATGAAGCCTATCACGAGTCCTTATGCAGCGTAAAAGACCCGGTGTAATCCAAGGCTTCAAGATCCTGTTTTTTCTAGAAGAATTAATGTGGTGTGTATTTTGTTCAATAATGTCAGAGATAGTAGATACAAATAGTCTTGCCGTAGTATTTACATCCTCGGTTTGCAAAATGTTTGCGAAATTTACGTTTTCTAAGCTTACTTTAATAGATAGGGAATCTATGCGTTTTTGTATCTCATCATGTTGTGTGCGTAGTGGGTTAACATTTTGTAGGCTCAGAACAATGGGCAAATGATCAGTTATATGTGACTCTAATACTAAGGTTATTGCTGTTAATCTAGATTTTAAAAAGGTGTGATCCAAGCAGGCGTTCTTTCTCGTGGGGTAAATATGTGTAGGTAGAAAGCCATGGGAAGCATTAAAGGTTAAGTATTCATCACTCATAGCGTCACTATTATTGCTGGCAATATTAATATTTATATCTCCCACCAGTACAGCATCGTTGGTTGATAATTTATTGTAAGCAATACTAAGACTATCAAAGAAATTGTCAATGTTGTTTCGTGTTTTTAACGAAGGTGATCGATATACAGAGAGTATAGTAAGTTTCCCTTTTACTTCACATATCAGGCAGCTCGCATCGATAAAATTTGACTCTTTTACAATACAATTAAGTTCTTTATTAATGTACATAATAACTCCGTCGTTTTGGTTCATTATATTTTTTGTGTAATGTGAATTGAAACCATTTAAGATGGGAATAGCCCCAGCTTTACTCAGCCAACATTCAGTCAAAATTATTATGTCAAACTTTATTTGTGTACATGTTAGTAGTATACACAATTGGTCTATATTTTTATTAACGCTTCTAATATTTATGTGAATTAGTTTAATTGATTTATTTAGATTGTTACAATACTTAATGCAATCCTCCTGGTTACATGTATACGAATTTGTAAAATTTACCATATCCAGATCATTATAGATTATATTCATATTGTTAAAATCTGCCATTTTTAATGGAGAATAGTAATAACCAATATTGTACATTTAGTGAATTTTTTTGGTTAATATACAGTGGCAAAATAATAATGTTAACATAATTAACTCCCTTTTGTGCAATAAACGCTATAATCAATATGTAAGAATGACATGTTAGATGTGTGAACTTATTGTTACAGTAGCTAGTTTTTATGTTTTGCGTAAATTGTGTGATAGTATAATTCTGAGCATGTGTTAGACAGAGTGAAATAGTATTAGCTGTTTACGTTTGAGAAATCTTTGTGTGTTTGTATGTGTTGTGTGATTGAAATCTTGAATACATGATTAGTTTTTGATTTGTAATGTATCGTAATAGTGACAAAAGAAATTTAATGAGAAGAACTATAACTAGTCACAGGTTTTTATGCAAGTCTGTTAATGATTGTTCAGATATTATCTGTATTTGTTTTTCTCCTTCTTCGCGGCGCAGAAATATATTACCGCTTGACGACCAACAGTATTTATAACCCTTTTCCTTAGCAAATTCCTTAGCCATATAAAATAATTTCTTTAAATTTATTGGTAGGTGTTCACTAACATAGACTGGTTGCCATTTGCCTGGCACGCCAATCAATTCAGTATTTAATTTCTCATCAGAAGTGTTTTTATTATTGTTAAATACACGAGTAGCAGAAAGTATATTTTGTTTCATTTGTACTGTTGAGAATTCTGCAACTATAGGACGTATAGAGTTAGGCTTACCCGGTATGCGGTATATATCTCTAAGATCTGTGGCAGTAGTAATCATGCCGACCGTCTGACCTATTTTAGAGACAACGCTGGTAAGATCAGTTACAGTCTCGTTGAGAGCAACTGGAACATTTCTTATTTCCACTCTGGAGGATCTTGACTTAAGATGAAGATCTTGCACCTTTCTTTCCATACCTTCGATACACTTACGCTGAAAAAGTCGTTCTTTTTGTAGTCCTTCAACACCTAATTTTATGTCTTCAAATTGTTCATTAATAAATTTCATTGACTTATCCATCTCTTCAAATGAGTTTTTTATACCGCAGTTCTGGTTCTTTAGTTCTTTAATATCGTTAGATAATTTTGATAAAAGTGTGTTTTGCTT
This sequence comes from Lymantria monacha, assembly GCA_905163515.2. Taxonomy (NCBI): domain Eukaryota; kingdom Metazoa; phylum Arthropoda; class Insecta; order Lepidoptera; family Erebidae; genus Lymantria; species Lymantria monacha. The sequence continues at coordinate 13,456,798 of LR991088.1, forward strand.
AGCGATTATTTGTTCTATTTTATTGTCAAGTTCGTGTTTCCAGTCTGTCAACATATCTTTAATCTCATTCTTAAAGCCTTGTTGTTTTTCACTATCTGGACTCAATGGATCTTCAGGACGTGAGCGCTTGTTGCTTCGCTTTTTGGTTGTACAAGGTCTGTCACTCGATTGCAATGCCGTACTTAGGTCAGATTCCGATTGCGTAAGTCCTCGTGAAGATGTTTGGGAGATCGGCGGCGTACGTTGAAGTGACATTATGATATTTATATCTCAGCTATAGTTTATGTTTAAACTTATCGTATTCTAATACAAAATTATCTAATACAAATCAACCTTGTAGAATCAATATTTAAAATCTCTTAAAATTTAATCTTGAGATGCAACGAAAACATAGCTCATATAATTCATTCATAGGCGTAGTAAGCTCGTTCGCTATTTTGAACTTTGTGTCACTTGACTCGTAGCGTGATGCACTCCGGCGCAACTCGTGCGCAGGTGTGTCACGGTTCCAATCTCACCAATTGAAAGCTCTTTTTGTGCAAGATTTGAAATGTTAGTAATAAATATGTTGTCAACTCACTCTAAGACCGCCCAAGGGGCGGGGTAATTGGGTAAGAACACTTAATGAGTAACAAGGAATTGTACAAAAGTTAACTTCACCAATCACAAATAAGATATTTAAAACACAGTTAAATTGTTTCACAATAACAAGCGACACGACTATGCTGAAACAGCTGAGAGACGCGAAATGATATATATTATATTTTGAATATAATTATTATATATTTATACAAATAATACAATAGTATTCTATTTATGTAAATTTAATTGTAATGAATGTACTTGATTGTTATTAACCGTAACATAATTTTCTTGTAAGTACATTGTTAGTATATATATATATGTATCTCTGTGTATACATGTATCTGTTTATGATCAGAAAATATATGTGTATTTAATGTAAAAAATATTTTTAAGGGTTGGAGAACGAATTGTAAGAAAACTTGTAAAGGAAAAAAGGACAGGCCGATGAGAGTGGAGTAAAAATTTCTACACCAAAAAAAAGACTGAAGAGGACGAAAAGTAAAATTGAAGTTGGTGATTTTGATCTCGGTGTCAATAGACGAAAAATACATCAATTTTACAGTGTGCAAAAAATAATTCCCACAATTCCAAAGTTAATGATGTACTTCAAGAGGAGATAGATTTTAAATAAAATCAACGGCTTACAAAGGCGCAGCTTTATGAAATAATTAAGACACAAGTCTAAGCGAAGTTATGAAATTGACGAAATCCATTCTACCATACCCTTGCGATTAAATCCAATTGAAATGATTTGGAGCTCAATGAAACGAAACATAATAGAGCAGAATATTAAAAACTCTAATTCAACAACGCCTAAATTAATTGCAAAGGCTATTAATAAAATAACTATATATAAACGAATGGAAAAATCACTGAAATCACGTGAAAAAATTTGAAAACGAATACTAAAGGGATACTATTTAGAGGAGCCTCCCATTATGACTTTAGACAGTGACAGTGAGACTGAAAATGATGATTCATAAGATGAAGTGACTGACGATTCAAATGACTATACCTGTAATATGTTCATTACAAATAATTTGCCCTATATTTGTAGATCATAATTATTGTGTTAAAATATAATTATTTATAAAAACTACATTTTTGTTTCTCTAGTAAGCATAATATAATGTGTTCATAAGCATTAATACTTGTAACACATTTATCTACTTCCCATCCGTAAGCCCACGGGTGAATATGCTATAATTCCATGTTTGATGACTTCCACAGAAAATTCTGTAAAGGAGTTGAATATTGTTTTCTAAACCCATCACCACATGGGGAAGTACTTACCGATTTTATTGCAAATGGAATTTTACTGGCAACACTAAATGCGATAACAGCGACGCTGTCACCGGGTCAGATAAGTTTGTGGCACTATACACTTATGGATTTTCCAAATTATTCTAGTATTTTAGTATGTTATAAATAAAAATCCAAATGTATATTTCATTAACGTATTTAAGTAAATATGCCTACAAATACCATATTGCTAAGCTTTTATATAACTGGAATCCACAAATTAAACACTAGAAAATATAATTAGCTTATTTGAGAGGAACAAATACAAACAAAATTCAATACAGCATACATGAAAGCCAAATCGTTATTTACCAACAGAATGAGATGGGGTCGCAATTTAAATTAAACCAGCTTTCAGTTGAATGTCGTCGTAATAAGTATATAGTATCATCCGAAGCGTTACTTTTTCGCACTATACTACGTTAGTTATCTATTGTAATGTAGATACGATTTGTTGACATAAGAGAACCCATTACCGAAGCGGTACCTCTGATTTACGAGTATTTGCTACTAGGGGATTCGTCTAAATTATTATGTTTTTCTTCTATACGATGGTGAATTCGGATTTTAATTAAGGTTGTGGATGTCGTGTTTCCTCCGTACACTTGGGACTCGTAACGCACTTCATTTACGACTTCTCGTAGCATTTTTTTTTTGTTTGCGTGTCTTATTTATTATGTCTGAAACCGTGAAACGAATTTATAATTATAATGAATCTTACTGCTATGCGCATGCAATTTTATGAAAACATAGAGTTGTTCATTTCAGTATCACAAAAATAATATATAGTACTAGGAACACATTGTTGCCTACCTAGCCAGTGTTCTGGATTTGAATCCTACGCAGAATAATACATACGATACACAAATTATCGTTCTGAGTCTAGGTAAAATTTGTATCCGTTAATTGTATGTTTGTAAAGTCGCAATACAACAATTATATTTTAATAGTGTTAGGACCACACTGTTGACAGTTCTCTGTCAATAGCCGCGGGCCAATCCTATCGAGGTAGTACCATACTCTCACAGAAGATCGACGTCTAAGTAATGGCAATGTGCTATTGTGCTTCGTTCGGTGAGCGAGAGAGCCGGAAGCCCAACTGGGTAGGTTTGGGGGTTTAATGGTCGGCAGTGGCCTAGCTATACCCTCGGTATAGCAAAGGTCTATATGGGCGGCAGTGACACTTACCATCAGGTGTGCGGTCGGCCCGTTTGCCACCACAAGCAATAAAAAAAAATTTTAATCAACACCCGACTCTATTTTTTTTACCAAGGGCATAGCTAGCCCACTGCCTACCATTACAAACACCAAAACCCACTCCAATTTGGCTTCCGGCTCTCTCGGTGACCGAACGAAGCGCAAGAGCACATTGCTATTACTCAGAAGTCGATCTTCCGTGAGAGTGTGGTACTATCCCGGACGGACCGGCCCGCGGCTGTACACATGTAACTGTCCACAGCCTGGTTCTACCACTATTAATAATTATTTTAATCAAACTCATAATACTAGACATATATTTTTAAACTTTTACACCTATATCCCCCGAGGTATTGTCAACAGAGGCGATTTAGAAATGTAGTCCCATGTCATAGAAGGGTTAGCCTGTTGCTGTGAATAGTTAGAAATGTCTAATGATTTATTAAATATTGGCTAAGAAAAGCTGAGGAAGTTGAATATACTAAAATTTAATAAGCACTTTTTTTATCAGTTCAGAATTCGTAAAACTTTGCGATAGCAATAGTATACTTCTGCCACTGAATCAACGAAGCTGTTTAATAGAGATTACATTATTATATCTGCCCTTACTCGACTCACTATCAAGCTTAAGTCATGTCTTAACTTAATGGGACAGTGACCTATTAAACGATGCTGATAAGACGGGTTGATATAAAGTTTTATTTGGTGTTTTTCTTCTCTTGAATAGATCTTAAATTCATATAATAAGCCTTAATTGTCTTTTACGATACCCATGGGCATTATAGGGCGAGGTGAAATTTATTCTCACTCCGTGAACACACGACAATATAGATTTAATACTAAATTATTAGATAGTTATTTTTATTTTATCAAGAAACACCATTTTGTTATTAACATTTCATTAGTTGGCGTGTTTGACTTCTATCTTTACTAATAAGAAGTTGTTACTAACGAAAATGAATGTGGTTGGAGGTGTTGCGTTTTATATTATTACAACACGCGATACGATTTATTATTGTAACATTAGTTTTGAAGAGGTCGAATTTGATCTATTTGTTATTCGAATATGGATAGAATTATTCCAATTAATACAACAAATTTTCCACAAACTCCCAAGTACTAGTATCTGGTATCAGTATTATTCAAAGGAGTTTAAAGTTAACGAAGTGTTTTATATATGAAATTCTTTTTTTTCTGTGTGGTGAAGAATACAATTTGCCGTCACCTGTTTTTTTTTGTAAAAGTTATAGAAATCATCTAGAAGAGTGTTGTGGTCACTAATGATAAGGGTCGAGTACCGGTGGTCTGATCACACAATGATAGTTACAAGTACATGTACAGAAGCTTATGGTGTAGTATGTAGTGCCTTCCTTCCCGACGGTTCGGGCTGGCTGTGACCATACCAAAACCTGTCCTCAAAAAAGGAGGGTGAGCAAAAATACTTTTCAAGGAGAAATATTGAATCGATTACGATGGACAACCCGATAACCAATCGTGGCGATTATGGCTTCAAATTGCCTCGTCTATGTCCAACAATGGACATCAATAGATTGAAAGATGTAAAAAAAAACATTTAATTTTATTGTTATAACAATGAAACATAGAACCTCCTCCTTTTTGAAGTCAGTTAAAACATTTCTGATGTTTACGCGAGTATTACATATTTGAAATAAAACTATTTTTACTGATTCTATCGCGTTTGTATTTGATTTTTAATTTCCCCACGTTTTGAAAACTTTACAGCGTTCATAGTCAGGGGAGGACTAAGGCGTCTCAAGTTCAACAAGTTATTATAGATATTAATATCTATCCGTTACAAAATCAGTTATTAATCAATTGTTATAAAAACAACTTGGAATAATTTTGGCTGAGACATTTAATTTATATGCTATAAAAATAGAAAACATGTATTACTTTTGACAGGTATAATGTTAAAGTTAAAATAAAATTTCTCGAATGTCACAAAGTTGATTTGATTGACTTTGATATGAGCAAAGTTATTAAAGTACAAAGGACTCTTTATACTTCTTGATAAATATTAAAGGAAATGATTTTCAAATTTTAACTGAGGCAAAATATATTGTTCTATTTATATATCGGTTGATTTGTTAAGTTTACGTTGAACTGAACTAATTTATAAGGCATTCATTTCTCAATTAGCGATGCATATCATGTGTAGTTGAGTGTTTGATTCCTTGTACGTGAGCTCGATCTAAATTCCAATTATGTGCGTCGGCTGGCTCACTCCAGTAGAAATCATTGTTACTGCCCAAACTACGACCAAATAATGATTATTACTGACCAATATCGATTTCGATTATTTGTCTGTGATACTAATGTCATAATTTGTTTCTGTTTTGTGAGAATTAAAAAGACAAATAGTGGAGTAGCTACTAAAGGATTTTTTTGGTGAAACATTAATTTGATTTTGATCCGTGTATGTATCAATTGTTCAGTATTTAATAAGATAAAAAGTACTTACATAATATATGTACTGCCTTCATAATGATTAGACACACTAGTACAACATATATAGTTCGAATTGATATTATAAATAAAATTAATAAAAAATACAGAAAATACTGATTAAAGTTGATGACTACTTTAAACAGAAAAGGGGTCTACGCGTGAATGTGAGCAAAACCTAAATAATGGTCTTTGAAAGAGATAAAACCAGAACAGATGTAAGAGTAACAATAGGTAATGATGTACTAGAGCAAGTGGATGAATTTGTATATCTTGGATGTGGATTTAGCCGAGATGGAAGGTACACCACTGATATAGAGCGAAGAGTGAATGCGGGAAATAGAGTGAACGGAGCGTTGGGGCAACTTTTCGGCAGCCACCACCTCAGCCAGAAGGCACGTGTAGCAATACATAACGCAGTGCTTGTCCCAACATTACTATATGGAAGCGAGAGTTGGGTATGCAGAAAAGAGTATGATAGTAAAATTAATGCGGTCGAAATGCGATCTCTGCGGAAAATCTGTGGAGTTAGGCTGACCGACCGCATTCGTAACGACGACGTAAGAGAGCGAGTAGGTATGAAAGAGGGTATTGGTGTAAAGATGCGAAAGGGAATGCTCCGATGGTTCGGACATGTGGAAAGAATGCCGAAAGAACGCCTGGTTAAGAAGATATACAATGCGAAAGTGGAAGGATGTAGGTACCGAGGGAGACCGAGACTAACCTACCTAGACCAGATCGGTCATGTACTGAAGGAAGGTGGAGTCAAGAGTCTCCGAAACCGGCGAGCGTGTATGAAGAGAATTATGAATGTTGAGGAAGCGAGTGAAGTATGCAGAGATAGAGTTCTCTGGCACTCTGTTCTCTCTGCCTACCCTGCAAGGGATATGGCGTGATGATATGTATGTATGTATGTATGTATGTACTACTTTAAACAAAACAAAATTATTTTATATTGATTGACCATTTGGGCTAAGTTTGATCTCAAGTAAGTGCTCGCAACTGCTTTCTCCCCTGGTGATATCAGTGATATTATCAGCATGTATCCATAATATTAATCTTGTGCTTGGCTCTGCTGAAATCTGTATATGGGATCTAGATGTAGAGGTGCTTACCTATTGTAACAGCAGCCAATAAAGATACGATCGGGACAGATAAGATGGATTTGCAGCTTTGTTCTATTTTACCTGATATGAATTTGCTCATATACTAAAAAATAAAGATCGTTTAGCGCTATATATTATTTAATGTCCATTAATATAGCTCACCAGGTGGTCTGAGGACATCGTAAAGGTCGCAGGGAACTATTGGTTGCAGGTGGCAAGGGACCGTTCTGAGTGGCATTCTCGTATGGAAGCTTATATCTAACAATGAACGTCTAAGGACTGGTGAATGGAATGAAATCAATATCGATTAGTGCGTGCTCATTTTTTATCTTCAACAGATGCATGCTCATAGAAATATTGCGATCTTTAATCATATAACCATAATTAAGTGAATGATAAAATGTTTGATTTATAATTTCAGTTATTTAGTAAAATGTTTATTCAGCGTTACTTAAATATCCCAACTACGATATTTCAAATATATATTTTAGTGTTAAAGACAGACGCGGAAAAAAAAAGAACTGCTATCTTTTTGTGTACAGTTTGCAAATAAATCAGTGGAACAGGAGTCAAATTTCAAAAGTTTGTGATTTATCATAATCCGGATTTCCATTTGGTGAACGGGTGGTCCATTACTCTATGTCACAGACACGGTAAGGGTGCGTGCTTGCCGAAAAAATAAAGGCATTTATCGCTCACGGCGCTATTTATAAACAATAAAAAGTATACCAATTTATTGATCAAGAAATAAGTGAGAAATGATCATTTCTGTAAAAAAAAAATAGTACAGTGACTGTTGTAAATATCTTAATAATGTATTAATCATTAATTGAATGAAGCTCATGATAAAGAGATCGAGTAAAGATATATAGTTAATAAGCTGAGTGCTTCATTCTAGTGGGGTGCGTTTAGTCTAAATAACATAATATCATTATGTACTATTTATTTCCATATACGGGTTTATTAACTCGTCACAACAAAATATTTGTTGAAAGAATGGCTTACCTAATATACAAAAAAATATACTTCATATTTGATAACAAAATATTTTCCTTTCATTTTCTAGTATGCTGCTAAATGTTTGCGCTCTTATAGAATATATATAATAATAATTGTAAGATGTACAGCTTTTCGTGTGGTGACGGAGTAAGAATACAATTCACCACCCCTATCTTCATCTCAGCTCATATATGTCTCACTGTTGGGCTCGACACTCCTCCATAATGGGCAAGAAATTAACTTACTATACCGCGCTGGTCAGACGTGTTGGCATAGAGTTTGTTTCGAGTGTTCCTTCTCTCACATAGATGTTATATGCGTTTAATATACCTTACTTGTCCCTTACGATCACCCAAAAACAAAACGTGGTAAAAAAACCAGCGTGGTATAGTAGGTCAATTACCCTCCCATTATGGAGGAGGCTCGAGCCCAACAGTGGGATATATATAAGCTGAGATGATGATGATGATGTACAGCTTTCAAATGATGAATAGTTGTAAATATATTTTAAAATAATATTTCCATGATTTTATATCAGTCTTGGAATTAGAACGCTCACTCGTTCAAGGAGCTATCTCAAATGCGCCAAACTTCAAAACGGAGGCCGGATAGGTGTTTATTGAGGTGAGATATCACGTTTCTAACATAGAAGTTATAATAAAAGAGCAGCCACTTAAATTACAAAGCGTATAAAATATGCGTTACCTCCGGGAAATCTTCTCGTACCGGCATGTAGTCGCCTCGTAAAACCATCTAGTAACGAAGCCCCCATGGGAGGATACGCTGTATTTTATTCTCGTCAAAAAAGGACATCTACATATCGTAACCAGCTACGACTGTACCTATTTATACCGTCTTTATACTCATAATTTACTTGATATTCGCTTCAAGCTTTTTGTGGTAATATTTTCTTTAATGTACATGAACACAAATCCTATTTACGTTTTACTTCAGAGCTAAGAAGCGGAAATGAAACAAAAATGTAAAACAAGATACGATATTGGAGAACCTTCTGTTTATAATATTGAATATAAACCTATTTAAAAATATTGTTATTAATTTTAATTGACCTAGTGATTAAAGTTTCACTGTAGATTATTGTCAATTAACACAGATTATCACATTAGTTTAGTGTTTATCGACAGATTAATCTTGCTTTAAATTATTATATTTTTTATCAGCTTTTTACTTGAAAAACTAGAGCTAATGTAAAAAAAATTCATGCCAATAATAATTGTATTCTTAATTAAGTAAATAAAAAATGTAGAATAGATAAAACAAACTCAACCTACGTTATGAATAATATCACAAGCCGTTTATTGTAGAAATTTATGGTTCAACTTTCACCCTCAAAAAGTTTAAGCAGATAGCATAAACAGGGGATTATAACTGAAATAAAACAATTAATTTTACTTTTTACAGTTTTGCGCTGTTGAAGTATCAAAATTATTAGTTTTTTTTTTATTTATACAACATTTTTTTATATCCAATTACCACCAAAAAATTACCTCAAAATATTATTATCAATCATGACGGTTTCTTTGGCGTCCTTAGGGAACATACATTACAATTTTTATTCATATCGGTACCCTATTTTTTTTTGGGGGGCTATGGCATGGTCACACCCCGTTATTTCCATCCGGGGCTCCGTGCTACTCAACCGTGCTGCTCAACGGACGATGGCACCCCGGCGGGCATCTTCGCACCAGGCGGCCAACTCGCTGAACGATACAATGCCGCCTTCTTCGCGAATGCCAGATACCCGCCAATAAAGCTCGACGAGCATCTCCGCCTCCAGGCCCCACGAGGGTGTTTCGGTCAATGCGCACGCTGCTTCGGTCGCCACTATGCGGTATCTGCGAATGGCTCTGACCGCCGTGGTCCTCTGTGCCACATGAGAGCCTTGACTTGAACGGTCAGAGACCTGCCCCACACGGGTGCACCGCATAACGCCATTAAGCAGATCACCCCCACGTACAGCCGTGAACATTCCAAGCTGGGTCCGCCTATGTTCGGTATAAGCCATGAGAGGGCGGACGCCGCGCCGACGAGCCGTGGAGCAAGTCTGTCAATACTCTCAGAAGGGTCCCACAGAGTCGGCCTCAACACCGACCCCTGTGGGATAGCGTACAACATGGGCGACCGCACAACGTCCCTTGCGGGAATCGCGCAGAGGACACTGCTCTCGTCCAAATAGTCTGCCACCAGTCGCCTCAGGTATAAGGGTACTCCGTGATACCGGAGTGCCTTCCTGATGCGGCTGAGTGGCCGACTATTGAATGCATTGGAAATGTCCAAAGACACCGCCAACAGCATTCCGCTGGTGACAGCCTCCGTGGCCATCCTCAAGCGCAGCCAATTCGAAAGTCAAATTGAGTGTTCGACAGATCGGGCTCCACCTCGTCAAAGTGCTGGAAAATGCGGGCAGCGAGGATACGCTCCAGCAGCTTGCCCATATCATCCAGCAGCACGATAGGCCTATAGGCCGACGGCGGAAGGAATCAACTTCCCCTAAGGAGGGGAGGTTGATTCTCCTGCCAAAGCCGGGACGGTCTCCAAAACTCAGACAACAAATGACGCGTGATACGGGTAGCCCTAAGGGTTACGGTCGAGATCTTCCAGCATCTCTCGCCATCTCGCGTCCTTGGAGGAACGGGTGGACAGCTGAAAGTCAGTTCGCGCACTGAAGTACGCCTCATACAGCTGGCCTTTCTGCTCAGTAGAACCTTTGGATACGAATACATGCCGCGCGAAGGTCCGTCAGCCTGAGGGACCATCAGTAGACCCCTGCCTTGGAGATAGACGCCACACCCTGGGCATGGCCTCATCGCAGATCTGCATCATCACACTGCGGATGCGGACAGCCTCAGTGACCACTTCATCTACTGGGGGTGGTGAGGACAACCATGTGTGAACGATTGCCGCCTTCGCCAGTAGGTCCCTATCCAGGCGCCCCACAGCCCACCGCGGAAACATGGGAGCTTCGTCCGCTCTGTGACCCCTACTCAGTTCCCGTGGGGTGATCTCCATCCGATGTACCAGTGATCGGACAAGGTCTCGGCCTCCTCTAGGACCTAACAGTTCCTCACTCGGGGTGTGAGAGTGGGGCTAGGGAACGACCAGTCCACTATCGATCCGCCTTGCTGCCGCAGATACGTGTTCACTGACCCTGTTAAGAATTCAGAGTCCCAGTGAAGCCGCTCACTCCACGACCGCCCGCCTACGATCGTCTATCGTAGGGGACCCCCACGCCATAGGTTTAGCGTTAAAAACCCCCAGGACCAGGACAAAGCCCGGTGCCAGATGTCGTATGGAGGCCTCCAAGTTGGTAAGGGACGCCCCGAAAATAGCCACGCTCCTATTAGAGGAGAAGTACACGCCATAAAGCGTGAGCTCCCAACACTCCGCCGCGACAAATCCCTCACCCGTATCTTTAAAAGATAAGGGCGGAGAATGTCGCAGCTTGAAGGTGACAATTGCCGCGGTTCCGTCCTGGCTGATCACTCGATTAAGGCGATCAGGCATAAAATACGGCACCGTGATTACGCCTGCACTAATCGACCACTCCACCATGGATTGCAGTAATAATGTGAGGCTAAGACTCGAGTCTCCTCCATAATGGGAGGGAAATTGATCTACTATACCACGCTGGTCAGACTTGTTGGTATAGGGTTTTGTTTCGAGGTTTCCTTCTCATGTAGGTAATAGATATTATATGCATTTTAATTCCCTTAGTGGCGACTAAGTCTTGCGATCACCCACGGGTAAGATAGGGAATGGTGAACCGTAATATTATTCCGTCACCACACAGAAAATATAAATCTATTTATATAATTATAGTCATAGCATCGTAGCAATCAATTGAACTTTTACATTATGAACTATTTGGACAACGAATATTATTAAAAATTCAATTTCAAAGAGAAAAACTGTAAACCGTTTTGTATGTTAATATGGTCTTAAGTTTCAATGAACAAATTCCCGCGCATGGGGCGGTAAGTAAGTTTTGTTAAACACGAAAAATGCCAAGCTTTGAAGTAAGAAGGTATATATAAGTATGTATTACTTAAAACTTTGAATTATATTAAAGTACGTTATATATATATAAGTTATATATATTTTTAAGCTAACAGCAGGACTTTGCAAGTTTAAATACACAATTTAATCCTGTACAATACAGATAAGTTACATAGAATATGCTGTAAGCCGTATAATAATAAAAACATTGAAAGCATTCTGAAAATGCTCGATGAACTAGATTGAAATGCAAATAAAAATTGTGAAATTAATATTCAAATTGGTAACGTTACAAATTTTCGCTTTTATAGTGATATTAAAATTTTATTAAAAATTACTATTCTTTAATTTTTTTATGGTATGAATGAAGAAGTAGTGACAAATATAAAAAAGGGTATGCTGAGGTGGTTTCGACACGTGGAAATAATGAGTGAAGAAAGGTTGACTAAACAAGTATATAAAGCGAGTGTGAGTGGGACGTGGGAGTGCAAGTGACGATTACAAGGGGAAGACCACGTCGTACTTTCCTGGATCAAATTGAAGATGTGTTAGTGAAAGGTCAAATTAAGAGTACGCGTAATCGTAGAGCATGCATGAAGACTTTGATGAGCGTGAATGAAGTGACGGAGGTATGTCAGGATCGTGGTTTGTGGCAATCCGTAGTCTCTGCCTACCCCTTTGGGAAACAGGCGTGAGGTTATATATATATATATATATATATATATATATATATATATATATATATATATGTATGTAAATTTTTTTATTAGCTTATGATGACAGTGTTGCAATATATTGTATCATCAACTTTTTATTTGTAACAGGCATCGAATAAGACTGTAAGAGAAAAAGGAACTGTGAGACGTAAGAAAACCTTACTATATGAGACTTTTTTTATATATAGGATTTTTTCTCTTAATAGCTTTGAAATACTAAATAAGTTTCTCCTCAATTTGAGCACAAGGGTTTCGATCCGTAATCTTGAAAGATATTTAAAAACTCTCGTATTTTACTATTATTTTATTTGTCAATATTGTTATTATTACTTTTAAAACATCATACCTTACTAAAGGTATCCTCCTATATGTGGTAATCCTTAATTAGTCTCCTATAACTTTGATGCAATTATAATATTATTTTGAATAAACAATTTACTCTCATAGCTCTGTTTCAATCGTGCCACATTTAAAGGAGGTTTTTGGGCCATGAGCGTGCAGAATTAAATTATATGTTAATATAAAGTACTAAGTTAGTACAGTGACAATCTGGTGCTTTTATATCCTTGCGTTGAGTGCGTGAGGTCATAGAGGCGGTTCAATTGTATGATTCTGAGATACTCAAAATTCTGTTTTATTAAAAGTATTTCTTTTTTGTACCTATCATTCATCATTATCATCACAGCCCATAAATGTCCCACTGTTGGGCTCGGGCCTCCTCCGTAATGGGAGGGAAATTAACCTACTATACCACGCTGGTCAGACGTGTTGGTATAGGGTTTTGTTCCGAGTTTTCCTTCTCTCACATAGATGTTATGTGCGTTTTATATCCCTTAGTCGTCTCGTACGATCACCCACAGGTAAGATATAGGGTGGTGAATTGTATTCTTTCTCCGTCACCATACGGATAAGGCACAGGCAGGGCACCCCCTCGTAGTGACGGTGGTAACGGTCAGAATTATGATTTTGACCGCCTAAGTCCCTGAAAGCGAATAACGCCGTCATGGCAGTAAGATTTAAAGATACGATGCGTTATAATGCCTCTGGAGTCTGTTCTGGAGGGGAAGAGATGCAAGCGGCAGATGTACCAGAAGGAGGTGGTCAGCTTCTGGTGCAGGGATACCCCGAAAGGACTACTGACCTTTTTATTTGTGTTTCTTGTGGAGTAAATCTCATACGAAATAGGAAACGTTTGCGAAAATATTCTCTTTCTGGTTCTAAAATAAATGAAGAAGCCTATAAATATTTTCAAAATCTTCCATTCAGTAGCAGTCGTTCCTCCTTGATGCAGACCTGCTTCGACACTGGACTCGTCGGAGTCTCCAGCCGCTGATTTCACGTAGGACCTATATTGTTGGTACATGGCACAGATTAACCTAACATACTTCACAGGCACACCTTTCTCTTTCAGTACCCACCACAAAACTATTCTCGGTATGCTGTCATGGGCCTTCTGGATGTCAACGAATACCACGTGCAAGTTTTTATGTGCAGCACGATATTTTTCGCACAGTTGGCGCAGTGCAAACATGGCATCCGTTGCCCCGCGGCCCGACATAAATCCGAACTGGTTTTGGGTGATCTCACTTTCTTCTATGATGCAATCGTTCCTCAATCACTTTTTTCCACACTTTCATACTGTGTGACATAAGCTTTATTCCTCGATAACTACCGCAGTCCTGAACATTCCCTGTATTTTTAAAAATGGGCACTAGCGTAGTACTGCACCATTCATTGGAGGTTACTTTATCGCGCAGCAGCTTATCGAAGAATTAAGTTAGCCACATATACCCATCCTCTTCCAAAATCTTCCATATTTTAACTGGTATACCATCGGGCCCTACAGCCTTTCCATTTTTCATACTTCTCACTGCTTCTCTTACCTCATCTATTGTAATTTCCCTTACCAGGCCGACGTTCATCACTGATGAAATGTTGACGGATTTTCCTATTTTGTCAGAGAATGATGTTTATTTAAGGGGACCCGGTGGTCTAGAAATTTCAAAAAATCGTTTTTTTTTTCTTTGATATTTCGAAAGTATGTATGTGATATATGTGTGATGTATGTGATATATGATGATGTATGTATGTGATAGTTCGAAAATTTTACAGTATCTTAAAAATATACTGTAAAATTTTCATGCGGAAATTCCCAATATTATAGCTTCTACAGCCCATTAACCGAAATTGTTGGTCGAGCGCTCGGAGCGCGCTCGCATAGGTATGTATATACCTATTGTTGAGCTCGAGGCTCGTACAGCTCGAAAAAATGAAAGGAGTGAGCAAATCGAGGAAGACGAACGTTCCGAAGGGATACTATATGGTGCCGGAATCGCGGATTAACTGTAAGTATTCAAAATTTGCTCAATTTTTTGAAATATCTGTACCTCAAACTTTAAACGCGTTTATCTCGAAACGACTTTTCTCGGCACTGCGTAGATGAAAACGAAAAAACTATTCAACCGAATCACTTGAAATTTGAATATGTTGTTCACAACATGTATGGCTATCGCCGGAACTAGAATCATAATTTTATTTAAATAATTTCCTATTGTTTACACTAAAAAACTAGTGAAAAAAGACCCGATTTTTCGAACTTTTTTTTCAAAAGCGCGCCATTTTGTCAATTTTCAATTTTTTCGATTTGTTCTAGTTCCGGCCATAACTGCACTCTTTCTGATTAAGAATTTTTTTGGATTTTGTGTTTCAGATGAGTAGAAGTCTCGAAATCATCTACGCCGTCCGGGTCCGATTTTTCGAGAGGGTCATCTTCAGCGGCATTTTCGTCATAATAAATATTGTTTAAAAAAAAAAAAAAATTTTTTTGTATGCTCAATAAACGTAGTAATAAGCCCAAAAAGTAGAAACATCGATTTTTTAATTTTTAATAGCAAAAAAAAATTCGTGAAAATAGGTGAAATTTTCGGGCTCGACCACCGGGTCCCCTTAATAGCTTTGGGACACTACCAGATAAAAAAGCACAAGCGTATTATGGCGAACACATAGCTTCTGATGGTAAATTTAGAATTGAAATATGTATCAAAACCGATGCAATTTATTTTGCTTCTTATGGGTTGACAGTAATAGATCCATTATTTATTAAAGGAAGAATTCAGTCACGATATATCAATAAAACAAAATACTATGTTTATATATTAGCAGAAAAATACTTTAGTTTAAACAATTAGTAGGTAAAGATTCAATAAAAGGTTATTACTGTAGTTATAAAAATGGTGCACGAACCATAGGTACGTGTGTTCACGTAATAACTATTATATGGTTTTTAGGGTATGTTAGACACCATAATATACAAATAACTCCACCATCAGAATATCTAGAGAACATATTCGTAAGATTTGATAGTTCAGATGAAGAAGATTCTGAAAAATATTTTTTATTTTAGAACACTCTGTAAACTAAGGCGATTTCGTTAAACAGCACTAAAAATATTTTTTCGTTAATGCACTCCTATATAGTAAAATACTGCTATAGACATTATCGCTGCACGCCATATGGCCCAAATCGAGGCATGGTTCAATTTGATGCAGTGGATCACGAGTTGGATTTTTTTTTGGCTGTGGGCTATGGAGATCAGTAGATGGATGACCGTTTCTATGTGTAGATGGCATAAAAATGCATTGATTACAATCACTTATGAGAAATTATGGGAAAAGAAAAAATCGATTAAGGAACCAGATGATATCACTGGCAAAGAAGGACAACTTGAAATAAATCGCTATGTCAAACTGGCATTAGCATATAAGGTTACTTAATCTGGAGGAGACTATTGCCCAGAAGTGCGACGTGCACGGGATAAGAAGTAGAAAAGGGTGTCTGTTAAGTATTAAAGCCGAACATATCTGTATATCATTCTGTGCTCGGTTTTGAATAAATTTACAAGTCGTATAGATCATGTGCCTGATATATCTCAAATCCAAACCATGTTCTCCATATTATAAAGAACGTTATTGTTTCCCTTTTAGGAATAATAATACTTAAGCAGTATATATACTTAAGATACTTAAGCAGTACATTGATTGTGATGACGGCTTCGAATAATATCAACCCATACATTATTCGTCATAAAAAACGACTAAAGATGTTATTTTGACCCGGACCAACTCCATATGATCCGTCTGGTCATTACATTTCTGAGGACCGACCGGTGACCGGTCATAAAATTCATAACTTTTACAAAATGTACAATAAAAGAAGAATACATATTGCGTTGATTCAAAGTAATTGGAACAAGAGCAGAATGATGATGATGATTGTTATTAACTAAAGCTGGCCTAATAATACATGCTGTCTATTTTGATAAGTAGTTGCATTCTAAATCAGAATCATTAATATAATCTATGAATATGTTGCATTTTGTAATTACCGAGTGAGCAATAAGTCTATAAGAAAAGTAATAAGAAGTTAGTTACCACATAAACTCGACAAAAATGTAACATGAATAAAGTGGTATTTCTGACTTCGTTGACAACACAATTATATTGGTTTTACTTCTCGCCTCAATAAATGTATTCTGAGAAAGACGCATTATTTTGAAATATCGTCTTCGTCGACTGCGGCGATGGTACGTGAGCGTAATGTAAACAGTAGCTGGTTTTCCGCGAGACATGTTTCGTCACTTTAGCTGAAAAGGCGAAACATAGGCGCAGTCGACGCGTCGTTCCGCCAACAAATCTCCCAGATAACCTTCCCCATTCATACACGTAAATTGTTTGGCAACGCCACTGACTCGACTTCGCGTCTGAATTGCTTCGCTGGGTAATATGATGTTTGATTATCCTAAGCTACCGTATCATTTGTTATATTTAGAATATAAATTTTAAATTATTGTATACTAAACTTAGTAATGTGAAATGTTAAAAATAATTATGAATGTTGAGGAAGCGAGTGAAGTATGCAAGGATAGAGTTCTCTGGCACTCTGTTCTCTCTGCCTACCCTGCAAGGGATATGGCATGATGATATGTATGTATGTAAACTTAGTAATTTTATATACCTATACTTACGTAGATGTAAGATTTGTGATATAACAATATACCAATCTTTAAGGTATATACAAAAAAAAATAATTTGAATTCTTTATAATTTACTTGTAGTAGTAACATATATTTTATGATTAAGTATTAAATAATCTTATAACCATAATTACATGTTCAAACAAAGAGGCTACACAAATTTAAAACCAAACCTCTTAACAACGAAATAAATAATGACTCTAAGAAAGAAAATGTTCTCATTATTTCTCGTAATAGCATTCAGAGGTAAACGAGAGATCTTCCACGTTTTTTTTTATCTTTTAAATTACATTAGTTTTATTTAATAACGAAGCCAAAGTTTTGTGAATAAGCAGATGTAAATTTTATTTGTACAGAGAGCGTGTGCGCGACGATTTCCATATTTGCTAATGAATATTACTGAGAAAGATTCTGCAACAATCTACCAGAGTACTAATTAAAATTATATGAAAATCTCGTAACAAGTATAACGTAATATAATAATGTTAAAAATATGTGAAGGCATAAAAATATAAGTACATTATATCCATTCATCCATCAGCCCTTTGACGTTCAATCTTAGATATATGCGTGACCAGGAGGGGATAGTGCCAAAATTATCGTATAATATACGAGTACGTATAGGATTTCGGATAAATTTTATGCTGATTCGCATACCCAATGTTAACCGTCTATGGGAAGACAATTACTAAATATACTGACCACACGGTACTAAGTTGGATTGTTTTAGACCAGTGTAGAGCTCTTAGTCGAATTTAAGCGATAAACACAAACCATGTTATTGTGGATAGTAGTATGGTATATCATCAAAGCTAATATACGGTATAATGATTAAACTTGAAATTACAAGTGTTTGTAGGTATTGAATAACACTTAAGTACTGACGACATCATGAAGGTCGCAGGAAACCGTTGGATGCAGATGGCACAGCACCGTTATGAATGGCATTCACGTGGGGAGCCCTTTGACGAACAGTGGACGTTTACGGTCTGATGAATGGATGGAAAAACAAATTTAGGCAAATAGATCAATTCCTTAGTTCAAATAGAATATTATAGTAATTCGGACGAATTAAGGCCTGCTACTGCAGTATCTATATATTTTCAGATACTAAAAACACCGGCGCCAACCGTAGCATCCGCATACATATCGCCAAAATATTCACTCCATCGGCTTAACACGTCTTGTGTTTGTGTAAGAATGTCTCCACCTTTAGACCTTATTTTATTCATTCTGAAGGCTGACCAACCACCCCGAGACTTCTTCACCTCCCTCCAAAAGAGTTTGGTGTTACCCTCGAAGTTTTTAGTCAGCCTATCTTCTGCACTCATACTTGCTCTATCACGTTTCTCTTTCACTAAGGCCTTGGTGTCATTCTTACATTGCCGATATATTTCTTTCTTCTGTTCAGTCATACTGTCATTCAGATTCAAAGAAGAGACATAGTCCAGCCACGCTTTCTTCTTTTGCTCTACGAAAGCTGCCACTTCCGCATCCCACCATGCATCACCATTTGTTTTTCTATGCTTCTTTGAACTTCCACATACTCCTTTCGCTGTATCTACCAAACTCTCTTTCAATACTCTCCAGCATTCTTCAATGTCCGATTACGGCTGGCTTGCCATCGTCAGCCGTTCTCGGGCACCCTCTGCATACTTTTCTCTTACACACTCTTCTTGCAACCTTTCAAACTTTATTCTTTCAAGCCCTCCGAAGTGGACACGCTATCGCCAGTGCCTCCACTTTCTGAACAGACCACTAAATCTCGCAATAACGAGATAGTGGTCCGTATCGACTGTGGGGCCCCTGTAGGCTCTTGCGTCCAATATTTTGCTTCGGAGGCGACTGTCTACCAAAATTAAATCTATTATGCTTTTCTGTTCATTCCTTCTCCATGTATACATATGGATGTCCTTATGTTGGAAAAATGTGTTTGACACAATAAGGTTTCTCTCCATGCATACATCCGCTATGAGCCTACCTGCGTCGTTCACTCTCTTATCACCAAATGGACCAAGTACGTCCTCATAGTCGGGACGCTTGGTCCCCACCCATCCGTTCAAATCTCCGCATACAATCACGCGTTCACTGGTTTCTGCCATATCCAGAACTTCCCTAACATTATCCCAAAACTTCTCTAGGTCTGATGCCACCGAGGATCCTACGGGAGCATATGCTACAACCATGAATACCTTGGTGACACCTAATTTTATACGGACCCAGAGAAGTCTGGGATCATACATTCCGTAATCCTTCACACCTGAGGCCAAGCGAGAGGACAACAGCACTCCTACCCCCATGCTGGCTCGATCGCTCTGTGGTACACCAGACCACAGAGCCATCCCGCCACCAGGAAGATCGCAGGCGTCGCTGCCCCTTCGCTTGGTCTCTGTTACACAGAGCACGTCTAGCTGTTTGTCCGCCATGACGGATATCAGCTCGTGCAACTTACCTTCCACACAACCTCTTACATTCCACGTGCCCACCCGGCACTCCGTTCTCCTCGACTCGCCTGACTGGGCAAGGCGTGATGGGTGGCGGCCCCCATCGCCGCAACTGCCGATGTTCGTACCGACGGGGGCGGGTCGGTACGCGTCGCCTCCGGGGGACGCCCTAACCCGCATTGCGGTACGCATTTCGAGCGATTAAAATTGAATTTCCACAATCTTCAACAAGGTTTATATTTTAGTCATGGCCATGTTTTATATTATCGAATATTAAAAATATTTCGAATAAGATCGGTTATTTCCTTCAATGGGGTATAGGTATTAGTGTAGTCACCTAAGCCCAATGACTACCGATGATTTTCAATTCAAGATATGATCCAAGTTGGTGCTGAATATATGTAATATATAAGGTATATATCGACGGCTCCTAAGTATATTCAGTCAACTGTACTTCTAATAACTTTACAGAACGACAGTAAAAAGAGCGAATTATTATTCTTTAAAAGTTAATACAATCAAGAAATAAATTACTAATATTATCATAATATTACTAGCGGATCCGCGTAGCTTCGTTGGCGTCATATAAAAGAGAATTTAGATTAGAGAGAGTTGGTTGTTAATATGAAAACGCGCAACGCACACAAAGGAAGATCTCCAAAGAAATAAATTTGTCTGTTTTTACAACATTTTTCATTAATACTTCGCTTCTATTAGTTTTAACCATAATATCATTACATCATCATCATCATTCGCTCTGTAGATAATATAAAAAAACTTATTAAAAGAACATATAAAATCTTATGTAAGGAGAAGAAATAACTTTTATTATGATACAATATTGACCAAATAAAATTGATTATATGAAAATTGAAAATCTTTGTATACACACAAATACTCAGCTTGATGCCAAATTTAAACTTTCTAGAATATTTTTCCAAATATTCTGTCTGGTTAGATTTTTGATCTATCATCATCATTTGCCTGCCCTCACCCCATGCTTCTATCCATGCCATCTTCTATCAACCGTCATATATGCACTCACTACTTTCATACACATATCCTCGTTTACACATTCCATACATCTCTTCTTGAGTCTCCCACGATTCTTACGCTCAACCATAAGCATATTGATAACCCTCCTTGTCACATGTCTTTCATCCCTCCTCATCATATGTCCATGCCAAGACAATCTCGCGCTCCTAGACTTCTCTATCACTGGTGCTACAGATTTTTGATCGATACGTAACTCTAAAAATGACAATTTTTTAACGTTTTTATCACGTCGATCACGGCTTTCAAACACGGTGCGGCTCTCCAGTTCTCTTCGCTTGAACTTAGCTTAACACGCTACCGCATTTAGATATAAGATCGATAATAGATGTACAATTTCAATAGACCAAGTTGTAAGATCTACATATTTGCCCCAAAATTAGACTAAACTGTACCACTAGTAAATGCCCATGGGTGATAGTAACACTTACCATTATATATGAGCAAGATGAGGTCAACTGGACCCGCCATTTTGCACTTGATCATAAAAATTAAGCCCATATATTTTTTTTATGAGTTCATACCATGATAAAATGATACCCCAAACGATTTCTAAAAATTTCGATTTTAACAATATTTTTTTTTATAATGAAAATTTTTGTTGGTACTTTTAATTAAAAATGGATTGTAAATCAACCATTAAAGTTAAATTAATGGGACTTGGAGGATTTATTTTTAAAATGTTTATATTAATAACTATAAAATATTAATAACTAAAAATTATTTGTTTATTATCATATTGTTAACTAACTTTTAAGTTAACAAATGTAAATTTCAATGACTTCTCGAAAAAAATAATTTTTGTTTTATCGGTTACATGCATTATTTATTAAAATTTAAAATATCAGAAAAAAATTTCACTGCTCGCGATTAGTTCAAACAATATGATTTTTTCTATCACAGCGCGCCGAGCGCCAGGCGCTGTCAGAATACCACGCCGTCGAGTGACAGACTACGTTGCAGTTTCGATGAATTATAATTAAAAATAACAATTACAAATATAATTATCAAATAAATTTTATTATTATTATGATCAATATTATGACTAATACAATAAATAAATTCTTTATTATTAAAGAAAAATAGAAAAAGCGAGCTAGTAATAAATATTAAATTTTGTAGACATTTGTTAACTTTTTTCTTAAACTTGGTGAAAACTTTCTTATCTGCCGACACAAGTTCACATTGCAATGATCCTTCATCCAATGGTTTATAATAGTGACAATGACGAGTATTTTTTATCGTAACGGCTCGCTCGAATCGGGGTTGGTACTTTTATTCATGTAAGTCATCATCCTCTTGGGAACAAAAAGTAAAATTATTTTTTTTAAAAGATTTTTCGGCCCACTGGAATAAAGAAAGTGATGTTGTTACGTGCTTATTTTGTCACGTCGAAGGCTAGCACGATAAGGCTGTCTTTTCACCGTTTTTTCCGGCTAAGTCGTCACAAGCTCCTTTGCCATGGGATGTGGCGAAAAAATTTCACTCCACTTGAACACCAAAATCATTTCCATGATTTACTAAGTTAGCAAAGTTATATTTATTTTTATACTCCGAAGCTACTTCATCAGAAAAGTACTTAATTTTTTTTTAAATTATTGTCACCAAATTTATTTTTTAAAAATTCATATAGTTTTATTAGATTAAGAAACAAAACAAATTTACACAACTTCAGTTCTTGTTTTTGATAATTATTTAACTCATCTACGAATGAACTTATTCAACGAATAAATTGAAATGACTACTAAAATTCTTTTGTTATTTAACTGGAGACGCGAATAATAAATGAAAATCGAAACCGATAGAGATTTTTTTTAACTAAAAATGGACTACGTACTCATAAATTTAAAGATAATAACTTACTAAAATACGAAGCAAAAATAAATATAAAATACACGATTTTGTAAAATTTTTAATTGATTATTTATTAATTTTCCCTGTTTAATGAATAAATAAAAAATGATTTAAATAAAAAATGATTGCATTGATATTTTTACAAGAATAAAATTTGTTTAATAATAACAATAATATGATAATTAATAATACAATTTGTTTGATAATAACAATAATATGATAATAATAATAATAAAATTTGTTTGATAATTATTTTTTTAATTGTTATTTTTACATACATACATACTTACCATCACGCCATGTCTCTTGCATGGTAGACAGAGAGAACAGAGTGTCAGAGAACTCTATCCTTGCATACTTCACTCGCTTCTTCAACATTCATAATTCTTTTCATACACGCTCGCCGGTTTCGGAGACTCTTGACTCCACCTTCCTTCAGTACATGACCGATCTGGTCTAGGTAGGTTAGTCTCGGTCTCCCCCAGTACCTACATCTTTTCACCTTCGCATTGTTTTTTTTAATTTTTTATTTGTTATTTTTAATTATAATTAATCGAAGCTGCAACATAGTCTGACGCTCGACGGCGCGGTATTCTGACAGCTCCTGGCGCTCGGTGCGCTATGATAAATAAATTCATATTGCTTAAACTAATTGCGAGCAGTGATTTCTTTTGTGAAATCTTAAATTTTAATAAATAACGCATATAACCGATAAAACAAAAAATATTTTTTTCACCGAGAAGTCATTGAAATTTACATTTGTTAACTTAAAAGTTAATTTACAATATGATTTTAAAAAAAATATTTTTTAGTTATTAATATTTTATTAAAAATTAAACATTTTAAAAATAAATTCTCCAGTCCCATTAATTTGACTTAAACGGTTGATTTACAATCGATTTTTTTAATTAAAAGTACCTAAACTTTTCATTGTAAAAAAAAAATATTGTTAAAATCGAAATTTTTAAAAATCCTTTGGTGATCATTTTATCATGGTATGAACTCATAAAAAAAATACATGGGCTTAATGTTTATGATCAAGTGGAAAATGGGTGGTCCAGTTGACGTGATCTTGGTCATATGCTACTTATTTAGTTACCACCATAAGCAATTATAAATAACTCTACCATGTATAGATCTAATTGTAGGTACAAATAGTTTTAAAAACTTACATTTGTTTTGCAAAGAATAGTTATTTTTTATAAGTTGGTTACGATACAGCTGTCAAAGCAAATCCAAATATCAGTAAAAGTAGTGTGGAAATTTGTCGATTCAGTCTGCTAGCGGTTTCGGAATAGATTTGATATTCGAGTATACCGCTAATGCGCGTTTTCCATCTCACGGTTCGGTGGACGATGCATATTTGATTTGTTTCCAATTTACACTGTGCGGATTGTGCTGGAGCGTGCCGCAAAATATATTTTTGGATCCTGAACTGCGTGCATAGATTGCATGTATTTACTATTGGTTTGTTATGACATAAAAAATATTAAAAGTTTAATATCTCACTGTAAATACAAAAATATTTGTTTGGAGATTGAATCCTAAAAATATTTTTACTAACAATTTTTAAGTTATATTTCTTTTGGCGCGTTAGGGAAAAATGATAGGTAGAGTAAATTTTTACGATGCGCGCGCACACCATCACGAAAAACCGACAGACACCCTGAAGTTCCAAAGGGGAGTCATACGGAGGTGGAGAGAAGAACTGGAGTCCCCCGTAGCAGGGCGGGGTACTGTGGAGGCGGTTGCGCCACATCTCCACCGCTGGATCAACAGAAGGTACGGCAGCTTGAGCTTCAGGTTGGTGCAGGTGCTTACCGGACACGGGGTCTTCGGTAAGTACCTGCACAGAATTGGGAGAGAAGAGGCCCCAGGGTGCCATGAGTGTGGCGCGCCAGTGGACGATGCGCGCCACACGTTGGAGGTATGCCCCGCCTGGGGGCCCCAGCGCCACGTCTTGTCGGTGGTTGTTGGAGGGGACCTGTCGCTGTCAAACGTCATCTCAAAGATGCTCGATAGTGACATTTGCTGGTCGTCGATGGCCTCCTTTTGTGAGGAGGTCATTTCTATAAAGGAGGCCGCGGAGCGACAACGCGAGGCACTTGCGTCCGCAGACTCGCTCCGCCGGCGGCGGCCAGGGAGGAGGAGGCACCGATATGCGCAACTCCTCCCACCACCATGAATGACGACAGGGCGTGGCCCGACGGCCAAGCGTTGGGGTGCCGGGGATCGAATGTCAGTAGACGATCTCTCCGGTACCCCGTAAAAGCGCGGAAGGGGCCGCTGTGGTTTTAGTGGGTATTCCGGTCGGGTTTAGCTAGTCGGCGAGTCCCACACTCCCCCTTCGTCTGTCACCAGCGAGGGGCAGCGCGTAAATGCGTTTCCACAGCGTGAAAAAAAAAAAGCCAATGGTCAATATTTTAGATTTTTTGTGATATTTAAATAAACTTTATTTAAATAGATAATGCGTTATAATAAAACTTTCAATATATTAAATACTTTTTTTTCTATTGTTAGTGTCGTTTTTTTCTATAAACGTAGAATAAAGCGAAAGATAATTTTTTTAAAAAGATTTTTATCTTGTTACCCTAAAGAAGTATAACTTCTAACGCGTGTACATAAATACACACACTTTTTTTTATTTTTAGTTCCAATTAATTTTACCTTTTATTTCGAGAGGTCTTGGATTATGAATTTATTTAATATCTATATGATCAGGGCTTTCAAGAAAATACACGAACGTTTAAAACTATTATTGTATTACTTTGTATTTTACAGTAAAGTTTTATTATTATTTTTTCGGCGCTATGGCTAAAATAGATGACACGTTGTTTTTATTGATAGACTTGCTCGTCTTATATTGATGTTATGTATTTATGTTCCTCAATTATTCCCTTTAATATCAACGGGTAAGGAATGGTTGTATCATAATGAATTGCAAAGTAGATTTGTAGTGCACAAGTTACACATAATTATGCCTTCATAGATAGGAATGTAACCACCTGTACGAAAAGCCATTATTGCGTGCTAGAAAGCATAATAATTTAATAAATCAGAGATTAGTTTGTCACCTTGTCGCGTTTGGGATAATACATTTGTTAATTGAACCGTCGTCGGTGCAAAGTCACGCAAATATCCGATTAGAACATAACCTAATGGCAATATAACCACATTTTTGTTTATAAACGGGACAGTCCTTTACTTAAATCCGTAGTTTTTGGTTCGGAAATACTAAAATAACCCTCTAAGTTACGACAGCTTTACCCTCGTAAATACGGTATACTGGGTAATACGAAAGTAATATTACGATTTACTGAAGTTGAATCGGTTATGTAAGCATATATATATATGTATATATATATATATATATATATATATATATATATATATATATATATATATATATATATATATATATATATATATATATCTATAAAGCGTGACTGGTAAAAGACTGAACATATTGAGGGAGGGTATTCAGTACTCGATTCTGATACCGAATATATAAAAAAACAACAGGCAGTCATGGGGACTGCCGATAGAAGTGAAAACTATTAACTTAAGACTAATTGAAATAATAATAATTTTCTAATTTTTATATAAAAATATTATCGGACATCTAGGAATCGGTTTTACCACGCTAGTAAGATAACCTTTAAACCACAATGATACTCATTTCATGACATAAAGGTTAAATATTAAAAATACAATTAAAAATAAATAATGCCATACTTTTAAATGCAAATATTAATATGAATATTGAAGATATTTGAAAATAAATTCTTTATTTTCATTATTCATTTATCTATATAAAAACATTAAAATGTTCAATACTCACTTTTATATTGAACACTCCTTTAATTAAACGATTACAATAACATCCAAACTATAAAACCACTTAAATAAAAACGCTGAACTTTCCACGTTGCCAATTTAACCTTACTTGTACAACACGGTCCACTTACGAATATGTACTGCTATTATAGCATGTTGGTGACGTGAACTCATGAAATTATACCCATCCAATCGTCCAACGCGCACATGATACAGTCAGAGATATTTAACGTATTAGTGTATACGTGTACACAGGCCACTGCGCGTGCGCCAGTCTGACTATTCATAGCTATAGATATACTATTAGCATTAGCATGTCGGTGACGCGAACCTATAAGTTTTCCCCTCCGAAAACGCTCAACGCGCCTAAAGAAGTTTTCACTTCAAAAATATACTTAAATTTTGAACTAATTGTCCTATAAAAATATTTATTTACGTATAGATATTGAAATTGCATTAAAATAGCAACTAGCCGAGCGCGTGACCCTGACAACAGTGCTAAGTAGTGGCTCCCGCGCACGCTTTACCCCGCATCCCCGAGGGATGTCCCGGGGTGAGTGTCCGTCTGTGTTCAGCTGATCAGTCAAAGCGCGTGCGCCGTATAGGATGTTTTGCATTTCCGTGTTTGTTAACCTATGTGTCTTTCGATCGCCCGCGTTTTGATTTTAAATGTGACTATTTGTGTGTGAAGTGTGATAGAATGTGTTATTCGCTCGAAAAGTGTTGGGAAATGGTTCGTGCATATGCTCGAGCAAATGGCAGTGTACGAGGTGCGACTGATTTGTATCGAGAAATGTTGAGAAGGTGACCATCTTTTTGAGAATCCCGACACACTAATATTGTTGAGGTTTACTATCTAGTTAATTAATACTACCTTCTTATTATATTTTTATTGGTTACATGTGACCATTAGCTATCGTCTCCTTCGATATGTACAGTTTTTTACCAGTCATACTATATATATATATATATATATATATACACGCCAATTTTCACGAGTTACTACAAATTAATATATTAGACTCATACGTGACTTGCTAACTTGACTAACATAAAATTCCTTTTGTAAGACGATAAAAATGTCACGGTGTATATTTTTAATATGATTGAATGGCAAAAAAAGTCATTTCTGATATTATTCTTGATGGAGTAATACAATAGCGCGTTCTAAAACAAAAATCGACTGAACTATTAGCGCTTTCATTATCTCTCTGCATACTCGATATGCAGGTAGTTTACGTCGTGTCTCGCCTATCGTAGCTGAATCTGCCTAGGCTAGCACACAATAACATATAACCCCCAAATATGTGGCGGTATACATATTTTCAAGTATATGAAATCAATAGTCCCTCTAGTAAGTGCAAAACATTTTCGTTTCGCTCTTTCATCTACTTTTATAATATATGCCTATTTTCAATGAATGAATTTTTTAAGACTAGGCCAAGGTAACGATATGGCTTTTTCCTTTTAACTGTTGTGTTGTTAAATCTTATACATGACAACGACTGCAAATTACCTTTCAATTAGAAATGATAAGTTTTATGAGGAGTGAAAGTAAGCTGATTTTAGGCACCCCACCTAACTATTAAGATTCATATCCACCAATTTCTTAAGTCTGTCCCTAGAGTTGACTGACTGAGTCTTAGTGTATTGCTTAATAATAAGTATGCAGAGATGGTCAACAGCATAGGCCGCGCGCCTGTGGGCAGAAAAGTGTTAACATCTAACATTTGTCAACACAATTAATTAAAGGGAAGAAAGAAGAAGTAAAAGCTGGGGAGGATATTCTAAAAACCTTAAAATGCACTCTTATCATTTATAACCAGCGGTTTAATCCGGCGACAATGACCCTTTTTTTTTTTTTTTTTGTTTTTTTATTGGAGGGCTATGGATGCGTCTCGCCCCGCCAAGTCGGTCCGGGGTGACGGAAAAGGCGGCGCGTGACCCCATAGACCCACAGTAAAACCTTCTCTCTTCACCGTGCGAGCGGACCACCGGTACTCGATTTTAACTTCGGTGGCCCGTCCGGCGGCTTACCCTCGCGGGTTCCTCTCGTCGACGCCCCGACAGATTTCGCCGTCGGGGCGTCGCCCTCACGCGGTGGCCTCACGTCGGGTGACCGGACAATTCCCCGGTCCGATCACCCGAGGCCTCGGTTAGGGCGGCATCAGGCGCAGGTATTCGCGCCTGCGCCGCCCCGGCCGCTGACGGCGGCCCGGGTCGCGGGAATCCTCCCGGACTCGTTCCGCCGCCTCCTTCTGCGAGATGACAGCCTCGCAGAAGGCGGCGACCGCGTCCCAGTTCCTGACGCTGTCGACCATCGCCCTCGCGACAGCCGGCAGCGTCAGGTCGGCACCGATAACAGCGACGAGGTCACGGCGATGCCGGTCAAAGCCCGGACACACCTCCAGCGGCGACAATGACCCTGGATCATATTGACCCGAGGCAATTTTAAACTAATATATTTTATTTTTGAGTCGGTCGTATGGATCAAACGTTTGTTTAGCTGGAGATACGGTCTTCCTCTACCCTTTTCATTGATATGCTAAGTGCAACGCCGCATCCGCTAGGAGATACAGGGGCGTCAAATGAAAGCGAGTAAGTATGACATAGGTTTATTTGCTTATTTGGTGTTTAACGTTAATTAACATTCTTTATTATAGGTTTTCAGTGAAAATGTCATTGACAAATGACCCAGCTAGTATTGTGGCATTGTTAGAAGAGTTTGATTCCGACAATGAAGACTCAAACTGCTTCAGACGTGGATATTGATGACCATTTATCTGAACGCAGCAATGACAGTGAAAGTGACAAGAAGTTAGTAATACGGGGTCGGATTCAGATAATATTGCTCTTACAACCATACAACACCAATTGCGGCAACAATTTTGTAAAGAAAAGGATGGAAGAATGTGGTAAAAAACACCTGTACGACCGAATATATCTGATCCGAAAATATATTATCTAAAAGGCCTGATGTGAAACCTGTAACTCAAGCCAAAAGCTGGGACTCGCTCTCGAGTTTGTGAATGCTCGTACACGAGCATTTACAAATTCGAAAGGCACATGTAAATTTGTCTCGTTAATTGCGCAAAAGAAAGGCGGATTTCCTGGGTGATCCAAAAGAAGAGCCTCCCCAAAAAGTTACAGGAACTCGGAAAAGATGTCAAATATGTCCGTCTCAAAAAGGATAAGAAAATCCTCACACTTATCTAAGTTTTTATTTAACGTTATGTAACCATAAACTCTCCTAATAATCAAACGTTTCATTCGAAATATCTCATTCAAATATATTTTTATTTTAAATTAAATTAATCGTTTCTGATTATAATACGTGCAAATCAATACTGAATTGAATTGGAAAATTTCTAACTCTAACGGCTTTCAATGCGCTATTATATTGCTAGACGTGCATTTCTCCATCATCCACTTTTGCACTAAATTATAAATAGATAGAAAAAATATTTACAGAACTTTCCACTTAAGCTTAGCGATGTTTAGTAGAAACTAAGAATGAAATAGAGTGAAAAATTTAATCCCCGAGCTACAGCCACAATAAAACTGCACAAAAGGACATACTGTGTAATAAAACAGAATAGAATATATACAGAAAATGTTCTTACATTATTTTAGCTTAAAATACTATTTACCATTAGGTAATACTGTGGTAGGACCACGCTGTTGACAGTGTTCTGTCTACAGCCGCGGGCCGGTCCGTCCGGGGTAGTACCACACTCTCGCAGAAAATCGACGTTTGAGCAATGGCAATATGCTGATGCGCTTCGTTCGGTGAGCGAGAGAGCCGGAAGCCCAACTTTCTGGGTGTGTTTACGTGTGGTGGGTTTAGGTGGTGCCTGAAACTTGCGGTGGTGAAGTCTTGGTTGGGGCATTGAGCATGAGAGGCTGACGTGGGGTACAGGGAGACCCGGTGGGAATGGTCACCGCCGGCCACCTGCCGGTCAGCAGGGGACCCGAACCCAGGATTATCCTCCCTGGGAGGCGGTCCCGCCAACCAGCGAAAATTCCGTTGTGTAGTCGTTGTGCCGGAGCAGGAAACCGGAGTGGATTACGGCGACTGCGCGCGGGGCGGCACCGGGGGCCCTTCCGTGCTTCGTGTCAGCTTCTCACAAAACTCACCCTCCAGCCATGCACTGTGCCCCGCACCTATTTTTTTTTTGGTACCACCGAATCTCATTGTACGCATCCACACTCCCTACCTTCTCTTCTTAAAAAAAAAACCGTATGAAAAGTAGCAGAAAAAAGAGAAGGTTTTCTACGGCGGTCCCCTTATCCACATTTGATGTGGATTTTTGCAATATCAGGGGTTTACATAGCAATCTCGATGCCGTTCACCACCATCTCGAGACGGTGCGGCCTGCCTTGCTCTTTTTAACGGAGACACAGATAGGCGCTCCGAATGATATTTCGTACCTTAACTACCCTGGCTACGAGTTAGAGCACTCCTTCCGTCGGAAGGCCGGGGTGTGCGTATTCATTCGGGGTGATATCTGTTGTCGCCGGCTTCGGGCCCTCGAACATGGTGACCTGTCTATCTTGGGGTTGCGCGTAGACTATGGAGGGCTTACCCGCATCTACGCGTACCTGTACAGGTCGCATGGCAGTGATTCGGGGTCAACTCAGTTATTTGAGAACGTCCAATGGGGGATTGACGAAATATTGGAGCAGTGTCCATCAGCGGAGGTGGTGGTTCTTGGGGACTTCAACGCTCATCATAAAGAGTGGTTGGGGTCCCGAGCCACTGACCTCCAGGGTCGACATCTCTTCAATATGGTCTCGGCCTATGGACTCTCACAACTGGTGACACAGCCCACCCGTGTTCCAGACATTGAGAGCCATGAGTCTTCTTTACTGGATCTTCTGCTGACTACACACCAGCAAGGATACCGAGTAGTGGTCGAAGCCCCTCTTGGGTCATCTGACCACTGCCTAGTCCGTAGCAGAGCCCCTGTTGCGAGGCCTAATCGCTCTACGGCGACTGGGACTCGCAGAGTCTGGCAATATAAGTTGGCAGATTGGGATGGACTTCGCGAGTTTTATGCATCCTACCCATGGAAGCGGCTTTGCTTCGCCTCTGAGGATCCTGGCGTTTGTGCAGACTGCGTAACCGAAACGATTATTATGGGGATGTATTTATTTATCCCCAATACCCAAATACCCGTCGGCGGCCGCAGCCGCCCTTGGCTTAACAAAACCTGCAGGACGGCTGCACGGCAGAAGCAGTCCACATATCGGGCCTGGAACCGGGCTAAAAACTGACAAGAACGTCAAAGAGGTGAAGCGAAAATTTAACGCCGCTTCTAGATCTAGTAAGAAGGGGTACTATCCCAGAAACCTCCACGCGGTGTACCCTGGGTGCGGGCGACGGTCTCCAGTTCTTCTGTTGTACTGTCGTCCGTAGCGAATATCTGCACGATTTCGCTCCTTACTCTACTACAGTCGTAGTAGAGGTTATAGGACGCGAAATATTGGGACGGGCTCAGTCACTCATTCATTTGAGGGCTGGGCAGGCACATGCCACCGCCCACACATCGTAAACCTGATATCTTGCTTCAAGACACGTTGTCTTGAGGCGTAGTATCAGGAGCGAGGGTCTTGGCTTAACCGCCCGGACCGCGAGGAAGACAACCTCTATAAAGAGTTCGAAGTAACATTCGAACTCGGAAATCACCCAGAATCTTAAGTTCTGGCGTGCGGCCCAGAGTGCGGCGGCGTCTACCTCCGAGGCAGGGGGTCTACTGGTGGTCCCTAAGATTGGCGGACCTTCGTGCGGCATGTATCAGAGCCCGAAGGTCCTACACCCGCAGCCGGCGGCGTCACCGCGACGCTGAGCGGGAGGGCCAGCTGTACGAGGCGTACCGCGATGCGCGGACGGCCTTTCGGCTGGCCATCCGAGCCGCCAAGGGTGCGAGTTGGCAGGAGATGCTGGACGGTCTCGACCGTGACCTCTGGGGTCACCCGTATCGCGCGTCGCTGAATAAGCTTCGCGCGCAGGGCCCCCCCCTCACCGAGACCCTCCAGCCCGACTTCCTCTGTAGGGTGGTCGAGGAGCTGTTTCCACGGCAGTCGGAACACACGCCCCCGGTCATGGCCTCGCCAGAACAAGACCGGGAGGCTGACGACGAGAGTGTTCCGCCCGTGACGGAGACGGAAGTGGGAGCAGCTGTGGCGCGGATTCGTTCCGCGACCACGGCCCCCGGCCCGGACGGAATACCAGTCCGGGTGCTGACGTCGCTCCTCGAGCACCTCGAGCCTCGCCTCAGGCAGCTGTACAACGCCTGTTTGGCGTCTGGACGGTTCCCTGAGTGCTGGAAGGAGGGGAGGTTGGTTCTCCTGCCAAAGCCGGGACGGCCCCCGGATTCGCCGTCGGCCTACAGGCCCATCGTGCTCCTCGACGATGTGGGTAAGCTGCTGGAGCGCATCCTCGCTGCCCGCATCGTCCAGCACCTGGAGGAGGTGGGACCCGATCTGTCGGACGCTCAATTCGGTTTTAGAAGGGGGCGTTCGACCATCGGGGCCCTGCTACGACTGAGGCAGACGGCCGCGGAGGCTGTCACCGGCGGGGGAGTGCTGTTGGCGGTGTCGTTGGACATCGCCAACGCATTCAATAGTCTGCCATTCAGCTGCATCAGGGAGGCGCTCCGATTTCATGGGGTGCCCTTGTACCTGAGGCGGCTGGTGGCGGACTATTTGGAGGGGCGCAGTGTCCTCTGCGCGAGTCCCGCAGGGGACATTGTGCGGACGTCCATGTCGTGCGGCGTTCCACAGGGGTCGGTTCTGGGGCCGACTCTGTGGGACATCGGGTACGACTGGGCGTTGAGAGGGAGTCTCCCCCCCGGGCTGAGCGTGATATGCTACGCTGACGATACGCTCGTCACAGCCCGGGGCAGGACACTCGAAGAGGCGGCGAGCCTGGCCACTCTCGGCACCGAGGAGATGGTCGGGCGAATCGAGGCGCTGGGGCTCAGGGTGGCCCTAAATAAGACGGAGGCCCTATTGTTCCATGGGCCACGCGTAAGGCCGCCAATCGGCGTCTCGCTAGTCGTCAACTCCGTCCACATCAGCATCCAGGCCCATATGAAGTACTTGGGTCTGGTGCTCGACGGGCGATGGTGGTTCCGGGAGCATTTTCGCCGAATTGCTCCCCGGCTGGTCGGCGCGGCGTCCGCCCTTTCGCGGCTCATGCCGAACGTGGGCGGACCCAGCTTCGAGGGCCGACGGCTGTATGCGGGGGTGATCCGTTCTATGGCCATGTACGGCGCACCCGTGTGGGCGAGGGCTCTGAACGTCCAGCTCAGGGCTGTTCTGTGGAGACCCCAGAGAGTCATGGCGGTCAGAGCCATTCGCGGGTACCGCACGGTATCGACCGAGGCGGCATGCCTACTGGCCGGGACACCCCCGTGGGACCTAGAGGCGGAGATGCTCTCCGACCTCTACCGGCGGGTGACCTCACTGCGCGACGAAGGTGGCTCCCCATCGCTGAGCGAGATAGCCACCTGGCGCGAGGACGCCCGCCGAGACGTCATCGCCCGTTGGGCTACGCAGCTGGAGAGGCCTAGACACGGTGTCGTCACCGTCGAGGCTCTCCGGCCCGTATTGATGGAGTGGATGGAGCGGCGGCACGGAGTCCTCTCCTTTCGACTGGTGCAGGTGTTGTCGGGGCACGGATGCTTCGGCTTTTACCTGCACACGGTCGCGTGTAGGGAGTGGACTTCGTTCTGCCACCATTGCAGCAGTGACGAGGACACGGCGCAACACACGCTGGAGGCGTGTCCGGGCTTTGACCGGCAGCGCCGTGACCTCGTCGCTGTTATCGGTGCCGACCTGACGCTGCCGGCTGTCGCGAGAGCGATGGTCGACAGCGTCAGGAACTGGGACGCGGTCGCCGCCTTCTGCGAGGCTGTCATCTCGCAGAAGGAGGCGGCGGAACGAGTCCGGGAGGAATCCCGCGACCCGGGCCGCCGTCAGCGGCCGGGGCGGCGCAGGCGCGAATACCTGCGCCTGATGCCGCCCTAACCGAGGCCTCGGGTGATCGGACCGGGGAATTGTCCGGTCACCCGACGTGAGGCCACCGCGTGAGGGCGACGCCCCGACGGCGAAATCTGTCGGGGCGTCGACGAGAGGAACCCGCGAGGGTAAACCGCCGGGCGGGCCACCGAAGTTAAAATCGAGTACCGGTGGTCCGCTCGCACGGCGAAGAGAGAAGGTTTTACGGTGGGTCTATGGGGTCACGCGCCGCCTTTCCGTCACCCCGGACCGATTCAGCGGGGCGAGACGCACCCATAGCCCACCAATAAAAAAAAAAAAAAAAAAAAAAAAAAAAAAAGTTCTGGCGTGCGGCGAGAAGATGCATGGCAGAAGGGTTGTTCTGTCGTTAGCACGCTCCAGCCAGGGCACCGGCTGCCCCCCTGGTTGGTAAATATAGGCTTGCCCGGGTAAAGGGATCTCTGCCCGGGTCGACGTTGTGTATCTCCCCTACTCGTGGGAATCATATGGATACCTTAAATTTAAAAACATTTTTAAAAACCGACGGGAATCTCTGTGATTCTCACACCACGGCCTTGTCAAGCCAAAGAAAAACTGACAACGACGCCTCGTCCTCAGGACTTGAGGCGTCCGCCGAGGGCCCGGCACAAATCGTGGAGGCCCAAAAGAAGAAGAGAAAGTCGCCTCGAAAGACTCGGGGCAACGGCCTGAGCCACAAAAGTCGGATGGAGGAGCGGCGAGCGCGCAGAGAGGCTGCCGCTGCTGAAAAGGAGGACGGTGGCAGAATTGCTGCAGAGCCTTGTACGGACGAGGGCGACAGTGACGTCGCAGAGCCGTCCGTAGGCGAGGGCAGCGGATCTGCCGCTAAGATGGACGAGGGCGGTGTATTCGCAGGGCCGTCCAGAGAAGAAGGCAGCGGGTCGGAAGCCGCTAGGTCATTGCTGCGTCCTGCGGCGGCGGCTGTGACGACCAGGGAGGAGGCCCTCCCCTCGCAGGTGCGAAAGCGCCCCCTGAGCAAGTCGCCTCGAAAGTCTCAGGGCAACGGCCTGAGCCACAAAAGGCGGCTAGAGGAGCGGCGAGCGCGCAGGGAGGCTGCCGCCGCTGAAGAGGAGAAGGACGACGGTAGACTCGCAGCAGAGCCGTCGAAGGACGAGGGCGACAGCGATATCGCAGAGCCGTCCGAAGACGAGGGCGGCGGATCTACCGTCAGAATAGACGAGGGCGGTGATATTCCCGCAGGGCAGTCCAAAGAGGACAGCGGGCCGGCTGGTGAAAGCCCCACTAGGTCGTCGGCGCGTCTAGCAGCAAAGACGCCGCCGGCGACCGCGACTAAGAAGGAGCGGCACTTCCCGTCCTTGTCCCTTTTGGATAGGGGCGAGGAATTTGTCGAAGCGGAGTGGGGAGGGGTCACGCTCTACAGCGTATACCTCTCCTCCACTAGGAGGATGGACGATTTCGGGGCCTCACTCACCACCTTGGAGGCCTCGATACGGCGACTGGCACCGGGCCTCGTCCTGGTTCTGGGGGACTTCAACGCCAAATCCACGGCGTGGGGGTCCCCTACGACGGACGACCGCAGGCGGGCGGTCAACGAGTGAGCGGTTTCACTGGGCCTCTGTGTTCTGAACAGGGGCTCGGTGAACACGTGTGTGCGGCGGCAGAGCGGGTCGATAGTGGACTTGTCGTTCGCTAGCCCCGCTGTCGCGCCACGGGTGAGGAACTGGAGTGTCCTGGAGGAGACCCTGTCGGACCACCGGTACATCCGGATGGAGGTCTCCCCCCGGGAACCCGGTAGGAGTCACAGGGCGGACGGAGCTCCCGCGTTTCCGCGGTGGGCTGTGAGTCGTCTTGACAGGGATCTACTGGCGGAGGCGGCCATTGTCAGCACGTGGCTGTTCTCACCACCCTCAGCGGACGGAGTGGACGCTGAGGCTGTCCGCATTCGCAGTGCGTTAACGCAGATCTGCGATGCGGCCATGCCCAGAGTGCGGCGGCGTCCACCTCCGAGGCAGGGGGTCTACTGGTGGTCCCCAAGACTGGTGGACCTTCGTGCGGCGTGTATCAGTGCCCGAAGGTCCTACACCCGCAGCCGGCGGCGTCACCGCGACGTCGAGCGGGAGGGCCAGCTGTACGAGGCGTACCGCAGTGCGCGGACTGCCTTTTGGCTGGCCATCCGAGCCGCCAAGGGTGCGAGTTGGCAGGAGATGCTGGACGGTCTCAACCGTGACCCCTGGGGTCGCCCGTACCGCGCGTCGCTGAATAAGCTTCGCGCGCAGGGCTCCCCCTCACCGAGACCCTCCAGCCCGACTTCCTTCGTAGGGTGGTCGAAGAGCTGTTTCCACGGCAGTCGGAACACACGCCCCCGGTCATGGCTCCGCCAGATCAAGACCGGGAGGCCGACGACGACGAGAGTGTTTCGCCCGTGACGGAGTCGGAAGTGGGGGCTGCCGTGGCGAAGATTCGTTCCGCCACCACGGCCCCCAGCCTGGACGGAATTCCAGTCCGGGTGTTGACGTCGCTCCTCGAGCACTTTGAGCCTCGCCTCAAGCAGCTGTTCAACGCCTGTCTGACGTCTGGACGGTTCTCTGAGTGCTGGAAGGAAGGGAGGTTGGTTCTCCTGCCAAAGCCGGGACGGTCCCCGGATTTGCCGTCGGCCTACAGCCAATCGTGCTCGACGATGTGGGTAAGCTGCTGGAGCGTGTGCTCGCTGCCCGCATCGTCCAACACCTGGAGGAGGTGGGGCCCGATCTGTCGGACGCTCAGTATGGGTTTCGGAGGGGACGTTCGACCATCGGGGCCCTATTACGCCTGAGGCAGGCGGCCGTGGAGGCCGTCGCTGGGAAGGGAGTGCTGTTGGTGGTGTCGTTGGACATCGCCAACGCATTCAATAGTCTGCCATTCGGCTGCATCAGGGAGGCGCTCCGGTTCCATGGAGTGCCCCTGTACCTCAGGCGGCTGGTGGCAGACTATTTGGAGGGCCGCAGTATCCTCTGCGCGGGTCCCGCAGGGGACATTGTGCGGATGCCCATGTCGTGTGGCGTTCCACAGGGTTCGGTTCTGGGGCCGACTCTGTGGGACATCGGGTACGACTGGGCGTTGAGAGGGAGTCTCCCCCCCCGGGCTGAGCTTGGTGTGCTACGCTGACGACACGCTCGTCACAGCCCGGGGCAGGACACTCGAGGAGGCGGCGAGCCTGGCCACTGTCGGCACCGAGGAGATGGTCAGGCGGATCGAGGCGCTGGGGCTCAGGGTGGCCCTAAACAAAACGGAGGCCCTACTTTTCCATGGGCCCCGTGTGAGGCTACCCATCGGCGCCTCGATAGTGGTAAACTCCATCCACATCAGTATCCAGGCCCATATGAGGTACTTGGGTCTGGTGCTCGACGGGCGATGGTGGTTCCGGGAGCATTTCCGATAGATTGCTCCCCGGCTTGTCGGCGCGGCGTCCGCCCTTTCTCGACTCATGCCGAACGTGGGCGGACCCAGTTTCGAGGGCCGACGGCTGTTTGCGGGGGTTATCCGCTCGATGGCCATGTACGGCGCACCCGTGTGGGCGAGGGCTCTGAACGCCCAGCTCAGGGCGGTTCTGTGGAGGCCACAGAGAGCCATGGCGGTCAGAGCCATTCGCGGGTACCGCACGGTGTCGACAGAGGCGGCGTGCCTATTTGGGCGGGACACCCCCGTGGGACCTAGAGGCGGAGATGCTCTCCGACCTCTACCGGCGGGTTATCACAGCGCGCGAGGAAGGTGGCTCCCCATCGCTGAGCGAGATAGCCACCTGGCGCGTGGATGCCCGCCGAGACGTCATCGCCCGTTGGGCTACGCGGCTGGAGAAGCCTAGGCACGGTGTGGAGACCGTTGAGGCCCTCCGGCCCGTATTGATAGAGTGGATGGAGCGGCGGCGAGGGCGATGGTCGACAGCATCAGGAACTGGGACGCAGTCGCCGCCTTCTGCGAGGCTGTCATCTCGCAGAAGGAAGCGGCGGAACGGGCCAGGGAGGATTCCCGCGCCCCGGGCCGCCGCTAGTGGCCCTAACCGAGGCTTCGGGTGATCGGACCGGGGAATTGTCCGGTCACCCGACGTGAGGCCACCGCGTGAGGGCGACGCCCCGACGGCGAAACCTGTCGGGGCGGCGACGAGAGGAACCCGCGAGGGTGAACCGCCGGGCGGGCCACCGAAATTAAAAATCGGGTCCCAGTGACCCGCTCGCACGGCGAAGAGAGAGGAGTTTTACGGTGGGTCTATGGGGTCACGCGCCGCCTTCTCCATCACCCCGGACTGATTTGGCGGGGCGAGACGAATCCATAGCCCACCAAAAAAAAAAAAAAAAGATCAAGTAAGAAGGCTATCGCCAGAGCCAAGGCAGAACATGTTGCCAGAATTGGCGAGCGATTAGAGAGCTATTCTGCTGGGAGTCGTGCATTCTGGTCGCTCGCCAAGGCTGCCCAAGGCAACTTCTGCCGGTCCAATCTCCCACCACTACAGAAAAGCGATAGCAGTCTGGCCTACAGCGCAAAGGAGAAGGCCGATTTTTAGGTCAATTCTTTGCCTGTAACTCGACTTTGGATGCGGGAGCTGCCACACCACCTACCATACCGCGGTGTGATAGCTCTCTACCTGAAATCCGTATCTCACAGCGTGCGGTCAGGCGAGAGCTGCGGCTTTTAGACGTCCATAAGTCGAGTGGGTCCGATGGCATCCCTGCAGTGGTCTTAAAGACGTGCGCCCCTGAGTTAACACCCGTCCTCACGCGCCTATATCGTCTTTCCTACGATACTAATAGGGTTCCATCTTCGTGGAAGGTAGATCAAGTCCACCCGATCCCTAAAAAGGGAGAACGGTCGGACCCATCGAATTACAGGCCGATTGCGATAACATCCTTGCTCTCCAAAATAATGGAGAAAATCATAAACCGCCAGCTTCTGCAGTACCTTGAGGATCACCAGCTGATCAGTGATCGCCAATACGGCTTTCGACATGGTCGATCGGCTGGTGATCTTCTTGTGTACCTTACACACCGTTGGGCAGAGGCTTTGGAGGGCAAGGGTGAGGCGCTAGCATTCGGCCTAGATATCGCAAAGGCGTTCGATAGGGTCTGGCACGGAGCCCTTCTATCGAAGCTACCGTCTTATGGAATCCCTGAGGGACTCTGTAAATGGATCGCCAGCTTTCTGGATGGTCGGAGTATAAGAGTCGTCGTCGATGGCTCTTGCTCCGATACCATGACCATTAACGCTGGTGTACCACAGGGCTCGGTGCTCTCCCCGACGTTGTTTATCCTGCATATCAATGACATGCTCTCTATAGAGAGTATGCATTGCTATGCGGATGACAGCACGGGTGACGAGCGGTATACCGAGCATCAGAATATCCCTCGGAGTATATTACAGGAAAGAAGGACTCAACTTGTGTCTAAAGTCGAGCGCTCTCTGGGGCGGGCCTCCAAATGGGATGAACGGAACTTAGTCCAGTTCAATCCCACTAAGACACAAGTTTGCGCGTTCACTGCAAAAAAGTACCCCTTCGTCATGGCGCCTCAGTTCCAAGGAGTAACTCTCCAAATTTCCGAGAGTATTGGGATCTTCGGCGTCGAACTATCAAGCAAAGTCCAGTTTGGGAGTCATTTGGAGGACAAAGCCGAATTGGCAAGTAGAAAGCTGGGCATCCTGAACAGAGCCAGGCGATACTTCACACCGAGACAACGTCTTGTGCTATATAAAGCACAAGTCCACCCTCATGTGGAGTACTGCTCACATCTCTGGGCAGGCTGGAGCACTTTCTTCACGGTAGGCAACGGCCTAGCTAGGCCCTGGTATTGCAAGAGTCCATGAGCGGCAGTGTCACTTACCATCAGGTGTGCTGCGGGCTCGTTTGCCACCACCGGCAAAAAAAAAAAAAAAAAAAAGGTAATATATAAATCAGATTTTTTAGTGGTAGGACCACCATGTTGACAGTTTTCTGACTACATGTTCGTTTGCAAACTTAAACAATAAAAAAAAAATGGTAAAAACGTATTACACTTTTTACATATGGAAGTAATGTATAGTAGATAAATAACTTAAGAATTACGTTCGTACCTTCTCTATTATCACACCCTTCAGATTGAGTTTTTAAAACCTGTTCTGTATTGTCAACAGTTCCGCTTATATGTATATACATATATATATATATATATATATATATATATATATATATATATATATTTAAATATATATATATATATATATACTAGCAGACCGAGCCACGCGATGCTGTGGCTTAGGTTCACAGGGAGTCAGCTTTCAAAGCAGATCATGCCTACACTGGATTTATCGGTACAAAAGAGATGGTGCTCTATTAAAGAATGAGACATAAGAAACACGTCACAGATGTCATCTTAAAAAATTTTTTGACAATTTAATCCCTTATTTTACTCTATGATTTGACCATAATATTTCTTATTCTGTGTACTTGATAAGTCTTGTTTGGATTTGCGTTCGGCGTTATTTCTATTTTATTTAATATCAATTACTTGTTTGTAAATGTTAGTTTTGTAAGATAATTGTGATTTTACAGTGTTTTCAATCATCAGTGACGAAATTGGCGCTTTTAGTTATTGAAATTGACGCTTGTTACAATAACTTATGAAATAAAAATTCCATTGTGAAATTTTGACGCTTTTGTGTTATCTATTAAGGTTTTAAGAGATAGAGACTCATTATATTTGTGAGATACTGACACTTTTTGTTATTTTCTACAAAGGCTGGAAAGTAAATTGTAAAGTGCATAAAATTGTGGGATGACTTCAAATAAATATCGTACAGAGAATGTCTGACATCTTGTTTTATTTAACCACTGTAAATCCCTTTATAAAGTATTTTTGTTTGTTGTTTTTGCACAATTTTTATACATTCGAATACAAGTATGTACATCAATTGTATTGTGCAAAAACAGCAATCGGAAATTAGATAGCTGAATATTGTTTTGAAATGAGCGGGATATTTAAAAATATAATTACATTTTTACATATCCCGCTCTACGAATGTTTTCGATGGAATAAACTGGAGCGCTAGTGTGCACACTAGCGCTCCAGTTATATATATATATTTTTATTTACATTTATTAAAACTGTTCAGTGAAGTATTATCTCACTTCAGAAAGTGAAAGGTGCGCAGAATAGGTTGCGCACTAAAAACGTAATGAGGTCATTCGATCACTAGATTTTACTCCTCAAATTTTTCTCATACCGGACTCCTTATATGAAAATCGATTCTTAAGGAGTAAACTTCAAAAATAATATAAGTATATTTCTTAGTTGTGCCCAACAATGAGAATTAAATGATCTAAGAGAATATAACTTCTCAGTATACAAATATGTCATAAAATATATTTCACATCCCTAATGAATGACAATTATTTGTCATAATAAATCTGTTTCCAACTGGTAAATAAAAGGCCAGGCTCGAAACTTAATTATACACTTACTTAGTGTATAATTTGCGAAATAGCTATTAGCAAGATATATTAAATTTAATGTTGAACTTGTCAGTGGCAGACGTCAAACGAATTACATTAAAGGCTCAAAGCTAAGATCCTTCTCACCAAGTTACTTTGTTTAGAGGAGAAATAGTATTTGAAGCAACATCGAGATTTAGGAATGCTTGTATTTTAATTTCTTTTTTGTGACGAAGTATAAAACACATTATTTGTGACCTAATACTAAGGCTTCAAAGAACATTTCTATTAATTATGTTTTTCTCCTAACAAAATTAAATGAATACATTCGACGTATCCTATTAAAAATTGTATTTCATTATAATAAATAATAGTATATAAAGGAATGCCAAAGAGAAGTGGATGGACTACGTGAAGCGTAAACAGGATATACGAGTGACAACAGAGATGACGTCTAATAGGGCTCTGTTAGAAGATAAAGGACATATTGCGTCGACCCCAAGTAATTGGAATATATGCAGGATGATGATGATGATGATGAATAAATAATAGTATGTTTTAAATTAGTATTTATTAATAGACATATAAATTATAAGCAAAATAATAAAAAACGATATTTAGAGTAAATTTTAGATTTAGGTACCTACTTGTTTTATTTTAATCACTTATATGACGATCAAAAATAAATGAATAATAAAAAACCTTAGTATTACTATACTAACTTATGATTCTTCTATTTTATATGCACTATACTGTACTTATAACGTGAAGCGTCCTTTTTTTTTTTTTTTTTGGTGGACTATGGATGCGTCTCGCCCCGCCGAATCGGTCCGGGGTGACGGAAAGGCGGCGCGTGACCCCATAGACCCACCGTAAAACCCCTCTCTCTTCGCCGTGCGAGCGGACCACCGGTACTCGATTTTTGACTTCGGTGAAGCGTCATTGCCTAGACCGGCCCTACACCCCTCCAATCTAATCGTGATATTTTTCCAAATTACCTTATGTAAAGGACAAAGGTATAATACATTATAAAGGAAATATACATTAAATATTGAAAGCTACAAATATATTTATTTAAATAAGAATTAGTTAACTCTAAA
This sequence comes from Lymantria monacha, assembly GCA_905163515.2. Taxonomy (NCBI): domain Eukaryota; kingdom Metazoa; phylum Arthropoda; class Insecta; order Lepidoptera; family Erebidae; genus Lymantria; species Lymantria monacha. The sequence continues at coordinate 13,499,945 of LR991088.1, forward strand.
ATGTGCATAATATAAAAGTATACAATTTAAATGTATTTATGTCTTATAATTTGGGTTAAATTAGCTTCAGATAAAGAGTAAACTATCGCATTTTTTTTATAGAAGTATTTAAGGTAAACAATACGTTATCTTCATGTTACTTCATAGTTACTGATTAGGCAGCGCTCGCCAAGGTATCTAAAATGGCAGGAATGATGACTATGGCTTAGTAAAAAATAGATAGGTATTATTGCAAATAGCTATAGTTACAAATTAAAAAAAATATGTCTGCCTATAAAGTAACTTGTTATTTCTGATTATTATTATAATTGACTTCTTTTACATAAAAAGAGTGAATATTAATAAACTAAAAATTAAGTTTAATATTTGACTTTATAATATTTAAATAAACTTACTAAATTAACTACAAAAAAATACGATTTCACAGCATTACTGTAAAATGTTTACCAAAAAAGAAACGAAATAAAAGCTGTATGGTAGCGGCTACGAATACTACCAACCCTTACTTTGCTCGTGGATCTAGTAAATGACGACTAAGAGCCTTATAACGACCTGAGCCAACTCCATCTGATGCCGTTTGGTCAACAATTACATTCCCAAGGAGGGTTGACGTCCGGCAGGTAGCCGGCCATAAAACTATTGCTAATAACTTTTATAATATGTACCATGAAAGAAGGGTATATATTGTATCGACTTCAAGAAATTGGGATAAGAGTAGGGTAATGATAATGATGAAAAGAAACAAAATAACTTAACTGTAAATATTACTAACAATAAAAAACAGCTCGTCATGGGACGCCCAGCATATGTGAAATATCCCTGTTAAAGGTTGAATTCATAATTAATAAATATCTGTAACGAAAGATAGAATATAATAAAGAATTGATCTAGACACGCTGTAGTGTTTCAAGCCAAGTTCCAGCAAAGAGAACTGGCGAGCTGTAATGAGTGTAATCTACCTATATGTTGGGACCCTCTAGATAAAATGATTTATCAAATTTTATAAACACAAGGCAAAGGCCGAATTCGGCATCTACAACGTCTGCCCTCACGCTTCTGCCTGTGTTCAGGTCGCACACTAGGCGATCATTAAATTCTTGCTCTACTCTCGTAGTGCGCTTGGTTGCTACCTGACCACACCAAGTCACAGCGCACTCACTTTCTTACCGTCCTAACTTTTTAAATATTGTGCTAAATATCACAGAGTGAAAGGCAAAAAATGTGTACTTCAAATATCTAAAGCGATAAAAGCATTTGTCTGCCTGCATTACTACAAAATGTGCATTGGAAATAAATACCAAATGTGATTGTATTTTTATTTAATATTTTAACGATAATGGTTTATACATAACAGATAGTATATGCTGTTACGGACGTTTTTTGTAGAACTATGTAAGAGATACAATGCCGCCGTAACATTCGTCTAACTTTTAAGATATTTACAGCGCATGCAAGAATAGCTCGCAGATAGGAGATTTTTGCCGTCCCTAGTGATATTTATCGTTATATTTTAGTCAATTTACAAAATATCTTTATAAATTATAGCTCACGTGTTATTTTGATGTATAAGCTATATTATTTAAAAGTTTCATCAAAATCCATTCAGTAGTTTTTGCGTGAAAGAGTAACAAACGTACATCCACACATCCATACATTCTTACAAACTTTCGCGTTTATAATGTTAGTAGGATATTTGTGATTCAGCGTTATGGCTCTTATTATGACCACCAGCAGGCTGGGGCGTCGACTAGGGCTGGTGTCCGAAAGAGTGACCCGCCGGGCTGGCCACAGATGTCAAGGAAGCGATACCAATGGCCGGCCCAATGGCGATGGGAAGGGAATGCGGTGGGTTATGGGGTCATGCGCCACCCTTTCATCGCCTCGGGCAGAATGGACGGCGTATGCCCAGACAAAAAAGGGTACGAACAGAGTGCAGGAGTAAGTGATTTTTTTCTCTTTTTGGAGATAACAGATTTCGTATTTAACGAAAAAAAAATAGGCTAAATAAATGAAATAAGAAGTAACTTCAAATATTTGATGAAGAGAACTTCGTGTAGAATTCTTTCACAAGAAATGTAATACGTAATTGAATACGTTTGATCAGGAATCTAATCTATAAATTGATTTCAAACGTAAGCCTAAATAATCTTGATATATATGTTATTGCCAAGATTAAACAATATAAACTAAGCATTTAATCACGCAAGGGAAAATTGTAGGATTATCTATATAGGTTATGATAGTTCAGGGATTAACATATCAGCCCGAGTAAATTAGAATGTGTGTGGATCCAATTGTTTAGGAGCGATTAATTTTGACTTACATTACGATTTAATTATTCTGCAATGCATATAATGTTTAACCTATTTTAAATATAGATTAAAAAATAAGTCATATTATAAAGGGTTCTTTTTGTAGTATCGGTATATCAACGATTAATTAATTTGTAATTTGAAAATATTTTTTTAGAAAAATGCCGGATATTTTACGATTAGATAAAACTCTTTCATTTTTATTATTTATACATAAATAGGCAAAAAAAATGTATATGTTATATAAGTTTTAATCGTCTGTTTATGACACTAGAGATATATACTCGCTAACAAACTGACGGACTTTTTGGCTACGTTAGGGTTTTGAGTATTGCAAGAAGTTTTCAATTACAGTATCCGAAAATAATCTCTCTCTCACTCTTCGAACCTTGGAAGAAAACAATCGCTTTATTTTGTTTCGCAGAGTGCAGTCCACGTCAATTTGTACATGTGCGAGATAATTTAGTTGTGTCCAATAGTTAAAGGTTAGTGAATTCTTTTTAATTATTTTTAAATATTAATAAACAACTACAACAATTTCGAAGAAAATGGTGTATTTTATTTAGTAAAAAAAAATCTCAATTGTTTTAATGGTTTTCAACCGTGTTTAAAACTCTTAATAAATTATAGCTCTTATATCTCTTATAGTTATACATAGCGATACCCAACCTCGTAGAATATTAGTAAACTAAGGTATTGATTTAAGGGTAGTAACCCTCTATATATTGCTATAATAAAATACTTAAGGTTAGTTACCCTTTACCATTGTACACATGTAACTTCAGGTGAGGTATGGTCACTGGAATTCTGTTGAATATCATATGTTTAATGATTCAATTGCCATAAAATAAATGACGACCATACACATAAAACAAAGCACCATCTCCAGTGCTAATATGATAATTAGTATCAGTTTAATGGTAACAAATTAGATTAAGCATGTTTTCGTGCTACGGGACTCCTGTTTGAATCCATTTACAGATACACACATGTTAAGAATTTTGCCTTATGTAAACTCATACTTTGATCATTTTGATTCATTCAGTCTACTGTTGTAACAACTGTATTAGAACACTGTAAATCTTAAATTAAAATAAAGTATTTTTTATAGGAAAAACAGAGCGTCTAATTTTGAATAGATACCAAACTCTCAGTGCTCGGTGCAATGTTACGCAGGTAGCTTGCGACAAAAACAGCGCTATACGAAAAAGAAATTAGTCGATAGTCTCTTTTAAGGGTCGAAATATTGCATATATTTATTACCGGGGACTATATTTACTATTTGGTCTATTTGTAAGTATTTTTTACTTATAAATGATAATATTCCTACTCATAATAAGTAGTCCATTGACTAGATTATGAATTTTCATTGTTGAGAAAGCAAGGGCAACGTTGAAAGGGTTTTTCAAGAAGAATAATACCAAACGCTACATACAGTTCATAGTTGGATTAGCGATCGCACTTGGTGATATAATTTTCTCAGAATCATGCTGCTGCCCATGCCTCTGATGATTCCTCAGCCATCTTTTACAACTTTCACGGGAAAGTAATAGGCGGTGACATATTGTATTTCTATCCATATACACACAGAAATTTTAAGTTATAATAGGTGATTATATACACTTCCTAAAGCGTTTTAGTTTTCTTGTAATATACCGAGACACTACTTGAGATATTTCATTTCTAATTACCTCACTTCATCGCTATTTGAGTGGGCCACCGGAATACACTTAATGTATCGTTGGCCCGCCGGGCTAGATGCCTTTTCGTGTAAGTATACGAAAGGGCAGCTATCCTAATGTATATATCCTATCTATCTATATATCGTAATCTCACGACTATAAGTTTATTGTAGAAAAAGCTTGAGTCCAAGAATTTAACAAATTTATTTATATGTACTTATCTAGAATTTACAGTATTAGCTGTGACCACAATGGTTTATGTACGAAACTCTCGTACTGTAATCGAACCAATGTATTTCGATTCCTAAGCAGGATAACAAAAATATTTAATTTGTCTTTGTTAATTGTATGCTTTCAAATTCTCCCTTGATACAAGAATCTATTCCTTATTACGAAGTATTTGCTTAAAAATGAAGTGATCTAACCAATACTTTGCTCCAAAATTATTCAACATATTTAATTAAAATCAGTGCGAATATACTTATTCTGAATATAATAAATAAACATTTTACAACCATCAGCATTCTACAAGCGTATCGTTAAGAATTAGTAATATTATTTGAATCAAGTAGTTGGTATTCAAAGTCAGAAGTCACTACAAGCAATTGGTGAGGCTAGAGAGATTAATTTGCATTCAGGACTGTAACAGATCGTGGCTATTTTATCAGTATCCCTCTCCTTCGCCGCATCTATACGTACATTTTAAATTTCCATCATGAGACATAGACATAAATCATGGTAAAGCCGCCATTAATGCAAACTTTTATTTATGCTCTTGTAAACAGTGCAACCAATCAAGGGATGGAAATTTGTTGTATTTTTTTTTTTCATCTTATATAAAGAGAAAACTTCGTTCAAACCCATATGAGTAAAAACTAAATTGGATATATTTTTTATTGCTTATGGTCGTCAACAAGCAAGAAGTATACCTAGTGGTAAGTGTTACCGCCGCTTATGGACCTTTGCAATATTGAAAGTATAGCTAGGACACTGCTTATAAATCAAACCCACCCAGAAAGTTGGGCTTCTGGCTCTCTCGCTAACCGAACGAAGCTCATTATTAATCAGCTTTACATTATTAATTAGTGTTCAGACGTCGATTTTCTGCAAGAGTGTGGTACTACCCTGGACGAACCGGCTCGTGGCTGTAGACAAAAACTGTCAACAATGAGGCCCTAAAACTAACAATTAATATTGATTAAAAAACTTTTTCAAAAATTTTACTTGCTTTGTCTTAAATGGGCTTTGATCCAATATCATCATAATTCAAAAAAGAATGATTTATATATTAAGCATGATATATATTTTGGTTACTTACATTTATTATTGACCCTAATAAATGTAAAATTGTCTAATATGTGTAATAGCACATATGAAATCAAACAATTTTTACGGGTTTATCGCGTTTGTGTTTGGTTTTTGCTTTTCCAACGTTTCGAACAGCTTTCGGCGCTCATGTTTATGGCAGGACTGCGTCCTCTCGAACTTGTTTTATTATTTTATTTCATATATGTAGATATAATTTAATGTGATTAACGTTTAAATACAAAACGTACATAATTTTATTAACTTCAGATATTGTTCTGGACTTTTCTTTCTTAATATCTAAGGAGAAAACTTATGTAATGAAATTAATATATTGGATGTCAATATCTTACACTTCCCTTTCGCAAATATTGTTGGTAAACATCGCAGTACATAAAAAAAGCGCAATAAAAACTCTGAAAACGAATTGTTTTTATTATTTTCATTTATATACAACTAGCAAACCCAGGTTGTTGGTTTGTTTGTAAAAGTTAATAAGCTGCAACGCCACCTGGTGGCGTGTTACATTAATGGGGATAGCATACAAACCTTGTACATGAAAAAATACATATACATACCAAATTTTCATAATGATCGTTTTTCATAAACATCATCATAGATAATTTTGATCTTGAAGCTTATATTAAGAGAATATTTTTTTATAAAATGCCTTAGGCATAGATCAAATATTTTTATGTTAATCTGTATATTGCAACAAAATCAAAAATGTTTCATAAATGTTTGAGAGACCCCACACAGATTTGAGGTGAGGTTTCTCTAAATTGAATGAAGAGTTACGTCAGGTGTTTTATTCATGACGGTATACCGTCCGTGTACCGCATTACAAAAATTCACTAATTCAATTCTGAGTTCCTGCTTAGAATTGTTTTACAATTTAAGCAACAAAATAACGAATAAAATAATATACTGATTCGGAAGACCGTAATTTCGAAAAAAATCGTATGATTCGTAAGACACGAAAAGACGAAACCGCATCATAGGGTTCCATAGCCTACTGTATCTCGCGTCTATATGGACTCCACTCAATGGACAGATACTGAATTTCAAGATATTATGGGATTCTGGGTTACCCTGCTTGGATTTTCAAGGTAACAGTTCCCAAAAAAGGAGCAACAGGACTATATATGCGATAAATCTTTATTTAAATCCTGAATTACAAGCGTTGTGGTTGAAGCTATGGGAGCAAGCAGTGCGATATCGTAGGTCCATTCGCAAACTTTCTGACTATTGTCTAGTATATGCCAGTTGTATTTGAAATAGAGCAATCACGCTGCAATTTATGAGTAATTTTCCCTATTAATATGGTTTTATGCAAGCGTTTTGTTTAGACGATAGATTAAGCTAGCCAAAGCCTACAATATTTGTATATACATGAACCTAAAATTCATATAACAAAGCAGTCATAAAACTAGAAACGGTATGTGGTAAATAATACATGAAATACTTTCTTGATATGGACTTTTTTTCTGTATGTGAAGATATTTTTGCCCGTCAATATTGTAAGTCTTTGACATCTATAGAAGATACGACTCACAAATATAAGAAATAACAAATAAAATACAATCTCAGTAAGTGCACTTTTAAAGCCATTGGTGGGTTTATATCTGAGAATGTCTTCTTGCGAGCTTCTATTATTAATGTTTTAGATATATTCGTGGAAATACAAGTACAAATTTTGTCAAGATTGCGGATATCAAATAAGTATGGTATTTTATTTATTTATAAGACTTAAGTCGAAAGGATAACGTTATATTAAATCTAAGCTTAATGATTATGTGAATCTGGTCGCTTTCTTACCATTTTTTTATCAAAGTAATTTAATAAAACAATGGTTAATGATGTTTACGCGAGTATAGTGATATAATAAATTTTTACATATAGAATCATTTTCTTTTTGTACTGGCAATGGATTTGTATTAAAATGTGGGTCAAACTATTAATAACTGATACTGTAGCCGGTAAATATAAATTTCTGTACTAACGATGACTTTTGAACGTAAGACACCTTAGTCCTCTCGTGACCATGATCACTGTAAAGTGTTCGAAACGTTGGGAAATTAAAAATCAAATAAACGCGAACGCGATAGAATCCGCAACAGTAGTTTTATTTCAAATTAATAAAACAATTTATTATACAGAATTTATGTATATATTATAGGGTCTTATGATCGCTAAGGTCAAGGAACAGCTACCGATGGTCATGACTAGATGGAATGATCAAACCATGAAAAATGCTTGCCAGAAAAAAGGGTTTCATCATAAATCAAGAAACTTGTCTTTACGTAAATCTCATATACCCGATCTGTTAGAATTTCCTAGTTCGGTTTTTAAAAGGGGCGCAAGCAAGACCGTGAGGGTCAAATCTCACAGTCTTGCTGAGAGCCAGGGTCAGGAAGGCGGTCACCATCGTACTACTATTGGCGGTGTCTTTGGACTACTAATTTGTGTACCAATCAAAGTTTGCCGCATGGTGATGACCGAAGCAGTATGTGTAGGCTGGTTTTCCCCTGGCACCTGGAGGTGGAAATGTTTACTGAGCTGCACTGGAGGGGGTTGCAAATCTGTGAAGAGAATGGCAAAGTATCGCCAAAACACACCGCCTAGCTGTCCACCGGAATGTTATCGCCCGTTGGTCAGCATGGCTTTAGAGGCCTCAATTTTGTATTAGAATCATTGAGGCTCCCGTGGCGATGCTAATAATAGATGGAGCTGCGACAAAATCTCTTAGCAGTGGTTTTATCGGCTAATATTTACTTCGACTAATACCTATATATAGTCGCAAGAGAGATGCCGTTCTGGCGCCAGTATGGATCCAGCGAGGACAAAGCGCAGCATACGCTCAAGGTCTCTGTGGTCTGTCCAAAGCTGCGAAGAGAACTCATTGCATCATCGGTGCCAAACGAAAAACAGCTGGACGATGCTAAGGCCAATGGTCGATAGGGTTAGAGACTGGGACTCGGTCGTATCGCGGAGGGGTGGTCGGCGGCTTCGAGAGGAAATCCACACAATAACACACACTAGGCGCGTTATTAAACCCGCATTATTACAATAACCCCGGGCAAAAAATAATTTAAAAGAATTTTCTACTATTTATAGATTATGTAGGCAATATAATACTATAAACCAAAATGTGGATATATTTGCAGATAAGTTATCCAACACACAAAAGAATGACACACTCCGCCATGACTGATACTTTCGCCACCCCTAATTGATTGGGTGGAGTGCCTGTCCCTAATAAATCATATATTAATAGTTTCAGGTTGATAATGTTAGGTCATGGTTGATTAGTATGTGTAACCGATGGCGATGAATGGTTCTCGAGTGGTAACCCAGATTTGGATGACGCAATCTATGACACCCACTATCAGATAAACAGACTACTTGGTGAATGTTGCTGAAAGTCATTGAATGCGGGCGGCACGGGATCGCACTTTGGAGAAAGTATGAAGAAATCCTAAGTACAGCAGTGGAAGTCAAAAGCCTGAATGATGATGTTGATGCTGGTGCTGAAAACTTTACACTTATATTCATTTTAAAAACATATTCAAAAGTTACTTGAAAATATGTAAATTAAAATTATTACAAGAGGAAAATATTACAGCGCAGTTATGGTGAGATTTGATAATAATATGCAAGGGTGATGAATATGCAGTTAGCAATTTGAATATGCAATTTCGCTAGCTGAGTTGTTTTTATTTACACTTTAAACTGAATTTTCCGACATGTTGAAAGGCACATTGAATATTTTTATACAGATAATATACAATAATAAATGACTCTTAAACTGTACAATAACTAAAAACTACTATTTTCTCTTCTTTTTCAGTCCACATACTTCACAATCGTATCACAGATCTTGACAATGGTTGTGAAAAGGGCCTATTACTACGATGGCCAGTCTATTTGAGATAGCTGTCTTTTACGGCAACTGTGGAAAAAGAAAGAGTGGTGCATTGCATTCGTACTTTATCAACTGATTGACAAATTCTCTTTCAAATAATTGAAATACATATTTCTTTATGAGTGAATGTTTTTCTTAATAAGAAAATTTATTTATTAATTAATTCGTAATAATATACATTTACGTCACATTATTCCACTGTGTATTCTTCTATCATAAATCACCTGCTTCAGCAATATAGGTATATATATATATATATATATATTTTTATATTTATATACTTTTACCTAGGAAGGAGGTATAATACATTCTTATTCTCCGGACAGGGACAGAATGAATCTCCTAGAGAACTTATGATTAACTATTATCGCCAAACAGCCTGTCAAGTGATGCAATTATGGCGTAGTCCTCATTTTAGGATAGCCTATGTAGTAAATAAAGTAATAAGGCCAAAAAGGAAACTAGTAAACATCTATATAATCACTTACCATCAAATTGAATACTTTTAATCCATATAAGTCTACAAACGTAGTTTCAAAGTTATTCACGTATAAAATCGTCCTTAACACATAGATATCTTCAACGGGAAAACCGAAATCAATTCAGGCTAATAGAAAACAAAGTTCGGGACGAGTGTGCCAAGCTTAGCGAGGTCTTTGTCCTGTTACAAAGTTAATGTTGCTAAAGACTTCACTCCCCTAATACGCGTTCGCTTAGATAAAATAATTTTGTATAATATTGTCAACACATACTATTTGGTGTTTCTTATAGTAGGTAACTTTGATGATGACTGTAATGTTAGAAAGCAAATTTATAAAGTGTAGTAGGTGGAAAATAAATTTGAAAGTTATATTTCTAAATAAATAAAATAAAAAGCCTTTTATTTCATTGCAGATTACAGAAAGTACAAAAGTAAATTTGGCATATATATACAATTATACATACATACATATACATATATATATATAGACATATATATTTTTTATACACATACATATTTTTTAATGAATTTTCTGCAAGAACCCCTCTACAGGTAAAAGCCTTCTCCAAAGATAACTAGCCGTCTTTAGATTGGGCTACCTGAATCCAGTCGGAACCGGCTATTTATTTCAGCTCATCTTCCCATCTAGCTACAGGTCTACCTCTTCGTCTTTTATCTTGTGGACCTGTCCATGTGGTTATCCTTTTTGTCCATCTTTGGTCTCGTAGGCGCGCCACATGTCCAGCTCACTTCCATTTTATTGCTTGCGCATATACCAGTCCATCCTTTGCCTTGGTGATGTGTCTTATTTTGGTATGTCTTATTTTTTGTATTTTTTTAATATTTATCATACCTCGCTCTATTCCGCGTTGGCACGAAATTATTTTATTCGTTGTTTTATTGTTGAACGTCCATGTTTGCAGGCATATGTTAAGCACGGTATTAAGCACGAGTACTTTAGTTTTAATCTTTGTTGGCATGCTACTTTTAAATATGTCCTTCTAAATACTTTAACATAATTAAAATTTTGTGTTCTCCATCCATCAGTCAACTAACGTCCCCCGAATGACATAACCTCCTCAAGAAAGGGGTATAATAACCATACTCGCCACACCTGGTAAGTGAGTTAGCGAACACATTTAGTGTTATATGTGATTCAGGAAAGTGTTGCCTGTTAATCGCTCAGTGAGGTTTTATAATTTCCCAGGAAAAACATGGTTGATATATTGCATTTTTCATCCTATTCTTTTATCTAGTACACATAATCCCGTATTCCATATGGTGACAGAGTAAAAATACAATTCGCCATTTCCTTTCTTGCCCATGGTTGTCGTAAAAGACGACTGAGTGTATTATATGCCTATAACATCAATTCAATAAAAGAAATCTCGAAATAAAATTTTATACCAACTCGTATAACTAGCATGGTGTAGTAGATGAATAACCCTCCTATTATGGAGAAAGCTCGAACCCAACAGGGGACCGTATAGAAGCTGAGATGATGAGACGATGACATATAACATAAAATTATCTAGTTCTTTTAGATTGTAAAATCACACAACCGATATTTACCTATATTTATAAATAGATACGTATCTACGAAAAAAATTAGAACGGAATTTATATACTCTTCAAATAAGTTGGCTTATGAATTTATTTCGTGTTCTTCTTTTCTTGTATCTGTCCATGTGTTTTAATTGTCTCGAATAATACAAGAACAAGGCGATACGAAGGTTGAGCATTACAGTATGAGTATTGTATTGTACGTAAGCGCGCAGAAAATTAAAGCCTTTCTTAATTAGAATTTAGTTAATAAAGTAGGATTACATGTAAGAATACTTCAATAATCTAATGACATCTGGTATTAATTGTGAATCGGTTGAACCTTTTTTATTTTGCGGTGGGCTATGGACATGGTCGCGCCCCGCCAAATCGGTCCGGGGCGATGGAAGAGGCGGTGCGCAATCCCATAGATCCACCCTGCAAACACCTCTCTTCGCCATGCGAGCAGGCCACTGGTACCCGATCTTTGTCTTCGGTAGCCCGCCCGGCGGTTTACCCTCGCGGGTTCCTCTCGTGTCGACGCCCCGACAGCTTTCGCCGGACTATTCCCTGTTCCGATCACCCGAAGCCTCGGTTAGGGCGGCATCAGGCGCAGATACTCGTGCCTGCGCCGGCTGAGGCGCCGGCGGCGGATCGAGTCTGCATGGAGGGAATCCTCCCGGACTCGCTCCGCCGCCTCCTTCGAATTGGTTGAACCTGGATACTCTATTGGAAAATGTTATAAGGTTGATCTGCGTTTCATCTTAATGTAATAACGCCACTTCAAGAACAAAATTGAATTATATAACATCAACATAACAATTAATAGATATAAGATAACCATAAAAAAGGCACGGACAGAAGTCTGTGGATATACAATAACAAAAAAAAAAGGTTTATCCGCTAGGAAATTCTTAATAACAGTAGGTATCTAGAATTACAACAATACGTAAAAAGCGTGTTTAGTAAACTGCAATATGTTCAGCTTTATTATTAGGGATAAATTTACATGGTAAAACGCGAATATATTATACATCTATCTACCTGTGCAGTTTTACTTATATGGTATTTCTTACTATGTATTTTTATTGAAATACCTACGTACTCGCATGATATTCATAATAAAACCGACTGTTAATATCCATAATACATGAATCACAATCTTTGTTATCTCAGCAGTTGCCATGATAACGGTGATTGCGTAGAACAATTGATGCACACGATCTTATTTCTACTAAATTTTTGTCGATTTGATAACATTTAAAGCTCTATTCCTATTTGTCGCAGCTTTATACATTATAGCCTAACTTTTTTCAATAGACAGCCTATCTGGCGTAATATATTTTTTTTTTTGGCGGCGGCTGTCATCTCGACTAATATGTCTCGATGTCAGAGCGTCGTCTTCACGCGGTGACCTCTCTTCAAGGGCGACCAGACTAATTCCCGGTCCGGTCACCCGCTGCCTCGGCTAGGGCGGCATAAGGCGGGGGTATTCTCACCTTCGCCGCCCCAGTCGCCGGCGGCGGCGCGAATCCTCGCGAATCCTCGAAGAGGAGATAATCCTGGATTCACCCCGCCGCTTCCTTCTGCAAGATGACGCTCTCGCAGAAGGCGGCGACCGCGTCCCAATTCCTCTCACTGTCGACCATCACCTTTCACGACGGACGGCAGCGAGAGGTCGGCATCGATGGCGGCGACGAGGGCCGCCATCGATGTATGCTATGCTGTGTCCTCGCCGTCGCAGCACTGTTGGCAAGACGGAGTCGTCTCCCTGCTTGCGACCGTGTACAGATACTTGTCGAAGCAACTATGCCCCGACAAGACCTGCACCAGCTGGAAGGAAAGGACTCCATGCCGCCTCTCCAGCCACTCCGACCACTCCCGCGTATAGCCGTCGACTTTCAAAGCTGGGTCCGCTCAGATTCAGCATAAGCCGTGAAAGGGCGGACGCCATGCCGAGCAGCTGGGGAGCAAGTCTCCGGTGATGCTCCCGGAGAAACCACCACCCGTCGAGCACCAGGCCCAAATACTACATATGGGCCCGGATACCGAAGGAAACCCGCCACCCTGGTTGCCGTCACCTTCCCCCTACCGCGACGCGATATCGCCACCTTCGGTGGGGGCAGTTCTGTAGACCCCTCTCCAAGGTCAGACCCTGAGGTCCCCTTACTGCGGGGACGCTTCCGGGACCTCAGAGAGAGGTCTTCTAGCCCGACCTCCAGTGCCGCCATCAGACTCGCCGCGGCAGAACGCGACGAGGCGGCGGCCCGGCGGTCTGTAGCAGATGAACTGTTGCTCATAACACTATCCACCTCCAAACCTATATATATATATATATATTCTCCGTTTCTATATTTACAATATCCTCTACTTTTCTATTTACATTCTTAGGTGTACTATCTACATTAGGCGCAGGAGACACAGATGGGCTTGTCTCCTGGCCTTCTTCCTCTCTCCTCCATATCCGTCTGTGAGTAGCGCACACCAGATCTTTGGCTCTTTTCTTTCTTCCTTTTACTCGTAATTTTGGGGCCGAGTTGACAGTCAGGCCCCCCGCGGCTAGTGCAGAAGTTGCCCCCCTCCTATACGTATTGAAGCTGACTAAGCTGTCATTGAAGCGCGTCCCCGAAACGCGTTCCGATGCCAACTCAGTAAGGGAATCCTCGACTTTGTCGGGATCCTCTGGAGGATTTATTTCCGTATTTTCTTCTGCCATAATGTGTGGGGGTTTTATGTCCCCCCGGGAGACTGGGTACCGCTCTAATGGCTCACTCCTCCAAAGTAACCATGTATCCTCTCGCCGAGCGGTGAAACTTAGGATTCGGGATTGTTTTTTCTTTGGAGGGGAATCTACCTCCGCAAATCCCGGCCCTGAATCTAAGATATCCTAAACTCAGGGACGCGGGCCGGACATGAGGGCCATCTCGAGAGAGACCCCCATGTTCTTTGGAGAGGGGACGACGAAGAATTCGTCATCCCTTCCTACGGGGTCAAATCGTGCGCGCTCAGACAGCGCAGAACGCGCTGAGACCCGATCGCTGAACTCTTGGCCGTCAGACGGGGAAAAAGGTCTGACGTTTCCAGGATGCACCACGTGGAGGTGATTTAGCACCGCACCCCGGCGTAATATGACCTGGAATCCAAATGATGAGATGTAAAGTTAGTGTTTCAAAACTGCTGTATATATCAGCAAGCTGGGATACAAAAGCGACAAATGAGAAACGACTGTCTGGGTGTAGAAGTGATTAGAATATTAAGATGGATGTCCGACCGGACGAGAATGGTTAAAGTAAGGAATGTAAGTATAAGAGCAATATTAACAGTTGCTCCAGGGACGAAGAAGTTAAGAAGTGAACTCTTACGGGAAAATTCTAATGTTGTAAGGCAAGTTTTAAATATGAATGTTGAAAATTTTGCGATTGGAATAAAATCAAAGTAAATATAACTGGACATCGCGAAGTATGACATTGATAACAAAACTTACGTCTGATAAGGTTGTATGGAAGGAGAGGACGCATTGTGGAGTAAAAGTAATTGAGAAAAAAGCAGGGTGATGATTAACTACTGACGTCATGGATTTAGTACCAGGGATCAGACTAATGGCGATAGGGAGGGTATAGCGTGAGTTATGGGGCCAGGCAGAACCTTGTCACCACGGATGGAATGGATAACGTTTGTCCAGATCATACCCTACCAAAACAAAAAAATGCGTGATGATGATGAGTGTAAATGTTAATATGCGCATGACTTTCATTTTATTTTCTTCATTCTCTATAAAAATCACACAATTGGGCACATACTATCACAGTATCAGGGAATCTTCACTACTATATCAAGTTGGCCACATTAAGCATATAATCATAATACGTTCGAGATTTTCTCCTATTGTAGTAATGTTCTCTTACATCCCCAAGTTGCCTATACGTCACCCGCGGGAAATAAATCGGTAGTGAATTACAATAGTTACTATACGAAAGAACTATAAATATTTTAAACTATTTCAAATTAATACAAACAATACATATAAGTTACTAGCAGACCCAGCCACGCGTTGCTGTGGCTAAGGTAGCCTCAGTAACACGTGGTGGTTATGCTAATAAATTGTAGCTTATATGAAACGTTTTTACGTTTAACATAGCGCCATCTATTAAATACTTACTCAATCCAGTCAACAAATACCGCCATCTGTTAGAATCATTTGGAGATAACAGATAATTATTACTGCCAAATAATAGACAAATAATTTACAATAAAATAATTTTGCGACTAAAAATTTAAATGGAAGCTATCCTATCTTTTAAGTTGGATCAAACTACACATGCTGTGCAGATTTTAATAAAATCGGTTAAGTACTTTATAAGTCCATGGCGGACAAACAACGTGACGCGTAATTTATATATATTAAGATTATGATGATGAGAGCGCTAATTACAGTTCTAATTAATGTACAGAATCTATCAACAAAAAATCGATTAATACACTTTAAATTTATTAGATATGGAGATTAACTAAGAGATCAATTAAGATTTATTATCAAGGAATTGAGCATTATATATAACTAATATCATCCGATGTTTGTTTACTGACAGGACAGTCCCTAGCCGTCAGCTTATAGTTTCCGGATAGGAAACAGAAAGACGTCCCTTTAGTTACGTCAGCTTTACCCTCGTAAGGCTCTGTGAAGACGGTAAACTGCGTAACTAAAGCAATTTACCAATTTACCATTCAGTGACTGAAGTTCTGTTGGGAGTACGAGTGAGACGTGTAAATTATATTTTAGAAAAGTTAGTGTGTTATGTAAGAAATAAGACTGAGTAATTATTTTTTTGCAAGTTTAGTGCTCTTAGTAGTATTACAATTACTTTACAAATTTTAAAAAATGAATTATTACATAAAAACCTCGTGTGGTCTTATCCTCAAGAAGCATACAATATTGCACGCCTCATAAGCGAAGCGTTGAAGTCTTGCTCTACTCTCGATACATGAAAATCACCTCCAATCACATACAGCCTATTGTAAACAAACAGCTATGTTTAGCACTACGTCGAGAATGGCACAAAATTTCAAAAGCATTTCTTATTTTATTTCTATTTATGGCATTGACTAATATTAAATGATAAATATTATAAAAATTATGAGGCGCGCACTTTTGGATTTTCCAAATTATTTAACACTTTTCTTTGAAAGTCATGAAAATCGACTAAAACGACACCAGGTCATTGGGTAGCTACTCTTTCATGGAATACTCACAACACTATGATTGTTAGTGCTCAAGCTAGGCCCAGATGCCAAGCAGGGCATTATTACGCCATTTTCCGTCTGTGGGGAGGACTATATCGAACAGAGGTCGTTATTACGCTGATCAAGACTTGTAAGGCTGGATGAAAAGGTAAAAACATAAATATATCATTAGTGTAAAGAAATAAATATGCGGCTGCTGAATCTTGAGGTTCTAAATTCAAAATTTGGGTTAAGTATAAATATATATAGGCAGCGGGTGACCAGACCGGGGACTGTAATCTGGTCGCTCTTTGAGCGAGGCCACCACGTGAGAACGACGCTTAGATGACGAGACTTATTGGTCGAGTTATTTGGGCGTCGACTAGAGAGGATACCCGTGAGGGTAGACCGCCGGGTGGGCCACTGAAGAAAAAGACAGTGTTCTAGTAACCCACCCGCTCAGCGTCGAAACATGTGTTGTAGGGGGGTCTACGGGGTCGTACGCCGTTTTTACTGTCGCCTCGGACGGATTATCGGAGAGGGATGTACCGTAGCCCGCCGCCAAAAAAAGAATAAATAGAAATATATTGTGTATATTTTTTTTTCCGCGGTCCCCATATGCTGGTCTAAAGATGGTTTACCCAGGACAGTTCACCATTCTAGGAGTATTACCCTGGCATTGTCGCACATAAGGGTCCCACGAGCGTCTTCAAGAAAATCTTACGCTAAAACGTGAGATCATTAGGACTGGCAGCAAATGTGGCCATTGGAGCACGATCCTCACACAAGAACATCACAGAGGTTGAACAGGTAGCTGTATTTTTATGAAACCTCCATATCTTTGTTATTGTCTGGGAAAAACATCCGTAACTTATAGCGAATATATCAGTAATGACACTAAGACCTTGAAAACCTGAATCCGGGTAGTATACGTATACTACATCGGGGGTCTAATATTGTTTTTTTTTTCTATTGCTTATGGTGCCAAACGAGCAGACAGCACACCGGACCCGCACCACGTAAGTGTTATTGCCGCCCATGGACCTTTGCAATACCAAAGGTATAGCTAGGCCGCTGCCTACCATTACAAACCCCAAACGCATCCCAGTTGGGCTTCCGTCTCTCTCACTCACCGAACGAAGCGCAATAGCACATTGCCATTACTCAGACGTCAATTTTCTGCGAGAGTGTGGTACTACCCTGGATGGACCGGTCCACTTACGCTATGGTTGTCAATTATTTGGGCTACAGTTAGCTAGAAACTATATGTAGTAAAATATAGTTATAGATAACTTTTGTTTTTTTTTGTTTAAATTTTTATATTTTTTTTATATTTTTATTTCTAAATATATTTTCCAAAAACCACTAAAAAAATACTGAGATAAACTGGGTCATTCAGATATTTTATTAATAATATATTATTTTTTCGAGTCGGGTACTACTACTTTGCGTGACTAATTACTTTATTATCGATGATTCATCTTCATGTCAGTTCTATTTTAAGTAGTGGAAATAAACCCAGAGATCATCAATCAAATGCTTTCACTATAAGTCACAAACATATGATTAATAAATATTTTTACCAATACATTGCACTTACATCATAAAAAATATTCTTATATATTGCACGCCTCATAAGCGAAGCGTTGAGGTCTTGCTCTACTCTCGACATATGAAAATCAAGCACTTTTCAAACATAAGAATCATTGTAATTTTCTCACATTGCACTTATAGGATAATATTATAATACATATGTCAAGAAAAAACATTCGTTTATACGTATTTGATATTTTTAAAAAGCAATTATTTCTTACTTAAAGTAAGAAAATAGTTCATTAAAAAAATATTCGAAGACGTCGGAGAAAATATTTTGTATCTGGCAGGATTACGACCGTAAAAATGAATGTATCAAAGTTTTTCTTTTATTAAAAGCTTCATAATCGCAACGCGCTGTTTCCTTTCGAAAATGGCTTGGTAATTCTTTGTCGTTTAATTGCAAGTAATAAAAAACTAAACTGCTTAGTCTTTAGTGTATGTATACCTTATGAAAATTGGGTTCGTTTACATTTTTTTGTTCGTCCATTCGTACAGGCAAAGGAAATAAATCCCATTCAGCCTATACAGCTATGTTTAGCTCTACGTCGAGAATGGCACGAAATTTCAAAAGTATTTCTTTTCTTTCATTACAAGCTTATATTTAGTTTCACCTGTCCCGTTGTCTATAATCAAATCTTGCAAGTTAAATTTGATCCTCTGACCTAGAATCTGGCCATAGGAACTCCGTAACTAAACGACGCAACCTCATCTAAATTGGGCTTATTTGATTCGTCTTCGCGAGTACTTTAATACTATATGGAAACCAGGGTCTGATCATTGACCTGGAAGCTAGCCATAGGAACTCCGTAATTAAACGACGCAACCTTATCGAGTTTAGACTCGTTTGATTCGTCTTGACGAGTACTTTGATACTATATGGTAACCAGGGTCTGATGGTGAACCTGGAAGCTGGCCATAGGAACTCCGCAATTAAACGACGCAACCCTTTCGAGTTTGGGCTCATTTGATTTGTCTTGATGATTACTTTAATACTATATGGTATCCAGGGTCTGAAGATGGACCTGGAAGCGGGCCAAAGAAACTCCGTAATTAAACGACGCAACCCCATCGAGTTTGGGCTCGTTTGATTCGTCTTGACGAGTACTTTGATACTATATGCTAACCAGGGTCTGAAGATGGGCCTGGAAGCTGGCCATAGGAACTCCGTGATTAAACGACGCAACTCCATCGAAATTGGGCTTATTTGCTTCGTCTTGGCGAGTACTTTGATACTATATGGAAACCAGGGTCTGAACATGGACCTGGAAGCTATCCATATGAACTCCGTAATTAAACGACGCAACCTCATCAAGTTTAGACTCGTTTGATTTGTCTTGTCGAGTACTTTGAGATTATATGGTAACTAGGGTCTGACGATGGACCTAGAAGCTGGCCATAGGAACTCCGTAATTAAACGACGCAACCCCATCGAAATTGGGCTTATTTGATTCGTCTTGGCGAGTACTTTAATACTATATGGAAACCAGGGTCTGATCATGGACCTGGAAGCTAGCCATAGGAACTCCGTAATTAAACGACGCAACCTTATCGTGTTTAGGCTCGTTTGATTTGTCTTGTCGGTTACTTTGATACTATATGGTAACTAGGGTCTGACGATCGACCTGGAAGCGGGCCATAGGAACTCCGTAATTTAACGACGCAACTTCATCGAGTTTGGTCTCGTTTGATTCGTCTTGACGAGTAGGTACTTTGATACTATATGGTAACCAGGGTCTGAAGTTGGACCTGGAAGCTGGCCATAGGAAAAAGAAGGTGCTAAATGTTCTTAATCATACCATCAAAATGTAACACGCTTTTATTTATAAAATTGGGACTGTGATAGAAACGGGAAGGTTTAATAATTATGTTGTAAAGTTTTAGTGTTAAAAATATATAATTATGTACGATATGGAATCATTTTGTAGTAGACGAAGAAGCTTAATTATCGTTTAAGGTTACAATGAACTTATAAAGTGTTATATGTCTTATTAAAGTTAATTTATTTTTAACTTTTTATTTTATTTTATTAGCAAATAATAAAAGCTTGTTTTTAAAAAAGGCATTTTTCTTTAATTTTATTTTTATTTCTGGCATTGACTAATAGTAAATGATAAATAATATAAAAATTATGAGGCGTGCACTTTTGGATTTTCCAAATTATTTTATTTTATTACTAGCGACTTCATCCGCGTAGAAATCCAAAATGGTATCTAATAGAACTTTTGTTTGTTTCTTTTTAACGTTATTAATTTTGCCGTTACATTAGATTTGATAAATCACAATTCCTTACAAAAGAATACAGATACCTGTATCATCATCATCATCATTATCATCATCATCACAGGCCATAAACGTCCCACTATTGGGCTCGAGTCTTCTCCGTTATGGGAGGGAAATTAACATAATATACCGCGCTGGTCAGACGTGTTGGTTTGGGTTTTGTTTCGAGTTTTCCTTCTCTTGCATAGATGTTATATACGTTTTATATCCCTTAGTCGTCTCGTACGATCACTCACGGGTAAGATATGGGGTGGTGAATAGTATTCTTACTCCGTCACCACACGGATACCTGTATACTTAGCGAGGCAATTGACAAACACCAAAATATCAATAGAGTTGGTTATTACAATTAATCAAAGATCCTATTGTTCACTTAAATATAAATAGAACAAAGAAGACACATCAAGTCACTAATTAGTATTATGACCTGTGAGCTTTTTTGCCAAATCTTTCACAGCGTTCCGATCCGCTGGTAATTTTTAATAATTATCGTCATTTTAATGTTTAAAAATAACTGACTGAAACAATTTTTCTGATATAGATTTTTTTGTATTGGTAGTGAACTGGTATCAAAAAATGTGGAACAATATTAAATAACTAAAAGTGGGTAGAAATGAATAAATAAAAAAATAAAACACTAAAAGTCTCTTTAACTACAATGACTTGTTGGACGTGAGACACCCTATTCATCCTTATTACCATTAACTCTGTTAAGTAAATATCAGAAAATTAAAATTAATGTAAACAAAAATTAAAATTAACGTTATGAACGTAAAAAAAATATTAATAAAATGTAAAATGAATAAAATAAGGTCTAAAGGTGGAGACATTCTTACACAAACACAAGACGTGTTAAGCCGATAGAGTGAATATTTTGGCGATATGTATGTGGATGCTACGGTTGGCGCCGGTGTTGCATGTGGTTTAGTAGATCAACATTCGACAACGGCGTCCTCCGATGGCATCAGTATGGATGAAGTTGAATGGGCGACAAGAGGTTTGAAAAATGGTAAGGCAGTGGGCATTGATACCACCGGAGCAGAGTGACTTGACGTCAGTGGTCGGCCCGACATTGATATGGTGTCCGCCGAGATGATCAAGCTTGGTGGCTCCTGTGTCTGGGAGGCGTTCCTGTTGCTCCTCAATTTATGTTGGAGCTCGGGAATGGTTCCCGGGGACTGGAATAGCGCAGTCATCGTGCCTTTGTTTAAAAACAAGGGTTTACGTTATGACTGCGCAAATTACAGAGCCGTAAGCTTGACCAGTTTGGCAGCAAAAGTGTATGGTAAAATTATTGAAAGGAGAATGAGGATGGTGTCCGATGGTTTACTGTGTGAGACACAAGGAGGTTTCAGGAGTGGAAGGGGATGCATGGATCAAATGTTCTCTCTGCGCAACATTGTGGAGAAGCATCTGGCTCTAGGTCAGAGGGTTTTCTGCAGTTTTGTGGATCTGGAGAGAGCATTTGACACGATTGTACGAAAGGAACTTTGGGACATTTTACCGGAGTATGGTATTAACGGTAAACTGCTACAGGCTGTGCAGTCCAGTTACATGGGCTGTAGAGCCTGTGTGCGGCTGGATGATGGAATGTTGCCTTGGTTTGACGTAAATATCGGCGTTAAGCAGGGGTGCGTTCTGTCAGCCAGGCTGTTTATCATATATCTGGATAAATGTCTCCAAAGGTTGAACGATATGAATGTGGGAGTCTAGATGGGCGACTCAGTGGTCACTGCTCTGCTTTATGCAGATGATGCAGTCCTGCTGGCACAGTCAGCGACTGACCTGCAGACCCTAGTCGACATAATGACTGAAGATTGTAAGAAAAGGGGTCTACGCGTGAATGTGAGCAAAACCAAAATAATGGTCTTTGAAAGAGATGAAACCGGAACAGGTGTAAGAGTAACAATAGGTAATGATATAATAGAGCAAGTGGATGAATTTGTATATCTTGAATGTGGATTTAGCCGAAATGGAAGGTACACCACTGATATAGAGCAAAGAGTGAATGCGGGAAATAGAGTGAACGAAGCGTTGGGGCAACTTCTCGGTAGCCACCACCTCAGCCAGAAGGCACGTGTAGCAATATATAACGCAGTGCTTGTCCCAACATTACTGTATGGAAGCGAGAGTTGGGTATGCAGAAAAGAGTATGAAAGTAAAATTAATGCGGTCGAAATGCGATCTCTGCGGAAAATCTGTGGAGTTAGGCTGACCAACCGCATTCGTAATGACGACATAAGAGAGCGAGTAGGTATGAAAGAGAGTATTGGTGTAAAGATGCGAAAGGGAATGCTCCGATGGTTCGGACATGTGGAAAGAATGCCGAACGAACGTCTGGTTAAGAAGATATACAATGCGAAAGTGGAAGGATGTAGGTACCGAGGGAGACCAAGACTAACCTACCTAGACCAGATCGGTCATATACTGAAGGAAGGTGGAGTCAAGAGTCTCCGAAACCGGCGAGCGTGTATGAAGAGAATTATGAATGTTGAGGAAGCGAGTGAAGTATGCATAGATACAGTTCTCTGGCACTCTGTGCTCTCTGCCTGCCCTGCAAGGGATATGGCGTGATGATATGTATGTATGTAAAATGTAAAAAACTAAATTAATTTTAAACAAAATTAAAAATTAATTAACATGATAAAATTCTTAAGAATAGTTTTCTTTCAAAAACAGTATGGTAATTGATAAAATATACGCTTACAAAAGTTAAAAAAAAAAACTCTTAATAATCCGAAGCTTTACAAAGACGTTAAACTTAACTGGAGCCAAAACAAATTACATAGATCTAAACTTAAGCCACGTTTACGACGCCTTGTGTAGTAATACATAAGACTAGGTATATTTGATGATGTGTAGAATATCCGTACTTTTACGAGTGTAATAATGTTAACACATTAATGTACAAATTTTTATCACCGATCTCCATTCCCGCGCGACGTGGACGAAAATATAAACAGAAAAAGATTTAAGAATCTTAACATTTCAGCTTAGTAATCTGTTGTGTAAATGTATTCTCGAAACGCTAGCTATAAAAGTAGTGTGAAATTATAAACGTGGTAAAAATTTCATTTAGAAAGACACAAAGTACACGTACAGTTAAGTGAAAAATTTTATTACGAATTAATTTTAATTTACAAACATACAATTAGCGATCACAAATCATACGCAAACTCGAAATAATGAGATTCAGTCTGCACAGATAGCATAGTGGTTAAAAAAACGACTTACTGTGCACAGTGCCACGATTGCGATATCCACACACAATGCATTGTGCGATCCTCAAATTGTTGTCTGAATATAATTTATTTGTCTGAATATAATTTATTTATTGTATATTAAACGCATGTTTATAAAATCATCGAAATATATGTGAATTAATCACATTTTACATCCTGTGTGACTTAAAAAAAAACACGGTTGAATTTAAAAAAAACATCGAAAACAGACAATCATTTTAGATACCACAAAGAATTCTCCGAAATGAAAATTAAACACGATACTCGATTACTCGATGCGGGACGTAGATAATTAAGTAACTATTCTGAAAAATCTTTTTTAAACTATTTGGGTCAAAGTTTTTATAATGTACCTAGCCTTACTTTGATTATCATCATCATCATCCTGCTCTTATCTCAATTGATTGGGGTCGACGAAATATGTACCCTTCTTACTCATCTTTTACCGTACATATTGCAAAAGTTTTTAGCAATAGTTTTTTGAACAGCCGCGTGTCTGACTTTACGTCGCGTCTCCGTGGAATTTAATTGTTGACCAGATAGCATCAGATGGAGTTGGCTCAGGTCAGTGTAAAGCTCTTATTCGTCTTTTAATCACGAAAAATGTAAGAGTAGTATTCGTAACCGTTACCATAAAGCACCTGGCTTACTTTGACTATGGGAAAGAGAGTAATCAATTGAGTTCTTATTACGTCTCCACACGTAACATTTAAATCACGAAGAATACTTATTAATTATGAAAAATCTAAACTACTTCGATATAGTTTAATGCATACATTTATAAGTCATTATCATGAACTCAGCTCATATACGTCCCACTATTGGGCTCGAGCCTCCTTCATAACGAGAGAGAAATTAACCTACTATACCACGCTGGTCAGACGTGTTGGTATAGGGTTTTATTTCGAATTTTCCTTCTCTTGCCTATGCAAGAGTTTTATGGGTTTTATATCCCTTAGTCGTCTCATACGATCATCTGCGGGCAAGAAAGGCGTTGGTGAATTGTATTATTACTCCGTCACCACAAGGAAAACATATACGAGTATACTTAAAGTTAGTAAATTACTTGTTTATTCTGATTTGATACAATCTAATGCACGGGAGCTCTTTTATCCTGATTGATTACACCATCCATCCATCCATCAGCCCGTAAATGTCCACTGTTGGACATAGGCCTCCCCACAAGAATGCCATCTATAACGGTCCTGTGCCACCTGCAACCAACGGTTTCCTGCGACCTTGATGAGGTCATCAGTCCACCGAGTGGGGGGTCGTCCTACGCTGCGTCGTCCGATTCGTGGTCGCCACTCGAGAACCTTTTTTCCCCAACGGTTGTCGGTTCGTCGAGCGATGTGGGCGATGTGGATGGGCAGCCATTGCCACTTCAACGTGCTAATCCTTAGGGCTATGTGGGTTACACCCGTTCTTCTACGGATTTCCGTATTTCGGATTTTATCACGTAGAGAAATACCGAGCATAGCCCGCTCCATAGCACGCTGAGCGACTTTGAGCCTTTTTATGAGGCCGACATTTAGAGACCACGTTTCAGTGTCGTAAGTCATCGCTGGTAACACATACTGGTTATAAACCTTTGTTTTCAGACACTGCGGAATATTAGACGAGAAGATCCTCCTAAGTTTCCCGAACGCTGCCCAGCCGAGTTGGATTCGTCGGCTGACCTCTTTCTCGAAATTGGATCTACCTAATTGGACTGTTTGTCCTAGGTAAACATAGTGATCGACAACTTCAAGAACCGTATTCCCAACCAGGACCGGGGCCATTACCAGCCATTAGGGCATTAGACATGATTTTCGTCTTGTCCATGTTCATTTGCAGCCCTACTAGTTGGGAGACCTTGCTGAGATCATTGAGCATGGTGCCAAGGTCCTCCAGGGATTCTGCCATGACTACGATATCATCTGCGAATCGAAGGTGAGTGATGTATTCGCCATTGATGTTGATGCCAAGTCCGGTCCAGTCTAAGAGCTTGAAGACATCTTCCAGCGCAGTGGTGAACAGTTTCGGAGAGATAACGTCTCCCTGTCTCACGCCTTTCTGCAGCTGGATCGGTTTCGTACTCTTATCCTGGATGCGGACTAACATAGTAGCGTCTTTATACAAACACTTCAGCACTTCGATATATCGATAGTCAATTTGGCACCTCTGAAGGGACTGCAGCACTTGATTACACCGACACACAAAAAAAAGTTCTCTGTACTTTTGACGAGACCCATATATTTTTATGTATTTTGACAAGCTGAATTCGAATATGAGGTCCATTTAACCCTATACACCCTCAAAATTTCGAGAAAACTTTAAAAAACAGAAAAAAATGACTAAAATCGGTGTTTTCAGTGATGTAAATTTTTTTTTTACTTAAACCAAGTATGATTTTTGTGTATTTTGATCCGCTAAATACTTATATGAAGTTTATTTGGACCATTAGCGGTTTAAAGTCTAAGTAAATTTCAAAAAACCCTCAGAAATTGTGAAAAAAGCCAGAAATTCCAGATATAGTTATAAAAATTTTTTTGAATGATCTGAATTTTTTCAAGTTTTAGACCAAAAATTTTTTATTTATATATAACACAGTGGATAATGTGTTTTTTTTTTAATTATTTTTATTTAAAAATTGATTATTATTATAACAAATTTGATTTTTTTTAATTTTTAGGGGCTTTTTGCCATTTATTTATATTTTTAGAGATGTCTGAGCCATCGAAGTTCAATATTTATATGTAGCAGATAAATATACATGAAAATCATGATTTATCTAGCTCTATATTTTTTTTAATATCTGGATTTTTTGGCTTTTTTTTCACAATTTCTGAGGGTTTTTTGAAATTTACTTAGATAATTAGATTTTAAACGGCTAATGGTCCAAATAAACTTCAGATAAGTATTTAGCGGATCAAAATACATAAAAATGAAGCTTGGTTTAGTTAAAAAAAAATTTTACATCACCGAAAATGCCGATTTACGTCATTATTTTCGGCTTTTTAAAGTTTTCTCGAAATTTTGAGGGTGTACGGATTAAATGGACCTCGTATTCGGATTCAGCGGGTCAAAATACATAAAAATACAGGTGTCTCGTCAAAAGTACAAAGAATTTCTTTTTTTTTTTGGGTGCCGGTGTTATTTTACTTCTACTTTACAAATTCCTATTGTTTTCTTTATAGAGGTAAAATAATATGTAGTTTTAAAGTTTCAAATTATCACAAAAAGTATTAATAAGTGGTATACCACGTAATTAAAATAGCAAATAAAGCAGTCACTTTCGACTGTTGCTGGTCAATTAGAATCATCATAAATCCTGACATCTGATTTAATCCTAGCTTTTATATTAATAATCCTTTTCAATTAATCAGGATAAAAGCAGTCGGTCGACAGAAATAAACATTCTGTCGGTATTTTTTAAAGTTATAAAGGAAACCGCACCTCAATTGGGAATGATAAAAGTTCATACCCATACATATTAGCCGGTAAAAATATAATCTTTATGTCCGATAGTAATTAAATTAGTACTGTGTATGAAGATTGTGACATACATTGTTAGGTATAGTTATAGAGCGATATTGTATAATCTCCATCTTATTTCTAAATATTTGAATTTGTTTAATTTTCTTTATCATCATCATCTCAGCCCACACACATCCCACTGATGGGCTCGGGGCTCCACCACAATGGAAGGGAAATTGACCTACTGTACCACGCTGGTCAGACGTTTTGGTATAGGGTTTTATTTTAAGTTTTTCTTCTCTTACACAGATGCCATGAGCATATTATATCCCTTAATCGTCTTTTACGATACCCACGGGTAAGACAGGGGGTGGTGAATTGTATTCTTACTCCATCACCACACTGAAAATCGTTTTCCTTATCTTCATATCTTTATCATAGGTTATATATCCACGACTACATTGTATCGTATCTACTACATCATAAGCTGAGATTGCCGCCATATTGTGACGCGCGAATTTTTAATTATGTGTTTTTACTTATGTTTATTTCTGTCGCTATAATCTAAATTAATGTACGAGTATAACAAAATAAGATATACTCTTTCTTTCTTTCTTTAAATGATGTAGTGGTAATTGTGAATGATTAATTATTATAAAATATATTATAGTTTTATAAATCTATTTTAACAATATTGTTCGATGATAATTCCATTTGAACTAGTTTTTGATGGCAATCAAGACATAGTAATCAAAGATTTTAGTTAATGTTTTACAGTCTCATAGCAAATTTAATTCATGCTAAAGACGCCATTGATGCCTAGTAACAGTATTTTCGCTCGTTAGCGCTCCTTTGCTACGAACTCTATAAGTAATCCGATTTCATTGCTAGTTCCGACAAATTTGCGGTCCGTTAAGCCTGCGCCACACGCTCGCCGAATGGGCTACCGTACTCCTAACCGACGATGGATTATCGCCCATCTCCTTCGCTCAACTTTAGCTCAATAAGACGAAATGTAGAAATTAGTGAAGGTTTTCCATTACAATGACTGTACATTTATGTCGTTCATTCAAGCGAACTCGTTTTTGGATATTCGTATAACTGAAATATTCATATAAGAAATGAAGAATCAAATACTGAATACATAATGTATTCAGTATCTGTTTCTTCCTTTAATGTTCTCAAGCATATTTTAAAGATTTATTAACATATAAAATAATTGATGTATTTTAATAATCTGTGCATATTCAATTATTCTTCATATGTGTGTCAAGAATACAATATAATGTCTTTACCGTATTCTACCTACCCTTTGTTATATAGCACTGTAATATGTCACTGGTTATTCTCT
Source organism: Lymantria monacha (assembly GCA_905163515.2). NCBI lineage: Eukaryota > Metazoa > Arthropoda > Insecta > Lepidoptera > Erebidae > Lymantria > Lymantria monacha. The sequence goes on from LR991088.1 coordinate 13,528,340, forward strand.
CACATTGTTATCGGTACACTCCTGGATAACTTGTAACACCAACTGCGGTCAACAATCCACTTACCAAACGTGGCGATTTTGGATTTGGATTGTGGCTTTATCAAAAAGTTCATCATTTAACATCGATAAGCTGATGAAGAATGTCTAAATTAACCTTTAATTCGAAATATAAAACAATAAATTATTTTTAATTTTATTAACGCAGTAACCTTTAATCCAAAATATCAAGTAATCCATTATTTTTAATTTAATTAAATTACTTTTATAAACGCAAATATTGCACATGAAATAAAAGTATTTTTATAGATTATAATTATCCCTGAAAAATGTGAAGAGGTTTTATTTATATAAAAACAATAATAATTTTAATTTCAATAATGCGTATTATATATAATAATGCGTATTATATAATTACTTCAATCAAATATTATATTACTATGAACTTAGCTGCGCAGGTAGAATTACAAGGATTATCTAAATGATGCATGAAACTCGAGGTTTAACGTAATTATTATACACCGCTTGAACGATTTAATATGAAATACCCCATTGTTTGGTGAAAGTAATTTTGAATACCTAGTACGGATTCAATCATTGATAAATATAATATTTATTGTCTTTATAAAATAAATAGTCCGTTCTTTTTACATACAATTGCAAACTAGAGTGCAAAAGAAAAGTATGTAAAGTATTGTGATCCTACGCCGCCCTTCCGTTACCACATTCAGTTGGGCGAATAAGTCTCTAGTCAAGTAAGTCATAAGTCTTTTAAAGTTTAAAAGTATTTTAAAACATTTTAGAAGTAAAATATTTATACGAGTATATATTTTTACATTCTCAAACCCCATAATTGGCCATCCGTGTAGTGGTCACTGAAGAAAAAGACCGCATTCCAGTGCCCCATCCGCACGGCGTCGTATATTGTAGGGCGGGTCTACGGGATCTTGCGCCGCTTTTACTGTCGCCCCGGATGGATTAGCGGGGTTTGACGTACCGTAGCTCGCCACCAAAAAAAAAATCCGTGTAGTGATGCAATAACATTACGACTTGCTACACTCTTTCTTGCTCATAAATCCTGGGTACCATTTTTTTTTTTTTTTTTTTTTTTTTTTTTTTTTTTTTTTTTTTTGCGGTGGGCCATGGGCGTCGCACCCCGCCAAGTCGGTCCGGGGTGACGGAAGAGGCGGCGCGCAACCCCATTGACCCACCCTGCAAGCACCTCTTCTTCGCCGTGCGAGCGGGCCACCGGTACCCGATTTTTGTCTTCGGTGGCCCGCTCGGCGGTATGCCCTCTCGGGCTCCTCTCCTGTCGACGCCCCGACAGCTTTCGCCGTTAAGGCGTCGTCCTCACGCGGTGGCCTCACGTCGGGTGACCGGACAATTCCCCGGTCCGATCACCCGAAGCTTCGGTTAGGGCAGCATCAGGCGCAGGTATTCGCGCCTGCGCCGCCCCGGCCGCTGACGGCGGCCCGGGTCACGGGAATCCTCCCGGACTCGTTCCGCTGTCTCCTTCTGCGAGATGACAGCCTCGCAGAAGGCGGCGACCGCGTCCCAGTTCCTGACGCTGTCGACCATCGCCCTCGCGACAGCCGGCAGCGTCAGGTCGGCACCGATAACAGCGACGAGGTCACGGCGCTGCCCGTCCCAACTCGGACACACCTCAAGTGTGTGTCTCGCCGTGTCCTCGTCACTGCTGCAATGGTGGCAGGCCGGAGTCCACTCCCTAAACGCGACCGTGTGCAGGTACAAACCGAAACACCCGTGCCCCGACAATACCTGCACCAGCCGAAAGGAGAGGACTCCGTGCCGCCGCTCCATCCATTCCATCAGTACGGGCCGGAGGGCCTCGACGGTAACGACACGGTGTCTTGGCCTCTCCAGCCGCGTAACCCAACGGGCGATGACGTCTCGGCGGGCGTCCTCGCGCCAGGTGGCTATCTCGCTCAACGATGGGGAGCCACCTTCGTCGCGCACTGAGGTAACCCGCCGGTAGAGGTCGGAGAGCATCTCCGCCTCTAGGTCCCACGGGGGTGTCCCGGCCAATAGGCACGCCGCCTCTGTCGACACCGTGCGGTACCCGCGAATGGCTCTGACCGCCATGGCTCGCTGTGGCCTCCACAGCACCGCCCTGAGCTGGGCGTTCAGAGCTCTCGCCCACACGGGTGCGCCGTACATGGCCATTGAGCGGATCACCCCCGCATACAGCCGTCGGCCCTCGAAACTGGGTCCGCCCACATTCGGCATGAGCCGAGAAAGGGCGGACGCCGCGCCGACCAGCCGGGGAGCAATTTGGCGAAAATGCTCCCGGAACCACCATCGCCCGTCGAGCACCAGACCCAAGTACCTCATATGGGCCTGGATACTGATGTGGATGGAGTTGACGACTAACGAGGCGCCGATGGGCAGCCTCACACGAGGCCCATGGAATAGTAGGGCCTCCGTCTTGTTTAGGGCCACCCTGAGCCCCAGCGCCTCGATTCGCCTGACCATCTCCTCGGTGCCGAGAGTGGCCAGGCTCGCCGCCTCTTCGAATGTCCTGCCCCGGGCTGTGACGAGCGTGTCGTCAGCATAGCAGCAAATAACGCTCAGCCCGGGGGGGAGACTTCCTCTCAACGCCCAGTCGTACCCGATGTCCCACAGAGTCGGCCCCAGAACCGACCCCTGCGGAACACCGCACGACATGGGCGTCCGCACAATGTCCCCTGCGGGGCTCGCGTAGAGAACACTGCGCCCCTCCAAATAGTCTGCCACCAGCCGCCTGAGGTACAGGGGCACTCCATGGAACCGGAGCGCCTCCCTGATGCAGCTGAATGGCAGACTATTGAAGGCGTTGGCGATGTCCAACGACACCGCCAACAACACTCCTTTGCCGGCGACAGCCTCCGCGGCCGTCTGCCTCAGGCGTAGCAGGGCCCCGATGGTCGAACGCCCCCTCCGAAACCCAAATTGAGCGTCCGACAGATCGGGCCCCACCTCCTCCAGGTGCTGGACGATGCGGGCAGCGAGGACACGCTCCAGCAGCTTACCCACATCGTCCAGAAGCACAATGGGCCTGTAGGCCGACGGCGAATCCGGGGGCCGTCCCGGCTTTGGCAGGAGAACCAACCTCCCTTCCTTCCAGCACTCAGGGAACTGTCCAGACGTCAGACAGGCGTTGAACAGTCGCCTGAGGCGAGGTTCGAGATGCTCGAGGAGCAACGTCAACACCCGGACTGGGATTCCGTCCGGGCCGGGGGCTGTGGTGGCGGAACGAATCTTCGCCACGGCTGCCCCCACTTCCGACTCCGTCACGGGCGGAACACTCTCGACGGCCTCCCGGTCGTGATTTGGCGAATCCATGACCGGGGGCGTGTGCTCCGACTGCCGCGGGAACAGCTCCTCGACCACTCTACGAAGGAGGTCGGGCTGGAGGGTCTCGGTGAGGGGGGGGCCCTGCGCGCGAAGCTTATTCAGCGACGCGCGATACGGGCGACCCCAGGGGTCACGGTCGAGACCGTCCAGTATCTCCTGCCAACTTGCGTCCTTGGCGGACCGGATGGCCAGCCGAAAGGCGGTACGCGCACTGCGGTACGCCTCGTACAGCTGGCCCTCCCGCTCAACATCGCGGCGACGCCGCCGACTGCGGGTGTAGGACCTTCGGGCACTAATGCACGCCGCACGAAGGTCCGCCAGTCTTGGGGACCACCAGTAGACCCCCTGCCTCGGAGGTAGACGCCGCACCCTGGGCATGGCCGCATCGCAGACCTGCGTTAACGCACTGCGGATGCGGACAGCCTCAGCGTCCACTCCGTCCGCTGGGGGTGGTGAGGACAGCCACGTGTTCACGATGGCCGCCTCCGCCAGTAGGTCCCTATCTAGACGCCCCACAGCCCACCGCGGAAATGCGGGAGCCCGGTCCGCCCTGTGACCCCTGCTGGGGTCCCGGAGAGGGGTGACCTCCATCCGGATGTATCGGTGATCCGACAGGGTCTCTGCCTCCTCCAGGACACGCCAGTTCCTCACTCGTGGTGCGACAGCGGGGCTAGCGAACGACAAGTCCACCATGGGTACCATAAAAGACGACTAAGGTCTGTATATAATATTCATATAATATCTGCGCAATAAAAAAGAAACTCGAAATACAATGCTATATCAACCCTTCTGACCCACGTGATTGGTAGGATTTCCCTCCTATTGTGGAGAAAACTCTGGCCCAGCAGTGGTATATGTTAGGAGCTGAGATGACAATTATGAAACGAACACACTTCGCTAGGGTTTTCACGGTCCATCAGTCAATTAGTATTACAGTGAGTGAGGACAACTGCGGTACTGATCTAAGTACCTCATGACTTTGTTGCCAGGACGTCGATCCATAAACGTGACCTACCAGCTGGGTAATCAAACTCAAGGCAGAAGCACTAGCAGACCATTCATTATGTGGAAGTTGTAGTTTGCCACCGAAGGCCTGAGTTCAAGTCAGATCATCATCATCATCACAGCCCATAAAAGTCCCACTGTTGGTCTCGGGCCTTCTCCGTAATAAGAGGGAAATTAACCTACTAAACCGGGCTGGTCAGACGTGTTGGTATAGGGTTTTGGTTCGAGGTATCTTTTCTCGCATAGATGTTAGATGCGTTTTATATCCCTTAGTCGTCTTGTATGATCACTCACGGGTAAGATATGGGGTGGAGAATAATATTATTACTCCGTCACCACACGGATAATATAAAGTCAGATCATAACTAACCAAAAAAAAAGAAGAATAATATCATTTTTAATTTGCTTTTTTTAAGGTGTATAATATTCTTTTAGTATATTTACTACTAGCTGTTTCCCACGGCTTCGCTCGCGTGGATATGTGTATATTAAAATATAGCTAGTTGTTTAGTGGTAAAAAATATCAGGTCGGTGTAATATATATTCCTTTTCCGTCGTATAAATTGAACAAAATATTGGCAATAGTTTTATGATAGGCCGCTTGCTTGACGTCAATGCTCCTTATAGTGTATGTCCTTGTACACTTGAGGGACGATTTTCATACAAAATATAACTTCTAGTTTTGTTCCTGTAGGGGTATATTTAAAATGCTGAGACATGCCTTTCTTTATTTTTATACAACAATATTTTACAAACAAAAATAAGTTTCTTACAAATGTCATACCCCACATCCTTGTTGTTATTGCAAATATACTGAAGCACGTATTTTGTCTTTAATACCAAAGAACCCAATATAAGTTTTCTTGAATATAACTTCTAAACTGATAAAATTTAATAAAAATCTTGCCCCTATTTTACACCCTTAGGTAAAAAATTGCCAAAAACGCTAACACACGCAACTCTTTATTTATTATTAAATTTGCAAATATATACAAAACTAACAAAGCTAGCTAGCTGCTGCAGTAAAACTAACAACGCTAGCAAAGGTAGCTAAATAGTTTTGTTAGTTTTTCTTAAATTGTAAATTGACACAATAATAATTATCATAAATTAAATGCTTTAATAATAACAAATCATAAACAATATAAAATTTTATATATAGAATCATTTTCTTTTTGTACTGGCAATGAATTTGTATTAATAATTTGGGTCAAAATTTAATATCTTATAAGGTAGATAAAAAAATCTAATAACAATGACATATTGGACGTAAGACATCTCAGTCCTCCCGTGACCCTGATCACTGTAAAATGTTGAAACTCGATAAATAATTAAGCATATTAAATGCAAAATTTCAGTAATTTAAAGTGTTGAAACGTTGGGAAATTAAGAATCAAATACAAACGCGATTGAATTCGTAAAAAGTAGTTTTATTTCAAAAGTGAAAACTTCTTTAGCGGCGTTTCACGAATCTATCTTTAAAACTGACCAAGTTAGATACAAACTTGCAACCCCTATTTTGCACCCTTAGAGGAGAAATTTCCAAAAATCCCTTCTTAGTGAGTGCCTACAATATAAAAGGCAGCAACTGTCAAAATTTCATATAATTACCCCCAGCGGTTTAGGCTGTGCGATGATGAATCAGTCAATCAGGACAAGCTCTTTTATATATATATATAGATAGTATTTTTAGTACATTACTGCAGCGGCCAGCAAAAGAGGCATTGATGGACGAACGTATAAATGTGGCCCGAGGCGTAGCAGAGGCACACATACGTAAGTCCATCAATACCTAGTTGTGGCCAAGGCTTGCATAGTGCTTTTCTCAAATAATGTGCAGAAATTAAAACTAAGTAGAACTGTATACGTGACGAACAACGAACAACATGTTTCACGTGCTAAAGGGTTCATTTGTTTTTTTTTTGGAACGAAGTTCCTTATCGCGCGTTGTGAAAGGGGGCTAGACGGAAAAAATTCTTACGAAAAGTTGTCACGACACTTTTTGCTATAGTAAGCTATTGTAAGCTGTGCGGCGTCGCTCGTCGGTTCTCTTATAGAAAGCAAGCCAGATATTTTCATTTCTATTTCGCATTGAACAGTGTGGTGTCGCGACGATTTTTTTTATAGATAGAGTGATTCAAGAGGAAGGTTTATATGTATAATATATGCATAATGTACTAGAGAAACACTGATAATTTTAGAGGTTTCTAATGTGATGTCGTAAATAAACACATTATTTTGCGCTTACATTGCAAACGCTGGCTGAACCCTACGAAATAGATCAAAATAAAGTACTACAGTATTATACAGCTTAAAAAGGCCTACAAAAAAGTCCGCGATGGTATATATCTATCTCTTAAGGATAACATACTATATCCATTTTAATACTTTAAAAAATGTTCTATTATAAAACGATAATTGAAAAGCTATTTACACAAATACTGTATTAATCCTTATCATTTTAAATACATTAGTTGGCTTGAGCATTTCATGAAGATATTTTTTTTCCTTCAGACCATGCAAATTAAATCAATACCTTAAGAGATATAGCAAAATCAAAATAATGCGCAACGAAATTATTTTCGCCCGTGACCGGGCCGCGTGGCCGGCTCGCGTTCGAGCTCGGGGCCGAAAAGTTTTGGTAGTCTAGTGGAATTGTATATCCTATTATTAATATTATAAACGTGAAAGTTTGTAATAATGTATGGATGTGAACATGTTTGTTGCTCTTTCACGTAAAAACTACTGAATGGATTTTGATGAAATTTATAGTAATATAGCTTGCACATCAGAATAACACATAGGCTATAATTTATAAAGATATTTTGCAAATTGGCTAAAATATAACGATAAAAATCGCTTAAGGCAGAAAAAAATTATATAATTAAAATAGAACTTCGTTCCATCCGGGTGTCCCTTGACACCTCCGGTTTTTTTCCATTATCAAACAGGTTTCTTTTTCAAGCCAGTTCGAAATTTAAATATAACTGATAAGTTGCCTCTTTAGTTACAATATTTTGAAGTAACTAATCGTTCTATTTTTGAAATACAACATCGATTTATCTCGAAGAAGGTTGTCAAAATAATGCTCAAATTTCCAAGCATCTTTGAGAAAAAGTAATTTTTATTAGAGTGATATGAAACGTAAGCTCTTATAAAAACAAAATATGTCACTGGCTACTTTCTCCACATTGTTATTAAACAGACAAAAATATAAGAAATATCTCTTTTCTGTCAGATGTGTTAATAAATTATTTTTTTACGCAAAAACATTTTTATGTCACTAATTTATTAACTTTGCAATTAACGAAAACTAAAATATAATGAAGGGAATTTAATTTTTAACCGATTTCAAAAAAGGAACCGCCTCTTAATTTATCTGTATATTTTTATGTATAGTACCACAGAGCTTTTACTTGGTAAACAGATTATATTTTATCTATTTAAAAAATAACCAACATCTTATCTATAATATCACCTCATCCAAAATATATAAATATTAATTAATAACAAAATAACAGCAGATAACAACACAATTTCAATATAAATGAGTTGTATACTCATTTCTCTTGTGGATAAATAATCAAGGTAAAAATTTTATACAGAAAAATAATTACTTTTGCATCAAAATGCCGTTTAAAGTACACTTTTCTATTTTTATATTCTTAAAGCATAATATAACGAAAGTTAATTTATTCAATAAAAATCACTTTGTCCGAATGCCATCATGGTGAATGAAAAATTGAATATTTATTCAACCGAAACGGATTCTCCATTACCCTATTTTTAAATAAGCAATTCAGTTTTATTACTCAAAATATTTTGTCGCTGCATTTTAAAATATCATAGATAATAACATATTAATAAGTGTGCTAGCGGCTACGAATACTACCAACCCTTACTTCACTCACAGATGTCGTAAAAGGCGACTGAGAGCCTTATAACGACCTGAGTCAACTTTATCTTATGCCGTTCAGAGCAGTGTTTCCACTATCAGACTTTAGTTTTACCCTAGATTTTTCTATTAATTGCCCTAAATAGCTTAATTATTTTCCGAAAGTCCTTGATTTAGGGCGCAAAATTTAAATGAGTTCAAAATAAAACAAAACTTTTTTTTTTTTTTGGTTTGAATATTTTATTTATTTTTTTTATTTAATTTTCGTCAATTAATAAGAGGTAGTAAACAATTAATCATAAGAAGAATTCATTTTAATCTGTGGAAGAAGTAGATGGTGAACAATGTGATGCTGAAGCACTGGGCTTAAGTTTTTGAGCTGCATTCAATATTTGTCTGTTGGGTTCTAAAATCGAGCCTGTCATACCTACTCATAGTTTGGTATGCAATAAACCGTTGAGGGTTTCACTGTGAAGCCTATTTCCTTAATAAGTTTTACATTTTTTACTATACTTAATAATCCTTCCACCCCAGTATTCAGTGATGGCAGTACTAATAGAAGTGAAATCACAACTTCGCGGCTTTGGTATCTGTAAGTTCCTTGCGATCTTTTAAGCTCAACACTTTATGCCAGTATACTTCCGCTGATAATTTTGTGACCTCTTCTTCACTTTTTACCTTGAAATAATTCGCTTCAATAAGGGCTTGTTGACGCCATTCACTATCTGCTTTTTTTATATTACATTTATTAGGTACTTAATAAACTGAAATGGATGACACATCCTTTAAAGAACGATTTTGCAACCGTCGTGCAATTTGTGGGTCTACATATTTTATCAAATAGAAAACATTTTTAAAGTCAAATCTGAATTCATCATCATCATCATTTCAGCCTATCACCGTCCACTGCTGAACGTAGGCCTCTTTCATGTTATGCCACAGAGTGCGGTCCTGTGCCACCTGCATCCAACGACGCCCAGCGATTTTCACCAGATCATTTTACCCCAAATTACCCTAAATCCCTAAAAATATTAAATAGCCCTAAACCATATTTTAAATTAGTAGTTTCGCCCTGAAAAAGGGCGAAATCCCTAAAAGTGGAAACACTGGTTCAGAGAACATTTTCATTCCCCAGGAGGGTTGACGTCTGTGGACTCCGTCCTGCCACCATTGCAGTAGCGACGAGGACACGGCGCAACATACGCTCGAGGTATGTTCGGGCTGGGACGGGCAGCGCCGTGACCTCGTCGCTGTCATCGGTGCCGACCTGACGCTGCCGACTGTTGTGCGAGCAATGGTCGACAGCGTCAGGAATTGGGACGCGGTCGCCGCCTTCTGCGAGGCTGTCATCTCGCAGAAGGAGGCGGCGGAACGGGCCCGGGAGGATTCCCGTGACCCGGGCCGCCGCCCGCGGCCGGGGCGGCGCAGGCGCGAGTACCTGCGCCTGATGCCGCCCTAACCGAGGCTTCGGGTGATCGGACCGGGGAATTGTCCGATCACCCGACGTGAGGCCACCGCGTGAGGACGACGCCTCGACGGCGAAAGCTGTCGGGGCGTCGACAAGAGAGGAGCCCGAGAGGGCATACCGCCGAGCGGGCCACCGAAGACAAAGATCGGGTACCGGTGGCCCGCTCGCACGGCGAAGAAGAGGTGCTTGCAGGGTGGGTCAATGGGGTTGTGCGCCGCCTCTTCCGTCACCCCGGACCGATTTGGCGGGGTGCAACGTCCATAACCCACCGCAAAAAAAAAAAAAAAAAAAAAAAATGGAGGGTTGACGTCTGGGGTACGACGCCAGAAACCTCCGCGTGGTGTATCCTCCCTGGGTGCGGGCGACAGTCCCCCAGATCCCTCTGTCGAATTGTCGCCCGTAGCGAATCTCTGGCGCGCGGGGGGGTTCCCCAGCGATGGGTTGAGCCCCAATTCGCTCCTGACCCTCTATTTGTAGAGGATACAGGAGGCGAAATTTCGGACGGGCCCGGTCACTCATTCATTTGAGGGCTGGGCAGCCTTATGCCACCGCCGACATATCGTAAACCTGATATCTTGCTTCAAGACAAGTTGTCGTGAGGCGTAGTATCAGGAACGAGGGTCTTGGCTTAACCGCCCGGACCGCGAGGAAGACAACCTCTATAAAGAGTTCGAATTAACATTCGAATTCGGAAATTACCCAGAATCCTAAGTTCTGGCGTGCGGCGAGAGGATGCATGGCAGATGGGCTGTTCTGTTCCTAGCACGCTCCAGCCAGGGTACCAGCCGACCCCCTGGTTGGTAAATGTAGGCTTGCCCGGGTACAGGGATCTCTGCCCGGGTCGACCGTTTATTTCTCCCATAATCGTGGGAACAAAATGGAATTGCCTACAGAAAACAATAAAGACGGGGAAGCTTCGGATTCCCAACTGACGGCCTTGCCAAGGCAAAATAAAACTGGCACAAACGACGCCTCGTCCTCGGGACTTGAGGCGTCCGCCGAGGGCCCGGCACAGACTACGGAGGCCCAAAAGAAGAAGCCGAGGAAGTACCGGAAACGGGCCAACTGGACTACGGGAAAGGCTTCTCCTACAGAAAGGAAGCGTATGGCGGAGCGGAGGGTGCAGAAGGAGGCCGCCGCTGCCGCCCAACTGGAGGAAGACGGCGGCAGATCCACTGCAGAGCCGTCAATGGACGAGGGCGACGGTAGTGTCGCAGAGCCGTCCAGAGACGAGGGCAGTGGATCTGCCGATATAATGGACGAGGGCGGTAGTTCCGCAGAGCCGTCCAAAGAGGCTAGCGGGTCGGCGCAGGAAACCGCCGCCGCCAGGTCGTCGCCGCGTCTTGCGGCTGCGGCTCCGACGACAAGGGAGGAGGCCCTCCCCTCGAAGGTGCGGAAGCGCCCCCTGAACAGGGATGGCAGCTCGAGCGCCGATTCCGAGGGGAGTGTGACGATCATGCCTCCCCCCAAAGTGCCGGCCTCTCGCAGAGGGCGAGGGGCCGCGGTGTCGGGAAGGGCGACCCACTCCCCGGCCGGCGAAGTGCGTGGAGGGGCTGAGGCTGGCAGGCAGACCGGCAACGAGGCGGCCGCCGCGAGGGTGCTGGGGGTGTTGTCCAGCATCCCTCCCACCGAAGTGGTGGTCGCTAGTGCCCGCGCGAGCGCCCCAGCCGCAAATATGGAGGCCCTGCAGGCCGAAAACGCCCGCCTTGGTGGCAAGGTGTCAGGTCTGCGGGCCCAGAACCGCCGGCTGGAGTCGGAGCTGGCCGCGGTGCGGAGGACCAATCGCAACCTCGCCAAGGACGTGGCCGAGCTGAGGGCTCAAATGGGGCGGCTCGTGCCGTCTGCGCCAACTGCATCGGCTGCGCCAACTGCGCCGGCTGCGCCAACTGCGCCGCCTGCGCCAACCGCGCCGCCGGCCAGTGTTAGCCGCCGAGGAGCTGTCGCCGTCGTCGCCGCTTCGAAACCGCCCCGAGGCGCCGGCCGTCCAGTGGCTGCCGCCGCACAGAGGAAGACGCCTCTGACCGCGGAGCGTGCGCCGCCGACCAACACGCCAATTGTCGCCGTCGTGGAGCAGGTCCCGGCAGAGGTCCAGCCGGTGACACCGACCCCGCTGCCCGCGGTGGGAGGTGTGTCGGACGAGGCCTTGCGCGCCATTATCGACGCCGTCGGTAATATGGTCAATGCGCGCTTGGCCGTTCTGGAGGCAAGGCTGCCTCCAGAACCACGTGTTCGACCGCCTCTCGCCGCGGATAAACGGCCATATGCGGCACCAGCTCCCGCCCCGCTGCCTTGTCAGGGTGGCCGTGTGGGGGGAAGCTACGCCGCGGCCGCGGCTGGGCCCAAAAATAAGGGGCCCGCTCCGACCCAAAAGAAGACGGCACCGGCTCCTGCCGGACTGCAGTCGTCGCCAGCACCAACACCGCCAGCGACGACTAGCGCAGCCGCGACTACGCCCTCAGCGCCCGGCACGCCCGCTACGCCCGAACAGGGTTGGCAGGTGGCCGAGCGCGGCAGAAAGAGTCGCGGCCAGAGGAGGAGAGCGGCGGCCAAGCGCGCCGCTGAGGTCGTCGCCCCCCAGGCAGGAGCCGGAGGAGGCGGCACAACGAAGAAGAAGAGGCCGCGCAAGGGGCTCCGGCCGCCGAAGACAGCCGCAGTGGTGATCACTGTGCTGCCTGAGGCGGCAGAAAGGGGCCTCAGCTATGAGGCCGTTCTGCGGAAAGCCCGGCGGGAGCTCGACGTCTCCGACATAGGAGGCGTCGAAGCCAGGACCCGCAAGGCCCGGACAGGGGCTCGGATTCTAGAGTTCCCTGGGGCCGAGGGCACCAGGACGGCCGATAGCGTGGCGTCGAAGTTGAGAGGTCTGTTCACCGAGGAGGGTGGCGTTAAAATCGCCAGACCCGTGAAGTGCGCCGAAATGCGCATTGCGGGTCTGGACGACTCCGTGATGGTGGAAGACATCCAGGAGGCCATTGCCTCGAAAACCGGGTGTCCCATGGACACCGTCCGGGTTGGTACCATCCGGCCCGGTCCGGGCGGCGTAGGTGCTGCCTGGGTGCAGTGGCCAGTGGAGTCGGTCAGGCAACTGGCCGACTCAGGCAGGCTCCTCGTGGGCTGGAGCTCAGCGCGAGTCACCGTGCTGGAGCACCGGCCTGCGAGGTGTTTCAAGTGCATGGCGGTCGGGCACACCCGGCCAACATGCACTAATTGCTCTGACTGCGGCGGACTCTGTTTCCGCTGCGGTCAGACTGGGCATATGGCGGCATCTTGCGCCGCCCCGCCCCACTGCCCCGCGTGTGCGGCGGGCAATAAGCCCGCCAAGCACCGCATGGGCTCTGGGGCGTGCAGACCTCCGGCTTCGGCTCCAAAGGGGCGGAGCGGCTCTTCGACTCCGGCCGCTCCCGCTCCTAGCGCGGCCCGATCGCCCGCAGCAAGCCAGGAAATGATGATGGACACGGCCCATTAATGGCTGCCCAGTCCACTCACCTCCTGCAGGCCAACATCAACCACTCCGCCGGTGCGCAGGATCTCCTCCTGCAATCCATGGCGGAGTGGTCGATCGGTGCAGCCGTAGTCGCGGAACCGTACGTCGTGCCTGATCGCCCCAATTGGGTGGTCAGCCGAAACGGAACCGCGGCAATCGTCACCTCCACGCAGCGGCACTTCCCGTCCTTATCCCTCTTGAATAGGGGCGAGGAATTTGTCGCGGCGGATTGGGGAGGGGTCACGCTCTACAGTATACCTCTCCCCTAACAGGAGAATGGACGATTTCGGGGCCTCCCTCACCACCTTGGAGGCTTCGATACGGCGACTGGCACCGGGCCTCGTCCTGGTCCTGGGGGACTTCAACGCCAAATCCACGGCGTGGGGGTCCCCGATGACGGACGATCGTGGGCGGGCGATCGTGGAGTGGGCGGCGTCACTGGGCCTCTGTGTCCTAAACAGAGGCTCAGTGAACACGTGTGTGCGACAGCAGGGTGGGTCGATAGTGGACTTGTCGTTCGCTAGCCCCGCTGTCGCACCACGAGTGAGGAACTGGCGTGTCCTGGAGGAGGCGGAGACCCTGTCGGATCACCGATACATCCGGATGGAGGTCTCCCCTCTCCGGGACCCCAGCAGGGGTCACAGGGCGGACCGAGCTCCCGCATTTCCGCGGTGGGCTGTGGGGCGTCTAGATAGGGACCTACTGGTGGAGGCGGCCATCGTGAACACGTGGCTGTCCTCACCACCCCCCGCGGACGGAGTGGACGTTGAGGCTGTCCGCATCCGCAGTGCGTTAACGCAGGTCTGCGATGCGGCCATGCCCAGGGTGCGGCGTCTACCTCCGAGGCAGGGGGTCTACTGGTGGTCCCCAAGACTGGCGGACCTTCGTGCGGCGTGCATTAGTGCCCGAAGGTCCTACACCCGCAGTCGGCGGCGTCGCCGCGATGTTGAGCGGGAGGGCCAGCTGTACGAGGCGTACCGCAGTGCGCGTACCGCCTTTCGGCTGGCCATCCGGTCCGCCAAGGACGCAAGTTGGCAGGAGATGCTGGACGGTCTCGACCGTGACCTCTGGGGTCGCCCGTATCGCGCGTCGCTGAATAAGCTTCGCGCGCAGGGCCCCCCCCTCACCGAGACCCTCCAGCCCGACCTCCTTCGTAGAGTGGTCGAGGAGCTGTTCCCGCGGCAGTCGGAGCACACGCCCCCGGTCATGGCTTCGCCAGATCACGACCGGGAGGCCGTCGAGAGTGTACCGCCCGTGACGGAGTCGGAAGTGGGGGCAGCCGTGGCGAAGATTCGATCCGCCACCACGGCCCCCGGCCCGGACGGAGTCCCAGTCCGGGTGTTGACGTTACTCCTCGAGCATCTCGAACCTCGCCTCAGGCGACTGTTCAACGCCTGTCTGACGTCTGGACAGTTCCCTGAGTGCTGGAAGGAAGGGAAGTTGGTTCTCCTGCCAAAGCCGGGACGGCCCTCGGATTCGCCGTCGGCCTACAGGCCCATTGTGCTTCTGGATGATGTGGGTAAGCTGCTGGAGCGTGTCCTCGCTGCCCGCATCGTCCAGCACCTGGAGGAGGTGGGGCCCGATCTGTCGGACGCTCAATTTGGGTTTCGGAAGGGGCGTTCGACCATCGGGGCCCTGCTACGCCTGAGGCAGACGGCCGCGGAGGCTGTCGCCGGCAAAGGAGTGTTGTTGGCGGTGTCGTTGGACATCGCCAACGCCTTCAATAGTCTGCCATTCAGCTTCATCAGGGAGGCGCTCCGGTTCCATGGAGTGCCCCTGTACCTCAGGCGGCTGGTGGCAGACTATCTGGAGGGGCGCAGTGTTCTCTACGCGAGCCCCGCAGGGGACATTGTGCGGACGCCCATGTCGTGCGGCGTTCCGCAGGGGTCGGTTCTGGGGCCGACTCTGTGGGACATCGGGTACGACTGGGCGTTGAGAGGGAGTCTCCCCCCCGGGCTGAGCGTTAATTGCTATGCTGACGACACGCTCGTCACAGCCCGAGGCAGGACACTCGAAGAGGCGGCGAGCCTGGCCACTCTCGGCACCGAGGAGATGGTCAGGCGAATCGAGGCGCTGGGGCTCAGGGTGGCCATAAACAAGACGGAGGCCCTACTATTCCATGGGCCTCGTGTGAGGCTGCCTATCGGCGCCTCGTTAGTCGTCAACTCCATCCACATCAGTATCCAGGCCCATATGAGGTACTTGGGTCTGGTGCTCGACGGGCGATGGTGGTTCCGGGAGCATTTTCGCCAAATTGCTCCCCGGCTGGTCGGCGCGGCGTCCGCCCTTTCTCGGCTCATGCCGAATATGGGCGGACCCAGTTTCGAGCGCCAACGGCTGTATGCGGGGGTGATCCGCTCAATGGCCATGTACGGCGCACCCGTGTGGGCGAGGGCTCTGAACGCCCAGCTCAGGGCGGTGCTGTGGCCATTCGCGGGTACCGCACGGTGTCGACAGAGGCGGCGTGCCTATTGGCCGGGACACCCCCGTGGGACCTAGAGGCGGAGATGCTCTCCGACCTCTACCGGCGGGTTACCTCAATGCGCGAAGAGGGTGGCTCCCCATCGTTTAAAGAGATAGCCACCTGGCGCGAGGACGCCCGCCGAGAAGTCATCGCCCGTTGGGCTACGCGGCTGGAGAGGCCTAGACACGGTGTCATTACCGTTGAGGCCCTCCGGCCCGTACTGATGGAATGGATGGAGCGGCGGCACGGGGTCCTCACCTTCCGACTGGTGCAGGTGTTAACGGGGCACGGGTGTTTCGGTAAATACCTGCACACGGTCGTGCACAGGGAATGGACTCCGGGCTGCCATCATTGCAGTAGTGACGAGGACACGGCGCAACATACGCTCGAGGAATGCTCGGGCTGGGACGGGCAGCGCCGCGACCTCGTCGCTATTATCGGTGCCGACCTGACGCTGCCGGCTGTCGCGAGGGCGATGGTCGACAGCGTCAGGAATTGGGACGCGGTCGCCGCCTTCTGCGAGGCTGTCATCTCGCAGAAGGAGGCGGCGGAACGGGACCGGGAGGATTCTCGTGACCCGGGCCGCCGCCCGCGGTCGGGGCGGCATAGGCGCGAATACCTGCGCCTGATGCCGCCCTAACCGAGGCTTCGGGTGATCGGACCGGGGAATTGTCCGGTCACCCGACGCGAGGCCACCGCGTGAGGACGACGCCTCGACGGCGAAATCTGTCGGGGCGTCAACAGGAGAGGAGCCCGAGAGGGCATACCGCCGAGCGGGCCACCGAAGACAAAGATCGGGTACCGGTGGCCCGCTCGCATGGCGAAGAAGAGGTGCTTGCAGGGTGGGTCAATGGGGTTGCGCGCAGCCTCTTCCGTCACCCCGGACCGATTTGGCGGGGTGCGACGTCCATGGCCCACCACAAAAAAAAAAAAAAAAAAAAAGGAGGGTTGACGTCTGGCAGGCGACCGGTCATAAAACTATTGCCAATAACTTTTACAATATGTACTATGAAAGAGGAGTATATATTGTATCAACCCCAAGTAATTTAGATAAGAGTAGGAGAATGATGATGATGAAATAATAACATATTATTTTATTGAGTGAAATAATATGAACTAAATATGAAATTATATGACATGCTTGTTGAAATGTAGTATTTTAGTAGCGGTAGAACTACACTGTTGATTCTGTGTCTACAGCAGCGAGTCGATTCGTCCGAGGTAATAAATACCACACTCTCGCAGAAAATCGGTGTCTGAACAGTGACAATATGCTGCTGTGCTTCGTTCGGTGAGTGAGAGAGCCGGCAGCTCAACTTATATATATATATATATATATATATATATATATACATATATATATATATATATATATATATATATATATATATATTTATTTACATTTATTAAAACTGTTCAGTGAAGTATTATTTCACCTCAGAAAGCGAAAGGTGCGCAGAATAGGTTGCACACCAAAAACGTAACGAGGTCATTCGATCACTAGATTTTACTCCTCAAATTTTTCTCGTACCGGGCGCCTTATATGAAAATCGATTCTTAAGGAGTAAATTCCAAAAATATATTTAATATTATTTATACTTAATACTAGGTACCTACTTCTTATAGAATGTTTTTACATCTAGTTTAAATATTTTACAAAAAAAATAATTAATAACGAATATATGTAATAAAATACTGTATAAATAATGTATAATTATTCGAAATTAAAATCATAATGTCGTATGTTTTTTAACGTTACACTTAAATAACATTATCACGACCTGGGCCAACTCCATCTGATGCCGTTTGGTCAACAATTATATTTTTAAGTAGGGTTGATGTCTGGAATTCGGCCGGTCATAAAACTATTGCTAATAACTTTAACAATATGTAGGTACTATGAAAGAATATTACATATTATATCGATCCTAAGTAATTGGGATAAGAGTAGGAGAATGATGATTACTTAAATAATATTATCAGTTAGTGATAATCTATCGTGGCATAATTTATGTTATGAAAGATAATTTATTCAATAAAAACTGATTTCTTCAGAGTTCGGTATAAAAGTTAACAGAATATGAAGAGTATTGGATACTAACTGTGGACAACGCCACTGCTTCTCTATTAAAAGTATCTGATACTCTGTGTGAAATACATACATACATATCATCACGCCATATCCCTTGCAGGGTAGGCAGAGAGAACAGAGTGCCAGAGAACTCTATCTCTGCATACTTCACTCGCTTCCTCAACATTCATAATTCTCTTCATACACGCTCGCCGGTTTCGGAGACTCTTGACTCTCTCTCTCTTCAGTATATGACCTATAACCGATCTGGTCTAGGTAGGTTAGTTTCGGTCTCCCTCGGTACCTACATCCTTCCACTTTCGCATTGTATATCTTCTTAACCAGACGTTCGTTCGGCATTCTTTCCACTTGTCCGAACCATCGGAGCATTCCAATATTTCGCAAAAATACTATTTATAGTTCTTCATAATAATAGTCCACTCACTTATTAATTGATAGCTTGATCTACTATTATTTTTTATTCCTGATGGTGGCAAACGAGCAAGCAGCACACCTGATGGTAAGTCTGCAACCAATGGACTTTTGCAATACCTAGGTACAGTTTGGCGCGCTATTGGTAGGCACCAATGAAAACTCATCCAGTAAGTTGGGCTGCTGGTTCTCTCGCTCACCAAACGAAGCACAACAGTATTTTGCCATTGTTCGGACGTCGATTTTCTGCGAGAGTATCGTGGTACTAACTCCGGACGGACCGGCCTGCGACTGTAGGCAGAAAACTGTTAACAGTGTAGTTCTACCACAAATAGTAATAATACTAAATTACTATATAGTATATTGCTATATGTAATTGCTATATAATACTAAATTGCTATATAGTATACTGTAATTAAATTTCTAGTTAATAAGTACAAAATTTCTTCAAATCTCTACAATACAACTATTTTATTTTTAAAACTTCTTAAGAAAATAGCGCGTAAGCACTGGCTGAAACGAATACTAATAAATAATCGAACCATGGTTTATAAATTTTTAAAGGATTTAAATAAATACAAACAACGCAAGTTCAACAAAAGCTTATAACAACATCATCATTCTCCTATTCTTATCCCAATTACTTGGGGTCGATACAATATGTACTTTTGTTTCATAGTACATATTGTAAAAGTTATTGGCAATAGTTTTATGATCGGCAGCTTGCCAGACATTAACCCTACTTGGGAATGTAATTGTTAACCAAACGGTATTAGATGCAGTTGACCCAAGTCCTGATAATGTTATTTAAGTGTAACATTTAAAAACATATGAAATTAAGATTTTAATTTCGCATAATTAATCGCCCAGGTCATTATAAGGCTCTTAGTGGTCTTTTACGACATCCACGAGCAAAGTAAGGGTTGATAATATTCGTAGCCGCTACCACACAGCTAAAAAAAAAAACTTGTATCTATGTTGTTACGTAATGAGAATAATAAAATGCTCTATAATATCAATAACTATCAGCTCAAGTCAATCGAGCTAATAATTTATTTGAATTAAGAACAAAGCACCGAAGTTGAGAACGAGCCTCATCTTGGTAATCCTGAGATAATGACGTCACGTATTGTTAAGGGCACATGGCGTATCCGGAAAACAGTAAAATAAATTGCATGGATTACTTAATCGACTGGTTGATAGTAAAATCTTTAATGACAAGGTTTTTGTGATGAAAATATGTCCAGTATCAACAAATAAATCACCTATTTCCGCGACTATAAAAAGGCAAATTCAATTTATTAATAAAATTCTCAAAAACAAAGGTTGAGATAATATTCCACGATCATCACCGAAGTATTTGTTTGCCACCGAGAGTACAATAATAATGCGCGTGCGTTAGTTATCTTCACGTAAGTACATATTTATATACAACTAGCTGTCGCGGCAGACGTCGTCCTGCCCGGACAAACTTTAAGCAATATGCTGACAACAGCGCCACCTACCGTGTCCAATTGTGTTTTAAAATCATCCAGGGACCCATTGGAATATACATAGAAAATTTCATCCCAATCGGTGCAACCATTTGACATACCGACAACAGCGCCACCTACCGGTTTCAATTGTGAATCTAAACCATCATCAAATCCCCTCGAACACACACAACAAATTTCAAGAAAATCCGTCCAGCCGTTTAGTAGGAGTTCACTGTCAACACAGGTACAGAAGAATTAAATATATAAAAATATGTATGGTCATGGGTTACGCCATAAAATATGTCAGTTTTCCTTACACTCTTCTTTTTTTTTAGTGGCAAGCAGTGGTATAGTCACATTCCACCCGATTCGTCCGCATCTTTACGCTCCCTTGGAATACGTAAACCTTGCTGACCGTCACTGTCTAAAGAAACTTGTTTTAATTACTTACCACCAACTATTAGTGCTAGTTACTAGGACCACACTATTGAAAGTTTTCTGTCTACAGCCGCAGGCCGGTCCGTCCGGGATTACTATCCCGCACTCTCTCAGAAGATCGACGTCTGAGTAATGCAATGCGCTATTGCTTCGTTCGGTAAGCGAGGGAGCGGAAAACCCGACTGCGTGGGTTTGGGATTGTAATGGTAAGGAGCGGCCTAGTTATACCCTTGATATAGCAAAGGTCCATGGGTGGCAGTGACATTTACCATCAGATGTGCTGCTTTCTAGTTTACCACCATTAGCAATAAAAAATAATCCACCACCACCAAACCGCCTACAAAACGTGGCACTTATGGCATCTTCTCTTAAGAAAGCTTATATACAATAGTAAAAGTATAACATACCTATTTGAAATAATACTACTACATGGTCACGGGAGGACAGTCCTCCCGTGACCATGATCACTGTAAATAGTTCGAAACGTCGGGCAATTAAAAATCAAATACAAAACACGAATAGAATTCGTAAAAGTAGCTTTATTTCAAATGTGCATTATAAAATATTCTAATTTTTACCAGTATTCTTTCATTATCATTATTCAGCCGTTTGCCGTCAACTGCTGGAAGTAAGCGTCTCTCATAAATGAAGGGATAGTTTCGCAATCACTATGCTTGGCAAGCGGATTGGTGATCGCAGTGAGGTCTTTTACAGAAAGTTAGTACTTTTGCACATTTTGTCATAGCTTGACCTCATCCTATGCTAGGTGAAGGCGGCACTTCTGCAGTTTTTGTACTAGATGTAAACTTTAGAATCTCACAATTAGTAATCCGAAAAGTAAGAGCTAATGCACTAATAATAAAGTACCATTATTAATTTATTTTAATTGCAAACTTTATAATTATAACAATGCTTTCATTCTTTAGAGAGATAAAGATAATATGTAAATCTATTTTTACAGAACTTCTCTTTGACGAATAGACACCTTAAATACGATGACAGAAATCGATCCTTCTAATAGAAAACCAAAGTTCGGGCGAGTAAGCCAAGATTAGCGGCAGCTTTGTCCCGTGAAGCAAGTTAATGTCGCTAAAGACTTCTTTCGTAAACGTTCGTTGTGTTAAGTAAATTGATCGAGCACAAGTGTAATGTTTATCAGCTAGCCTTTTTGCAGAAAATGTATATAGGTACATTCAGCGTTTGTTTCGTCTGGCCATAAGTTTTGTCATAAATTAAAATGAATTTATTTTTGAAGTGAAAACTTCTTTAGGCACGTTGAGGGTTTTTGGAGGGGAAAAACTTATAGGTTCGCGTCACCGACATGCTAATGCTAATAGTATATCTATAGCTATGTGAAAACTTCTTTAGGCGAAATATTTGCATTTGCGATATTTGCATTTAAAAGTATGGCATTATTTATTTTTAATTGTATTTTTAATATTTAACCTTTATGTCATGAAATGAGTATCATTGTGGTTTAAAGGTTATATTACTAGCGTGGTAAAACCGATTCCTAGATGTTCGATAATATTTTTTATTTTTAAATAAAAATTAGAAAATTATTATTATTTCAATTAGTCTTAAGTTAATAGTTTTCACTTCTATCGGCAGTCCCCATGACTGCCTGTTGTTTTTTTTTATTAAGTAAACTGTTTAAAAATCTTAATGAAAATTATATATATTTATTTTAATCTATCCATCCGTTATCCGCTGAACGTGTCTCCTAAATTAACAATTACATTTTCACAAAAAGGAAACTTTTTTATAAGACCTTCTCCTACCAAACAATGACTGTCGTAGCCCTGTGATCACGTTGCAACTTTTCGATCTCTTGTAAAGTTTTTTTGAAACAATAACCGTATATTTTATTATTTTGCTTGTTGCCTTTCAATTGTGGTTTTTTTTTCATCAGTAACAATGACATTTTTATATTATTTACCGCATATTAGCACAGCAAGTATTTCGATCGAGTTCATTCTCTTTAACTATATGGAATATATAATTGATTTAGGGCATGCACTCTATATATTTTCCGTGTAGTGACGGAGTAAGAATACAATTCACCACCCCATATCTTACCCGTGGGTGACCGTACGAGATGGCTAAGGAATATAAAACGCATATAACATCTTTGCAAGAGAAGGAAAACTCGAAACAAAACCTTATACCAACACGACAGACCAGCGTGGTATAGTAGGTCAATTACCCTCCCATTATAGAGGAGGCACGAGCCTAACAGTGGGACATATATGAGCTGAGATGATGGTAATGCACTATATACCAACAATAAACACCAAACGTCAGGACTTATTTAATTATTAAACATATTATATTTTATAAATAATATATACCAACCATGACGTATCACACTAAGTAAGATACGACATAGTTCAGACGTTAGCCAGTTGGTTACGGATATTCCAAGTATACAGATCCTAGATACAAGAGATCCGATGCTCTAATAGGGTGTTTTGAATTCATTTCCGGCTATTTGTGGAAACGGAAATAGAATGGAATATCGCCGGAAGTGGCTCTCTCTGTACAGTGACATTGTCCGCATAACTGAAAATAACTGAGTTAATATCAGTGACATAATTAACCAA
Source organism: Lymantria monacha (assembly GCA_905163515.2). NCBI lineage: Eukaryota > Metazoa > Arthropoda > Insecta > Lepidoptera > Erebidae > Lymantria > Lymantria monacha. Next base: position 13,551,023 of record LR991088.1, read on the forward strand.
TGTCAGTTAGCCCCTTTCAGCAAAGGTTATTTGGATTTTGAGATTACGTAAAAAAATAAGGTAAGAAACCGTTCTTGAACGTTTAATTTATGCTTGCATAAATGGAATTCGGACAACCAGTATGCCATAAAATTATTTTGGTAATGGCAGATTATCAGAAAATAAAACAACATAAAAAAGATCTTTATATTTCAACTTTTTTTAACAGCCTGCCCTGCACTGAGGCAATAATCCTTGTATTGCGGGACAATTTACAAAAATGTAATTAACACAGACAAATTACACCCAGACTCAGAATAACAATTTGTGGATCGCACAAAATATTTTCCTGCGCAGGAATGGAACCCAAGGCACTGGCACGGAAGGTCGGTATCTTAACCAATACGCTATCTGTGCTTTATCACAAATGAAATAATATTTTATGTGATATAACTATAAATTGTATTAGCATATGTGTATATATATATATATATATATATTATATATATTTATATATATATATTATATATATTTATATATATATATTATATATATTTATATATATATATTATATATATTTATATATATATATATATATATATATATATACAGGGTGGAAGGGGAGCGCTCCCGAAAACAAAGACAGGTAACCCTGCTAGTCCTACTTGTAATGATAGGCTAGAAAAAAAATCGATCAGGATGAAAAAAAATTTTTTTTTCACCACGCGAGGTCGTTGAACTCTTGAACATATGATCGTGAGTTTTGAATAGATTGCGTCTTTTCTCAACTGAGTAAAGTTACGTATTTTTTATGTTATTATTATTACATGGCACTGTCCTAATACGATGGAATGTGAAAAAACATAAAATTAGTAGCGAAAAAAAAAATTTTTTTTCTTCCGAAACGAATTTTTTTCTAGCCTATCATTACAAGTAGGACCAGTAGGGTCACCGGTCTTTGTTTTCGGGAGCGGTCCACTTCCACCCTGTATATATATATATATATATTCCTGTATAATAGTGATATTAAATAGTTTGACTAGTTAGATACTTATATAGTATCTATTATAGTTAAATCACCCTTTAATTTCGGAGGAGACTTACATCTAGCAGTTGGACGTGCCTATATCGCATATGAACTGGAATAATGAATAAATATACTTACGATTTTTACTTTGACTTTACAATAAGCTTTTTTTATTGCTTATGATGGCAAACGAGCATGCAGTACACTTGATGGTAAGTGTCACTGCCACTCATGGACATACCAAGGGCTAGCTAAGTCGCTGCCTGCCAATACAAATTCAAACCCACCCAGTTAGGCTACCAGCTCTTTCGCTCACCAAACGAAGCGCAATAGCACAGCGCCATTTCTCAGATATCGATCTTCTGCGAAAGTGTGATACTACCCCGGGATGGACCGGCTCGCATCAGAAGACAAAACTATCAACAGTGTGGTACTACCACTAAAATAGAGAGTGATAGAAAAAAGAGAGAGGGTGCCAGTATTTATATGCCCTGTGCCACTCCCACGATTGAAAGGAATTTGATGATACTTCTTAAGTTTTCATTATACATACATATAGGTATACATTCACTCAAGTAAGGGGGCATCCATTACGTGACGCATTTTTGAGGATTTTTTGACTCCCCCTTCCTCCTTGGTGAAATGTTGTAAGATTTTTCTGATGTCACGTGAGATTTTTAAAAACTCGTAATTGGGTATAAAGATTATTTACTTTCATTTAATTTCAATTTAACTAAACTTTCACACAGTTTTATACACCATTCTCTGATAAAAATTATTAAGTGATATTTGCCAAGACCCCTCTCTCCCCTAAGTGAGAATTAGTAAGATTCGGCTCGACACTTGAATACCTCACGTAATTAATGGACGCCCTCTAATCTAATTCAGCTCCTTCAGTCGTCGGATATAAATCAAATTTTACATATGTTTTACTTTCAGTTTAATAATCTGGTAAAATAAGAATAAATAATTTCCGTGTGGTGACGGAGTAAGAGTACTATTCACCACCCCATATCTTACCCGTGGGTGATCGTAAGAGACGACTAAGGGATATAAAACGCATACAACATCTGTGAGAAGTGCGAGAGAAGGAAAACTCGAAACAAAACCCTATACCAAGACGTCTCACCAGCGCAGTATAGTAGGTTAATTTCCCTCCCATTACGGGAGAGGCCTAAGCCCAACAGTGGGACATTTATGGCCTATGATGATGATGAAAATAAGAATATGTTGTTAACCCAATATCATACACACTGCACAGATAGTGTAGTGGTTACGATACCGACCTTCCTTGCCAGTGCCGTGGGTTCAATTCCTACGCAGGACAATACCTTTTGTGATCCACAAACTATTATTCTGAGTCTGGGTGTTATTTATGTTGTTCTGAGTCTATGTGTAATTATGCGTTAGTTTTATGCGTTAATAAAACTACACACATACATACATACATATCATCACGCCATATCCCTTGCAGGGTAGGCAGAGAGAACAGAGTGCCAGAGAACTCTATCTCTGCATACTTCACTCGCTTCCTCAGCATTCATAATTCTCTTCATACACGCTCGCCGGTTTCGGAGACTCTTGACTCCACCTTCCTTCAGTACATGACCGATCTGGTCTAGGTAGGTTAGTCTCGGTCACCCTCGGTACCTACATCCTTCCACTTTCGCATTGTATATCTTCTTAACCAGACGTTCGTTCGGCAATCTTTCCACATGTCCGAACCATCGGAGCATTCCCTTTCGCATCTTTACACCAATACTCTCTTTCATAACTACTCGCTCTCTTACGTCGTCGTTACGAATGCGGTCGGTCAGCCTAACTCCACAGATTTTCTGCAGAGATCGCATTTCGACCGCATTAATTTTACTTTCATACTCTTTTCTGCATACCCAACTCTCGCTTCCATACAGTAATGTTGGGACAAGCACTGCGTTATGTATTGCTACACGTGCCTTCTGGCTGAGGTGGTGGCTGCCGAGAAGTTGCCCCAACGCTCCGTTCACTCTATTTCCCGCATTCACTCTTCGCTCTATATCAGTGGTGTACCTTCCATCTCGGCTAAATCCACATCCAAGATATACAAATTCATCCACTTGCTCTAGTATATCATTACCTATTGTTACTCTTACATCTGTTCTGGCTTCGTCTCTTTCAAAGACCATTATTTTGGTTTTGCTCATATTCACGCATAGACCCCTTTTCTTACAATCTTCTGTCATTGTGTCGACTAGGGTCTGCAGGTCAGTCGCTGACTGTGCCAGCAGGATTGCATCATCTGCATATAGCAGAGCAGTGACCACTGAGACGCCCATCTGGACTCCCACATTCATATCGTTCAACCTTTGGAGACATTTATCAAGATATATGATAAACAGCCTGGCTGACAGAACGCACCCCTGCTTAACGCCGATATTGACGTCAAACCAAGGCGACATTCCATCATCCAGCCGCACACAGGCTCTACAGCCCATGTAACTGGACTGCACAGACTGTAGCAGTTAACCGTTAATACCATACTCCGGTAAAATGTCCCAAAGTTCCTTTCGTACAACTGTGTCAAATGCTCTCTCCAGATCCACAAAACTGCAGTAAACCCTCTGACCTAGAGCCAAATGCTTCTCCGCAATGTTGCGCAGAGAGAACACTTGATCCATGCATCCCCTTCCACTCCTAAAACCTCCTTGTGTCTCACACAGTAAACCATCGGACACCATCCTCATTCTCCTTTCAATAATTTTACCATACACTTTTGCTGCCAAACTGGCCAAGCTTATGGCTCTGTAATTTGCGCAGTCATAACGTGAACCCCTGTTTTAAACAAAGGCACGATGACTGCGCTATTCCAGTCCGCGGGAACCATTCCCGAGCCTCGACATAAATTGAGGAGCAACAGGAACGCCTCCCAGACACAGGAGCCACCAAGCTTGATCATCTCGGCAGGCACCATATCAATGCCCGCTGCCTTACCATTTTTCAAACTTCTTATCGCCTATTCAACTTCATCCATACTGATGCCATTGGAAGTCGCCGTTGTCGAATGTTGATCTACTAAACCAAATGCGACACCGACGCCAACCGTAGCATCCGCATACATATCGCCGAAATATTCACTCCATCGGCTTAACACGTTTTGTGTTTGTGTAAGAATGTCTCCACCTATAGACCTTATTTATTCATTCTGAAAGCTGACCAACCACCCCGAGACTTCTTTACCTCCCTCTTAAAGAGTTTGGTGTTACCCTCGAAGTTTTTAGTCAGCCTATCTTCTGCACTCATACTTGCTCTATCACGTTTCTCTTTCACTAAGGCCTTGGTGTTATTCTTACATTGCCGATATATTTCTTTCTTCTGTTCAGTCATACTGTCATTCAGATTCAAAGAAGAGACATAGTCCAGCCACGCTTTCTTCTTTTGCTCTACGGAAGCTGCCACTTCCGCATCCCACCATGCATCACCATTTGTTTTTCTATGCTTCTTTGAACTTCCACATACTTCTTTCGCTGTATCTACCATACTCTCTTTCAATACTCTCCAGCATTCTTCAATGTCCGATTGCGGCTGGCTTACCATCGTCAGCCGTTCTCGGACACCCTCTGCATACTTTTCTCTTACACACTCTTCTTGCAACCTTTCAACCTTTATTCTTTCAAGCCCTCCGAAGTGGACCCGGTCTCGCCAGTGCCTCCACTTTCTGAACAGACCCCTAAATCTCAATAACGAGATAGTGGTCCGTATCGACTGTGGGGCCCCTGTAGGCTCTTGCGTCCAATATTTTGCTTCAGAGGCGACTGTCTTCCAAAATTAAATCTATTATACTTTTCTGTTCATTCCTTCTCCATGTATACATATGGATGTCCTTATGTTGGAAAAATGTGTTTGACACAATAAGGTTTCTCTCTATGCATACATCCGCTATGAGCCTACCTGCGTCATTCACTCTCTTATCACCAAATGGACCAAGTACGTACTCATAGTCGGGACGCTTGGTCCCCACCCATCCGTTCAAATCTCCGCATACAATCACGCGTTCACTGGTTTCTACCATATCCAGAACTTCCCTAACATTATCCCAAAACTTCTCTAGGTCTGATGCCACCGAGGATCCTACGGGAGCATATGCTACAACCATGAATACCTTGGTGACACCTAGTTTTATACGGACCTAAAGAAGTCTGGGATCATACATTCCGTAATCCTTCACACCTGAGGCCAAGTGAGAGGACAGCAGCACTCCTACCCCCATGCTGGCTCGATCGCTCTGTGGTACACCAGACCACAGAGCCATCCCGCCACCAGGAAGATCGCAGGCGTCGCTGCCCCTTCGCTTGGTCTCTGTTACACAGAGCACGTCTAGCTGTTTGTCCGCCATGACGGATATCAGCTCGTGCAACTTACCTTCCACACAACCTCTTACATTCCACGTGCCCACCCGGCACTCTGCTCTCCTCGAATCGCTTGATTGTGCAAGGCGTGATGGGTGGCGGCCCCCATCGCCGTAACTGCCGAAGTTCGTACCGACGGGGGCGGGTCGGTACGCGTCGCCTCCGGGGGACGCCGTAACCCGCATTGCGGTACGCATATCGAGCCGGATTAGCAGTCTAATTAGACTGGCAGGGGACGCGAACGAGCACGCTCCGGACTATGAACCCCCATTATTATTTGTTTAATCTTTCTTCGAAAAGGTTTTCACAGAAGCAAGCATAGAAATTAGAACTATGAACATACGGAGTTGCTCAACCTTTCGAAGTTAAGTTATGAGATATGTAAACCTAAAGAAATATTAATATAATAAATAATATAGTCTAAAACATGTGAGACAAAAGTAATATAATATAATTTGGAAAATCCAAAAGTGCACGCCCCATTATTTTTATATTATTTATCATTTACTATTAGTCAATGCCAGAAATGAAAATAAAATTAAAGAAAAAATCCTTTTTTAAAAGCAAGCTGTTTATTCTCTGTTCTCTCTGCCTGCCCTGCAAGGGATATGGCGTGATGATATGTATGTATGTATATAAGCAGTTTATTATTTGCTTAAAAAATGCAACACACTTTTATTTATAAAATTGGGACTGTGATAAAAACGGGAATATTTAATAATTATGGTGTAAAGTTTTAGTGTTAAAAATATATAATTATGCACGATATGGAATTATTTTGTTGTTGAAGATTAATAAAAATATCGTTAAAGGTTACAATGAACCTATCAAGTGTTATATGTCTGATTAGAGTTAATTTATTTTTAACTTTTTAGTTTATTATATTAGCAAATAATAAAAGCTTGTTTTTAAAAAAATATTTTTCTTTAATTTTATTTTTAACTCTTTAGTATTTTTATTATTCATGTTGTTCCCACAAATATAGGACAAAAACGGTTCATCACCCCAGAGGTCCATTGTGGAGGGATAAGGGCTTCAGTATAACAGGGTTCGCCCTGGTACTCTGAGGCGCAACGTTAGCGATATGAAATGTTTATACACCCTCATGCCATTCAGCCCTCGGCACGTGCTTACTTTGATAATAAGTCATCCATCTAATAAATCAGACATAATCCACATTCATAATAAGCGGAACGAACTTTATTTCCCAATTTGTTGGATTTGCATATTCACGCTAACCAAGATACTCGTCAAGACGAATCAAACGAGCCGAAATTCGGTGGGGTTGCATCTTTTAATTACGGAATTTCTATGGCTAGCTTCCAGGTCCATCATCAGAACCTAGTTACCATATAGTATCAAAGTACTCCTCAAGACGAATCAAGCGAGCCCAAACTCGATGGGGTTGCGTTGTTTAATTAGGGAGTTCTTATGGCCAGGTTCCAGGTCCATCGTCAGATCCCGGTTACCATATAGTCTCAAAGTACTCGTCAAGACGAATCAAACGAGCCCAAACTCGATGGGGTTGCGACACTTAATTACGGAGTGCCTACGGACAGCTTTCAGGTCCATGACCAGACCCTGGTTTCTATGTAGTATCAAGGTTCTCGTCAAGACGAATCAAACGAGCCCAAACTCGATGGGGTTGCGTTACTTAATTACGGAGTTCCTATGGCCAGCTTCCAGGTCCATCATCAGAACCTAGTTACTATATAGTATCAAAGTACTCGTCAAGACGAATCAAGCGAGCCCAAGCTCGATGAGGTTGCGCTGTTTAATTACGGAGTTCTTATGGCCAGATTTCAGGTCCATCGTCAGACCCTGGTTATCATATAGTCCCAAAATACTCGTCAAGACGAATCAAACGAGCCCAAACTCGATGAGGTTGCGTCGCTTAATTACGGAGTTCCTATGGACAACTTCCAGGTCCATGATCAGACCCTGGTTTCCATATAGTGTCAAAGTACTCGTCAAGACGAATCAAATAAGTCCAATTTCGATGGGGTTGCGTCGTTTAATTACGGAGTTCCTATGGCCAGCTTCCAGGTCCATCATCAGGTCAGCTCTATGTCACAATAATATTCCATTGTCATCTAATTTATACATGCATGCAAAATTTCAACTCAATCGGAAACCGGAAAAAGGATCAAATTTAACTTGCAAGATTTGATTACAGACAACGGGACAGGTGAAACTAAATAAAAGCCTGTACATACTCGTTATGAAAGAAAAAAAATACTTTAGTTATTTTGTGCCATTCTCGACGTAGAGCTAAACATAGCTGTATAGGCTGAATGGGATTTATTTCCTTTGCTTGTCCGAATGGACGAACAAAAAATATAACGAACCCAATTTTCATAAAGTATACATACACTAATGACTAAGCAGTTTAGTTTTTTATTAATTGCAATTAAACGACAAAGAATTACCAAGCCATTTTCGAAAGGAAACAGCGCGTTGCGATTATGAAGCTTTTAATAAAAGAAAAACTTCGATACATTCATTTTTACGGTCGACAGAATGCCAGATACTTTACGGTAACATCCGGACGTCCTCGAAAATTTTTTTAATCAACTTTTTTCTTACTTTAAACAAAATAGTTGCTTTTTAAAAATATCAAATACGTTTAGACGAATGTTTTTTCTTGACATATGTATAATAATATTATCCTATAAGTGCAATGTGAGAAAAATACAATCATTTTTAGGTTTGAAAAGAGCTTGATTTTCATAAGTCGAGAGTAGAGCAAGACCTCAACGCTTCGCTTATGAGGCGTGCAAAATAATATAGTTATCATAAATAATAAACACGAATGATAAATACAATAAAAACATTTTTTTTAATATTGCTCTTACTATTTTAGCATTCATGGCCGCGGGCGGATAAATGTTATTAGTTATTACTAATGTTTTTATATACCATTTATATAATATACTTATTTATTCATTTCTACGTAGTTTTTTGATACAATATATAATATATGTACAATATATAATTCAATGTGATGTCATCATTCTCGTACTCTTATCCCAATTACTTGGGGTCGATACAATATGTAGTCTTCTTTCATAGTACATATTGAAAAGATATTGGCAATAGTTTTATGACCGGCCGCCTGCCAGACATCAACCCTCCTTGGGGATGTAATTGTTGACCAAACGGTATCAGATGAAGTTCGCCCTCGTCATTATAAGGCTCTTAATCGTCTTTTACGTTATCCACGAGCAAAGTAAGGGTTGGTAGTATTTGTAGCCGCCGCGTTTTACCAATATGGCCTATTAAGAAAAGTACATATTGTATCGACCCCAAGTAATTGGGATAAGAGTAGGAGAATGATGACTCTCAAGGGAAGTTAAAGGTGAATGTAGATGGCACCATTAGCAACTATATTATTATTTTACGCCAGGTAGTAAATTGACGACTTTATATAGAATGAAAAATAATCATTTATATCTTTTAGGTTATGATTTTTAGTATGATATATTCATTGCATTTTCAGACTATCGTTGGGTTGGCGGCACTGGGTCCTCTGTTTCCTTCAGGTACAAGAATTGACGAGGCATGGGTGGTTTGGCAAGTACCTACACACGATCACGAGGAGCAAGTGGCCACCATCATCCCACTACTACGATTGCTACGAAGGCCTGTGCCTTCGTAGCAATCGTAGTAGTGGGAGGATGGTGGCCGCAGGTGGCCGTGGCGCAGCACACACTCGAGGTCTGCTTGCGTGAACAAAATAGCCTGATAATATGTGCTGACCTGACACTGCTGACAAAGACGCAAAGATCTCTAAGATGATACTCGACAGCGTCAGGAACTATGATGCGGTTTCCACCGTCGTCCCCACACCATCGGCCACAGTCGCCTTAGCAATCGTACAGTTGTTTGTCGCCGGGGTGTCGATGAAGATGATATCCGAAATGTAATCCGCCGTACGGATCACGGATGTCAAAGAAGCGGTACAAGTGGTGGAATTTGAAATAAACTTAAAGCTTTACCCTAGTATTGATTGAAACATCCAAAGTAATAAATTTTTACTTTCATCATAATCATCATCATCATCACAGCTCATAAATGTCCCATTGTTGGACTCGGGGCTCCTCCACAATGGGAGGAAAATTAAGCTACTATACGGCGCTGATCAGACGTGTTTTGTTTCGTGTTTTCCCTCTCTCCCACAGATGTTATAGGTGTTTTATATCCCTTAGTCGTCTCGTACGATCACCCATGCGTAAAATATGAAGTAGTGAATAGTATTCTTACTCCGTCACCACACGGAATTCACTTTATATACGGCAATACAATTTTTACTTTATATTCGGCAATATATTTTGTTCTTAAAATTCTTAAACCGCTATATTTTAAGTAATCAACTTTTCAGTGTCACTTATGTAACACTTGTTCCTGAAGAAGTATAATGCCTGACTGGCATTGTTAGCTTACTAGACGTATGATACGACTCGTATCCATACGAGTAGCGTCTAAAACAATATTTCATAACAATTTATAATCTTGACAAATTTCATTTTAATGAAACCACAGAACTGAAATGGCAAACGTCTGAAATGAAACATGATATTTAATATAACCATGTAAAATATTTTCAAGGATATATATGCGCCGACTTGTTTATGTATTGTGTTAGTTGACCGAATAATTACTGCGTACATTTATCACTTTCATACTGTTTTATGTCACTTTGGACCATTTATCATACTACGAGGGGATAATGTTGGGTCTAAGCCACGAATTTTGCCGAACATTTTCAGACTTTTTTTTTGTATAAATAGACCATTAAAGACTCATTATATCAGTTAGTTGTCAAGTAAATGATCATTACAACGCGAACACAGTTATTTTCACGAACATATAATAATTATATCCTTCTAATTCAGTAATAATACAGTTATCGTACGTAATAAGGGTAAGTATATAATTATAATACGTGGCAGTATTAAATATATAATTATTACTCGTTCCAGCAAACTTATTATATAATATATGTAATTACTTTTGAAATATATATATATATATATATATATATATATATATATATATATTTCTTAATATATATAAATTATGCGTCACGTTGTTTGTCCGCCATGGACTCCTAAAGTACCTAACAGATTTTAATCAAATTTGCACAGCATGTGTAGTTTAATCCAACTTAAAAGATAGGATAGCTTTCATCTCAATTTATACTAATATTATTTTATTGCAAATTATTTGTCTATTATTTGACAGTCACAATTATTTCCAAACGATTCTAACAGATGGCGATATCTGTTGACTGGATTGAGTAAGTACTTAATAGATGGCGCTATATTAAACGTACAAACGTTTCATATAAGCTACAATTTATTAGCATAACCACCACGTGTTACTAAGGCTACCTTAGCCACAACAACGTGTGGCCAAGTCTGCTAGTATATATATATATATATCGTTTCACCATCGCATTTTATGTTATCTCACTAAACATTATAAAGCAAAAAACTAAGTTTTACAATTGGAATATGAATTATTAAATTACCTATAACGTGTCTATAAAAGTTTGATTCATTCATTATCATTTCAGCCTATCGCCGTCCAATGCTGGACGTAGGTCTCTCTCAAGTTATGCCACAGAGTGCGGTATTGCGCCGTCTGCATCCAATAACGCCCAGCAACTTCCATGTCACCGGACCACCTAGTTGGGCGTTCTACACTGCGTCGTTCGATACGTGGTCGCCACTCGAGAAACTTACTTTACGGTTGCCGGTTCTTCGAGCGATGTGGAAATGCGTGGCGGTTTCATGCGAATCTTTTAACCCTGCATGTGTTATGATAACGGCAATTGCGTAATAAATTGCCCAATTCGATATAAAATCTCTTAGTCGTCTTTTACGATATCTACGAGCAAAGTAAACGTTGGTAGTATCCGTATCCGCAGCACACTGGATGGTAAGTGTTACTGCCGCATATGGATCTTTGCAATACCAGGAGTACAGCTAGATCACTGAGTACCAATAAAAATCCCAAACCCACTCATAAAAAAAGTTGGGCTTGCGGCCCTCTTCCCTACTGAACGAAGCACAGCAGCACACTGCCACTGCTCAGGCATCGATTTTCTGCGAGAATGTACGGAACCGAGTAGACAGAGAATTGTCAAAAGTATGGTCCTACTGCTATTAATAATACCCATAGGTTATTTTTAATATCATCTAAATTGATTAGTATTGGAAAGCAGTGGAATATTCTCTTTTAAATCTTTTAATATCTACACCATACAAAGATAAGTGTAAACTTATCCAGTAAAAACCTTCAACGTTATAAAAGCTTAAATTACTGAAATTTAGCATTTAATATGCTTAATTATTTATAAAACCCGATTACGAAGCGAAAAATGATGTCACAAGCGGGATTCGAACCCGCGCCTATTGGGATTCCGGCCCAATCCGTGAAATTTGCATGTCCTACAATAAATCACGGTGGTGTAGTGGCAGCACGATTGGCCGGAATCCCAATAGGCGCGGGTTCGAATCCCGCTTGTGACATCATTTTTCGCTTCGTAATCGGGTTTTATAAGTTATAAAAGCTTTTAAAAAATTATAACAATTCCAAGCAGCACACCTGATGATAAATGTCACTGCCACTCACGGACCTTTGCAATACCAAGGGTATAGCTAGGCCGCTGCTTATCAATAAACACCCCAAACCCACCCAGTAGGGCTTCCGGCTCTCTCGCTCACCAAACGAAACGCAATAGCACATTGCCATTACTCAGACGTCGATATTCTGCGAGAGTGTGGTACTATCCCGGACGGACCGGCTCGCGGTCGTACACAGAGAACTATCTACAGCGTGGTCCTGGTACCACTAACAGAATTGAATTCATGCGAGTATAGGTATAGGAGGCCCTGTTATTTCATGGGCCCCGTAACGGTCCACCTGCCGGCGCATTCAGGCTCAAATGAGGTATCTGGGCCTGGTACTCGACGGGCGGTGGTTCTTTCGGGAGCATTTCCGCAGACTTGCTTCCCGACTCGTCGGCGCGGCGTCCGCCCTCTCACGGCTTATGCCAAACGTGGGCGGACACAGCGTAGAATGTCGACGGCTGTACGCGGGGGCGATCCGCTCAATGGCGTTGTATGGCGCACCCGTGTGGGCGAAGTCTCTGACCGCCCGATTCAGGGCTCTCTTGTGGCGTCCACAGAGGGCCATGGTGGTCAGGGCTATTCGCGGATACCGCACGGTGGCGACCAAAGCAGCGTGCGCATTGGCCGGAATACCCCCGTGGGACCTGGAGGTGGAGATGCTCGCACAGCTTTACCGGCGGGTGTCTAGCATACGCGAGGAGGGCGGCATCGTGTCGCTCAGCGAATTGGCCGCCTGGCGCGAAGACGCCCGCCGAAGGGCCATTGCCCGTTGGGCAGCACGGCTGGAGAGGCGTCAATTCGATGTGCGTACCATGGAGGCCTTCCGGCCGGTGCTGATCGAGTGGATGGAGCGGCGGCACGGAGCCCTCTCGTTCCGACTGGTGCAGGTTTTGTCGGGGCATGAATGCTTCGGCAAATACCTGTACACGGTCGCAAGGTGCGAGCCGGCTCCGTGCTGCCATCAGTGTTGTTGCAGCAAGGACACGGCGCAGCATACGCTCGAGGTCTGCGTGACCTGGGCACAGCAGCATCGTGAACTCGTTGCAACCGTTGGTGCCGACCTGACTCTGCCAGCCGTCGTGAAAGCGATGGTCGACAGCGTCAGGAACTGGGACGCTGTCACTGCCTTCTGCGAGACGGTGATCTAGCAGAAGAAAGGGTCGGGGCGTGCTTGTGAGGAACTCCTCTACGGCGACACGCACCGCCGCCAACGCCTTTGGTGGCTTAGGCGCGAGTACCTTCGCCTGATGCCGCCCTAGCCGAGGCAGCGGGTGACCGGACCGGGGATTAGTCTGGTCGCCCCGAAGCGGGGTCACCGCATGAGGACGACTCCCTGACAGCGAAAGCTGCCGAGGCGTCGACTCGAGAGGATAACCGCGAGGGTAAACCGCCGGGCGGGCCACCGAAGACAAAGACCGGGTTCCGGTGGCCCGCTCGCACGGCGTGGAGAGGTACTTGTAGAGCGGGTCTATGGGGTCGTGCGCCGTTTCTTCTGTCGTCCCGGACGAATTAGTAGGGCGTGACCACTCAAAAGCCCGTCGCCAAAAAAAAAAATAACAGGCAGTCATGGGGACTGCCGATAGAAGTGAAAACTATTAACTTAAGACTAATTGAAATAATAATAATTTTCGAATTTTTATATAAAAATAAAAAATATTATCGAACATCTAGGAATCGGTTTTACCACGCTAGTAAGATAAACTTTAAACGACAATGATATCATTTCATGACATAAAGGTTAAATATTAAAAATACAATTAAAAATAAATAATGCCATACTTTTAAATGCAAATATTGATATGAATGGCTAGTGCGCGTGCGCCAGTCTGACTACTCATAGCTATAGATATACTATTAGCATTAGCATGTCGGTGACGCGAACCTATAAATTTTTCCCCTCCAAAAACGCTCAACGCGCCTAAAGAAGTTTTCACTTCAAAAAGCGTGGTCCTGGTACTACTAACAGAATTGAATTCATGCGAGTATTACATATTTTAAAGTGGTAGGGCCACACTATTGACAGTTTGTCTACAGATGGGAGCTGGTCCTTCGGATGTGCTTCGTTCAGTGATCAAGAGAGCTGGCGGGCTGCCAGCTCTCTTGATTTTATTTTACTTTGTGGGTGGGTTTTGCCTAGCTATTGGTAGATCTGGTCTCTTTTAATTCTCGACGTTTCGAGCACTTACGTAAAGTTAAAGCGTTTATGGTCACAGGAGGTCTTCCATTTACTTAAAAGTTACTGTAAAATATTTGAAACGTTAGGTAAATAAAATCAAGTATAAACGCGATAAAATCCTTAAAATAAATTTATTACATAAAAGTATTCCAAATTAAACATATATGCCCATATTTCATAGATTACGTGCTTAAATATATTATAAATTGCAAGCAATGATATTACAACTAACAAATATATTTGATTAATCAGAATCTATTTAGATTAATAAGTACACTGATTTGATACTTAATTAATGAGCGAGTAGTGAGGACGCGATAGTATTTTGTCACGGTAGAAAAAGCTCACTAAAGATCCAGAGAAAGGGACAAGCCATTTCATTAATAATATAGTTACTCCCAAACTATTAGTCCCTGATTAATTATGTTACCCACATCTGTAGTTATTTCTGATTTGCTGGGTTGTAACAGTTCAGTTATTGCGGATTATATTAAATGTTACGCTATTCTTACTCAATAATAATCCGTATTATGGATAATATTATAGAAATAATTCGATACAATATTAAAAAAAATATTATTTATAATTATGCATGATTTTTTAAGTGTAGTTTATTATGTTTTTAAAATACAAATATTATTGGTTTGTATGACGTATTAAAATTATACTGACAAGGACAAAATAAATTACCAACAAACCAATTAAGTTATGAATACAATTTTTCATAAATATTATTAGTGAAAACTTTCGTGTGGTGAGGGAGTACGAATACAATCCACCATCCCTTTCCTTGTCTGTGACTGAATAATATTTAGATAACAACTATGTAAGAGGAGAAAAACTCGTAATAAAATCCTATACCAACCCGACTAATCAATGTGGTATAGTGGGTTAGTTTCCCTCTCATTGTAGAGGTGCCTCGAGCCTAGTTGTGGGATGTATATGTGCTGAGACGATGACTAGTGAAGGTTAACAGCGAATATTATAGACCTCATCATTCTCCTACTCTTATCCCAATTACTTGGGGTCGATACAATATGTACTTTTCTTGCATAGTACATATTGTAGAAGTTATTGGTAATAGTTTTATGACCGGCCGCCTGCCAGACGTCTGACTGCACAGATGGCGTAGTGGTTAAGATACCGACCTTCCGTGCCAGTGCCGGGGGTTCGATTCCCACGCAGGACATTACTTTGTGTGATCCACAAAGTGTTGTTCTGAGTCTGGGTGTAATTTGTCTGCGTTAATTGCATGTTTGTAAAGTTTCCCGCAATACAAGGTTTATTTCCTTAGTGCAGGGTGGTGTTTCTAAAAAAAAAAAAAAAAAAGGCGTCAACCCTCTTTAGAAAAGCAATTTTTTACCAACCGGCATCAAATGGAGTTGGCCCAGGTCGTTATAGTGCTCTTAGTCATCTTTTACGACATCTACAAGCAAAGTAAGGGTTGGTAGTATTCGAAGCCGCTACCATACAGTTTTAGACCTACTACCAACATTAATGAGAGTTGTGTCATCTGATAATTATCAATTAATTATAATTGGTTATATCCATTGATTACCTTGACAGTTTATGATCATCATTTAATATTTAATCTTGTATCAATATAATTATAGCAAGAACTTATTTTGGCACATAGATATCGTAAATATAATAACCAGTACTCTCATACAAAATTTATAACATTAACTGCAACCGTCAATCTGCCTGCTAAGCGCAGTGATTATGACATTATCCCTCATAGGCATATTGCCGAGAATAAATATTGATAGACCGATGCACGATGGATTATACTAATAACTTAATATTAGTTACTAATCTACCAGGAAATGAAAATATACAAACGCAAAGAACACAAAGTCTGAATACAACAAGGAAAAGCAATTTTTGAGATCTAAGATTCAATAAATTATGCCAGGTATACAAAAAATAAATAATAAACGAAAAACATTTTTATTTGATAAAATATTACACCAAAAATGCGGCGTTTGTATACCAACATGTCCTCAAATTTAAATATTGGTTACATGAGCATAGATTTAAATTAAAATGAAATCGAAAAGCAAGCTATTTTTTACTATAATTAAATGATGATTCAATTCTTTGTATATTTTATAGGAAGACATAATGTCTTCCTTTAAAATGCTATTATATTTTTGTGTCGTGAGGGAAATTAAATCAAAGATATAATTTGTGACACGGAAAACTCGAGAAAATTTGTAAAAAATGCTTTATTTCATCCACTATGTATTGTTCAATTTACCTACTAATGACATAATAACACAGCTCTACAAAAAAAAGTTATTTATGCAACGAATATAATTTTCTAACATAATTTGAACTACTAAATCAATATTCTAAGTTAGAATTAGAATTTTGTGTATTACTTGTGATTCTTTTGCAGATATACATATAAGTCTCAGAAGTGTTTGAAACTTGTTGGCGTTATAAAAATGAGGGCAAAATATGTGTAGAGTTCGCTAAATATTTGGGTTCCCTCGTTCTTTTATCCATTTTTTTTCTTTCTAGAAATATTAACCGGTGTTAACTTTGTGTCCATATGTGAATATTTAAGTATAATAAAGACAACTGTGTGGTAGCGGCTACAAATACTACCAACCCTTACTTTGCTCATGGATGTCGTAAAAGACGACTAAAAGCCTTATAATGACCTAAGCCGACTCCATCTGATGCCGTTTGGTCAACAATTATATTCCCAAGGAGGGTTGATGTTTGGCAGGCTGCCGATCATAAAACTATTGCCAATAACTTTTACAATGTGTACTATGAAAGAAGAGTACATATTGTATCGACCCCAAGTAATTGGGATAAGAGTAGGAGATTGATGAAAGTCAGCGGACTCTCCCAAAACGATCTAGTTAGCGATAAATAAGATATTTACGTCACTTTTTGAAGTTATCTAAAAATAGTACACATGATCTTAATTTTGACTTCGAATATCGATTCAGCAGCTCAAAATACATCGGAAAAGTTTATTCTGATTCATCGCACAACCTACTTCTATGGGGATGAGCTATATTTTTAAAATATTTAATATTTTCTTGTACGTATTTCTTTACCAATGAGTCTAGTAAGAGACACTCTTTCATCGTCCTGTTCTTTATTACAATTGCAATCTAGAAAACCCTTTGTCATATTTTTGCATCACTATAGTTACTCTCTAGTTAAATTTTATTTAACACTCAATATTAAGTCGTCTGCTTAGCATAAGACAGTTGTCCTATAATAATTCAAGAAAGATATTATGCACAGTAATTAAACTAAGAGTTAGTATTCAAGAAATTGTAGTAAAATATTTCGTTGAATTAACTCATGAAGTTGCTGTTTCAATATGATATCTTGCTGACATTGTTAAGGATATTATTATAAGTTTATGACGCTGTATCCATTTTCTTCGTAATAAGATAAACTTGTTAACATTTAAATATAGTCAAACAAATATTTCTTTATAAGTGGTTATTCAACGATATTTAACCTAATTTCATAATTAGTATAAATAGTCGTCTATCAGCTATTATATACTATACTATAATAAAATATATTTTAGCGGTAAGACCACGCTGTTGATAGTTTTCTATCTACAGCCGCGGGCCGGTTCGTACAGGGTAGTACCACACTCTTGTAGAAGATCGACGTGTGAGTTATGGCAATGTGCTATTGCGCTTAGTTCGTAAGCAAGAGAGCTGGACGTTCAACTGGGTAGGTTTGGGGTTTGTATTAGTAAGCGGCGGTCTAACTATACCCTGGTATTGCAAAGGTTCATGGCGGGCAGTAATACATCAGGTGTGCTGCTGTGTATGTGTGCCACCATAAGCAATGAAAAAATATACTTTATGTGACTGAGTATTTATCCATTCATCTATCAGCTAATCGATGACGATAATAGGATCATCAAAATCAGTTTTTTTTTTTGGCGGCGGACTATGGTGTGGCCGTTAATTCCGTCTAGGGCGACAGAAAGAACGGCGCGCGTCCCTATAGACGCGCCCTAGATGTAGCTCTCTTTTACCGTGCATGTGGGCCACCGGAAACCGGTCTTTATCCTCAATGGCCAACCTGGCCGTTTACGCTTTTTCTTTTTTTTTTCCGCAGGGTGTACTATGGATGTGGTCACGCCCCTACAAATCGATCCGGGGCACCAAAAGAGGCGGCGCGCAACCCCATGGACCCACCCTGCAAGCACCTCTCTTCGCCGTGCGAGCGTGCCACCGGTACCCGATATTTGTCTTCGGTGGCCCGCCCGGCGGTTTACCCTACCGGTTATCCTCTCGAGTCGATATCATCATCACGCGGTGGCCTCACTCCGGGCGACCAGACTACTCTCCGAACCGGTCACCTGCTACCTCGGCTAGAGAAAATCAGTTCACCTAAAAAAAAATTCTGAGGTAGTAATACAGATAGAAAAATACAGACGCATTGAGAACCTCCAACCACTTCCTTTTTAAGCAGATATTTCTAAATGAAATAATAAAGAGTAAACAATATATGTGAATTACAATATTTTTTACAAATAAACATGCATAAGTTTAAAAATAGGCTTAATGTTATTAAAATATTTCATTTTTAAACTTTTATGCAAAATCTATCCATTAATTAATCATATCGACCTCTACTACAGAGTACAGGCCTCCTCAAGGAGGAAAATGTCATAATCGTTATATTTAGTGGTTTACGGAAAAGTATGCGAAAGGGAATGCTCCGATGGTTCGGACATGTGGAAAGAATGCCGAACGAACGCCTGGTTAAGAAGATATACAATGCGAAAGTGGAAGGATGTAGGTACCGAGGGAGACCGAGACTAACCTACCTAGACCAGATCGGTCATGTACTGAAGGAAGGTGGAGTCAAGAGTCTCCGAAACCGGCGAGCGTGTATGAAGAGAATTATGAATGTTGAGGAAGCGAGTGAAGTATGCAGAGATAGAGTTCTCTGGCACTCTGTTTTCTCTGCCTACCCTGCAAGGGATATGGCGTGATGATATGTATGTATGTATGTATGTACGGAAAAGTAAGTTATACATTGTATTCTTTACACTTTACCTCACGATACTATTGTATAAAAAAACAAGCGTTATATTAGATCAAAATAAAGTGAAGTGTAATATTAATGCAATTTTATAATGATACATAAAACCGTTTTCTTTTGCTAGTAATAATTAATATGTATTAAAATATTAATATCAAAATTTAATCAATAATACTATAGTAAACAGATGAGTGACTGTTTCCCAAGAATATGAATACTAAAAAACATTGTGAAAAAATCAAATATATATTCATCATATCATATCATCACGCCATATCCCTTGCAGGGTAGGCAGAGAGAACAGAGTGCCAGAGAACTCTATCTCTGCATACTTCACTCGCTTCCTCAACATTCATAATTCTCTTCATACACGCTCGCCGGTTTCGGAGACTCTTGACTCCACCTTCCTTCAGTACCTGGCCGATCTGGTCTAGGTAGGTTAGTCAAATATATAAATGAGATAAAACCTATAAAAAAATGCACTTCTATTTCATAGGCGTAACGAACGCGTAAACATCGAAAATAATTAAACAGTAATTTAGTTATGACATCCTTTCCTAAGAATTATGGAGAATTAGTGTATAAATACTATTACAAGAAAAAGAAAATTTGAAGCAAAACTACGTCGCTAGTAACAATATCACATCTCCGGAATATTATTACACCCACGGTTTGCTTTATTGTTTACAGGATATTGTAGTACCGACGCGGTCAAATCCTCATAAATTCACCCTTGTTATATTACCAAATTAATACCTCGCATTAACTACAAAATCCTTTGACATAGTTGAATGAATAAGGTCACAATTTATGTATGCCTTTATATTTTGTAGGAAACTAAAATAATTTGTTTGATGGAAATATCATCATAATTTCAATCACACACAGTGCCTATAATTGATTAAATTAAGCGATACATGGCGGCAATCCATTATTATCTTAAAATGGAGGAAAGGAAGGAAAACTCACCACTTACCTACGGTCAATCAATATACCGTACACCTTAAGAAATTCGCGCAAACTCAATGGGACGCATTTAAAGTCAAACCGTCCCAAAGATGCCTCATTTAGAGGCGAAACACGTGTCAAATCATTCATTATTTGCATTTCTGCGGTAAATTACAAGTAGACGTTTTGGAGGTGCTCATTGCGGGAGTAAGTTTTCCTTATATCCTATTTCACCTTAATCCTATTCCGTACTCCTTCCCTTCTTGAGGTGTGCAGTATATTGATTGACCGTGGGAAAGTGGTGGGTCTTCCTTCCTTTCCTCCATTTTAAGATACTAATGTTCCTATAACCATTTATATAGATATACATTTCTAATGTTTACTAGATACTTAATAAGATTATATTAATAAGTAGCAAAAAACCGAGTTTAGAAATAAATAGTGTTGTAGTTGAAGATGTCTGAAAAACTGTTTAGAACTTTTTGTATGAATGCCGTTTTTAAGGTTCAAGCACCTACATTTTTTTATAATTTGCCACCCTACAATTAAAAAGTTAGAGGAGAACACACTTTCTACGACTTTCGAAGAATATATATAACGTTAACTGTTAAATAAAAAAAAAGTTAATTAGAAACTTTATTAACATTTTATAGATCTATCTAATTATATCTAAATCTTTTATGGAGTCTCATTTTATTTTTAGAATCGTTCATACCGCGTCAGATAAACTTTTTACTTATATATTCATTAACCACACCTTATCTACCAGTATATAGAAGCCCACTGTTGGACATAAGCCTCACTGATGAGAAAAAATACGTTAATTATTATGCTTAGCAAGCAAGTTGGTGATAACACATTAAATATGGAATTCTTTTATTTCCATTTATTAAAGTAACGAATTATTTTTTAGAAATTATTATATTATATTAGGCGCAACTTCCGTTTGCTGACGATATGAACATACAACCTTTTCTATAATAATAATAACAAAATATTTCTGACATACACATCCATAGTTTAGTGTATTAGTGACATTTTTTTATACTAGTTCTATACTGTGGCGATATTCTATACTAGTATCACAAAAGGTAATTAAAAGATATAAGATATAATAATATTGCTGCAAAATAAGGAAAACTCGAAATAAAATTCTATGCCAAACTAGCTCCACGAAACTTATAGCCTATGTCTATTTGTAGGATATATAAGCTGAAGTAGACTTACTATTGTCTAGCTTTAATGACCTTTTCTTTGGCAGTCTATGGTCTGGACACACCCCGCTACAATCCATCCGGGATGGCGTGCGATCCGAAAATCTACTATATGCCCGACCCATCTGATCACTGTTATTGATTCCTTCACCTCGGGGACCAGCCTGACAAAATACCCTTTCGAGTACGATTGCCACCGACGCCTTTCATTCAGTCAGCCTCTTTGCAGGTGCCAGACTAATCCTCAGTCCATCCACCCTCGAAATCATCTAGGATAGCATCAGACGTAGGTATACACGCCTGCATCGCCCAACACACCGGCAGCGGAGTGTGTGTAAATTTCCTCTCTGACCCGATGTGCAGCCTCCTCCTGCAAGATGAGTTTTATTAAGCATCGCTTCTTAATCTAACCAAAGTATATATAGAAACCTATCCTTCTCTATAAAAGTAAAATTAGTATAGCCCTAACCTAATCCCAGGGCCCCCGTTAGGGCAACTGGCTCCTGTGTGCAAAAAAAGAATTTTGGAGCCCCTTAAGGCATTTTGTATCATGTTTTTTTATTTATTTTTTGAAGGTAGGTAGGTAGGTGCTTAAAATAAAGCAAAAAAATTGAACTTTAGAAGTCATATTTATTTGTAGACTGAAGAAAATGAAACAAACAGAATAAAATCATAACAAAATAAATTAAAATAAATTCTTGTTCACATCCATTTTAAAGCATTTACTTAACTAATGGGGTACAGACACGTTGTTTATAAATGCTAGAAAATAACCCAAAACTAAAAATCACATCTTTTTAAGAAACAAATAACAGAAATATTGCCTAATACCTAATGTAGATACTTCTGATAAAAAATACCTAGCTAACTTCGTTATAAAATCAAAAATGATAGCTAGGTACAATAGAAAAATACAAAATAGCTATTGTAACAGCGTTATTTTCCGAGACTTTGCTGCTGCAAATTCATTAACTACATCAAAAATTTCTTGTTCAATTGCTAATATCACTAGCTCAGACAATATTTCTTGAAGCATTGTCGATCTTAAATAATTTTTAATGATTTTTAACTTTGAAAAAGATCGCTCGCTGGAAGCTACAGATACAGGTAATGTCAGAAGAATTCTTAGTGTTCTAAAATAGCTTACGTTTGGAAAGGTGAAGATTATTATTTTTTTTAAATATATATTGCAAAATACTTAAGGGGTCAGTATCATCAGGTAATGAATACAACTTTAACGCATTAATTTCATTAAACAAATCATTGTAGTCCTTATTATCATTTGTAGTTTTTATCATTGTAGTCCTTATTATCCTTATTATCCTGATCTGTCAGTCGTTCTTCAAGATTAAAACAATGCGTTAAAAGATCGCTGTCACTTAATTTGAATGTGTCGCTCGAAAATCCAATAATATTACTATACTCATTTAATAAGTCAAATCGGTTTTTTAGAGAGCTTAATGTTTGATCTATAATTTTTAAGAAAAAACTAATTTTAAAGGCAGTTTTTGGATCATGAGGGGTGTTATCTCTGTGTTGATAGTCAAACAATTTTGGTTTAAATTTCCTCCTGACCGTTAGTGACGGTGGTGTCTTCTTCAATTTCGTGAGAGAGTGCTACTTCTTTTGCTTGTACAAGAATTTCTTCAAATGATTGGTCAGATCTATATTTCTGGAAGTGATCAACAAAATTTTTAGGTAGGTTTGGCATACTTTAATATTAATTGTAGCACATTCCATTTGTTTGCTGACAATATTTATGTGAAATAAAACGTCATGCCAAATAATAATTCCACAAATAAATTAAAATTTTGTACAGACGTTAAGAGGGAACTCGATTTATGTCTTGCATCAATGTGAAAGGAACTATCTTCAGCTACTTCTAGAAGACTTTCGCAAATCTTAATCAAATAAAGTTTAAGGGGCTTTATTGAATCAATTCTGCTAGACCATCTTGTTTCACTTAGAGGTTTTAAACTTAACCCGGTGACATTTTTTCTCAGAATATCCGACCTTTTTGTGGATGATAAAAAAAATTATATAACTCTTGCACAAGATTAAAAAAGTTTATTGTAGCATCTGATACTTCAGAAGCGTCATTTACTGTTAAGTTCAAAGTATGAGCTGCACAAGGTAAAAAAAGGGCTCTGGGATTCGCGTCAAGAATGCGTTTTTGAAGCCCAACATGCTGTCCCTTTTTTTTTTTTTTTTTTTATTGGTGGGCTATGGGTGCGTCTCGCCCCGCTGAATCGGTCCGGGGTGACGGAAAGGCGGCGCGTGACCCCATAGACCCACCGTAAAACCTTCTCTCTTCGCCGTGCGAGCGGACCACCGGTACTCGATTTTAACTTCGGTGGCCCACCCGGCGGTTTACCCTCGCGGGTTCCTCTCGTCGACGCCCCGACAGATTTCGCCGTCGGGGCGTCGCCCTCACGCGGTGGCCTCACGTCGGGTGACCGGACAATTCCCCGGTCCGATCACCCGAGGCCTCGGTTAGGGCGGCATCAGGCGCAGGTATTCGCGCCTGCGCCGCCCCGGCCGCTGACGGCGGCCCGGGTCGCGGGATTCCTCCCGGACTCGTTCCGCCGCCTCCTTCTGCGAGATGACAGCCTCGCAGAAGGCGGCCACCGCGTCCCAGTTCCTGACGCTGTCGACCATCGCTCTCGCGACAGCCGGCAGCGTCAGGTCGGCACCGATAACAGCGACGAGGTCACGGCGCTGCCGGTCAAAGCCCGGACACGCCTCTAGCGTGTGTTGCGCCGTGTCCTCGTCACTGCTGCAATGGTGGCAGAACGAAGTCCACTCCCTTTGTGCGACCGTGTGCAGGTACGAGCCGAAGCATCCGTGCCCCGACAACACCTGCACCAGTCGAAAGGAGAGGACTCCGTGCCGCCGCTCCATCCACTCCGTCAGTACGGGCCGGAGAGCCTCGACGGTGACGACACCGTGTCTAGGCCTCTCCAGCCGCGTAGCCCAACGGGCGATGACGTCTCGGCGGGCGTCCTCGCGCCAGGTGGCTATCTCGCTCAGCGATGGGGAGCCACCTTCGTCGCGCAGTGAGGTCACCCGCCGGTAGAGGTCGGAGAGCATCTCCGCCTCTAGGTCCCACGGGGGTGTCCCGGCCATTAGGCATGCCGCCTCGGTCGATACCGTGCGGTACCCGCGAATGGCTCTGACCGCCATGACTCTCTGGGGTCTCCACAGAACAGCCCTGAGCTGGGCGTTCAGAGCCCTCGCCCACACGGGTGCGCCGTACATGGCCATAAAACGGATCACCCCCGCATACAGCCGTCGGCCCTCGAAGCTGGGTCCGCCCACGTTCGGCATGAGCTGCGAAAGGGCGGACGCCGCGCCGACCAGCCGGGGAGCAATTTGGCGAAAATGCTCCCGGAACCACCATCGCCCGTCGAGCACCAGACCCAAGTACTTCATATGGGCCTGGATGCTGATGTGGACGGAGTTGACGACTAGCGAGACGCCGATTGGCGGCCTTACGCGTGGCCCATGAAACAATAGGGCCTCCGTCTTATTTAGGGCCACCCTGAGCCCCAGCGCCTCGATTCGCCCGACCATCTCCTCGGTGCCGAGAGTGGCCAGGCTCGCCGCCTCTTCGAGTGTCCTGCCCCGGGCTGTGACGAGCGTATCGTCAGCGTAGCATATCCGCGCCACAGCTGCTCCCACTTCCGTCTCCGTCACGGGCGGAACACTCTCGTCGTCAGCCTCCCGGTCTTGTTCTGGCGAGGCCATGACCGGGGGCGTGTGTTCCGACTGCCGTGGAAACAGCTCCTCGACCACCCTACAGAGGAAGTCGGGCTGGAGGGTCTCGGTGAGGGGGGGGCCCTGCGCGCGAAGCTTGTTCAGCGACGCGCGATACGGGCGACCCCAGAGGTCACGGTCGAGACCGTCCAGCATCTCCTGCCAACTCGCACCCTTGGCGGCTCGGATGGCCAGCCGAAAGGCCGTCCGCGCATCGCGGTACGCCTCGTACAGCTGGCCCTCCCGCTCAGCGTCGCGGTGACGCCGCCGGCTGCGGGTGTAGGACCTTCGGGCTCTGATACATGCCGCACGAAGGTCCGCCAATCTTGGGGACCACCAGTAGACCCCCTGCCTCGGAGGTAGACGCCGCCGCACTCTGGGCATGGCCGCATCGCAGATCTGCGTTAACGCACTGCGGATGCGGACAGCCTCAGCGTCCACCCCGTCCGCTGGAGGCGGTGAGGACAGCCACGTGTGAACGATGGCCGCCTCCGCCAGTAGGTCCCTGTCAAGACGACCCACAGCCCACCGCGGAAACGCGGGAGCTCCGTCCGCCCTGTGACCCCTACCGGGGTCCCGGAGAGGGGAGACCTCCATCCGGATGTACCGGTGGTCCGATAGGGTCTCCGCCTCCTCCAGGACACTCCAGTTCCTCACCCGTGGTGCGACAGCGGGGCTAGCGAACGACAAGTCCACTATCGACCCGCCCTGCTGCCGCACACACGTGTTCACTGAGCCCCTGTTAAGAACACAGAGGCCCAGTGAAGCCGCCCACTCGATGACCGCCCGCCCGCGGTCGTCCGTCATAGGGGACCCCCACGCCGTGGATTTGGCGTTGAAGTCCCCCAGAACCAGGACGAGGCCCGGTGCCAGTCGCCGTATCGAGGCCTCCAAGTTGGTGAGGGAGGCCCTGAAATCGTCCATTCTCCTGGTAGGGGAGAGGTATACGCTGTAGAGCGTGACCCCTCCCCACTCCGCCGCGACAAATTCCTCGCCCCTATCCAAAAGAGACAAGGACGGGAAGTGCCGCTGCGTAGAGACGACGATTGCCGCAGTACCGTTTCGGCTGACCACCCAATTGGGGCGATCAGGCACGCAGTACGGTTCCGCGACTACGGCTGCACCAATCGACCACTCCGCCATGGATTGCAGGAGTAAATCCTGCGCACCGGCGGAGTGGTTGGTGTTGGCTTGCAAGAGGTGGTGCATGGATGGTGTAGCCATTAACGGGCTGTATCCATGACCTCCCCCTCGCCGGCGGGCGATCGGACCGCGCTAGGAGCGGGAGCGGCCGTGGTCGGAGGGCCGCCCCGCCCCTTTGGGGCCGAAGCTGGAGGTTTGCACGCCCCAGAGCCCATGCGGTGCTTGGCGGGCTTATTGCCCGCCGCACACGCGGGGCAGTGGGGCGGGGCGGCGCAAGATGCCGCCACGTGCCCGGTTTGACCGCAGCGGAAGCACAGTCCGCCGCAGTCGAAGCAATTAGTGCACGTCGGTCGAGTATGTCCGACCGCCATGCACTTATAGCACCTCGCAGGCCGGTGCTCAAGCACGGTCACCCGCGCCGAGCTCCAGCCCACGAGGAGCCTGCCTGAGCCGGCCAGTTGCCTGACCGACTCCACCGGGCACTGCGCCCAGGCGGCACCTACGCCGCCCGGACCGGGGCGAATGGCACCAACCCGGACGGTGTCTATGGGACACCCGGTTCTCGAGGCAATAGCCTCCCGGATGTCGTCCACCGTCACGGAGTCGTCCAGACCCGCGATGCGCATTTCGGCGCACTTGACGGGCCTGGCGATCCTGATGCCACCCTCCCCGGCAAACAAACCTCGCAGCTTGTCAGCTACGCTGTCGGCCGTCTTGGAGCCCTCGGCCCCGGGGAACTCGAGGATTCGAGCCCCTGTCCGGCCCTTGCGGGTCCTGGCTTCGACGCCTCCAATATCGGAGACGTCTAGCTCCCGCCGGGCCTTCCTCAAGACGGCCTCGTAGCTGAGGCCCTTCTCAGTCGCCTCAGGCAGCACAGTGATCACCACTGCGGCTGTCTTCGGCGACTTGAGCCCCTTGCGCGGCCTCTTCTTTTTACCGGCTCCTGCCTGTGAAGCGGGAGCGGGGACCTCAGCGGCGCGCTTGGCCTCCGCTCTCCTCTTCTGACCGCGACTCTTCCGGTCGCGCTCGGCCACCTGCCAACCCTCGGGCGCAGCAGGCGCGACAGGCGCGGAAGGCGCAGTCGTTGACGCGCTAGTCGTCGCCGGCGGTGTTGTTGCCGACGATGACTGCGGTCCGGCAGGAGCCGGTACCGTCCTCTTCCTTGGCTTTGGCGCGGGCCCCTTAGGCTTGGGCGCCGCCGCGGCCGCGGCGTAGCTGCCCCCCACGCGGCCACCCTGACAAGGCAGCGGGGCGGGGGCTGATGCCACATGCGACCGCTTGTCCGCGGCGAGAGGCGGCCGAACACGTGGTTCTGGAGGCAACCTTGCCTCCAGAACGGCCACGCGCGCATCGACGAGTTTTCCGACTGCGTCGATGATTTGGCGCAGGGCCTCGTCCGGTAAGCCTCCCACCGCAAGCATCGGGGTCGGCTGAGCCTCTTCAGGGGCCCGTTCTGCGGCGCCCGGCGGCTTTGGCGCCACAGGGGCGCTAGCCGGCGGCACGCGGTCCGCAGTGAGAGGCGTCATCCTCACCACGGGGACCAGTTTCGCCGCAGCGACCGCGCCAGCGTCAGCCGGCGATGCGCGCTTCACAGCGGCAGGCGTCTTTCTCGCTGCGGGGACGGGAGTGACGGTTACGCCAGTGCCCAACGTCGTCGGCACCGCAACGCGAGGCGGCTTTGGCGCTGCAGTGGCCGCCGAGCAGCCGGCCTTGGCCGGCGGCGCGACTGACGTAGGCGGCACGAGCCGCGCCATCTGCGCCTTTAATTCGGCCACGTCCTTCATCAATTGGCGGTTTGCCCGCCGCAATCCCGCCAGCATGTCCCCTTGCTGTCGGTTCTTGGTCCGCATGGCTGTCAACTCGCCGTTAAGGCGGGCATTTTCGGCCCGCATGTCTGGAGAGTCGTCGTTAGCGCGGGCAGCGGCCGCCGCCGCCCTTTCTTCTTCCGAGGCCCCTCGCCCTCTTCGGGAAGCCGGCACCTTAGGTGGGGGCATGTTGGCCACGCTCCCCTCTGAGTCAGCACCCGAGCTGCCACCCTTGCTTAGGCGGCGCTTCCTCACCTGCGAGGGGAGGGCCTTCTCCTTGGTCGTCAGCGTTGTCGCTGTCGCCGCCGGGCTCTTTGCCACAAGACGCGCTGACGACCTGGCAGGGGCTTCAGCAGCCGGCCCGCTATCCTTCTTGGACGGCCCTGCGGGAATGTCACCGCCCTCGTCCATTTTGGCGGTAGAACCGCCACCCCCATCTTCCCCGGACGGCTCTGCGACATCGCTGTCGCCCTCGTCCGTCGACGGCTCCGTTTCGGCTCTACCGCCGTCCTTCCTCGCTTCCGCGGCGGCAGCCTTCCTACGCGCTCGCCGCTCCTCCAGTCGCCTTTTGAAGCTAGAGGTCTTCCCCCGGCTCCTCCTGGGCGACCTCCGCTTCGATGTTTGGGCCTCCCCGATTTGTGCCGGGCCCTCGGCGGACGCCTCAAGTCCCGAGGACGAGGCGTCGTTCTGGTCAGTTTTGCGTTGGCATGACCAGGCCTTAAGGTGGGCATCACTAAGATCCCCGTCGTTAATTATGTTTTTTAATTTAAGAGTATCCATAGTTAGACCCACGAGTATGGGAGATACTATTACGTCGACCCGGGCAGAGATCCCTGTACCCGGGCAAGCCTACATTTACCAACCAGGGGGGCAGCCGGTACCCTGGCTGGAGCGTGCTAAGAACAGAACAACCCATCTGCCATGCATCTTCTCGCCGCACGCCAAAACTTAAGATTGTGGGTGATTTCCGAATTCGAATGTACATTCGAAATTCTTTATAGAGGTTGTCTTCCTCGCGGTCCGGGCGGTTAAGCCAAGACCCTCGCTCCTGAAACTAAGACAAGCAAAGAATCAGGTTTACGATTTGACGACGGTGGCGGTGGCACATGCCTGCCCAGCCCTCAAATGAATGAGTGACTGAGCCCGTCGCGGATTCGCGTCCGGTCACCTTCTACGGATAGAAGGCTAGGAGCGAAGCGCCAGATATTCGCTACGGACGACAGTACAACAGAAGAACTGGGGACCGCCGTCCGCACCCAGGGTACACCGCGTGGAGGTTTCTGACATCGTACCCCAACATGCTGTCCCTTCATGTTTGCCCCATTATCATAACCTTGTCCCCTAACATTTTTTATATCTAAATTTAATTTCTTCAAAATTTCTGTCACAAATGTATATATACCTTTCTTTGTAAAGTCCAGTATTGGATTAAACGCAATAAAACTTTCCTTAACTTCAACCTTTTTTGAAGTTGTGTTAAGGACAACAGACCTCGGAACAAGATTAATTTGCTCAGTATGACTAGTGTCTGGTGGTGGTACGATCTAATATTATTGAAAAATATCTTGAATTGCGAACCATTTCTAAAATATTATTTCTTACTTTAGACGACAACAATTCAATTATTTCATTCTGTATTTGCTCGCCTAAATAATGAGTTTAACAGATTTTTCTTTGGGAGTCACACACACGGCTAACGTGCTGTCTCATCACTGAATCAAAAGAGGCAATCATCTCAACAGGTTTTAAAAAATTTCCATTATCATATTCGAAAAGTAATTTAGAAGAACCTTGAAATGCCAAGCATTGTGTAAATAAATACTTAACAATCACAATAATTCTTTCCAACACGGGGCGCCAACATTTTTTTTTCGTTTCTAAAATCCGCAGGTGATGAGCATTAACAGTCGTAGATGTCTCCAATATTTTTTTTTTAAATTTACCCAAGTGTTCATTTAAGTATTGTATAAAATTGACGTCTCGTGTCTTTTCATTA
This sequence comes from Lymantria monacha, assembly GCA_905163515.2. NCBI lineage: Eukaryota > Metazoa > Arthropoda > Insecta > Lepidoptera > Erebidae > Lymantria > Lymantria monacha. The sequence continues at coordinate 13,581,133 of LR991088.1, forward strand.
GCAAAGACAAGTGTTGCCAATCAGATACTCCATTTGTATCACAAAAAGTGTTAGGAGTTTTACAAAACAACTTAGAACAAAAACAAAATACAGAATCTTTAGAAATAGAGTAAATAAGCCAAGTTCTTTCGTCTTTTTCTCCATTTTCTAGACTTCTTACAAAGTATTTGCACGAAAACTTTCTCTTATCTTTATTACTAGGAAAGCTAAAACTGATGTCTATCAAGGGCGGACCACGTTTTACCAATAGTCTAGCTATCTCATTGGTGATTATTTCGGGCCACAAACCGTCGTCGGATAGAATTATACCGGCGGTAGCCTTATTAAAGCCTTCATCGAAAGTGTCACTTGTAGCAGGTATTTCGGTAGCTGACATTACTGAACTTCTTACGCAAGCTGAATTACCTGAAGTAGATTGTTCAAGTGCTGTAGACGAGGATAGTGTCATCGCTTCGTTGGGTTCTGCATCAGTAGAAGCTGTTTTGCTGCTACAAACTCCGCCACTTGTTGCAGGACCTGATATTACCGTAGTCGCCTCTGTGAAATTTCCGATGGTCCACTGACGGTTACTGGTATTATGGATTTAGAATCTTGAGATACGGCCGCATCGATAGTCTCCGTGGAATCTTCATTGTTTTGCAAGAAGTGCTTTAAAGATCCAGCCATTTTTCCCTTTCTTGTAATCTTAGTTTCTTTTGCTCGCGAAATTTCGCACCTGAAGGTCTCTTTCTTTTATCCTGAATAAACAAATAAATAGTTATTAATTAGTACTTATGATAGTTAGGAATTAACTTCTAAAGTAATCACAATAATAAGCACCAATATTGCATATTTAAGTAAAAAGCAATTTGTTCGAGCCCCTTCAGCTTAAACCCTTTCAAAAATAAAGATAGAAAAGTACTAGACTAATTTGATCTTATAGTCCTTAAAAAACCTACAAAATGGTTTTTTGAAAAGATCGATAGCATAAAAACTAAGCGAGTTGTGGATAAAAAACTTTTTCAATTTAATATTTGGGTAAAAAAAAATAGTATAACCAGTATCCTATAAAGGGTTAATGTCGATAGTATAAAGTAAAGTAAGGGACACTTACCATTTTTTTAAAAAACAAACCGTTGATATTGCAGTCAGCGGGTATTCAGGACTTACTTTTTAGAAAAAAAAAGTAGTAAACAGATTATTATACAACACAACACTTAACAATATAAAAATAACTTTAATGTAAAAATTAATAGGATTACTTGTTTTTATGCACTTGTGTGCAACAAGTCCAGTCCAGGTCCAGTGAACTAACCGGTTTAGAAACGCCTGTGGCGATGCATCGCTTTTATAGCGCTCCGGGCGTTGTTCATTTCTGAACAGGAAAAATCAAGAAACTACTGCCTTTTTTTTTTTTGGGTGGGCTACGGTCGGCGCACTCCTCGCACCACTCCATCCGGGGTGACAGAGGGGCGTAAGCACGCACACCCGTAACCCACCCGTGACGTCGCCTTCGTCGTTGGGCCGGCCACCGGAGCAGAGTGACTTGACGTCAGTGGAAGAAACTACCGCCTGATATGTTCTCGCAACATAGGAATCGGCAGTAACTGGATGATATACTAACAAAATTTCATGTGTATTTTTACCTAATCCTATTTAACTTATCAACTTTTATTTCATAATTAATTTTTGTTTTTATTTTTTGATTTCTTTTGCAATTTTTAAAGGATGGCGCCCGTGTGTAATGCGCACTTTGCACATATGGTAGCGGGGGCCCTGCCTAGCACACTGTTCAACGCATATAGGCTTCAATTAAGATTTGTCATTCTCTATCTACATTTCTTCTTTTTTAAATTATAGAATGATTATTGACAGACATAAGGCTGGTGGCAATTACGTTCTTATATGGCGTTTTGGCAGAATTAGCTTTTTAATCATAATAAAACATTGTTAATCTTGCCTTAACCTTTAGTAACCTTAAGTAAAATATCAAATTCAACCAATTCAATGTGGATAGTAACCAAAACTGCCAGGTCCGTTAAAGTTAGTATTAGTTTTAATTGTACCAAAATAGTGTTAATTCCTAAAACAAACAAAGATTAAATTTAAACATTAGTTATAATTACCATCATCTAAACTTATATAAATTCCACTGCTGGACTTAAATCTTTTCCTTAACAAGGGGACAATAGACCTAATATACCATGCAGGGACAAAGTGGTTTGTATAAGGTTTAATTTTGAGATTTTCTTCTTTTTCGTGGATGTTATATACGTATTAAACTCCTTAATCGTCTTTCACGACATGAGGGGGCTGGTAGAGGAAAGTAAATTCCATTTTTACATCGTCATACACAGGGAAAATACAAATGTTTAAGTAACTCATCAATGTTTTTGCTTAGTTATATGGTCCTATAATATCGGGATAATATTTGGATAATTACTTGTACGGCATCATTATAATTCTCCTGATTTATTATAGAAATTACTTGTGGTCGACACAATTTGTAAACATACATATTGCCAAAAGTTATTGGCAATAGTTTTATTACCGACCACTCACCTGACGTCAAATCAGGAGGGTTAGTAGTTAGGAGGGGATTTTTTTATTGCTTATGGTGACAAACGAACTAGCAGCGCACCTGATGGTAAGTGTCACCGCCGCTCATGGACCTTTGCAATACCAAGGGTAAGCCCGCTGCCTACCGATAAAATCCCCAAACCCACCCAGTTGGTATTCCGGCTCTCTCACTCACCAAACGAAGCGCAACAGCACATTGCCATTGCTCAGACATCGATCTTCTGCGAGAGTGTGGTTCTACCCCGGACAGACCGGCCGTGGCTGTAGACAGAAAACTGTCAACAGCGTGGTCCTACCACTATTAAATGCAATTAATCACCAATCGGCATCAGATGGATTTATCTCAGGTCGATATAAACCTCTTAGTTGTCTTTTACGACATCCACGAGCAAAGTAAGGGTTGGTAATATTCGTAGCCGCTACACATGGCAGGATAATTACTTGTATATATGGTTTTAAAAATTAAATGTTTTATTACCCCATTATTAAATACTTTGTATTTTGCACCATTAAACCCGTTTACATACACATTTTCATTAACAAATGGCGATTGTCAACGCTAATCCTCCTGGATTGGAAGGATTAGAGGAAGCTGACATCTTAATCTACAAAACGTGAGTGTAAAACGCTACTTTAAATTCCTGACACGAATTATTTTAATAAAGGTTAGTAAATAGGTATACTTTTATAATATTTTTGTGAATTTTGTTTTCTATTTTATGTATTGTACCAGTATGAAGTTTTGCAATAATTTGAAATGATGAAATCATTTAAAACTCAGTAATTACTTTCTATTATATTATATCATTATCTGAACAAGATAAATAATACGCTTATAATATTATATATTTATTATACACATATCACTTGCTATACATAAGCTTGGTGACCTGTCTCTTAAAAAGTATTATTCTATTTTTCCTTTTTCATACTTATAGTAACTAATAATATATTAGTAATACTTATAGTTTACTTACTATATTATGTTTCATAGGATATATGCATTTCAATTTATTATAGATGTGAATTAATTAAAAACATAATATAGAGTATTTGCATATGACGCTATAGTAAATGAGCACATGGTCACGCCTCACAGAACTCGGGCACATGCTACGCCATATCATAGCAGCAATACCCTGCCGAGAGTTGCATGAATCGAAATGAAAGGACTACGTAAAACTTTTTTTATCCGCAAAGAATCTAAATTGATGTCAAAGATTTTTATAACACAAGCTGGCTTGGTTATCGTGCGTCTATAAAAAATAATTACGATAAAAGTAGTATATATGAGTTTTTTAATATTTAAGGGATACGAGCCAAAAAAAACTAACTCAAGAGAAAAGGTGACATTTATCTTTAGGTAATAACGTCAACTACGATCATTAATCTTTCTGCCATGTGTGATGACTTGAGTTATGCAAAAGATATTCAAATATTGATTTATGATCTCACACTATGTTATTCAAGTGTGAGACGGAGGCTGATGAAACATTTGAATTTTACTAACATTTTCATATGCCACTTTCATGGAATTATGGTGACAATTTCACAAGATTTCTTTCATGTGCAAAATGTTGGTGTGTAATACTTTTCTTTACGCCTTCGTGGATGAAATATAAATAGATTAAAAAAATACAAAAATTGACTTGATGATTTAATAGAATTAGCGTGGGGCATCCGATCATTAAGGTCAGCCAAAAAAGATTCTTTATAATTTACTTCAATTTTCTCCAAAATTTTCAACAGCTCGAAGTGTGAAAATATGTTACTAACCGTATTATATTACTATCTGTATGGTTACCAAGTAAGAATGCAATTTTTTTTTACGTTTTGTTTTATTTTTGCCCATGGATGTCGAAAAATACGACTAAGGGATATAATACACATATAACTAATTAATTTACACCATAAAACTATACAAGAGAAGGAAAGCATGAAATAAAACCATACCAATACGTCTCTTTAGCGTGATATAGCAGATTAATTTCCCTTCTATTACAGACGAAGCTGAAGCCCAATAGTGGGACATATGGTGGATTATCAACAATGAACAAAGGCTACCATCTTATTTCATGATTATAAAAAAAAAGTAACAAGGCAAGGCTATACTATAAATAAAAAAAGAATAAAATTGTTAGTCTTATCGATAATTATGAAATCTTTCAAAAGTTACAAATTACGTTTATTTTTATTTTGGCTGTGAATGTCAATACTTTAAAAATGTTTAGTCTCCAACGTGCCTTAACAAAGAACATAATAAATATATTTATTCATCTCGTGTACAGATTTCATTAACGAGGTCTTGATTTATATTTTATTCACCCATTCTCTATATATTAAGTGGGTAATAAGAGAGTACTCGTATGCCAAGATTTCGCTCGGGGAAAACTGGGAGAATAAAATAGGGTATTATTCCATTAATAAAGTTGTTACTCCATCGCTAATGTTCTTTGATTAATTTTACCATAAATAATGTTGTTGCTTATTTGAAATTCTTAGATTAATTTTAAAATGTTTCCTGTAAGAAAAGTTATAAATAAAGTTCTAAAGGACGCGTTGATCTAAAGCGTTAAGTAATAAAATATAGAATATCTTTTTTATATATAGAGAATATTCTTTAATAAATCGAACACATTTTTTAACTTGACTATTTTGATTGGTCCATTTTTTTTTACTCTATACCGAAAATAAATTACGGGGTATTTGTTAAAAAAAAATTACCGAGAACATGACTATTGTGAATTTCAATACTTTATCCAATTCTACATAAACATACATACATATAATCACGCCATATCCCTTGCACGGTAGGCAGAGAAAACAGAGTGCCAGAGAAGGAAAGAGTCCTTGCATGATTCACTCGCTTCCTCAACATTCATAATTCTCTTCATACACGCTCGCCGGTTTCGGAGACTCTTGATTCCACCTTCTTTCAGTCAGTACGTGACCAATCTGGTCTAGATAAGTTAATCTCGGTCTCCCCCGGTACCTACATCCTTCCACTTTCGCATTGTATATCTTCTTAACGAGACGTTCGTTTGGCATTCTTTCCACATGCCACTTCCAGTGCTCTGGCCAGTCCCCTTACGGAGACTTGCTCGTCGTCGGCCCGCGCCGTGACGCGGAGCCGGTAAGCCTCAGCCACAAGTGGCCAAGGCGGATCGCCCGCTAACAATATCGCCGCGGTCCACGACACCGTACGATAGCTCCCGATAACCCTCACCGCCATAGCTCTCTGCGGACGTCGCAAAAGAGCCCTGTTGCGAGCGGTGAGGGAATCCGCCCAAATAGGAGAACCATACAGCGCCATGGATCGCACGACTCCGGCGTATAAACGCCGGCAGGACGACCCGGGACTGCCAGTGTTTGGCAGAAGCCTACCTAGCGTCGCAGCTGTTATAACGAGCCTCGGCGCGAGCTGGGCAAAGTATGGCCCGAAATTCCATCTAGAATCAAGGTGCAGACCCAAATATTTCATTTGGGCCCACACCGGCACGGCAACCCCAAACTCACAGAGCAGGCAATCGCCTTTGTACAAATAACTATATGGTATGGATGGATGACATAGGATGGTGACCACGGGACAAGACTACAACTGGCGTCACCCCTTTACATGCCCGTGGATTCCTCAGCCGAATTGCCCAAAGGTTCACCAAGAGAACGAGCAACACCTCTTCACTATGGCACTAATCTTTCATAAGAGTGACAGCATGAGAGAAGCCTACATGGCTGGCGTAAGTTAGTAAATTAATAAGCTATGCACGACATGTGCATTGTGCCACTCGTGGGCCTAAAAACTGCCAAACGGAGCTCGCTCGTTTTCTTTTATACGTGTCTTAAAACAAATTTGCGCTAGGTGGCGCGGTCAGTGAATACTTTGTTAACATGTTCCTGCTTAGCACGTACAATAAACGCAAGTACCACAGTCACATATATAAATATGTAGGAAAGTAGTAAAAGAAGGTAAAGTCGAAACAAAACCCTATACCAACATGTCTAACCAGCATGGTATAGTAGGTCAATTTTCCTCCAATTATCGAGGAAGCTCGAGCTCAACAGTGGAACTTATATGAACTGAGATGATAATGATATACATTCAAATTAGTTGATAATTTAATTAAAATATTAACGAAAACATGAACAATTAGCTCTTCAAGATTTTGTCTTAAACTCTGTAATAATTAATAGTATAATAATTAATTATAATGCGAATAAATGCTAAATATCTCACATCTTTACAAAATATTACGCGTTTAGTTTGCTTTAATATTCAGTGAATTCTGTAGCACCAACGCGGTCAAATTCTCATAAATTAACCCTTGTAATAATATCAAATTAATGCCCCCGCATTAACTACAAGAGTATTTAACATAGTTAAATGAATAAGGTCGCGATTTATGTATACCTTTACTTCTCTAAGGAAACCACAGCAATTTGTTATGTGAAAATATTATTAATTAAATGCTAGGTGAGAACGATGATTAACTTTGATTTATGCTTCGATATTATCATAGTATACATCGATATTTTATTATTGCTGCATTTATTTTATTGCTGTGTGGTAGCGGCTACGAATACTACCAACCTTTAATTTTCTCGTGGGTGTCGTAAAAGACGACTAAGAGCCTTATAATGCCTTGGGCCAACTTCATCTGATGCCGTTTGGTCAACAATTACATTCCAAAGGAGGGTTGCGGTCTAGCAGGCGGCCGGTCATAAAATTATTGCCAATAACCTTTGCAATTTGTAGGCAGAGGGGTACATATTGCGTCGACCCCAAGTAATTGGGACAAGAGCAGGAGAATGATAATGGGCCGATATTTTATTCCAGTTAGCATTAATTATAACGGATTCGACATACCTTAAAATAGATTCGCACTTTTCATAAAAAAAAAAAAATTGACTCGCATTATACAAAAAGCTCATGGTCAATACAGGGAAATATATGCATAGAGATGAATAGTTACGATCAATACGAAGAAATCCAGTTCTGTCTTCTCTGAGAATTTTTTTTTATAAACACCATTCCTGTAATAAGGAAATAACCCTTATATTTCAGGGGACTCTACAACCATATAATTAATACAAACAATTACATCCAGACTCAGAACAACACTTTGTGGATCATATATATATATATATATATACTAGCAGACCGGGCCACGCGTTGCTGTGGCTTAGGTTAGCCTCAGTAACACTTTTTGTTTATTCTAACAAATTTTAACTTATATGAAGCGTTTGTACATTTAATTCAACATAGCGCCATCTATTAAATACTTACTGAGTCCAGTCAACAGATTCCGCCATCTTTTAAAAACCTTTTGATATAACACATGATTTTGACTGTCAAATATTAGACAAATAATTTGCAATAAAATAATATTATTATAAATTGAGATGTAAGCTATCTTATCTTTTAAGTTGTATCAAACTACACAAGCTGTGCAAATTTGGTTAAAATCGGTTAAGTACTTTATGAGTCCATCGCGGACAAACAACGTGAAACGTAATTTATATATATTAATACATACAAACATACATACATATCATCACGCCATATCCCTTGCAGGGTAGGCAGAGAGAACAGAGTGCCAGAGAACTCTATCTCTGCATACTTCACTCGCTTCCTCAACATTCATAATTCTCTTCATACACGCTCGCCGGTTTCGGAGACTCTTAACTCCACCTTCCTTCAGTACATGACCGATCTGGTCTAGGTAGGTTAGTCTCGGTCTCCCTCGGTACCTACATCCTTCCACTTTCGCATTGTATATCTTCTTAACCAGACTTTCGTTCGGCATTCTTTCCACATGTCCGAACCATCGGAGCATTCCCTTTCGCATCTTTACACCAATACTCTCTTTCATACCTATTCGCTCTCTTACGTCGTCCTTACGAATGCGGTTGGTCAGCTTAACTCCACAAATTTTCCGCAGAGATCGCATTTCGACTGCATTAATTTTACTTTCATACTCTTTTCTGCATACCCAACTCTCGCTTCCATACAGTAATGTTGGGACAAGCACTGCGTTATGTATTGCTACATGTGCCTTCTGGCTGAGGTGGTGGCTGCCGAGAAGTTGCCCCAATGCTCCGTTCACTCTATTTCCCGCATTCACTCTTCGCTCTATATCAGTGGTGTAACTTCCATCTCGGCTAAATCCACATCCAAGATATACAAATTCATCCACTTGCTCTAGTACATCATTACCTATTGTAACTCTTACATCTGTTCTGGCTTCATCTCTTTCAAAGACCATTATTTTGGTTTTGCTCACATTCACGCGTAGACCCCTTTTCTTACAATCTTCTGTCATTGTGTCGACTAGGGTCTACAGGTCAGTCGCTGACTGTGCCAGCAGGACTGCATCATCTGCATAAAGCAGAGCAGTGACCAGTGAGTCGCCTATCTGGACTCCCACGTTCATATCGTTCAACCTTTGGAGACATTTATCCAGATATATGATAAACAGCCTGGCTGACAGAACGCACCCCTGCTTAACGCCGATATTGACGTTAAACCAAGGCGACATTCCATCATCCAGCCGCACACAGGCTCTACAGCCCATGTGACTGGACTGCACAGCCTGTAGCAGTTTACCGCTAATACCATACTCCGGTAAAATGTCCCAGAGTTCCTTTCGTACAACCGTGTCAAATGCTCTCTCCAGATCCACAAAACTGCAGAAAACCCTCTGACCTAGAGCTAGATGCTTCTCGACAATGTTGCGCAGAGTGAACACTTGATCCATGCATACCCTTCCACTCCTGAAACCTCCTTGTGTCTCACATAGTAAACCATCGGACACCATCCTCATTCTCCTTTCAATAATTTTACCATACACTTTTGCTGCCAAACTGGTCAAGCTTACGGCTCTGTAATTTGCGCAGTCATAACGTGAATCCTTGTTTTTAAACAAAGGCACGACGACTGCGCTATTCCAGTCCCCGGGAACCATTCCCGAGCTCCAACATAAATTGAGGAGCAACAGGAACGCCTCCCAGACACAGGAGCCACCAAATTTGATCATCTCGGCAGACACCATATCAATGCCCGCTGCCTTACCATTTACAAACTTCTTATCGCCCATTCAACTTCATCCATACTGATGCCATCGGAGGACGCCGTCGCCGAATGTTGATCTACTAGACCACATGCGACATCGGCGCCAACCGTAGCATCCGCATACATATCGCCAAAATATTCACTCCATCGGCTTTCTAGCTTCCATCCATCCATCCATCAGCCCGTAAACGTCCACTATTGGACATAGGCCTCCCCACGAGAATGCCATCTATAATGGTCCTGTGCCACCTGCATCCAACGATTTCCTTTTCGTTTCGTTTCCTTTCTAGCTTAAATGTATATAAATAAATAATTTCACTAAGAGTGTGACATGTGTTTATGTGAAGAATAAACTTTGGAACAACTGCGTATTTTTTGAAAATTATTTTGCGCTTAAAAAATTGTACATTATTCCATAATATATCAGTTCAGTATGTTATATGAAATTAGCTAAACTGAATATACTCTTCAGCTAAGTGGCAAAAAAAAAGCTTCTAATTCATATGTAAATCAATTACAGAGAAACTACTCACAATAACTAGAATATAAAGTAGTGATTTATACTTATTAATGCATTTTAAGTTTAATTCAAATAATAATTATTTTTCACAATTTATTAATTAAACTGCATTATTTGCAAAGTTTTGTTCTTATCGATATAATGTGAAATATACATCTGAGACATCTTAAGTATTCAATTTAAACTAGAACTATCTTTAACTATACAGGGTGGAAGGGGACCGCTCCCGAAAACAAAGACAGGTAACCTTACTAGTCCTACTTGTAATGACAGGCTAGAAAAAAATCGATACGGATGAAAAATAATTTTTTTTTTCGCCACGCGATGGCGTTGAACCCTTGAACATATGATCGTGCCCAAATCCAAGCTAACTTGGCACAATACCGAAGAAATCCCGGACGTCAACTTGTACGAGATCAAAATGGCTCTAAAACAATTAAAGAACGGAAAGGCACCGGGAGATGATGGAATTACCACAAAACTCCAGAGGAAAGGTGGCAAACTGGTTTTAAAAGCCCTACAGAAGCTGTTTAATTCTGTCATTCTCGGGTCGACCTCAGCAAGGCCTCCCAACTAGTAGAGCTGCAAATGAAAATGGACAAGACAAAAATCATGTCTAATGCCCATGTCATTTATGTACTGGATGGGAATGTGATTCTCGAAGTTGTCGATCACTATGTTTAACTAGGACAAACAGTCCAATTAAGTAGATCCAATTTCGAGAAAGAAGTCAGCCGACGAATCCAACTCGGCTGGGCAGCGTTCCGGAAACTCAGGAGAATCTTCTCGTCTAATATTCCGCAGTGTCTGAAAACAAAGGTTTATAACCAGTGTGTGTTGCCAGCGATGACTTACGGCACTGAAACGTGATCTCTAAATGTCGGCCTCATAAAAAGGCTCAAAGTCACTCAGCGTGCTATGGAGAGGGCTACGCTCGGTATTTCTCTACGTGATAAAATCCAGAATACGGAAATCTGTAGAAGAACAGGTGTAACCGACATAGCCCGAAGAATTAGCACGTTGAAGTGGCAATGGGCAGGCCACATCGCTCGACGAACCGACAACCGTTGGGGAAGAAAGGTGCTCGAGTGGCGGCCACGAATCGGACGACGCAGCGTAGGACGACCCTCCCATTCGGTGGACTGACGACATTGTCAAGGTCCCAGGAAACCGTTGGATGCAGGTGGCACAGGACCGTTGCGAATGGCATTCTCGTGTGGAGGCCTATGTCCAACAGAGGACTTTATGGGCTGATGGATGGATGGACGGAATATCTGTATGAAACTGAGATCGATACAGTATATCTTTCCGAGTTGCAGTTTTAACGTAAGGTATGGTACAGGTTAATATTATATAAAGAAGCAACAGTGGCTAGTTTTAGTTCTTCAGAAACTTTGTTTGTATGATACCTATACATTATTTAGTTGAATGAGAATATAAAGACTGGTGTTATATAAATATCATATAAGAAATTGTCACAAAGGATTAAAAAAAAATGTCTAATCTTGTAAAAGGACATATGAAAATTTATTTTATTTTATAAACGGAATATTATGATATAACGTTATAAATAGGTCTATGTTGCTCAAATTTCCCTGCGGGCAACAACTGTATAAAGTTGCGTAACGTCCACAGGCAAACAATGATTTATAACAGATCTATTAGTTTCGCTAATCGCGTAACATAAAAAATAAAAAGCCGAGCTTTTATTTTTTTAATGAGTGGAATATAAATTTTCAAAGATCAATTTTAATTCATCATCATCATCATCACAGCCCATAAATATTCCACTCTTGGGCTCGGGCCTCCTTCGAAATGGAAGGGAAAATTAACCTACTATACCGCGCTGGTCTGACATGTTGGTATAGGGTTTTGTTTCGAGTTTTCTATCTCTTGTATAGATGTTATATGCGTTTTATATCCCTTAGTTGTCTCGTACGATCATCCACGGGTAAGGTATGGGGCGGTGGATAGTATTCTTACTCCGTCACCACACGGAAATTGATTATAATTGGAATATAATCAATTTTTATCATAATAACAATAACAAAATATTGAAAATGTGTCCCTTAAGTACCGTAACAAATTAACTAACAGATATAGCAAAATAAAATCACTACAAGAAAATAAAGCTCTATATATAGACCTATGCCATTTAACAGTTCAAATTCTCTTCCATTGTGAAAATTCGAACCCAATAGTTGAACGTGTATGAGCTGAAAAGGAAAAGAAAAATAAAAGATTGAATTTAGAACTTGAGAACTTTATGCTTTTTTGTAGTAAATTATAAAGAGATTTTGAGTAAATTTAAAAGTTAATAGTATTTTTCTGTTAACAATAATTAAAATAAATACATACATACATACCATCACGCCATATCCCTTGCAGAGTAGTCAGAGAGAGTAGAGTGCCAGAGAACTCTATCCTTGCATACTTCACTCGCTTCCTCAACATTCATAATTCTCTTCATACACGCTCGCCGGTTTCGGAGATTCTTGACTCCACCTTCCTTGAGTACGTGACCAATCTGGTCTAGGTAGGTTAGTCTCGGTCTCCCCCGGTACCTACATCCTGCCACTTTATTTCCTTCCACTTATTAAAATAAATAGATAATCAAAAATAAAAAAAGAACCTTATACCTTTCATAAATCTTATAAATTGCAAACTAGACTTTAGACAGTTTGCAAGTCACATCTGGAGTAGTATACTATACGGATTTTGTAGCAACTCGAGAAAATTTCCGTGCGTTTAGGCGTTTCTGCTATACCTACTACTGCAATCAATCTTAAGGCTCACATATAGGCCCCGTGAAGTTATCCCGTATCTGTGGTGCTACACTGCTGCGCTTATCGTAGCTGTACAACCCTTTACTTATTGGCTGCCTAGTCAATATAACTTTCTGTCTCCCGCTTTGCCTGGGAGGGAAGCGGAACCACTCTTTTCCAACTCCTCCTCTTTAACTTTTCTAATTAAATTTGTTGCGGGTTCTAAAACAATTAAAATCATTTCTCGGGACTGCCTCAGGGTCAAACCTCGGTGTCATTTATAGTGACCATTGTGGATCCTGGCTTACAGGAGTTACAATGGTGGGAATGTGTGGTGGGATTAGTCCCAAAAAAAAAACTTTTAACTATGCTAAATCTACTTAACATATAATTTAAATTAAAAGTAATTAATTATGTGGGCACTGGCTTATACAAATATATTATAGTATATAATAGTATAAGCCAGTGCCCACATAATAAATTATTAGTCCAACTGTTAAATTTAAACATACAAAGCTAGTGCCTTGTATGTTTAAATTTAACAGTTGGACTCTATCATTGATAACTGTAAAACTCCCTATGTTATTTATGTGTTTCATATGAATCAAAAATCTTACATTATATATTCCAGGTATAAGTTCTTCGTGGCATAGAACATAGTTGTTATAGTACTCTATTTTTATTCTTTATTCTCAATTAATACATAAATACATATCATCACGCCATATTCCTTGCAGGGTAGGCAGAGAGAACAGAGTGCCAGAGAACTCTATCCTTGCATACTTCACTAGCTTCCTCAACATTCATAATTCTGTTCATACACGGTCGCCGGTTTCGGCGACTCTTGTCTCCACATTCCTTCAGTACGTGACCAATCTGGTCTAGGTAGGTTAGTCTCGGTCTCCCCTAGTACCTACATCCTCTCATTTCATTGTTTGTATAAATTGCAATAGGTGCCCATATAGGATGATAGTGTTCTTTCGTTGTATTTTAATTTGTAAAGCTTATTTGATATATTTAAAATAAAGCTATTTTTAAGGATTATATCGATTGTATATATGTATTTGATTTTTAATTTCCCGACGTTTTGAACACTTGATCAGGGTAAAGTGAACACCATAATCACTAAAGTGTATAAACACGATAGAATCCTTAAAAGTAGTATTATTTCATATGTGTAACACTTGCGTAAACATCGAAAATCATTATTTGATATAATGACTACATACAGTTTCATATATTTGTAGTTATAATTTTCTTTGGTTATGGTCATAATCTTCTAAGGTAATTACCAAATTGAATGACACACACCAAACTGAATGATAACAATCATTATTAATAAAAAAAAACATTATTTTAGTTATTATTATTATTATGATCGTAACAAATCGTCGTATTATCGTAACGACGACGTAAGAGAGCGAGTAGGTATGAAAGAGAGTATTGGTGTAAAGATGCGAAAGGGAATGCTCCGATGGTTCGGACATGTGGAAAGAATGCCGAACGAACGCCTGGTTAAGAAGATATACAATGCGAAAGTGGAAGGATGTAGGTACCGAGGGAGACCGAGACTAACCTACCTAGACCAGATCGGTCATGTACTGAAGGAAGGTGGAGTCAAGAGTCTCCGAAACCGGCGAGCGTGTATGAAGAGAACTATGAATGTTGAGGAAGCGAGTGAAGTATGCAGAGATAGAGTTCTCTGGCACTCTGTTCTCTCTGCCTACCCTGCAAGGGATATGGCGTGATGATATGTATGTATGTATTATTATTATGACAATAAATCAAAACCTAATTATTGCATGTTCTATTAAAGATACACAGTAATAGGCCTACAAATTGAGAATTTAATGACCTATTATGTTAGAGAACCTAATGATTTTATCACGAGTGTGCTACAACACGCAACATATGAACATTAACAAGGTAAGTTGGAACAAATAACTATATTAATTATAGGTAAGTTATTGCATGTAATTTATGAAACTAAGATGTAACTAATATTTCAATTTGTAACAATATTTTTATATATTACATATTTATTTTACTCTATTTTATTTATACATCAGAAATAACGTTGTAATAAGTCAAATCAAAAAAAAAGATGCCATTTTATTGCTCTAATAGAAATTTAAAACAAAGCTATTTTTAAGGATTCCATCGAGTTTGAATTTGATTTTAATTTTTTAAAGTTTTGTACTATTTAGGGGCAAGTGCGGAACATGTGGACACTTTCCAGAATTTAGAATAAAACATTTATATATTTGCATCAGTATTCTTTTTTTTAATTTTTAACATATCACATGTCTTAAGGCATAATCAGTCTTGCTTAAACTAAAAGTCTGGTCTCAATATCACTTATACTTCTGAATATAATCAACTTTTTTTAAAAACACCATATTTGTCCACAGGTTCAACACGACGACTGTACCTATGTACAGTAAAGTTGTACCTGGGGACGGTATTGTACCTAGGGACGGTTTACATTAGTTACAAAATAAAAAATAAAAACAATTACAGACTTCTAGAAACTACGTCAAACAAATGTAAACATAATCTATCTAACATATTTGTATGCATTACGACACTTTTCATACAAGTTTTGAGTAGATTCATCGCTATCGTCATCATTGTCCAATACGAAACATCCACGCACACAAAACCTTCAACCTCATCATCAGACTCAAAGTTTTCTCTGTGTGACTTCGGAACACAACAGATATGATAGCTATGATTGCAAAAACTACATTTGAGCATTTGGTTTTTGTCTTTGGAATAAGTTTTACACTTCACACATCTAACAAACGATAACTTCTTTTCATGAATTATTTGAATATTTTTTTCTCCAGATTTTTCATTTGAAAAGGCGTTAGAAGGACCAGGTTCCGAAAGATTTCTAGCCATCACAGGAGTTAAATGACTTTTGGAGCAACTAGTTTCAACTTTGAAGGAATCAGTTTCTGAAATACCTTTGGTAGCACATGCTTTTTGAACAGCTTTGCAATTTTTTTTCTTGTCCGTTTTCTGGCCTGCTATTTTCTTCTTTTCAGCTTTTTTTAATGCTTCAACCAGAATTTCATCTTTTTCTGCCGTGTCTGTCAGAATTCTTGTTCTTCCAGGCTTTCTTCCACGTTGAACACCCTTTCGAGGACCAGCTTTCTCAAACGGGCGAACGGTTTCGGGTGTTATTTGTGGATCTACAATCTTTAATGGAATTCTAAAAACAGGTTGTCCTAGTATCAGATAATCGTCTTTTTGGATTGGCGAAACTGGTTCTAGGATGACTTGAATAAAAGAATCTCCAAATAAATCGTTTCGATCTAAGTTATCTGGGTAAGTTTGGCTGGAAACATGGTCAACCGGTTGTAAATCCAAATCAACCATCGGAGTTTCTAGATTCGTACCGGTAACTTCAATATCAGGCTGATCTTGATTTTTGGACGGGTTTCCAATTAAGTTTTGGCTTGGGTTTGGGCGATCAGTTACATATAAGCTTAAGAATTCTTCGTCTGAAAATATGTTTCTATTGTATGGATAAATACCTGAAACCTCGAAGCCTTTTAAGATGTTTTTTGGTGTAAATGAGACGCTATATGCTTTGCCAGCTATTTCGGCTACGTCGTAAATAGTGATGGGTTTACCAGGATGATTGAGCATCCATCTGTCTCTTTAGGAGCCAATACTTTACTTGGCTTGTGAACAGTGGAGATCCCAGTCTCATCAACATTATAAATTGATCCTGGTAAAAAGTTGTATAGTGTCATGAATGATTCTAAGTTTTTGAAGAAATCATCCACATTTGCCCTGTTAAAGCTAGTTGCTCTCGCTATGCTCGTCGGTTTAAGTTTGCGAAGAGATAATTCCGGCAAACGAAGTTGAAAATTACGGAGCCAACTGTTTCCTGCTATTTTGTGTTTTTCCCAGTTAGCAGGCAGACTTTTTTTCTGTTTAGAAACAGCATAATGTACGCCAGTTCTCTACATTGTTTTGTATTTAAACCCATATGTAGGAATACAGCTTTTCTTAAATATTTGCATAACAAAATTTCTTCTTCCGGATCAAATACCTTCCTTACATCATTCTTCAATAGCTGAATGTTATTCCTCAAATCATTGCTTTTATGTAACTTTACGAATTTAAATATGGTCGACTTTGGTAGATTATACTTTTCAGCTACTTTTCTTAGAGAATTGCCACTTTTTGCTTCTTTAACGGCTGCTGTTAGTGTATCGGGGCAAATCCCTTTTCTTTTTAAACTAGTTTTGCTGCGAGGCACTAAAAAAATTAAACAGAACAGCTGATCAGAAGTTGTAAGTAAAAATTATGACACTTTTATACCTGTGGACAGTCCATAGGTACACTCATGTGCGTGTCCACAGGTACAAATTCGGACATAAAAAATAAAACGGATCTAGCATTAAGGATAAAACAGACTAATGGATAGGGAAAAAAGCACTTACTAAGCAATAAACAACACAAATCATAATATAAATACGATCAAACCGATATCGTCAGTATTTTCACGATGAAACCCATTTAAATTAGGCAAAATAACTTACTTTTTGGCGCAAAAAAATTTCATAGCCGGCATAAGAACAACCACACAGAAAACAAAGATGGCGACACGTCAAAGCTGTCAACCATACACAAAGCTTTACGTTCGCGTTCAAATTACAATTTTAGGGTTGCTAGTTTCGTCGGCATCGGTTGTGTCCACAGGTACAAGCGTCCATAGGAACAGCATTTGCCCCTACATAGTTTATGGTCACAGGAGGAAGGTGTCTTATTAGACGTGAGACACGTCCAACAAGTCATCATTATTACAGAGATTTATATCTACCCGGTACAGTATTAGTTATTAAATTCTGACCACCTTTTTTGGTACAAATCCATTGCCAGTATAAAAGGAAAATGATTCTGTATTAAAATAATATATTATTTTTGGTTAGTTATTACTAAACATTAATTACTATATTATTATATGATAATTTATTAGGTTAAAAGCTAACAAATCTATTAAGCTCCTCCAACGAATCGGAATGCAATGGCACTGAGAAAGATTCGATAAAAAAACTCGGTGGATATAATTTTAATTATTGACTTTTATTTTTATTATTAACATTTAGAATAATGTAAGCCGCCTCTTCAAAGTCAAGGTCAAGGTCTACGTAATACGTAAAATGTAGGCCAGAGCATTATTCACCCAAGATTTCGGTAGCAAGTACAATAGTAACAATTTTTGTCAATAATTTATTGTAAGTCCTAACTACTGAATAGATTATGATTAAGTTTTTAAGCAAGTGAAAAAGTTTGGTTTTTGGCCACGCTGTTGACAGTTTTTGTGTCTATAGCCACGATCCAATCCATCCGGAGTAGTATCACACTCTTGCAGAAAATCAACGTGTAAGTAGTGCCAATGTACTGTTGCGCTTCATTCAATGAGTGAAAGAGCCGGAAGCTCAACTTTTTGGATGGGTTTGGGTTGTTAGGCAATGGTTTAACTACGCCACTGGTTCTGCAAAGGTCCATGAGCGGCAGTAACACTTAGCATCAGGAGTGCTGTTTACTTGTTTGCCACCGTAAACAATAACAAAAACAACAAAAAGTAATGTTAATAAATTTTAGAAATATAAAAAAATGCAATGGGCTAATAGAATATCGTCATTTACGTTTTATATAACCTCTAAAGCATGATTTTGCTCTTATTGCAGGATGTTAATTATAATAATAATACTTAAAATGGCTCTTAAAGGTGGTCACGTACAAATATATGACGTCCGTGTATCCCTTAAGTGCCTTTACGAGATAACTAGACAAGATTCAGTCATTTGCATACCGACTCGCGAATGGTTAAATAAATTAAGGCATACTTTTTTTGGGCTACTTACTGTAGTTCAGGCGGAAGCGGCAGGCACAATCAATATCCTGGCGCCCTCTTGTATCAGAATGCGTGAACAAAATGGAATAGGTCGATACTAACAAGACCTTCGACTAAACTCCGCACCTCACTGGAATGCGTTGTCGCATGCTTAGTCTTGTTGTTTTGAGATGAAACCAAGTAAACGCGGTCGGATTATGAAGTTACAGTGAACATGGTGACAAAGCAACCTACTCAAACTTGTCAAATAATGCATCCACTACGTTTGTAAATGGTTAGGCACTCGCTTGCGTAAAGTGCTCCCGCTCCGTGCGGAGCGTTACAGTGGAGGCTCTATGTGTTCCGGGCAGCTCTCGGCGCCCTCTAACACCCGCCACTCGGGTGCACCGCACACTCTGCACTATAGGTAAAGCCACCCCTGAGTTCAGGCAAACCCCACTCGGACCGCCCGGGTTGGCGGAAAAGACGACGTGTAACTCTGCTATACGAACCCTCTTTATCACCACTATCGAGACCATGTGTTTTGACACCACGCCCAAGAGCTTACCTTTTCAGGTACTATCTTTTTATTCCTATCTTTATTTTTTAAAAAGACACCACCCTTTTTTTTTTTTTTTTTTTTTCGGAGGGCCATGGACTTCGCACCCCGCCAAGTCGGTCCGGGGTGACGGAAGAGGCGGCGCGCAACCCCATTGACCCACCCCGCAAGCACCTCTTCTTCGCCGTGCGAGCGGGCCACCGGTACCCGATTTTTGTCTTCGGTGGCCCGCTCGGCGGTATCCCCTCTCGGGCTCCTCTCCTGTCGACGCCCCGACAGCTTTCGCCGTCAAGGCGTCGTCCTCACGCGGTGGCCTCACGTCGGGTGACCGGACAATTCCCCGGTCCGATCACCCGAAGCCTCGGTTAGGCCTGCATCAGGCGCAGGTATTCGCGCCTGCGCCGCCCCGGCCGCTGACGGCGGCCCGGGTCACGGGAATCCTCCCGGACTCGTTCCGCCGTCTCCTTCTGCGAGATGACAGCCTCGCAGAAGGCGGCGACCACGTCCCAGTTCCTGACGCTGTCGACCATCGCCCTCGCGACAGCCGGCAGCGTCAGGTCGGCACCGATAACAGCGACGAGGTCACGGCGCTGCCCGTCCCAACTCGGACACACCTCCAGTGTGTGTCTCGCTGTGTCCTCGTCACTGCTGCACAAAAAAAAAAAAAAAAAAAAAAAAAAGACACCACCCTGCACTAAGGAAATAATCCTTATATTGCTGGAAACTTTACAAACATACAATTAAAGCAGACAAATTACACCCAGACTCGGAACAACAGCTTGTGGATCGCACAAAGTATTATCCTGTGTAGGAATATTACCTACAGCACTGGTATGTAAGGTCGGTATCTTAACCACTATCCCATCTGTGCATTCAAAGGTCGATATTATTTCTTCTTGACACCACAGCTTCAGTGTTCGTTATCGTTTTTCTTTAGAGGCTAACCTCTACTGCTAACTGTCCACAGCGTAGTCCTACCACTAGTAAAGTACTAATACTTTACTAGTGGTAGGACTACGCTGTGGACAGTTCTCTGTCTACAGCCGCGGGCCAATCCGTCCGGGGTAGTACCACACTCTTGCACAAGATCGACGTCTGAGTAATGGCAATGTGCTATTGCGCTTTGTTCAGTGAGCGAGTGAGCCGGAAGCCCAACTGGGAGGGTTTGGAATTTTTATTGGTAGGCAGAAGCAGCAGAGAAAAAAAGGACAGACGATGAGTTGATAGTGGGGCAATATGGATTTGGACAGAGAAACCAAAGGGGCCAAAAACTGGCCGACTTTTTGGAGAAGGAAGGCCTCTTCATGATGAATTCCTTCTTCAAGAAACGGCCACAAAGGAAGTGGACCTGGATTAGCCCTGATGGATCCACTAAAAATGAGATAGACTTCATCTTGACGGACAAACGACAAATATTCAATGATGTCTCTGTGATCAGCAGGATTAAAACT
Organism: Lymantria monacha; assembly: GCA_905163515.2. Taxonomy (NCBI): domain Eukaryota; kingdom Metazoa; phylum Arthropoda; class Insecta; order Lepidoptera; family Erebidae; genus Lymantria; species Lymantria monacha. The sequence continues at coordinate 13,601,913 of LR991088.1, forward strand.
GGGAGTGATCACCGCATAGTTCGAGGCACATTGAATCTTCGTACGAAAGTCGAGCGGTCCCGCTTGATGAAGTCTACACTCCGACCTACACCTGTCCAATACCAGAACCCCGATAGCTTTCAACTCGAATTACATAATCGCTTCCAATGCCTGGAAGAGTGCGAATCTTCGAACGATATGAACAACAGGTTCGTGGAAACTGTCCACGCGGTCGGGTCAAAATTCTTTAAGGCCCATCGCGCTACTAGAACAAAAAAGCTTTCTGACCAGACTCTTCAACTCATGGAGAGGAGAAAGGAAATGACGGTACAGTCTTCAGCCGATTGGTCCGAACTCAGGCAGCTTAATAGACAAATCTCTAAATCTATGCGACGCGATATTCGCCGATTCAATACACTGCGTATTGAAGAGGCGATAGAGCGAAATCGAGGCTCCAAAGTGTTCGCACGAGATTTGTCTATTGGGCAGAGCCAAATGACTAAGCTGAAGACCGATGACGGTACTGTCATTTCATCCCAGAGTGAGATCTTGGGAGAGGTCGAAAGGTTCTATGGGCAGTTGTACAAATCATCCCTGAACCCTGTTGTCAGCTTGGTCCAAGACCCCAGATCCAAGCTAACTCGGCACTATACCGAAGAAATCCCGGACGTCAGCTTGTACGAGATCAGAATGGCTCTAAAACAATTAAAGAACGGAAAGGCACCGGGAGATGACGGAATTACCACAGAGTTCCTGAGGGCAGGCGGCAAGCCAGTTTTAAAAGCCCTACAGAAGCTGTTTAATTCTGTCATTCTCGGGGGCGACGTTCCAGAGTCGTGGACCAGGAGTGTGGTGGTGCTGTTTTTCAAGAAGGGCGATAAAACGCTCTTAAAGAATTACAGACCCATCTCACTCCTGAGCCACGTGTACAAATTGTTTTCAAGAGTCATTACGAACCGACTCGCGCGCAAGCTAGACGACTTCCAGCCGCCCGAACAAGCCGGTTTCCGAAAAGGTTATAGTACCATAGACCACATCCACACGCTACGCCAGATTATACAGAAGACCGAGGAGTATAATCGGCCTCTGTGTCTAGCGTTTGTGGACTATGAGAAAGCCTTTGATTCTGTCGAAACTTGGGCAGTGCTGCAGTCCCTTCAGAGGTGCCAAATTGACTATCGATATATCGAAGTGCTGAAGTGTTTGTATAAAGACGCTACTATGTCAGTCCGCATCCAGGATAAGAGTACGAAACCGATCCAGCTGCAGAAAGGCGTGAGACAGGGAGACGTTATCTCTCCGAAACTGTTCACCACTGCGCTGGAAGATGTCTTCAAGCTCTTAGACTGGACCGGACTCGGCATCAACATCAATGGCGAATACATCACTCACCTTCGATTCGCAGATGATATCGTAGTCATGGCAGAATCCCTGGAGGACCTTAGCACCATGCTCAATGACCTCAGCAAGGTCTCCCAACTAGTAGGGCTGCAAATGAACATGGACAAGACGAAAATCATGTCTAATGCCCATGTCATTTCTGTACCGGTCCTGGTTGGGAATGCGATTCTCGAAGTTGTCGATCACTATGTTTACCTAGGACAAACAGTTCAATTAGGTAGATCCAATTTCGAGAAAGAGGTCAGCCGACGAATCCAACTCGGCTGGGCAGCGTTCGGGAAACTTAGGAGGATCTTCTCGTCTAATATTCCGCAGTGTCTGAAAACAAAGGTTTATAACCAGTGTGTGTTACCAGCGATGACTTACGGCACTGAAACGTGGTCTCTAAATGTCGGCCTCATAACAAGGCTCAAAGTCGCTCAGCGTGCTATGGAGAGGGCTATGCTCGGTATTTCTCTACGTGATAAAATCCGAAATACGGAAATCCGTCGAAGAACGGGTGTAACCGACATAGCCCTAAGGATTAGCACGTTGAAGTGGCAATGGGCAGGCCACATCGCTCGACGAACCGACAACCGTTGGGGAAAAAAGGTTCTCGAGTGGCGACCACGAATCGGACGACGCAGCGTAGGACGACCCCCCACTCGGTGGACTGATGACCTCATCAAGGTCGTAGGAAACCGCTGGATGCAGGTGGCACAGGACCGTTATAGATGGCATTCTCGTGGGGAGGCCTATGTCCAACAGTGGACGTTTACAGGCTGATGGATGGATGGATTGGTAGGCAGTGGCCTAGCTATATCCTTGGTATAGCAAAGGTCCATGGGTGGCAGTGAAACTTACCACCAGGTGTACTGCTTGTTCGTTTGCCACCATAAGCAATAAAAAAAACGGTCGTGCTACACAATAATTCGGCCTATAGTGAAAAATAAATTCCAACATGATACTAAGAAAAATTAAACTTATTATTAGTCAAAACATTGTATAATAATTTTTAGCTTATAGTTTTTTAATAAATAATAATAATAATTTATTTCGGACCACATATACATAGTAATTAATAATTAAAATAATAACAATATTAAAATAAAACAGAACAATAACAAGCAATAATAAATAATAATAATCATCACAAAAATAATAATCAAATAATAATAAAATAATCACAAAAATAATAATGTCGTCAATTACTATAAAAATCATATAGTTACTGTTACCACATATCAGACTATTTATGATTGTCTCTGTGATTCACAGTAAAAGAAAAAAAAAATACTTGAATTTTTACTTTTTCCCCATTTTTAACAACATTCTGTACATTATTCGATCTAATGGAGGCAGATAACTATAACAGTAGGTACACAACCTAACAATCAAATACTTGAAGTCTTGTAGAAAAAAAAAACTTGTAACACTTTACAAAATGAATATTTGTAATTTTTAATTTTTTTTAAAAAGTTTCTTTCACTTTCAGAAATAATACCTAGTCAGAGATACGCACCAAACTATATATACTTTTTGCTGTTGTATTGGCCAAATTCATAGCACGTTGCTCTCGAACAACGTAATGATGTGCAAAGTGTTGGCAAACGCTTTTTATGCACAGCTACGGTTCCCCAAACTCCCGTGTGAACGAGGCCTAAAAAGTTAACTTTTCAAATAAATCAGTAGACATTGTAGCAAGACATCGTAGCTGTACGTTTACGCTTTGTTATCAGCAAAGCTGGTCAAAGTTTTTGGTGACTTATTTTAAATGTGTTTTAAAAGTTTTTCATTGCTTAAAATATGATAGCAGCTGCTATTCTTTAGCTTATAAAAGTTTAAAATAAGTTTTTATGTTAAAACTTACTCTTAACTATTATTATAAAGTGTATGTGAGTTTATTTATTACACATGTAATTTATCCTTTCACCGTCCTCTGTTGAACATAGGCCTCCTCAATAGAACGTCACATGGCGTTATGTTCATATCTTTTGTTATTATTTACGTTTACGTGTTGCTGTGTGGTAGCGGCACGAAAACTACCAACCCTTACTTTGCTCGTGGATGTCGTAAAAGACAACTATGAGCTTTATATCGAGCTTTGTATCGACCTGGCTTTTGTAGCCCAACATGCTGGCCCATACAATATGGCATGCCTTATTAAGATTTTGTATATTTTACTCTTAAATTTTAATAAAATAACTTTTTATAATGTTTAATGATAGAACACATAAACTAAGTTGCGTAGATAGCTAATACTACTATCGGAATTGAATATTGAATTGAATGCGGCTTCTGTTTGAGAAATCCGGGTCTGATAGATAATGTAGAAAGTGTTATTGCTGTATTTCTTCTAAGAATATCTCGGCAAAAGGTATTACGAAAGTATAAGTGATTAGTTTCAACTCATAAGTTATACTAAAATGTGTGCTGATATAATTTATTGATTATAATTTAATATAGAAAACACATATGGTACATATGGGATGGATGCCCTAGTGGGATAGATGCCACAGCCATCGTACGTACCCGTACGAGGTTCATAGTGTTTTGTCTTTTGTAAGTTTACCTCTCTGCTGCTACAAATCAATGCCAAGCACTTCGCTGGTACATATTACAAGCTGTGGAGAGAAAACCACTTGACGCGAGCGCAGATTGCTAAATTTATCTTTCTTACAATCTTTATGTGGCCAGAACTTTTAATATTATAAAGTAAGTGATTATAATTTTGTATTTATTGTCTACTAGCTTACCCAGCACACTTCGTTCCGTCTAATAGTTAACGAATGAGAAGATTTCGATTAATTCAAAATTATTGAGTTATTTTTTTTTATTATGATAATATTTATTATCATAATTAAAAAAAAAAAAACTATGAAATATATAAATTTAAAAAATCAAGTATTTTTATAACGTACCTACGTACTTTTATAACGTACCTACGCAAGACAAAGTAGTACATTGTGTTATACGACGTTTTTCTTCATGTGCATGCAAATTATCTAATTGTTGATCTCTGAGATTTGCTCGCGATTTCACATTGTCAACCGAACCGTTTCACGGGCTGCCACGCTTTGCTCTTGTGATTAAGAAGCACGAAGTCGGGCCATATTAACGCGCGGTCTTCCCGTGCTATATCTTGTTCTTCTGCCGTGTTTAGGTACATTTGTGATGTTTCGAATTCTAATTGCGTTGCGGCTTTCTCGGAAAAAATTTGATCTTATTAGTCGCGCCATTGTTGATGATAATATAAACACAATATGATTTATTACAACACCATTCGTAAGAAATCGTAACACTCGCTCAAAACGAACACTGACCGGTCAAAAATTTCAACTTTTCGCGGTATTTTCTAAACAAACCATTGCGTGAGCAGTCATTTGCGTTTTGTTACATCATCAAAAAATAAATGTTTAAATCTGATGTTTTAGTGATATTTTTTTATTAATGTTACATTTTAATATCCTATTTCCGACGACAACAAACTCAAAAACATAAAAATCATAAAAAAATGGTTCAGCCAGTTCTCGAGTTATAAGTGTTGTAACTAACACAACTTTTTTTTATATATATAGCTAGATATGTGTATTAAATAATAACTATTAAATGGTTTATTGTTATTTTATAACAAGATTTATTTAAAAAATTAGGAAGGCGTCTATATCACAACAAAGGACAGATTCCCTTGTGTCTTAAGAGTATAGGTGCCCTTGAGGCATCTATCCTGCGACGAATCACGTTCATAAACTTAATTATATTAAGGTTTAAAGTATGACATTTCCGTTTCGTACTGATAAATTAAAACTTATTTTTGTTCATAATACCGATTTCTTTGATCAAAATATTTACCCTTGTTATCTATACATTTCTGCCATCTAATCGGAAGATCATTTAAATCTTTGCGATAGATTTCTGGGGTCCTGGACTCCACAAACTGTGTGAAGGTATTTTGTAAGAAAATGTATTTTACTGTGCAAAAAATTGTCCAAATCGCGGAAAAAATGGTAGTCGATTGGGGTGAGGTCTGGCGATTATGGAGGATGACGTATGGATTCTAACTGCAAGTCTTGTAGTATTAAAACAGTTTCTCGAGCAGGATGAGGTCTTGCGTTATCATGGAGCAATAATGGTGAAGATGGATTAACAAGTCAAGGACAATTGACAAGTGAGGAAGCTGTAGTGAATTACAACATGAAGTGATCACCAAACAGTTACCATCACCTTTCTATGAATAAGCTTCTCTTTAGGGCATTGATGTGGCGTTTGACCTGGGGTCAGCCATTGCGTTGTTCGCTTGAAATTATCATAAAGAATCCACTTTTTATCACACATCACAATTCGATCCAAAATCCCTTCATTTCTATACCTGTTTAACAGGAAAAGGCAAGTTTTAACGCGCGCTACTCTTTGCAGATCAATCAAATCATGAGGCACCCATTTTTCAAGTGTTTTTATTTTATAAAAAAATTTGAAAAATGGGTCAATATTGTGGGTATGTTAACGTCAAACCATGCCGCTAATTCCTTGGTAGTTTGACTCGGATCAGCTTCCACCATTACCTTCACTTCATCGTTATTTACCTTAGTGGCTGATCTTCTTCCTGGTTCATTCTTTAAGTCCTAGTTTCCACTACGAAAGCGGTTAAACCAAAAACGCACGGTGCTTTCGTTAGCCGTATCTTCTCCAAACACAACATTAACATTACGAGCCGTTTCTGCCGCGTTAGTCCCAAGTCGGAACTGCTATTCGAAAATTACTCTGATTTTTACCATATCCATGTTCACTTCAAAAGCTGAATGCAAAAATAATTAATGGTCGAACGATCAAATGTCATACATTTTTTAATGTTATAGTTTTCGTTTGAAAACAGTTTCACTTTGATATCTGACGCCATGCAGGCTTCTTTTTAATTCAAAGTGACTAGTCATTAAAACGGTAATTTCATATTTCATTTTTCATTTATAGGGGTTTACCCTGTTATTTTTTTATTTCTACTCATGCCACGAAACTTTTTACACGAATCCCCGAGGTGTGTGAGTCAAAGAGGGTATTTTAACCGCTTTTAAAGACAAAACAGATGTTTCATTCATTTCTCGACGGCATAGTTTTCCATCTAGAACCGATATCTATATTATATTTCGCGAAACAAAATACTTAAAAAAAATACACTAGGTAGATTAGTAGACTTAGGATTGTGAAAATGTTAATACATATTTTATTGTTTTAATCATCTGATCATTTCGTCTTTGCTGCTGATTTATTCCCCCATTAATTAGTTTATTGTGCAAAATTATTTATTTGTTAAAATAAAACAATAGTCAGCACTAATGCCTACGTGCAGTTTTATCATCATTTATATTAATATAAAAATATCTAAGGTATTTGAAATAAAACTACTTTTACGGATTCTATCGCGTTTGTATTTGATTTATAATTTCCCGACGTTTCGAACACTTTACAGTGATCATGGTCACGGGAGGACTGAGGTGTCGTGCGTCCAATATGTCATTGTTATTACAGAAATTTATTTATATCTACCCCATAAGATTCTTTGTACTGGCAATGAATTGTATTAATTTTGTATAAAAATGTTGGTCAAAATTTAATATCTTATAGGGTAGATATAAATAAATTTCTGAAATAACAATGACATATTGGACGCACGACACCTCAGTCCTCCCGTGACCATGATCACTGTAAAGTGTTCGAAACGTCGGAAAATTATAAATCAAATACAAACGCGATATAATCCGTAAAAGTAGTTTTATTTCAAATGTGTAATACTCGCGTAAACATTAGAATATCTAAGGTAAATAAAACCAAAACAAAACCCAAAGATACAACACAACATCTGTAATAATCTAAATATTTTTCGTCAAATATACGATAATAAAAGTATATAATTATTTTCGCTATTTTGTTTATCTGTATAATTCTGTTAGAGTTAATTAAATAAAAAAAAATCACGAGCATTCTTTGATTTTTCCTTATAACAACTATCCCACATACCAAAATGTGATCAGGGCATCTAACCCACAAAGTAAACATTTATTCCCTTTCTTAGGGGTTTTTGTTTTATTAGGTTTATAGCAAAATAAATAAAACATCATTTTCATTATGATGTTTTATGAAAATGTTGTTTTATTATATTTTCCTATAAACGAAATAAAAATGCAAAAGAAGTAAATCAAATAATATTAAATTATTCTAATTATATTATTCACTGATAAGTAATACAAAGTAACACTCAAGTATGAGATAATTGAATGTTTATATTCTGTAATTTATTTTAAACGCCCATTTATAAAAGTAGGGCATCTAATAGTAAATGTGTGAACATTTACCTTATATACAAATCATTGATATCTGAACCGCTATCTCGGTTAAGCTTCGTAGACAAATAATTGAAGTAAATTAACTTGTTTTCCTAATCAATATTCTATTGAAGTAAATTTATTAATTCGTCTGAGCTTATATACGTACCACTGTTGAACTCAAGCCGCCTTCATAATAGGAGGGAAATTAACCTACTATACTACACTGGTCAGACGTGTTGGTATAGACTATAGAGTTTTGTTTCGGGTTTACCTTTTGCTAGATATGTTCTTATCAAAGTAAATATGACTTACGATATACATATACCTATTACAGTAGTGATATGGTTATTAATTACAGAAATATTTTCTTAAATTATTTCAATAATGTCAAACTTCAGTTATTTAGTCTTTACTTTAGTAAGAATAAAATTCATGAATACTTAATTAAAGTGAGTGGTATATAAGAAAACTAAAACATTCCGATCAGTTCCGGTTCCAGTGATTTTCGAGAGTTCGCTCAATAAGGAGAAAAGAAAAGTACGGTATATGGAATCCTACGCTGTTATATGCGAAATAACATTAAAAAATAAATGCTACACCAACTCGTTTGATTAAGGATTTCTGAATCTTTTTATTATATTTCCAATATATGTTTTAATCCATGACGTGGTATTAAAAAAAAAACAATTTAAAATTAGATATCTATTTTGATATAATGTCAATACTTTATCATCATTCTTAATCGTCATTCATATAGATATCATCTAATTGAAATCCAAGTAAATCCTTTCATTGAAAATGAGAAATAAAACCATTGAAAGCTTACGTTTTCCAATAGCTCAAACGTGCCTATATCTACTAAAGATCAGTATTCTTTGTCAGTATTCTTTGTCAAACTGGCTTAGAATAAAATCTAATTTAATTAATTAAAGGGCACTTAACAATCTGTGTTCGCAACTCCTACGAAATTGGAATCTGTTCTCGTTTAGATAATATCAATAATTACCGATTAACAGGTGTTTTCATTTTATGTAGAAATAGAAGTTATAAAGAGAAATAAATAAATTTATATAGTTTTCATTCATTTATTTCTTAATCAGATTATCGATGTCTATTGCTTCGCAAAAACATTTTGAAGGTTAGCAATTATAGTTAATTTTATAGGTTGCCCAGGAGATTGCTGTGCTCAAGGCCCGGCCATGGATGTCAAGCACAACGTATTTTAACATCATCCCCTGCTCGCAGTGAGATGTCTACAATGTCTCAAGACGGCTAGGGGATGGGAGCAGTATCGGGCGCAAGTGAGGGCACAAAACCCTCACTTGCGACAGCTTTCGCTATCGCTAGAAAAACTGTGTGTCTTCGGGTTGTTGTTCAACAAGAGGTCGTGGACTGTGGGGACGGGCGCTAATGTTATAGGGTTCTGTGACGGGGACATCGACCGTTGTTTCACACCCTCGGGGTGGTCTGTGCAAGCGTAGTGAGACCCTCGTTTCAGGCAACCAGCTTCCGTAAGGTAGCTCAACGGTAATGCCTCATAAGTCATGGATGTTTTGTACAGGTAATCGTCATTTTGTTATTCTTCAAACGCCGAGGTGGGATCCGACGAACCGGCATGGTCCGCATACTTATAAAAGTACGCAGAGGTGATCAGCACGGTAGACTCTCATTCCCATGAACGTAGAACCGCTGGCGAATGCTGACCGCACTAGCACCTTAGGGAGCCCCTCAGCAAGCCCCTCAACGATGAGGTCCGCTGGCGGACAGTACTAAGAGCAGCTCCTGTAAAATTTTTGTTGCGGCCTTGGCCTGCGTGAATTCTTGGAGTGTGACAGACTTCTTTTTCTCTGTGTGTCGCGAGACAGCGGCGGCTGTACTGTGCTCATTCTCTTAGTGATACCTCATACAGATTTTACAACTCCCACGAAAAAGTAAAAGGTGGCAATGCATTCTTAACTCGTCACCTTGTGGGGCAATTTTGTACTATTTATAGGTTTCAATTAGTATATACTATATAATTAAAAAGAGGTAAAGCTTGTATTTACCGTGCAATGAAGGAGTAAGTAGACAATATCCTTCCTTTCCTGTGCAAGAAGAGGAAAACTTGAAGTAACCTTCATACCAACCCGACTGGGCAGCATAGTACAGAAAAAAGCGATATTCTGCGCAATAGCATATTGCCATTGCTCAGACATCGATTCTTTGCGAGAGTGTGGTACTACCCCGGACACATCGGCCCGCGGCTGAAGACAGAAAACTGTCAACAATGTGGCCCTGGTACTATAAAGATTATTTTTTTATTAAAAGATAAAATTATATTTTTTTGGGTATATGTAAAGGTCGAGCGAGTTGAAATGATGGTGATGACTTTTTAGATACTTGTTCCTAATAAATAATAGCTACTTACGTCACTGACGACTGCACTGATGGCGTAGTGTAGAGGTTAAGATACCGATGAAGATGGCATGGTAGTTATACTCGGGTTGAGAGCTGTCAGCGCTCACCCACAGTCCGGGCAAAGTTGCCATAGCTATCTGAGGCGAACAACTAAGACACACAAAAAGGCATGGTAGATGTCAATGAATTTCGTGGGTTTCCACGCTGAATAAGATTTAGTGCGATCCAGAAATTATTATTCCCATTTTGTGTAACTTGTTTCCGATTTTTGTAAAATCTTATTTTATTTTTGGCAATACAAGGATTATTTCTTTATTTATTTTAAAAATAAGTATTATTTTTATTATTCTAAAAATAATTTATTTATTCTATAAATAAGAGAGCGCTGTGGTGTGAATGAAGAAGTAGTGACAACGATCAAAAAGAGTATGCTCAGGTGCTTTGGATATTTAGAAAGAGAGGTTGACGAAGCAAATATATAAAACAAGCGTGAATGGGACAAATACAAGGGGAAGACCACGCCATACTTTTCTGCACCAAGTTGGAGATGTGTTGACGAGAGGTCTTATTAAGAGTATACGTAATCGTAGAGCATGCATGAAGACTATTATGAGTGTGAATGAAGCGATGGAAGTATGCCAGGATCGTGGTTTGTGGCAATCCGTAGTCTCTGCCTACACCTCTGGGAAACAGGTGTGAGGCTATGTATGTATGTATGTTATTCTAAAAATATAATAATACGTAGATTTAGAATAATCAATTTTTTAAAGCATAAATACCTGTCCTGTGTGAGTATCGCAACAATAACACTTGGCATGGGAGGGCTATATCCAGATCACTACGCTATGTAGTTAATATTCGTAATTATATTATGAAGTAAATATTCGGCGCCACCATGTATAGTCCAGTAGGAATCTATCTGTAGAATAATAGGTCAGTCATGAGGAATATAGATGCGGATATAAAGTTACAAATGATCGTACTGCAAGTAATCACAACTCACACCTTAAGTGAACTCACAGGACAGACCTAGGAAATTGCCTTTGTACAAACAACTATACGGTATGGATGGATGACACAGGATAGTCTTTCCCGTGCAACCACGTGAAAAGACCATAACCGGTGCCAACTCTTTACCTGCCCGTGGATTCCTCAGCCAAATCATCCAAGGGTTCACCAAGAGAACCAGCAACAATTCTTCCCAGTTCTTGCCCGGGAAACGTACAACATCCACCGCTACCGCCGGCCTGCCAAGCGCGGCAACTATGACACCACTCTCTCACACGAGTGACAGCATGAGAGAGAGCCACATGGCTGACGTTAGAAAGTTAGTATGCGATATACGACAACTATGTGCACCGTGCCACTCGCGGGCCTAGACTGCCGAATGGACCCCACTCATTTACTTTTATAAGTCTCTTAAAACAAATTTGTGCTAGGTGGCGTGATTAGTGAATACTTTGTTAACATATTTAACTACATTACATTACATGTTTAGCTAGCTTAGCGCTTAGCGCATACGATAAACGCAAGTACGGTCATAATAAATATTTAGACTCTCGCAACTCTGTAGAATTATTTCAATTTTGAAAATATTTCAATAACATCTTACGTACAATAAAAGAACATTTTTCAGTGTGACTACACATTGGAAATCTATAAATCGGTTCTAATCTAAAAGGTCTCTGCTAAATAGAAATAAATAAGGGCATCATCGAATTCCCGTTCGGTCCTTTACATTTGATTTATCTGGTGAGTGGGATCTACTTGAGACGTAATTTATAGCAGTCGATGCGAAGGTCTCTTACGTCGTTAATTCGGGGAACCCAGCTAGATAACAGACTTGACACCTTTGTTTTGGACATTGATCTCTGTAGAAAACAGTGATAGCATTTTAAAGTGCATATATTTATCTGTATATACTGATAATATATGCACACCAAACTCCAAAGATTATTCGCTAAAAATACACTTATAAACGAAGAACTTGACTTAATTAAACTATTGTTTATGTATTCTAAAATAGTGTATTCAAAGTATGTATTTGATTTTATTTTTAGTTTTTAGAAGTTATATGTAATTGCTAAGCGAAATGTAAATCAAAATGCATAACTAATTATTTTCTAGTATATTATTTTTTCTATAAATATTAGATTTTACTTAACTAGATTCAACCGGATTGGTATTTAATAATATTTATTCATAGCTCCTCCTACTCCCTTAACACTAATTAGAGTTAAGCATTTCATTTTCTCGAAGGCAAATGTTGGGTTTATAACTAGTTTCTCATTGAACGAATCGAATTGTCACCACATATTATCGTAAGATTCAAAGAACAAGCAAATGCATACGTAATAGTGTATTCGTTTGTATCCTAAAAATATAAGGACGCTAATCTAAGGACTCATAAGTTTGAAACTGCAATTATAATGATTTCATATCACTGGCTGTAGAGTGAGGACAGTCCGCCACCTACAATAAAACCTCAAGTGCAGGTACCATGTCCGGAGAATGTACCAGTATATCTCTCAGGTATGAACTTGAAATGGTCCACAGTCGCGTGGGCCACTAGAGTCAAAAGCCCACAATGAAAATTATCCATGGCAAAGGTAGAGAGCGGTTGATAGGTTATATTGCGACATGATAGGTTATGAAAGATTATATTGTTTTGACTTAACCCTAGTAGCCAGCAAAAAAGGTGAGCCGTAGTAAATAACATTTACCTCAATGACATTATTCATAAACACGTACAAATTCAGAAAAGATTTACAGGAATGTAACGCTATTCAACTCGTGCACAAATTTCATTAACGAGAGCCTGATTCATATTTTATTCATGGCACTCCCTTAATTAATAAGCGGGTAATAAGTAGGTACGTTAAGAATTTGCCACAAGAGAAAACTTTATAAAAGGTGAAAAAAGCGAGAGAGAATATTTATTTTAACATAAGCCTTATACCTTACCGGGGATATCTTCGATGGAGTAGTAAAAGATCTGATGGCTGCTGTAGTAGTCAACTAGTGATCGGGTGCCGCCTGTGGGATCTGATTCAGCCGTGGTTATTTAACATTCTATTTGAACTATTGAGTTCGAAGGGCATCACACTTTTTTTTTTTTTTGGGGGGCGGGTTACGGTCGGCACACTCCTCGCACCACTCCGTCCGGGGTGACAGAGGGGCGTAAGCATGCACACCCGTAACCCACCCGTGACGTCGCCTTCGTCGTTGGGCCAACCACCGGAGCAGAGTGACTTGACGTCAGTGGTTGGCCCGACGGAATACCCCTGAGGAGTACCCTCTCCTCGACCGACGTCCCCCCCTCGGGTAGGATGTCGGTCTTTCCTCACGCGGTCGGCCTCTCGGCGGGTGACGGACTAAATCCCCGATCCAGTCACCCGCGGCCTCGGCTAGGGCGGCATCAGGAGCAGGTAATCGCGCCTGCGCCGCCCCAGTCGCCGGCGGCGACTCGCGTCGTCGAGGAGACGCTCCTCGTGCACGCGCTCCGCCGCCTCCTTCCGCGAGACTACTGCCTCGCAGAAGGATGCGACCGCGTCCCAGTTCCTGACGCTGACGAGCATCGCCCTGGCGATGGTCGGCAGCGTCAGGTCAGCACCGATGATTGTGACGAGTTCACGACGCTGCTCTGTCCAAGCGCCACAAACCTCGAGCGTATGCTGCGCCGTGTCCTCGTCGCAATCGCAGTGGTGGCAGGACGGTGTACTCTCCCTCCTTACGACCGTGTGCAGGTATTTAGCGAAGCATCCATGCCCCGTCAAAACCTGCACCAGTCGGAAGGAGAGCACTCCGTGCCGCCGATTTAGCCACTGCATCAGCACCGGCCGGAAGGCCTCCACGGTCCGCACACCGAACCGAGGCCTCTCCAGCCGGACTGCCCAACGGGCAATGATGTCGCGGCGGGCGTCGACGCGCCAGGCAGTGTGCTCCCTCAACGAGACCACACCGCCCTCCGCTCGCACCCCCAACATCCGCCGATACAAACCGGCGAGCATTTCCGCTTCCAGGTCCCATGGAGGGGTCTCGGCCAATAGACACGCTGCCTCCGTCGATACCGTGCGGTACCCGCGTATGGCCCTAACCGCCATGGCCCTCTATGGTCGCCACAGAAGAGCCCTGAGTCGGACGGTCAGGGATCCCGCCCACACCGGTGCACCGTACAGGGCCATCGACCGGATGACCCCTGCGTACAGCTGTCGGCAGGTAGCACTCGGTTCGCCCATATTCGGCATAAGCCATGATAGGGCGGACGCCGCACCGACGAGCCGTGGAGCGAGTCTGCGGAAATGCTCCCGGAACCACCATCGCCCGTCGAGCACCAGGCCCAAATACCTCATATGGGCCCGGATGCTGATATCAACCGAATTGACGGTGATCGAGACGCCGATGGGAGGGCCCATGCGGGGCCCATGGAACAAGAGGGCCTCCGTCTTGTCCAGGGCCACCCTCAACCCCAGCGCCCCGATCCGCCTGACGATCTCCTCGGTGCCGAGAGTCGCCAGGCTTGCCGCCTCCTCCAGCGTCCCACCACGGGCTGTGACGAGCGTGTCATCAGCGTAACATATCACGCCCAGCCCGGGCGGGAGACTCCCCCTCAACGCCCAGTCGTAGCCGATGTTCCACAGGGTGGGTCCGGGGACCGACCCCTGCGGAACACCGCACGTCATGGGCGATCGCACAACGTCCCCTACTCGGTTGGTGTAGAGGACGCTGCGCCCCTCCAAATAGTCTGCCACTAGCCGCCTCAGGTAAACTGGCACTCCGTGATATCGGAGCGCCTCCCTGACGCAGCTAAATGGTAGACTATTGAATGCGTTGGCGATGTCCAGGGACACCACCAACAGCACTCCCCCGCCGGTGACGACCTCAGTCGCCACGGCCCTCAGGCGCAACAGAGCCGCGATCGTCGAACGACCCCTCCTAAACCCAAACTGGGCATCCGACAGATCGGGCCCCGTGCCGACGAGGTGGCGCTCGATGCGGGCAGCCAGCACCCTCTCCAATAGCTTGCCCGCATCGTCGAGCAGCACGATGGGCCTGTAGGTCGAGGCCGACTCTGGAGACCGTCCCGGCTTCGGCAGGAGCACCAGCTTCCCCTCCTTCCAACACCCAGGGAACCGCCCCGACGCTAAGCACGCGTTGAACAGCCCCCTGAGGAGGAGACCCAGGTGGTCGAGGACCAGGGCCAGCACGTGGTTGGGAACACCGTCGGGCCCGGGGGCGGTGGATTTTCCGCGCATGCGCGCCACCGCCGCCCCCATCTCGGGTTCCGTGATGGGCGGAACACTGTCATCGTCGGCCTCCCGGTCGGTGTCTGGTGGAGCCATGACCGGGGGCGTGTGTGCCGCCCGTCGCGGGAACAGATCCTCGACGACCCTGGTGAGGAGGCCGGGCTGGAGAGTCTCGGTGAGGGGAGGGCCCCGCGCGCGGAGCTTACTCAGCGCTGCGCGATAGGGACGACTCCAGGGGTCACGATCGAGACCATCCAACATCTCCTGCCGACTGACGTCCTTGGCGGTACGGACGGCCAGCCTGAAGGCCGACCACGCATTGCGGTAGCCCTCGTAAAGCCGGCTATCCCGCTCCTCGTCGCGATGGTGCCGCCGGCTGCGGGTGTAGGCCCTTCGGGCGCGTATGCACGCGACCCGAAGATCCGCCAGCTCCCGGGACCACCAGTGGACAGCCCTCTTCGGGGGCAGACACCGCACACGGGGCATGGCCGCATCGCAAATCTGCGTCAAAGCATTGCGGATGCGGCCAGCCTCGGCGTCCACCCCGTCCAACTGGTGGGCAGAGGACAGCCACGAGTGAACGATGGCTGCCTCCGCCAGCAGGTCCCGGTCCAAACGACCCACAGCCCATCGCGGGCACGCGGAACGTCTGTCCGCCCTGTGACCCCTGCTGGGCGTCGGGAGGGTCTGGGAGACCTCAATCCGGATATATCGGTGGTCCGATAGGGTCTCAACCTCCTCAGCGACGCGCCAGCTCCTCACACGTGCGGCGACAATGGGGCTAGCGAACAACAAGTCCATTATCGACCCGCCCCGCTGACGCACGCACGTTTGCACCGAGCCCCTGTTCAACAAAGAGAGGCCCAGTGCCGCCGCCCACAATTCCACCCGTCCTCGGTCGTCCGTCGCGGGGGACCCCCACGCCATGGACTTGGCGTTGAAGTCCCCCCGGAACGAAGACTTGGCGCGGTGCCAGTCGCCGTAACGAGGCCTCCAAGATGGTGAGGGAGGCCCCGAAATCAGTCACGCTCCTGTTAGGGGAGAGATAGACTCCGAAAAGCGTAATCTCTCCCCATTCCGCCGCGACGTATCCGACGCCCCTGTCCCTAAGGGTCAGAGACGGCGAAGACCACAACGTGAAGGCGACGATTGCCACAGTGCCGTCGGTGCTACCCAGCCAGTTAGGTCGGTCGGGCACCACGTACGGCTCCGCGGCTACGGCTACTCCTATCAACCACTCCGCCATGGCTTGCAGGAAAACATCCTGCGCACCGGCGCAGTGGTTGAGATTGGCTTGGAGGAGACGGATGGATTCGTGGTCCATTAACAGACCGTATCCATCGTCTCCTCCTCCGTGCTAACGGGCGATCGGGTCGCGCTCGGAGCGGGCGCAGGCCCGGTCGATGGGCCGCCCCGCCCCTTTGGGGCCGATGCCGGGGGTCTGCAGTCCCCAGAGCCCATGCGGTGCTTGGCAGGTCTATTGCCTGCCGCACACGCGGGGCAGTGGGGCACCGCAGAGCACGATGCCGCCTGGTGTCCAGCCTGACCGCAGCGGAAGCATAACCCGCTGCAGTCGAAGCAGTTGCGACACGTCGGTCGGGTATGCCCGACCGCCATGCACTTTATAACACCTCGCGGGCCGGGTTTCCAGCACGGTTACCTGCGCCGAACTCCAGCCCACGAGGAGCCTGCCTGAGTCGGCCAATTTCTTCACCGACTCCACCGGGCATTGCACCCAGACAGCACCGACACCGCCCGGACCAGGGCGGATGGTGCCAATCCGGACAGTGTCCGAGGCACATCCAGTACACGCCACAATGGCCTCCTGAACGTCCTCCACCGTCACGGAATCGTTCAAACCCGTGAGGCGCATCTCTGCGCACTTGACGGGCCTGGCGATTCGGACTCCATCCTCCGGCCCGAACAGCCCCCTCAGCTTCAAGGCCACACTATCGGCCACCTTGACGCCCTCGGCCCCAGGGAACTTGAGAATACGAGCCCCTGTCCGAGCCTTGCGGGTCCTCGCCTCAACGCCTCCGATGTCGGAGACGTCCAGCTCCCGCTGGGCGCGTCTTAGGACGGCCTCATAGTTGAGGCCCCTCTCAGCCGCCTCAGGCAACTCGGTAATATTGACCGCAGCTGTCTTCGGCGATTTGAGGCCCCTGCGCGACCTCTTTCCCCTTTGCCGCCTCCCGCCTGGGGAGCGGCGGCCACAGCGGCACTCTTGGCCGCCGCTCTCCGCTTCTGGCCGCGTGCCTTCCTGCTGCGTTCAGCCACCTGCCAGCCCAGTTCGAGCCTGGCAGCAGCGCTGGGCGGAGCAGGCACAGTCGCGGGTGCGCTAGCCGGAGCCTGCAGTGTAGCCGCTGGCGCCGGCCACTGCCCGGCCTTGGCGGGAGCCGGCACCGTGCCAGCCTTCCTCTTGGCCCCCTTGGGCCCGCCTACGGCCGCGGCGTAGGTCACCACGCGGCCACCCTGACATGGCAGCGAGGCGGGAGCTGGTGCTTGCGCCGCTTCGCCTTGTCAGCGCCGCGGCTGGCACTAAAAGTGCGAATTGAGACCGCAGGTCAGCCATGTCCTTGGCCAACCCGCGGTTCTCCTTTCGCACCGCCGACAACTCCGACTCAAGTTTCCGGTTGTGCTCCCGCAGGCCGGAGACCTCCCTACTGAGGCGGGCGTTCGCGGCCTGCAGGGCCGCCACCTCACCTCCTTGATCGGCTTGACCCGGAACCGGCCTCACCGCCACCGCTGACCCACGACCTCTACGCCCACGACGCGCGGTGGGGACCTTAGGAGGAGGCATGACGACACTCCCCTCCGAGTCGGAGCTGCCGCCCTTATGCAGGGGGCGCTTCCGGACACTCGGGGGGAGAGCCTCTTCCCTCTCCCTGACATTTATGGCCGCCGTCAGAGCCTTCGCCGCAGTGTGCGACTCAGACTCCTCGGCGGCCTCGGCAGCCGAGCTGCCCTCCTCCATGCTGAACGGCCCCTCGTCCCGGCTTCGGCCGACCTCCTCGTCGGACGGCTCTGCGGCCTTCCCGCCCTCGTCCGAAGACTTTTCCAAGGCCGTGTCGGTGTCGGAGCTTCTGGCGCTCTCCGACGACGGCCTTGCGGCTTTACTGCCACCCTCACTCCGCGACGGCTCTGCGGTAGATCCGCCCTCGTCACTCGACAGCTCCGTTGAGCTGCCACTCCTCGTCCCCTCCTTGGACGGTTCTGCGACATCGTCGCCCTCGTCCCGGGACACACACCCGCCGCCGCTCTCCCTCCGCGGCAGTCCTGCGGCGCTACCACCATCCGTATGCGACGGCTCTGCGGCAATTGTGCCGCCCTCGTCGCTGGAAACGCTGGTCTCACGGCGTGCCGCGGCCTCCAGCGCCTCCCTCTTCTTCTTAAGGCGATTGGCGCGCCGTTTAGCGCGCTCGCCAAGCGGAGTTAGCATCCGCCTGCTCTTCTTCCTCCTCTTTGGGGCCTCTTTTGCTGGTGCCGGGCCCTCAGCGGACGCCTCAAGTCGCGAGGACGAGGCGTCGTTTGTGTCAGTTTTGCTTTGGCTTGACAAGGCCAAGGGCATCACACTGGAACTAATTCTTATTAAACATGTACCATTATTTTTTATAAAAAAAAACTTGAAAATAAATAACAATAATAGATTAACCCGCTGAGTTTCGTGCCGGATCTTCGCAGTAGTAGATTAGTTCCGATCCGTTGGTAGTTTGTTGTATTAATTTAATATGTTAAAATTGACAATATGTAAGTGCTCTCGCAGGTTCTATGCATAATAAATGAAATTGAATTTGAATTTGAAAAGGTCTACAAATCTAACTTCCATTTCATCGGCATGTGATCTTAATAACGAGCCTATTTCCGTCTACCAAGCTCATCTCCGGAATTCATACAGTAACAATATAAATCAATACAAATCTTGACTTAATAAATCACGCTAGTCAGACCGGTTAGTATGTATATATATATTGGTATGGTTTTGTTATTTTTTCTCCTTTTCATTTACCTATATATATATATATATATATATATATATACATATATATATATATATATATATATATATATACATATATATATATACATATATATACATATATATATATATATATATATGGGCTGTAAAAATCATATTTTTAAATATAGCTCCTACAGACTTGGAATTTAGTGTGAGCTTTCGTTCTGCTCTGTGGAGATCAGTAGAAGTAGGATTTTAAAGAATTCTATGTAGCGAAAGTAAACTACACAACTGAACTGACGTTGCCGAAGCAAAGCGAGGGCGGGTCGCTAGTTAATCATATTTGCGTACTTTTAACTCGTCTTTTACAACAAAAAAAAGTACTGAATTGTATTCATACTTTGTTTGGAGTTTTACTTTGAAATAATTACATAATAATAATTATTTTATTTACAATTACTGCCAAGCTATCGGTACTGAATTAATGCCTTTTTTGGTAGCAGACTATAATAAAGTCACACCCCACCTGATCCGTCGACCCCATAACCTGTGAACGTACCTCTGGCGTCATATGGGCGGGTCACGGATACCCAGGCAGAGGCGGAGGCTGGCAGGCGGCCGGTCATAAAACTATTGCCAATAACTTACATCATTACATCATGCCATATCCCTTGCAAGGGTAGGCAGAGAGATCAGAGTGCCAGAGAACTCTATCCTTGCATACTTCACTCGCTTCCTCAACATTCATAATTCTCTTCATACACGCTCGCCGGTTTCGGAGACTCTTGACTCCACCTTCCTTCAGTACATGACCTCTTTGGTCTAGGTAGGTTAGTCTCGGTCTCCCCTGGTACCTACATCCTTCCACTTTCGCATTGTATATCTTCTTAACCAGACGTTCGTTCAGCATTCTTTCCACATGTCCGAACCATCGGAGCTTTCCCTTTCGCATCTTTACACCAATACTCTCTTTCATACCTACTCGCTCTCTTACGTCGTCGTTACGAATGCGATCGGTCAGCCTAACTCCACAGATTTTCCGCAGAGATCGCATTTCGAGCGCATTAATTTTACTTTCATAATCTTTTCTGCATACCCAACTCTCGCTTCCATACAGTAATGTTGGGACAAGCACTGCGTTATGTATTGCTACACGTGCCTTCTGGCTGAGGTGGTGGCTGCCGAGAAGTTGCCCCAACGCTCCGTTCACTCTATTTCCCGCATTCACTCTTCGCTCTATATCAGTGGTGTACCTTCCATCTCGGCTAAATCCACATCCAAGATATACAAATTCATCCACTTGCTCTAGTACATCATTACCTATTACTACTCTTACATATGTTCTGACTTCATCTCTTTCAAAGACAATTATTTTGGATTTGCTCACATTCACGCGTAGACCCCTTTAATATAACAACTTACCAATAACTTCTACAATATATAGGTACTATGAAAGAAGGGTACATATTGCACCGACCCCAAGAAATTGGGATAAGAGTAGGAGAATGATGACTCTCTCATATGGAGGTCATCCACTTTCATCATCATCATCATCACAGCCCATAAATGTCCCACTGCTGGGCTCGAGCCTCCTCCGTAATGGGAGGGAAATTAACCTACTATACCGCACTGGTCAGACGTGTTGGTATAGGGTTTTGTTTCGAGTTTTCCTTCTCTCGCATAGATGTTATATGCGTTTTATATCCCTTAGTCGTCTCGTACGATCACCCACGGATAAGATATGGGGTGGTGAATAGTATTCTTACTCCGTCACCACCCGGAAAACATCATCCACTTTACTATAATAGTATACCATAGGATACCCATAAAAACATAGAGAGCTCATTACTTAAATATGTTAGATTCTCTCACTATTTAAAAGTATATATCCAACAGGCTTTCAGTATTTCTAATCATATTCATATTTAATACAATTTAAGCAGAATATTAATTTACAGGCATCTGCTTTTGAATTCAAAGAGATAACGATATTTAAGATATTAGATTAGCTTTTGCTAGATTCACATAATAAATTCTACGTATGAGCTAATTATTAATGATAAAATTAATAAAAGCTTAATAGTTTCTAATTTTAAATTTAAATTTTAATCTATGCGACAAAACAAGTGTTGTTATTTAGAAAATAAATCAAGCATCTGGTTTCTCTTCTTCTTCTTATATATTGGCAATCAGCTATTTATACGAGCTATTGGTGCCAGTGTCGAGTTATAAATATTTTCACGTTTTTAGTCTTTCAGGTTAGTCATTGTCTAAGTCAAATTATCGCCATTAACAGTGCAATGGCCACACTGTTAATGGTATCTTGTAGGAATTTTGATGGAAAACGAAAACGTTGTAAAGCACTTTTATATGATATTCACAATATCCCATTAGTTCCGCCGCATCATATTATATAAAATGCCATCAAAATTATATAATATAATACGTTGAAACACTAAGATATCGTATATAACACAAGAGCACCACATGACGTTTTCAAATTCCCGTCAAAAGTCCATCTGGTTTCTCATCAATGAATTAAGAAACTAAACAAACTGACGTCGAGTTGACAGCTCTGTGTTGGTTTAATTTCCCAACGGATAGAACCGCAACGTCCGCAGGCAAACGCCGACTTATAACAGGAAGTATCGGTTACACAAAACATTAAGTTTGATATTTTGTATGCACAAATTTACTCAATATAGTTAAGATTTCAGCATTTTCGCTAATAAAGGTAAACCTCTAAATCATTAAAGCAATGGTTTAAAATTTGTAATTAAAGTATTATATAGCTACAGATTCTTATTATTGCTTATCATATATGATACTTGACTCTCAAATGAACAGTGATAGCGGGTGAAGAGAATGATTTGCAAGAGAATTATTGGAATATTTATTCTAACAGGATATTATTTCAGCAGAAAAATTTTAATAGTACTCATTAAATCTGGAATTATGCTCGGTAAATGACAATAGATTCACATACGCTGTTGTTGTTGTACTTTTGCTTATATTTTATTTTTGGCTCAGGTCTGACTAAATAGGCTTTGACCATCCGAAATGATTCCTACGCATGATAATACATTGTGCGAACAACCAAGTGTTTTTCTGAGTCTGGGTGTAATTTGCCGCAATACAAGGATCCTTCGAGTAAGAAAGGTGTTTTAAAAATTTTTTAAAATACAAAAGAATAAAAGAGAATTCTCTTGTCATGATAGTAGTCATCGAATCATCTAATATACAGCAAGTTTACAATATCTCATAGTTATGGTCATCATCATCATCATCACAGCTCATAAATGTCCCACTGTTAGGCTCGGACCTCCTCCGTCACTAATATAATTAACCTACTATACCACGCTGGTCAGACGTGTTGGTATAGGGTTTTGTTTCGAGTTTTCCTTCTCTCGCATAGATGTTATATGCGTTTTATATCCCTTAGTCGTCTCGTATGATCACCCACGGGTAAGTTATGGGGTGGTGAATAGTATTCTTACTCCGTCGCCACACGGAACTAGTTATGTTAGTTAGTTATGGTAATAATGAAAAATTAATTGAAAGCTAATTAAATTATTTTTAAGTTAATACAAATAATATCTGTTTAGGGAGATTCAGCATGCTTATGCTCTTATATATGCACAAAATAACAATTAAAATAATGATACAAATAATGACTTCATAACGTGGTCACGTATAGATATTAGCATCTGTGAATCCCTTAAGTGCCTTTACGCCACAATAAATATAACTAGCTCATTTAAATATCAATTACTTAAACGAAATAACTATTCATATGATGATGTAGTAAGAATATTATAACTACAATCTCGTTCTACTGTAAACGTAATAGCATAAATGGTTTTCTGCTTACGTCATTTCATTGTAAATTATCATACCTGTATTTTTTATTCCTTTTCATATTATTCGAGTTATAATTTACGAGCATTTGAACGAATCGCCTATATCTGCTTAATTTTCATATATAAGTTATTTGTATTTGACACGCTAATATAAAATCTAAATCCACAAACAAGCCTACTAAAGGTTTGATTATGTAAAAATTAACATAAAAAGCAAAATAAACCAATGATATGTGGTAGAGGCTACTAATACTAACAACCGTTACTCTGCACTTGGATGTCGTAAAAGACAAATGAGAACTTTGTATAGACTTGAGCTAACTTCATCTGATCCCGTTGGTCAACAATTACATTCCCAAGAAGGGTTGAAGACAGGCTGGCCAGCCATAAAACTATGTCAATAACTTTTGCAATTTGTACGAATACATATTGTGTCGACCCCAAGTAATTGGGATAAGAGCAGAAGAATGATGATAAAACATACAACAACCAATATAATAAACCAAATTATCATAGTATTACTTTGATAGTAATATAATTTGTATATTGCGTTGCTAGCTCGGTAGCATCAATCTAGAAATTCGAAATACCGCAATGAATGTAACTGACTCAACCTAAATGCCATTGACACTTCAGCGTGCTAACGGATAATGTTCTTCGACAAACTAACAACCATAAAATAAATAACTTAAAATACTATCATTTGTATGTGCTATCTATTGATAGGTTTGAAATCGGTGCCAAGCCTTAAACAAAATTATAAACTGCTTACTTACTGTAATGAAATGCCTATACTAAAGATACTAACATCGGCACCGACTTCAAACCTATCAATAGATAGCACATACAAATGATAGTATTTTAAGTTATTTTGTACTTTTCTGTTTTTGAAGTCGGTTTTTTAATCGTAGTTTTATTTTTTATTATTTATTTTTTAGTGTTACAGACACACATAGGTTGTTCTATTAGTGGCGGGGCTTGAGTTACTTGTTCATTTGTCGCACACATACTTAATGCCAATTTTAGACTTATATTATAGTTTTCTCATGGGTACCATTATCAGATCTGGACTAAATTAAAATGGGACCACAAGAGAAGCACCAGCTTTCAAATAAAAAAGAATCATCAAAATCGCTTCGCCCAGTCGAAAGTTATGAGGTAACAAACATAAAAAAAAATACAGACGAATTGAGAACCTCCTCCTTTTTTGAAGTCGGTTAATAAGTTATGGACATCGCATTATAATATATTCTACAAACTGGAACAGATGGCTTAACCATTAATATATCTACCTTTTTTCACGAGCTATGGTGTGTTCACACCTCGTGAAATCCATCCGTGACGATAAAAGGAATAACGCGCGAATGGCAATGTGCTATTGCGCTTCGTTCGGTGAGCGAGAGAGCCGGAAGCCCAACTGAGTAGGTTTGGGGATTGTAATGGTAGGCAGCGGCCAAGCTATACCATTGGTATAGTAAAGATCCATGGGCAGCAGTGACACAAAATAAAAAATAAAACATTAATGTCCTAAATCTGGGTATAATTTGTGACCGTTAATTATGTTTGCTGTGATTTTTTTTTTATTTCTAGGTGGTGACGAAGTAAAAATACAATTCACCACCCCATGTTTCCGTCGGTGTAAGGAGACGATATACATATAATATCTAAGCAAGACAATATAAACTCGATATAAAAACATAAACCAATCAGTTTGCCCAGCGTGGTACAATAGGTAAATTTCCCTCCTGTCATGGAGGAGACTGGAGCCCAATAATGGGATGTAACCGTAAATGTTTTGTTTTTTATTTTTTTTTATTTAGCTGTTAGCCGCTGGCTATGACAGCTTTACGCGGACTATGGGTGAGCGCTGAGGGCTCTCAACCCGAACGTAAATGGTGATGAGTTATGTTTGTAAAGTCTCAGCAACATTGACAGCACAGATGGCGTAATAGTAAAATACCGACCTTTCATGCCAGTGCCGTTTGTTCGACTCTCACGCAGGACAATCCTTTGTGCGACCCACAAACTGTTGTTCTGAGTCTGATTTAATTATATGTTTGTTAATTCCCCCACAATACAAGAATTATTTCCTTAGTACAGGGTGGTGGTTTTTTTTTTAAGAAAAGAGAGAGGAAGAGCTATACAAGAAATATGGTAAATATTTCTATTTTAATTTAGTGGTGTTATTTTTTTTTTTTTTTTAAACAATGGCAATATTGTTGATGACACAGTTAATCGTGAGATGCAGATGCGTTATTTTGTAAAGGAAAACAATATATTGAGTGGTAAATAACTAAACACTAATAGATAGAAAACAATAGTATTTCCTGTATTAAAATTATAATTAAAGCAAAGCAAATATACCCCATGAAGGAATACTTTATTGAATTTACAATCAAACAAACATTGCATTTGTGACCCTTAATTATACCCTTCACTAACAACCTAGCGTGACGGTTGTGAGGAATGAGTGAAGAATTACCGTTGTCATTTCAAAGCTGATATCACAACAATCAAAGACACACTGGTAATTATAAAAGATAATGCACAGCAGTAGTGGATTATTAGTGTTTATTTAGTTGTATGACTGACTACAGTAACAAATGTCATCCAATATTCTTATTCGATATGATACACTTAACTAAATTACATCTATTTACAGTTAATAGTTTGTAGTGATTACTAAGTAGTAATATTTATAACAGCAATGATTTCTGATGTTTACTCGAATATTTCACATCTATATATAAAAGAAAGTTGTGTTAGTTACACCACTTATAAGTCGAGAACGACGGGACCATTTTTTATGATTTTTATGTTATTGAGTTTGTCTTCGTTGGGGAAGCGATATTGGATATTAAAATATGAGATTAATCAACAAAAAAAATCAATAAAACATCAGTCAAAACGTCATTCTTAACGTCCATTTGTTCATAGTGTAACAAAACGTAACTGTCAGTTGCGTTTTGTTGTGCTCATGTAATGTTGTCTATGGTTTGAAAAAAGAAAGTGCGTGAGCATGAACGGTTTTAGTAGTATTCGAAACGTCGGCAAATTAAAAATCAAATACAAACGCAATAAAATTAGTAATTAATAACTTAATGACTTCTAATGTTTACGCGAGTATTACACATTTGAAATAAAACTACTTTTACGGATTCTATCGCATTTGTATTTGATTTATAATTTCCCGACGTTTCGAACACTTTACAGTGATCATGGTCACGGGAGGACTGAGGACGTTAGGTCATCCCGTGACCATGATCACTGTAAAGTATTCGAAACGTCGGGAAATTATAAATCAAATACAAACGCGATAGAATCCGTAAAAGTAGTTTTATTTCAAAAATTAATAACTTAATAATAATATTTTTAATCAAAACGTTTTTAGAATGATATGGATACATTTTCCGTAACTACAACATATCGAATTGAATCCCCATAACCTTTTAATAACAGCAGGTAAATTTTATTATATTTAGTACTAATGAAAACTAATAATAACCTAATTTAATTTTGTCTTTAGAAACAAAATTTAAATTTAGCAGAACTAGTACCCTCAGTGTTTTGAATTCACCAATAACGAATGGCTGAGTAGGCGGCAAAGGTTTAGTAATAGAGACCCCATTAACACGATTTGAATATGAAGCCTTATAATCTATTGCTGTATAACACGAACTGCTGGTATTTTAAATATACTCTTCTAAACTATTATTTTTATATTTTAGCCACTCACAATTATATTTACTTTCATTAGAATATACCAAAATAATATACAGTTACATCTTAAGCTCTTATAATAAGGTTAAATAATAATAAGGTCTTAATATTCAATTCTTGACTAAGGATAAGGGCAAAGTTATATTTCTATTATTTAAGTTAATTATATAAGAAAATGTATATTTTTATGCACTTGTTAAATTAATTGTTTATATATTATATTTTTGTATATATATATATATATATATATATAGGTATTATATTCAGATATATGTATTATTAATACTCAATATTATCTGTAATAAGTATCAGGTTATTATCATGTTAAATTAATTGTTTATATATTATATTTTTGTATATATATATATATATATATATATATATATATAGGTATTATATTTAGATATATGTATTATTAATACTCAATATTATCTGTAATAAGTATCAGGTTATTATCATGTTAAATTAATTGTGTATATATTATATTTTTGTATATATATATATATATATATATATATATATATATATATATATATATATATATATATAGGTATTATATTTAGATATATGTATTATTAATACTCAATATTATCTGTAATAAGTATCAGGTTATTATCATATCGGATAAATAAGATAGTAAAGCAAACAACCTTATTACAATACATTTAATTTACATATCAATTTATCATAATACTATTCAATGAAAATAAGCAAAAGTATTACCATTAAATGCACAACTACATAATGATACAAAAATACAACCTTAGATGTTAACAGTACGAAAGCCAACAGCAACTGACCGTTTTACCGCGCTATCGCTCCTTAAATACCCACAAACTGCACAAACAACCGACAACCCACAACTTGATATCAAATCAGCGAATATTATTTCATTTTAATCCACTTTTCACCCTAATAACACAAATCATATCGTAATTCATCATTATTTTTTAAATCGACGTAAAATAGAATCTTATTACCTTTTTAAATGTTATATACCTATACATTTCTTCTATTATTAATCTAACACACTCATAAGTAGGTTTAATAAAATATTTTAGACGTGTTTAAATTACTGTTATTTTAATTAAAATAAAAAACCTAAATTACTAGCAAGCATTTGCAAGAATATATAATATTGAATAGTAATTAAGTTTTCAAATATCTTATCTCAATCATTTTATTTGAAAATTACGGTTTCTCATTTTTGAAATACCTTTCTAAATAAAACTTTTGAAATAAATCAGTAGACAAGCATGTTCTGGCGACCGCTCACTTATTCTTTGTTATCTGTGAACTGCAGATAAAAGTTGTGGCAGCTTATTTAAAATACCATGTGTTCAAAAAAACTTTTCAGTGTTTAAATGATTGCAGTAGCAGTTAAAAGTTAAGTCTTAAGCCATTTAGAAGTTAATTTTAACAGAAATAGTGCTTCTTTTCATCATTCTTTCTTATATTTTAAATTTATCCTTGGAATAAGTTTATAAAGGAGTCTATTGCATTAAACAACAAGGGAGTTCCTTGTAAACTTTTATTATTTTTTAGATTGTAGGAAATCTAAAAAAGTAATAAAAGTTTATCTCGATTGTTTGATTGTTCTGACTACATAGCTAAAAACTGACCACGACGAAAGCTTTATTGGTGATCACTAATTAGCTGATGATCCTTAAGGTACTTAATAAGCTGGAGGTTAATTTCTTTCTCCATTATTTTGAAAAACAAGGATATTATGGCAATCCATATTAAGCTTCAGTATATGTGAATTTTTGATTAATTGAAAGCGATTTCTAAATCATCGCTATACTCGTAGGTAGACAAGCCATAGAGGATTCAAAGAACGACATGAAAGATTAAAAATAATTTGAAAAATCCAAAAGTGCACGCCTCATGTTTTGTATATTATTTATCATTTATACTAACACTATTAGTCAATGCCATAAATGAAAATGCAAGAAAAAAAATATTTTTTTGAAATTTCGTGCCATTCTCGATGTAGTGCTAAACATGGCAACTATATAGGCTATATGGGATTTATTTCCTTTGCCTTTCCGAATGGACAAACAAAAAAATATAAATGAACCCAATTTTCTTAAGGTATACATACATACGCTAAAAACTTAGCAGTTTAGTTTTATATTAATTGCAATTAAACGACAAAGAATTACCAAGCCATTTACGAAAGAAAATAGCGCGTTGCGATTATATAAGCTTTTAATAAAAGAAAAACTTCGATACATTTATTTTTACGGTCGTGATCCTGCCAGATCCAAAATATTTTATCCGACGTCCTCGAATATTTTTTTAATCAACTATTTTCTTATTTTAAATAAATTAATTGCTTTTTAAAAATATCAAATACGTTTAAACAAATGTTTTTCTTGACATATGTATGATAATATTATTCTATAAGTGCAATGTGAGAAAAACACAATATTTAGGTTATTTTAGGTTTGAAAAGTTCGCTTCGCTTATGAGGCGTGCAGTATAGGAATATCAACTGGTAATCGACAGTGGTTCCGTCACCACATGAGGCGTATATCGTGATTATTGCTATATTTATATATTAAATAGTGAGCAGTAACCTCGTGAGTATGATATTATTAGAAAATAATTAGCTAACCATTTTTCTAAGACCGTTTATATCCCCACCTCCCATTCGAAACAATATAAAGGCAGCGTAGGCCACCATAAATTATTGTGCGTCCTCTCCGCCATTTGGCGAACCTACAATTTTTGTGCTTCGACTAAGTACTTACGTAAAAGCATATAATACCACGATCTAATTCATGTTAATGCCTATTTAACTATGATATTGTTCTGCAATGACAATTGACGCCGTCTAAAGGAAAGCAAATTCCAATTTCATATAGAATACGGTCACAGATTCGCTAAGGCCTTTATTGAATAAATTAACTTTTATTAAAATCCTGTTTGTGATCAGGCGGGCACAGGCTACGACTTGCAGACTTATTTGGAAATCAGATTACGCCTTAGTAAATAAAAACTGGCACTCCCTAACAACGTTACCGATTGGAAAATATGGAGGGGCTTTCAATTAAGTGAATTACTTTTATGTAAATTAGGTATCTGTAATGACAGTGGATTCAGTGACGGCGCTGATATATTACGCATCATTAAAATAGTAGGAAATAATTATCGAATGATATTCGTGTATTTTTGGGTACTTATATTATTTAATATTAAAACAATCATATCCACTCGTTAGTATATCAATGTCTACTGTTAGACATAGGTTTCTATATATGCGGAGTAATGACGTAATCTTCATGCGTGGCAGATAGGTTGGCGATCACAATAGGTGCTATAAAGTGAACCAAATCATGATCTTTCAGTCGGGTTTGATACGACTCGAAACTATGGCATGATGATATGCAGGGGAATAACTAATGTAACACTGTATAGAAATAAAACATAGACTCCGCACTATTAATTGAGGCCATTTGTATATTTAATGTATAAGATTGATTCTCGAGAATACAAATAATTTCAGATTATTGTGAATAAAGATCTGTTAATAGCTTTATTTTCACGTTAATAGCATTATAATAAAGTGAAAATAAAGCCATTAAAAGATTTTTATTGATTATGATATCAAATGAGTAAGCAGCACAACTGACTATAAGTTAACTGCTGCTGCCCATGGATCTTTGTAGTACAAGGGTACAGCTAGGTCGCTACCTACCAAACAAAACATACTCAACTTCGGCTTTCGGCTTCCTCACTCACCACCGAACGCTGCATTGCTTATACGTTGATTTTCTGCGAGAGTGTGTTACTATACTACTCTCGCTATACTACTCGCAGAAAAAAAATGTCAACAGTGTAGCTCTACTTTACTAATAGTTAAAAAGCTAAGCTTATTAATATTGGTATGGCATTAATAGTAATAGTTGTTACACAAATAAACAAAATTAATAAGCTAAGCTTATTTTCCGTGTGGTGACGGACTAAGAATACAATTCACCACCCTCTATCTTACTCGTGGGTGATCGTAACAGACAACTTAGAGATATAAAACGCATATAACATCTATGGGAGAGAAGGAAAACTTGAAACAAATCCCTATACCAACACGTATGAACAGCGTGGTAAAGTAGGTCATTTGCCCTCCCATTATGGAGGAGGCTCGTGTCCAACAGTTGGTCATATATGAGCTTAGGTGAAGCTTATTAGTAATGGTAAACATAAGTGGATGAATTTGTATATCTTGGATGTGGATTTAGCCAAGATGGAAAGTACACCACTGATATAGAGCGAAGAGTAAATGCGGGAAATACAGTGAACGGAGCGTTGGGACAACTTCTCAGTAGCCACCACCTCAGGCAGAAGGCACGTGTAGCAATACATAACGCAGTGCTTGTCCCAACATTATTATATGGAAGAGAGAGTTGGGTATACAGAAAAAAGCATGAAAGTAAAATTAATGCGATCGAAATGCGCTCTCTACGGAAAATCTGTGGAGTTAGGCTGACTGACCGCATTCGCAACAACGACGTAAGAGAGCGAGTAGGTATGAAAGAGAGTATTGGTGTAAAGATGCGAAAGGGAATGCTCCGATGATTCGGACATGTGGAAAGAATGCCGAACGAACGTCTGGTTAGAAGATGATACAATGCGAAAGTAGAAGGATGTAGGTACCGGAGGAGACCGAGACTTACGTACCTACACCAGATTGGTCACGTACTGAAGGAAGGTGAAGTCAATAGTCTCCGAAACCGGCGAGCATGTATGAAGAGAATTATGAATGTTGAGGAAGCGAGCGAACTATGCAAGGATATAGTTCTCTGGTACTCTGTTCTCTCTGCCTATCCTACAAGCGATATGGTGTGATGATATGTATGTATGTAAGCATAAGTTCAAAATAATTAAAAATTAGATTTAGTTAATTATTTCTTACATTCTTCTGGATAGATCACAGCTATTATACATCTTGTTTAGTGCTTAGAGCTGTTAGATATAAACAAAATGTTATTTTAAGTAAGATATATAATTAATGAATTTGTCGTTTATAGAAAAGTTCAGGAGTAAAGATTGAATAAAGGGTTCGGCTCCAATATGCTATGTTAGTGGACAATAAGAAAAATAAAAGATTCAACATCTGCATTGGTTCCCACGATTCTGCCAGTCAGGTTAGAGATCCTTGCTTTTCAGCTTCGTGAGTAACCAAGCGATTACAAAATGCATTTTAGTAGCAGCTGCACATTGAAGAAAAATCAAAACCTAGCTTATATATCATTATAATCTATCTATCTATCTTATCTCAGCTAATAACATTATAAATGCATTAGTAAAACTGTTTGTTACGATTTTCTGTTTAACTACTTGATGCTAACGGCTGAACGCTGAAAATTTAATCTGTAAAAATAATTTTATTTTACATGTGTAATACTCGCGTAAACATGAGGTATCATTAGGATGATAATATCTTTTGATAAATTTATGATTCATCTTTTTTATAAAAAAAAAAGTGTGTGTGTCAGCTCCGACGCACGACTGGAGTTTAATCCGTAAGTACGATTATCAAAACAGGCGCAAAAAAAAACTCATTTGACTAAAAATAATATATATATTTTTATTTACATTTATTAAAACTGTTCAGTGAAGTATTATCTCACGTCAGAAAGTGAAAGGTGCGCAGAATAGGTTGCGCACCAAAAAAGTAACGAGGTCATTCGATCACTAGATTTTACTCCTCAAATTATTCTCATACCGGGCGCCTTATATGAAAATCGATTCTTAAGGAGTAAACTCCAATAAGCAACAGCTAACTGTTGCTACAGGTCCAACACGAAATGTAACTCAACAGTCGTAACATACGTGTGCATGAAACAAACCAACAAAGTGAAGGGGAGTTGAATAACTCTCGGCACTTTTACAAAGAAGCTAGTCCGCACAAAGTTTCACTTGACGTGGATTCCGAACGAATGTCGCCAGAGAGTCGTTTGAATAAAGTTAGCCTACTGATTTATGTGAAAACTTTTAGTTGTACCGAGTCCACTGAATATGTGGTTGTGTATATTGTGTGTACTTATCTCTCGTTGTTTATTCTCTAGGTCCGTTATTGCTCTATTCCCAAAAGTCAGCGTATTCTCTTTTATTGTAAATTATTTGACCATCTTACTAACTACGGAATAGTCGTCCAGCTTTATTATAACGTAACTATTAAAATATAAAACCTTTTTCGTATATTGAGTTTTGAAAATAAGTTTAATAATAATATAGGTAAAATTACCTATTTTTAACGTTAATTAATTAATAGCATTTATTAAATAACAACAAATTTTAACAAAAAAAAACCGACTTCAAAACAATGTAGTCAACGAAATAAACATTATTGAGGATAACTCAAAAATCACTGGTCAGATTTTGATTGAAAAATGAGACAAAAACAGTTTATAGTACGGGAGATCCTATGCCAATATGTGTCTGGGTACAATCTCTACCCAAAAAATCTCTTTGTGCCATCCATGAGCGATTATTTTGAGTATATGTGTTGCGTCTGTTAATTGCCTCTGCTTAACTTAGTCTCAAGTGTGTTTTTAGTTTGTAAATATATTAAAAATAGCATGACACATTACGGATGTCTCATAAGATAAGATGTATCTCTACTTACTGCTTCGGAAATTGATTTGAGATTAAAAAAAGGTATAATTTGTATGTTACAAAACGATATTATGTTACATAACGAGTTGTTTAGTAAATATTTTATTGGTTGAATTTGAACGCATTAAATTATAAAAACGATAAACTATTTTTGTTTTGTACGAGTAGGTTTTTTAATATTTATTTTATATGCTATTTAAAGATATGTATAATCCTTAACTTTGCAAATTTTATACATAAGCTATTCCTTAAATTATGCATAATATTATATAACCACAAACATAAAGATATATTTTTATATATAAAAATCACATAATAACATCTATGCTAGAGAAGAAAAACTCGAAACAAAACCCTATACCAACACGTCTGACCAACGTAGTGTAGTAGATCAATTGCCCTCCTATTATGGAGGAGGCTCGAGCCCAACAGTAGGACATATGAGCTGAGACGACGATGATGATGATGATGAAACATAAAGAAAGATTTAACTTATTTTTCTTTAATTTATATATATATAGTATTCGTAACGAAAACGATTTAGTTATTCTAAAGAAAAATAATTTAATTACTAACGCTTATAGGTATTTAGCATATTTAAAGTGCAAATTTTTTAATTTTCTTCCCAGTTTCTTAATGACAACGCTCTCCGCTCATTTTTTGGCTTTATACAATAAATTTCAAAATATATGACACCAAAAAAACATCACAAACACGTGGCGACTACGATATTATACCCCTTTCGGTAGGCAGGCAGGACAATTGATGAATATCATCGTACATATTTATTTTTTTATATCATTGGTATATATCCTTAGTGAAAAAAATATTTAATTTATTAATTACAAAAGACATTATTTTATTCAAGACAAAGAATTTCGAGAAAATGCTTCATTTTATGGGAAAATAAAATGAAATGGGAACACGGGGATATATATATAACACAAACAGCAACTAGATTTTTAAAGAAAATAATTTGCAGCACTCATTACACGCCACAAAATATTCAAACAAATTCTGTCCGCTAAAATCTTAACATAATTCGATGCTAACTATAAACTTGAAGGTAATTGCTAGAGCCTCGCCACAACGGCATAATTAGTCAGTTTCTCTTATACTTGAGATGTTAAATAAAGGAGTAGGTTTGAGGGACAATTTACGAGGGAACAGGGACTGTCGTCGCTTAATTCCTCCCTGAACAGCCAGATAACCAGCTCGCAGTCGATTTATTACTTTAATCAAACGTACAGTGTATGCTAACAAAAACTACGCACTAAATGTCTTATTTACTACCAGAGAGATTGAGTGTTTTTGTTGTTCTTTTTAATGTTTTTGGGTTAAGATTGGTGAGAAAATAAAAAATAAATAAAATATAGTATGCACAGGAGATATATTGCACTGGTTTTTTTATTTTTTATACATGTTCTTGTCATAAAACATTATTCACTGAATTAAAATCACTGCCAATAGAAAGAAAGCAAAAGAAATTCATGTATTCACGTATGTACGTGAGTAAACATATTTTTACGGTTATACCGATGTCAATATGAACTGTATGCTTTATAATTTAACCTGTCGTTGCATCCAACTCCTTCGATTTTATATAAAAAAATGGATATTCCATTATCAAGATATAATATTTATCGTGATTAGCAGCTAAAACAAAATTTATTGGTGATAACTTTTATTATTGGATTTATTTGCTTTCTTAGCGATGTAAGTTATAATAATACTCTATCATAAAGACACGCTATTTTAAGACTATTTATAGGCAACATGTTTACCATAACCACACATTTAAAAGACACACAATAATTAAAAAATCATACAGGCATTGATAACAAATGTTATACTTAAAGAGCTAAAAATTGTTATTCAGATTCAAAGAAGAAACATAGTCCAGCCACACTTTCTTCTTTTGCTCTACGGAAGCTGCCACTTCCGCATCCCACCAAGCATCACCATTTGCTTTTCTATGCTTCTTTAAGCTTCCAAATGCTTCTTTCGCTGTATCTACCATACTCTCTTTCAATAACTTTTTTACTGTCAATAACTTTTACAATATGTACTATAAAAGAAGAGCATATATTGTATCGACCCCAAGTAATTGGGATAAGAGCAGGACAATGATGATGATAATCATAGACTAGGGAACTTAACTTGATATAAGCATAACAGTTAATTCTACTTCATATATAGAATACAACGCTGTATTGTGGCGGCTACGAATACTACCAACCTTTACATTACTCGCCAATGGTCGATCGTATAAGTCGATACCTGGGCCGACTCTATCTGATGCCATCTGTCAACTGTTACATTCCTAAGGAGGGTTTCATCGGGCAGGCGGTCAGTCATAAAACTATTGCCATTATTTGCTGTAAGATGGAAGTAAGGTATATATTGCGTCAACATTAAGTAATTGAGATAAGAGCAAGATTATGATAACATAGAACGCAATAAACATCATCAATAACATTTCAGCACTGATAAATCAAATTAAATCAAATCACAGAATTCATACACAGGACGCCCGCTGGGACGTCATCGCCCGATGGGTTACGCGGCTGGAGAGGCCTAGGCACGGTGTTGTTACCGTTAAGGTCCCTCCGGCCTGTACTGACGGAATGGATGGAGCGGCGGCACGGAGTCCTCTCTTTCTGGTTTTGTCGGGGCATGGTTGGTTCGGCAGGTACCTGCACACGCTCGCAAGGAGGGACTCCGTCTTGCCACCAGTGCGGCAGTGACGAGGACAGGTCGCAGCATGCGCTCGAGGTCTGCGTGACCTGGGCTCAGCAGCGCTGTGAACTCGTCGCTGTGATCAGTGCCTACCTGACGCCCCCGGCTGTCGTGAAAGCGATGGTTGACAGCGTCAGGAACTGAGACGCGGTCGCCGCCTTCTGCGAGGCAGTCGTCTCGCAGAAAGAGGCGGCGGAACAAGCCCGGGAGAATGCCCTCCATGCGGATTCGGGCCGCCGCCAGCGCCTCTGTCGGCGCATGTGCGAATACCTACGCTTGATGCCGCCCTAACCGAGGCCTCGAGTGATCGGACCAGGGAATAGTCCGGTCACCCGACGTGAGGCCACCGCATGAGGACGACGCCCCGACGGTGAAAGCTGTCGGGCGTCAACTCGAGAGGAATCCGTGAGGGTAAACCACCGGGCGGGCCACCGAAGACAAAGATCAGGTACCGGCGGCCCACTCGCACGGTGAAGAGAGGAGTTTGCATGGTGGGTCTATGAGGTCACGCACCGCCTCTTCCGTCACCCCGGACCAATTTGGCGGGGCGAGAAGCATACATAGCCCACCGCAAAAAAAAAGGTTGGTCCGCCCGGGGTAGTACCACACTCTCGCAGAAAATCGACGTATGAACAATGACAATATACTGTTGTGCTTCATTCGGTGAGCGATAGAGCCGGCAGCCCAACTTACTAGGAGTGTTTGGGGGTTTTATTGGTAGGCAGCGGCCGAGCTGCACCCAGTATTGCAAAGGTCCATGGGCAGCAGTGACACTTACCATCAAGTGTGCTGTTTGCTCGTTTGCCAACATCAGCAATAAAAAAAATGATTAATATATACTTTGCCTTTTTGGATTTCAAAATCATAACAGTCAGAGCATTAACCTCATAAACTATTTCTATATACAGTTATGTTGCTGAATACGCTTTATATTGAATCGTTTTTCTTAATGATCATTTATATTCTATTCCTTGGGGTACATATAATATTGTACTTAAATGGTTTGGTCACGTTGCAAAGATGAATGGAAGGTGTTTAACTGCAGGGATGTTAACGTGAATATGAATGGGCGAACGTAGTGAAAAACGTTGGAATTTCAATGTTATATCTTTAGCTCCTGATTTATACGTCATTCAAAAATATTTTAAAATATTTGTCATTCTATTCTGTGTTCATTTAAATGGAAATAAACCATCCTCTAAGGCGACAGGATAAAAATACAACGTGTAGCTTTCTTTTCCGTGTGAGTCGTAATAACCATCTAAGAGAACACTAGGGAAGTAGGCAGGCACAACACAAGACACAAGACTAGATTGTAAATAGCTGATATTTACAATCTAGTCTGTTTTATTATTTAAGCCATTGTAGCAGCTACTTAGAGTAATCAATTTTTCATTTCCATTAGCTTAAATAGCTGAGTAATTGAATTGATTCTTCAAATGATGTGTCATAATGATGTGTTCAAATCATGGTGAATAAAAATGTAAAATTTTAAATGCTAACTCAACAAAAGGTTATTCATGCAGGACGCAGGTGGCCCCAGCAGTAATAAATGCACTCGGAAGATTTTATATTAGTTGTTTATTCTATATGTAGACAGTTACTGAGTTATTTGCACTTCGTAGCAGCGCGTCGTACATGGAGGGGTTCGTATAGACGACTGAGTCGTAGGTGGTTCCTCCCGTGCCTCATACACTTCGCGCACTCCTAGTTAACAATTTTTGCAAATACCTTATAATTATTTAAATATAGTGTTTTATAATTTTTTATAAACATACGTATGTGATCGCATCGCT
The DNA here is from genome assembly GCA_905163515.2 of Lymantria monacha. Lineage (NCBI taxonomy): Eukaryota > Metazoa > Arthropoda > Insecta > Lepidoptera > Erebidae > Lymantria > Lymantria monacha. The sequence goes on from LR991088.1 coordinate 13,639,932, forward strand.
AACTACCCAATATGGAAAGTTATAATTTATCTGTAATATTTACCAACTCTAAGGTACGTCTACAATAAATAGAGTGAAATTAGTATTATTTTCGCTTTTATATATGAAAACAAATAGTAAATATTATGCAACAGCTATATTAACTTGCGTAAGTAAAACTTTGCATCGTTAGTACGGATTCAGGCAGTGGCCACTGTTTGGTTCACTGGTTATTCAACTTCATTTTAAATGAATGTCGACACTTAAATATATAGTTTTGTAGTTAGTTAATCTACATAAAAATGTAAAATATTTGTCGCTTGTGTATTTTATTTTGACTCAATGAAATTTTAAACATGTTTGTTAATTTTTTATATTAGTTACGATTGATGAAAATATATATTAATTTAGAGCATAGCTTATTAAATTGAGATACTGTCGTTACATTTACCTTTATACATTATCGTGTTGTACTAAAAATAGTTATAATATACCTATTTTAAATCAATATTTTCATTTGTCCTATCAATAAACATTTATTTATTGTTAATTTATAAAACGTCATCTATGAAATCAATTACCACAATAATAATCATCACACGTGGGACTGGAACCAAATGTTCCCAAGATATATAACTCAGCAGCTCAGCACGTTATGTTTTTTTTTTTAAAGATTCCACCCTGCACTAAGGAAATAAACCTTATATTGCGGGGGACTTTACAAACATGCAACTAACGCAGACAAATTACACCCAGACTCAGAACAACACTTTGTGGATCACACAAAGTAATGTCCTGCGTGGGAATCGAACCCACGGCACTGGCACGGAAGGTCGGTATCTTAACCACTACGCCATCTGTGCAGTCTTGTTGTTAAACCGTATATTATCCCATCTGTACGTCGTAGTATATTGGGTAAATTAGGCTCACATTATAGAGAAGGTCCGTGTTCAATAATAAAATAATAAAATGACTGAAGAAGGTCATAACTCCAGTCTGCTTGTTTGCTATTGAGAATTTCATCATCATTCTTCTACTCTAATCCCAATTACTTGGGCTCGATACAATATGTACTCTTCTTTCATATTACATATTGTAATAGTTATTGGCAATAGTTTTATGACCAGCCGCCTGCCAGACGTCAACCCTCCTTGGGAATGTGATTGTTGACCAAACGGCATCAGATGGAGTTGGCCCAGGTCGTTATAAGGCTCTTAGTCGTCTTTTACGATATCCACGAGCAAATTAAGGGTTGGTAATATTTGTAACCGCTACTACACAGCACTATTGAGAATTTATTAACAGAAAATACCACTAGCAAACTTTGTCCGATTCATATGTTGAACCTGATTACATCTCGATTACACCACTACTGAATTGACTACTGGACTAATGAAAGATTATATTATTAATAACTTAATCAAACTAAATTAAACAATATAAAAACATTTCCAATAGTGGCTTGAACGAGTCTCGGATGTAATCGTCACAAATGATCCAGTTACAAGAGAAGAGCTTAAAAAATATTACGTCACTTCTAAACAACGACTTTTATCCTTAGAAATGTCGGAGAAAATAAACATTTAAGCTTAATCATAAAATTACTTATTCCTTTATGAAAATATTTACGATAATATTTCGCATAAATTCTGTTTTATTTGCATTCATTGATGTGTGGTAGCGGCTACGAATACTACCAACCCTTACTTTGCTCGTGGATGTCGTAAAAGATGATTAACAGTCTTATAACGACCTGTGCCAACTCCATCTGATACCATTTCGTCAATAATTACATTCCCAAGAAGGGTTGATGTGATTCTGGCAGGCGGTCATAAAACTATTGCCAATAACTTTTACAATATGTACTATGAAAGAAGACTACATATTGTATCGACCCCAAGTAATTGGGATAAGATTAGGTGAATGATGATTTCGTGTTATGATATTTTGTGTCGTATGATATTAACACACAGCACTGTAGGTAAATATTGTAAATGTCAATTTTAAACTAACCCAGAGCAGTTCCACACAGTGCCATGTTAGCTGTTCCGTTTACAAAAAGAATTGTTTCTACACAGCAGCCTGATCGTAAAACTTAGTCAAAATTCTATGTAGTATATACAGTTCTTCTTCTACCCGTATTAGAAGAAAACACGATAACATTATTGGGTTTTTCTGTACATACAGATTCTATACAAATTCATCATCATTCTGCTTTTATCCCAATTACTTGGGGTCGACGCAATATGTACTATGCTTCCATAGTACATATTCCAAAAGTTACTGGCAATAGTTTTATGACCAGCCGCCTGCCTAACGTCAACCCTCCTCGGGAATGTAATTGAGGACCTGATGGCATCATGTGAGTTGGCCCAGATCGATAAAAAGCTCTTACTCGTCTTTTACTACATCCACGAGCGAAGTAAGGGTTGGCATTATTCGTCGCCGCTATCACACAGAGTCTATGCAAATTCTGACGGATATATATTTTTTGTCGAAACTTCGGCATATATTTTTTGTCGAAACTTGGGCATCAGAGGTGCCAAATTGACTATCGATATATCGAAGTGCTGAAGTTTTGTATTGCAACTATGTCAGAACGCATCCAGGATATGTGTGCGAAACCGATCCAGTTGCAGAAAGGCGTGAGACAAGTAGTCGTTATCTCTCCGAAACTGTTCACCACTGCGCTGGAAGGTGTCTTCAAGCTCTTAGACTGGACCGGACTCTGCATCAATATTAATGGCGAATACATCACTCACCTTTGATTCGCAGATGATATCGTAGTCATGGCAGAATCCCTGGAGGACCTTGGCACTATGCTCAATGACCTCAGCAAGGTCTCTCAACTAGTAGGGCTGCAAATGAACTTGGACAAGACGAAAGTAATGTCTAATGCCCATGTCAATTCTGTACCGGTCCTGATTGGGAATACGATTCTCGAAGTCGATCACTATGTTTACCTAGGACAAACAGTCCAATTAGGTAGATCCAATTTCGAGAAAGAGGGCAGCCGGCGAATCCAACTCGGCTGGGCAGCCTTTTGGGAAACTTAAGAGCATCTTTTGGTCTAATATTTTGCAGTATCTGAAAACAAATGTTTATAACCAGTGTGTGTGTTACCCGCGATGACGTACAGCACTAAAACGTGGTCTCCAAATGTTGGCCTCATCAAAAGGCTCAAAGTTGCTCAGCGTGCTATGGAAAGGGCTATGCTCGGTATTTCTCTACGTGATAGAATCCGGAGCACGGAAATCCGTAGAAGAACGGATGTAATTGACATAGCCCGAAGAATTAGTACGTTGAAGTGGCAATGGGCAGGCCATATCACTCGACGAACCGACAACTATTGGGGAAGAAAGGTTCTCGAGTGGCGACCACGAATCGGACGACGTAGCGTAGGACGACCCCCCACTAGGTGGACTGACGACATTATCAAGGTCGCAGGCAGCTGTTGGATGCAAGTGACGCGGGACCATTTTGAATGATAATCTCATGGGGAGGCCTATGTCCAACAGTGGACGTTCACAGGCTGATGGATGGATAGATATATTTTTTTGATTGCTATTGCTTCATAACGTAAATAAACTATTACAAGTCAATTTATTTATATACAATATATGTTAATGGATAGTTAGTTAAGAAATACAGCTAATAGATTGTTTTGAAATGTTCGAAATTCAAGCAAAAACCACATTTACGTGGTGTAACTTATATTTAACGTGATATAAACGTTAATTATTTAACGGCAAGCATATAATAGACATTTCCGACAGACACCACCATATGCCTGTTTCAATTATTTATATCTAAAAACAAATAATAAGCTCTCTTTTCTAGTAATATTACATTTTTTTATCAAATCTAAGTTCGTCATAAGACTAATAGCAATAAGTTATTATAGTAAATAGCATTGAAATCCTTAGTGTTGTTCATGAATTATATAATTATTACGATAACAATATGGTTATGGTTCGGACATGTGGAAAGAACACCGAGCGAACGTCTGGTTAAGAAGATATACAATGCGAAAGTGGGAGGATGTAGGTACCGGGTGAGACCGAGACTAACCTACCTAGACCAGATTGGTTACGTACTGAAGGAAGGTGGAGTCAAGGGTCTCCGAAACTGGCGAGCGTGTATGAAGAGAATTATGAATGATGAGGAAGCGAGTGAAGTATGCAAGGATAGAGTTCTCTGGCACTCTGTTCTCTCTGCCTACCCTGCAAAGGATATGGTGTGATGATATGTATGTATGTACAATATTATGGATCGATGATGATGCCCAAGGAGGTCTTCTTTTTATTTTTAGTGGCATGACATCTCGGCGGACGTCCTCGCGCCAGGTGGCTATCTCATCAGACGATGGGGAGCCACCCTCGTCGCGCACTGAGGTAACCCGCCGGTAGAGGTCGGAGACCATCTCCGCCTTTAGGTCCCATGGGGGTGTCCCGGCCAATAGGCATGCCGCCTCTGTCTACATCGTGCGGTACCCGCGAATGGCTCTGACCGCCATGGCTCTCACACATACTCGAACTCCTCCACAGAACCGCCCTGAGCTGGGCGTTCAGAGCCCTCGCCCATACGGGTGTACCGTACATGGCCATTGAGCGGATCACCCTCGCATACAGCCGTCGGCCCTCGAAACTGGGTCCGCCCACATTCGGCATGAGCCGTGATAGGGCGGACGCCACGCCGACCAGCCGGGGAGCAATCCTGCGGAAATGCTCCCGGACGCACCAACGCCCGTCGAGCACCAGACCCAAATACTTCATATGGGCCTGGATACTGATGTGGATGGAGTTGACGACTAACGAGGCGCCGATAGGCGGCCTTACGCGGAGCCCATGGAATAGAAGGGCCTCCGTCTTATTTAGGGCCACCCTGAGCCCCAGCGCCTCGATTCGCCTGACCATCTCCTCGGTGCCGAGAGTGGCCAGGCTCGCCGCCTCTTCGAGTGTCCTGCCCCGGGCTGTGACGAGCGTGTCGTAAGCATAGCATATCACGCTCAGCCCGGGGGGGAGACTCCCTAGCAACGCCCAGTCGTAACCGATGTCCCACAGAGTCGGCCACGACATGGGCGTCCGCACAATGTCCCCTGCGGGACTCGCGCAGAGAACACTGCGCCCCTCCAAAATCAGGTACAAGGGCACTCCATGGAATCGGAGCGCCTCCCTGATGCAGCTGAATGGCAAACTATTGAATGCGTTGGTGATGTTCAACGACACCGCCAACAGCACTCCTCTGCCCGTGACAGCCTCTGCGGCCGTCTGCCTCAAGCGTAGTAGGGCCCCGATGGTCGAACGCCCCCTTCGAAAGCCGAATTGAGCGTCCGACAGATCGGGCCCCACCTCTTCTAGGTGTCCGACGATGCGGCCAGCGAGGACACGCTCCAACAGCTTACCCACATCGTCGAGAAGGACAATGGGCCTGTAGGCCGACGGCAAATCCGGAGGCCGTCCCGGCTTTGGCAGGAGAACCAACCTCCCTTCCTTCCAGCACTCAGGGAACTATCCAGACGTCAGACAGGCATTGTACAGTCACCTGAGGCGAGGTTCGAGGTGCTCGAGGAGCAACGTCAACACCCGGACTGGTATTCCGTCCGGGCCGGGGGCCGTGGTGGCGGAACGAATCTTCGCCACAGCCGCCCCCACTTCTGATTCCGTCACGGGCGAAACACTCTCGTCGGCCTCCTGGTCGTGATCTGGCAAAGCCAAACAATATAAACCCCTAGACCCACCCAATTGGGCTTCCGGCTCTCTCCTTCACCGAACGAAGCGCAATAGTATGGTTGCAGACAGAGAACTGTCTATAGCGTGGTCCTACCACTATTAGATTAGATAATTATTTGCCGTCAGACAGGCGGTCGTTCATAAAGCTATTTATTGCTAATAACTATTTGCGATATATATGATAGTATGATGGAAGAGGAGTACATATTGCGTCCATCCTAATTAATTGGGATAAAAACAGAGCGCAACAATGGGCGTTGTCTTCTCTCCGAAGGATATGGAAGGTCTCTTGCTCTCACGAGTGGCAGACCCACATGTCCGACCCGCGACCCTGAATTCAAGATATACTACTCCGGACAAGATCTGTGGAGGTAGAAACCCTCCCGAATAGTACCGAAACCTAGGATACAATATCCTACACAGTATCCAGGCCTCGCCAGTAATCCCTTTTGCAGAGCGTATTTGTCGAATGCACTCCGATGACAGTCAGAGTCATAATCCGAGGGCTCGGCCTTAAATACGGTTCTAATATTATAAAATTAAAAAGAAGAGGAGAAAGCTGCCACGCACTAGTCATCGCAAAGCAGAGCAACACTAACTAAAGGCGCAGGCGAAACAGAGGAGAAGAGCGAAGCTCGCCCTCACTAAGATGAAGGAGACGCCAACATCAGCGTCTCTAAAAGATGATGAAAGAATGCTGGTTATAGGGTCGAGCGTTCCGTTCCTTCTGTTGCCCCGGACAGATTGTACAAGTGTGATCATACATACACATATATAGTGTGGCGCCATCCCGACTAGAAAAGAAGTATGGTTCAACCAGATCATGTATCTGGACCCGATCAGGATAGAATGCGGCATGCCGGATCCGGCAAACCTGATCAGGACCAGGTCTGGTCCTGATCAGGATAGCCTGATGTGAAATAACATCAAGTATGGTAAGGCATACCGGATCAGGACCAGATCAGGACCAAATAAGGATAGCCTGATGTGAAATATCATTAAGTATGGTAAGGCAGTAAGGCATACCGGATCAGGACCAGATCAGGACCAAATAAGGATAGCCTGATGTCAAATATCATTAAGTATGGTAAGGCATACCGGATCAGGACCAGATCAGGACCGAATAAGGATAGCCTGATGTGAAATATCATTAAGTATGGTAAGGCATATCGGATCAGGACCAGGTCAGGACCAAATAAGGATAGCCTGATGTGAAATATCATCAAGTATGGTAAGGCATACCGGATCAGGACCAGGTCAGGACCAAATAAAGATAGCCTGATGTGTAATATCATCAAGTATGGTAAGGCATACCGGATCAGGACCCGATCAGGACAGAATGAGGCATGCCCGATCCGGCAAACCCTATCAGGACCAGGTCTGGTCCTGATCAGGATAGCCTGATGTGAAATAACATCAAGTATGGTAAGGCATACCGGATCAGGACCAAATAAGGATAGCCTGATGTAAAATATCATTAAGTATGGTAAGGCATACCGGATCAGGACCAGATCAGGACGAAATAAGGATAGCCTGATGTGAAATATCATTAAGTATGGTAAGGCATACCGGATCAGGACCAGGTCAGGACCAAATAAGGATAGCCTGATGTGTAATATCATCACGTATGGTAAGGCATACCGGATCAGGACCCGATCAGGACAGTATGAGGCATGCCGAATCCGTCAAACCCTATCAGGACCAGGTCTGGTCCTGATCAGGATAGCCTGACATGATTGTCATATTTATGCCACGGCGAAATTGTATTTGCATCAGAGGAGATTAATCTGAAATCTTTAATTAATCATATGTATTTAATAATAACAATAATGTTTAATTAATAATATAAAAATAATTTATATTTAAAGTAAAAAACAAAAATAAATAATATATATATATATATATATAAATGTACCTAACATTTGAAAACATAGTTAGATAGAAATATTATATTGTAACAACCATTCTAACATTTAATGTTTTGGGTCATAATAAATAGATGGTGTTAGTAAAATGACGTCATCATTTGAATCGCGGTGTTAAGATTCTCCGAAGCGTAATGACATGGCCTAATATTAAATTAGTCGTTATCGAACCAGATTAAAACAGATCGATCAGGTCATGAATGAGAAATTCAGGCGACAGTTGCAGTCGTTAGCATCTGGTGGTTGCGCCATAATCGGAACGGCTCACTGGGACTCTCTATGATAAGAATATAGCACTGCATTCGGTGCCTACGTCATATATTAATTTATATTTTTACCTATTAAACATGTTCTTTAAGATATTCATGTTTTTTAAAAGGACCGGACTGGGCATACTCGTTTTGGATCAGGCAAGATATATAACGCAGATGATTGATTTGGTTCCGATCAGTAAAATTTAATCCGGACCCGATCAGGAACGCCTGATCTGGACCCGATCAGGAATGCCTGATCTGGACCCGATAAGGTTATCCTGATCGGGTCCAGATATATCTTCTGCGTTACATACCTTATCTGGTCCAGATCGGGCGTGCCCGGTCCGGTCCTGCTAAGGAAGACGAAAAAATTTCTAGTCGGGATATATAAACATAAGAGCCACTCCAAAATTGTGAGCTACATTTTATTTTCAATTCTCTTATTATAGCTAATAAATGTAAGTGCTAGAAAACTAGAAAATGATATATTTAGTGAAAATACACACAAACCCTGCAGACATTCGTAAGGTTAACTCACTGGACGGGTTACCGAAGACAAGAACCAGATGCCGGTGTCCTACCCGTACGGCTTAAAGAAATACGTGCACGATAGGTTATAGACTCACTCGCCGTCCTCTCCATCGCCCCGGACAGATCAGATGACGTATGATTATACCATAGCCTGCCACTAAAAAAAAAAGACATCACAATGCCAACTTAAAATATATAAGAGATATAAGTGCAATTACAATATAAAATTGTATAAAAGTAAAAACTTCATAATTATTACTTTAGTAATGCTTAGCAATATTACAACAAAAATTAAAACAAGTTTTCGTTCTGATTAAAAGAAAGAGAAAGTTCAAATTATATATTAACAAAATAAAACCATGTTACAGATACAAAAAAAAGAGAATTATTATCTCCAGCAAAAGAGAGTTAAACGCTTTTATATCGGTGATTGACTATCTTTAACTTTTTAGTTCTAAATAATAAAATAGAAGGTTGTTTTTAATTATTTTTACGTATTTTGTTAATCCTTTTTTTATAAATGAATACCAAATCTAAAGGCTTATGTTCTAAATGAATGTGTATACATACATTTATAAATCAGGCTTTAAAGATATTTAATAGATGCGAATTTGTACAAGATCGTGTATCTAAAGGTATTGTTTATTGAAGTGACAATCCAATATTTACCAACATTTTATATAATGCTGAGGCAAAATAATATTCTTAAGTGCCATATCATATCAACTTCCTAAAAGCCTATTTACCCTTGCATTAAAGGAAGCTAATGGTAAGCGTATGGAAAAAATGACAGTAATAATAAATTACTTCGTTTCTACCAATTTTCTATAACGTTGTTGAAGAAAATTCTTCTTAACTTAAATCATCGTATAATGTTTTTTTTTTGCATCAATACAATTTATATTAAAAAAAAACATCTTTTGTAAGATCTTTTTAAGACTTTTAATAATCATCTTTATTAAGATTTAATACGCTATTTGTGGTAAAACTTTTGATTCTATGTTCAACACATTTTTATTTATTTTTCAAGAAGAAAATGTGATACTATAAAAATTAAAATAATATATTAGATTGGGTTGAATCTCTCTCATATTTAGCTAACAGCTATTGATATGACTTCATAAACCCGGCCAATTCTGAAACTAATGATCAGAGTTTGATCTATCCATCATCCTTATATTTTTATTCCAATTACAATATTTATCTTACAATATTACTGTTTTTCAGAATATTTCTTTTTTAATCAAAGGTTACTTTGATAAAATAACTTCTGAAAAACAGTTTTTTTTTGTGTCCTATCTGTATGTGCAATCTATCTTTATGTTTAACTTTCCTAACCTTACTTCCATCTCGTTTCATTGAATGTATCAGACGATAGCACGATACCACTGGACAAAAACCCTGACACGAAAAGTGTCGGTATCTTAACCACTTTGCCACCTTTGCAGTCAAGAAGAAAAAAGATTTTTACGGTTCCCACGGACATGTAAAGAGTAGCGACAATTGTATTCTTATCCCGTTGCCGAGATATAATAAATAATTTTCTCTCTTATTATGGATATCCGTCCATTAGATGCGGAACGTATTCAGCTCACATACGTATGTATATACGATGATGATAAAATGATAATGATAATTATAATAGTTCAATAATATGAAACGTTAGTTCTCATACATACGTGTTATACAAATGAACATTTGTTAGAGACCGCACTAAAATAGCTCGTTTGCTACAAAGTAAATTGAGATAGTAAATCGAATGTCAATCGCCATGATGAATGTAGCGCTTAATAGATATATTTACAGCTAACAACCGTTGTCTGAAATGTTACATTTGCACTCATAATGATGGCAGTGATTATTATATTGAATATTATTATACTTTTTTAAAAGGCAACACAAAATATAAGAAAATAATCCTTGGGAAGTAATTCTTGGGAGTTGCATAACCATAATTATTCATCATTCTCCTACTCTTATCCCAATTACTTGGGGTAGATACAGTATGTACTCTTCTTTCATAGTATATATTGTAAAATTTATTGCCAATAGTTTTATGATCGGCTGCCTGCTTGACGTCAACCCTCCTTGGAAATGTAATTGTTGATCAAACGGCATCAGATAGATTTGGCCCAGGTCGTTATAAGACTCTTAGTCGTCTTTTATGACATCTATCAACAAAGTAAGGGTTAGTAGTATTCGTAGCCGCTACCACACAGCATATATATAACCATTATCATTATCCAGCTCTTATTCCAATTACTGCTTATGCCCCCACTATACAATATGTACTCCATTTCCATCTTACATACCTGTGTAATCCTTTAGCCGGTGTTTACGACTCCCATAGGAAAGTAAGGTAAAACAACAAAGAATACTCTTAGCCCATTACACGAGGATAATGTACAGAATATAATATATCACTCACTAGGTGTATGATATGAATAGATCAAAATATCTATTTTCCCAGCAGTAGAAGGAAAATTTGAAACAATTGGAATACTCCTGTTATGTCGCTGATTGCTTGTTTATGCCACTAGCATAAGTCTGCAAACTAAAATTTGGCACCGTCACGTCACACAGCTGTTCAGAAGAAATTAATTTAATATCAAATCATTGAATCAATTACTATTACTTGCTCAATCTGAATGCGTTTAGTATCTTGACAAAAAAAAATGATTACCTTTCATTGCCAGCCCAGAAGAATTTGTATGAATTTTCTTTAACATTAAGTATTAGAATCATATATAGAATTTGGTTATTGAGTAGGCTTACTAAGGTCAAGGAATCGCTTTCGAAAGCCCACTTAGTTGGTTATGTGGTGTAATACGGGAAGTTATGACGTCTCGGGCCGCTGCTTCATAGTCTTGGACGGTTTGGGCAGAGTATATAATAAACAGTTTCATTTAAATGCCTCTATTATCGTTATCATTATAACAAACATGATATTGACATTTTAATACCAAAGCTTAAAGGATAATGTATTTATATATTAACATGATCTCAACTATCTTAATGTTTACCTCTACCTAATCCATTCAGTATTTACTAAGTTAGAATATAAAATATTTAACTACCTTCAAAAAGGATATACATATTATTTGGGTTAAGAAATAAGTATCTTATATTCGAGGCTACTAGTTCAAAGTACCAGCTATAATCTTATTAGTTTTTCTTTTCATTTTATTCAGTGTTCATTAGCGTTCTTACAATATATATACAACATATATATACTTACAATATATATATTAGCGTTCTTACTTATATATATATATATATATAAATCCTATGGACTCCTGGCATAATACGTGACGTAATATACGTCACACCTCACATGACGTATAATACAGCGTTTTACGGCAAGGCATTAGCTTCGTAATATTTCTTTGTAACATTCAATGTTAAAATTTATAAATATAAGAATTCAAATACTGAACACTTAAAAAGCGTAAGTTTATGGTTATTATAGTGTAATGAAAAGTAAAGGCAAAACATTACGTATTTTTCACCAAAACATTATTGAAATAACAATAAAAACCAATGTTTAGCTGACTAAGTTCGGCTTCTAAAATTAAATGGGGGCTGTAACCTAATTCTGTTGGGATCGTTTTGACGACAGAAATTCGAACCATCATGGAGTTGTGAATATATTATTCAATTTTATGACTATGATAATGGGTATGGTAATGTATGATATATATCACACATTAACATATCACTATATTTGCTATAATACTTGAAATCACGTCATCGCTTTGAAGTATTATACTATATAAATTAATCATACTATAATATTAATACCCGCAAATATCCGCAATAGTAACTAGTATCTTGCTTAAATCGTATTATATAGTTATCCCTTTGATTCGCGATAGCCAGACAGTAGTCTCTTCTTGGAATGTTACAATCTGCGTAGACGGAAAAAATTAAGCTGCGGTGAATTACTTTTATATAATTGTTTAATGTGAGTCTCATCATCATCATGACAGCCCATATATGTCCCACTGTTGGGCTCGGGCCTCCTCCGTAATGGGAGGTAAATTAACCTACTATACTGCGCTGGTCAGACGTGTTGGTATAGGGTTTTATTTCGAATTTTCTTTCTCTTGCATAGATGTTATATGCATTTTATATCCTTTAATCGTCTCTTACGATCACCAACGGGTAAGATAGGGGATGGTGAATTGTATTCTTACTCCGTCATCACACGGATTATGTGATATGATAATTATTATTATTATTCATTTATTTATTCGAAAAAACAAGATCATTCTAAATACAATAAATTATCTAAATATTATCATAAAACAATTAAATTTAAATAAATACAATATCTTAAAATAAAATCTTAACGTCAGTCCGTACGTGAACCATGCCACAGTGATTCAAGTACTGAGAGTCATAACGTTCAGCGAATGCGCTTAGTATGCTGTTGCGCCTGGTCCGCACCTTGCGCAGCAAGGATGTGCACCGCTTTCGTATGGTTGTATAGAAACAATCCACACGTGCTTCGGCGAACATCCCTGATGCACTACAGAACCGAGGCAACCCCAACAGTACCCTAAACGCATTGTTCTACTGTATACGCAGTGCACTGTACTGTTCCCGGGAATAATTCACCCACAAACTACACGTATAGAAGGACGTACAAAATGCTCTAAACAGAGTAATTTTGATGTCCCTCGAACAACGCGCAAATCTGCGAGCTATCATATTAGCACGAACAGACAATGCCCTACGCTCTCTCTCTATATCAGCATTATCCTTCAGATCCGAAGAAAGTAGATGACCTAGGTATTTAAATGTCGCCACTCTATTTAGAGGACACCCTTTAAGTTTAATGGTTGGTATATTACCTAGGCACTTACCTCGGGGCCGAAAGACCATGCTCACACTCTTTTTAACATTGTAAGTCAACCCGTGACCATCCGCATACCTTTCACAAATGCAAAGAAGCCTCGATAGCCCATCAACAGAGGCGCTCAGGAGCACCATGTCATCAGCATAATTAATATTATTAAGACATATGCCGCCAATATGACAACCAACATGTGTGCTGCTGAGATCCTCTATCAGCGCATTTATATACAAATTGAATAATTTTGGTGAGGTCAAGCCACCTTGTCTCACCCCGCATTCCAATATATACGGAGTTGAACAAGCTCCAGATCATCGAACAACATTAACTTGGTTTTCGTACCAGTATTTTAACACGCGAATGAGTCCATCAGGCAATAATGTTTGTCGTAGTTTCTGCCAAAGTATATCGTAACGGACCAGATCAAATGCCCTGGACAGATCGAGGAAACAGGCAAAGACAGGCGTATTTCTGTCGATATAATACTTGACAGTTTGCTTCAGACACAATATAGCTGTTTCTGTAGATAGTCCTGCTTTAAAACCGAATTGATTGTCGTGTATGTGCAAGTACTTATCAAGCTGAGTATTAAGCAAACTGTCAAATACCTTCGCGATGATGGTGGCCAACGAGATAGGTCTATAGTTGTTTTAGTCACTTATATCGCCAGTTTTATTTTTTAAAGTGGGAACTGCCACAGTTTTCATCATCAATGTAGGCAAATACGAATGTCTGACACACAACGAATATAGCCTTGCCAGCATTGTGGACAGACAAGGACCCGCGTACTTGAGGTGTTCTATGCTCAAGTCGTCATGCCCAGGAGACTTTCCACGTGACATAGAAGCAATAGCCTCCGTGACATCTTCGGCTGTGAATTGGTCACCGGCCTCCCTAAGACTGCAATCATCCTCGTTATTGGACTGTGAAGATATCAAGGGGAGTGTCACTCTGAAGTGTTCCCTAAAGATCTCAGCCATGCCCATCGGATTACTAATACCACTCACATTTGTTGGCAGACCAGGCCTACTATTCAATTTGTTGGTGGACTTCCAGAAACTTCGAAAATCATGTTTGGAGTGATGTGATGCCAATATGTCCATCTTAATTTGGTCTTTGTTATTCTGACACCACCGCAAACGGGATTTAAATATTTTGCGACTTAATCGCATATCACTTCAAATACGACCCTCGCGCGGCCTGCCATGCCATACCCACAACTTAAACATTTGCTTGGCCTCCTCATAAGCACCCCTCACATGCCTATTCCACCCTGTAACAGGTTTCCTAACCCTGACAACTGTTCGATTACGGGACTCCGAAGCTGCTTGGCATAACACATCAGTTATTTCCTTATATAATTTATCTATAATATTTATATGTGTCAAATTATTACAGCCATAGTCACAATTATTAAAGTCATTGGGTATGTCAATTAAATTTAATTTATTATTACAAATCTGTGTGTATATATGAATTTCTGCAGGTTGTCTCTATCCCCAGCGTACGTTACTGCATAAAAGGCTCTTATCGTTACAATATGTTTTTGGTTTTATGTTATCTAACTTACATTGTACTACTAGGGGAAAGTGGTCAGACCACAGAACGTCATACATAACATATGTGTTCACAATAGTTTCCATGGCGGCACCTGTCACTACACAATGGTCAAGCCAACGCCTAGAAGAGTTAGCTTCACTTATAAAAGTATAAGTGTTCGAGTTAAATAATTTAATGTTTCGAGTTAAATAATGTGAGTCTAATGTCATTATTTTCCTAGAAACTTACAGATTGTTTGTATTGAGTTTCCATAATAACTCAACACGAGTTCTGTTAATTTCAACTGATTAATGTCAACGATATACTCCATTAATCCAGAGGGAAACTTTTATACACATTCAAATAAAATTGTCATATATTTCAAAAGAACCGGTAGCAAAATAATTGTAGGTATATTTAAAGCTTAGTTGGAAAAAGTCCCTTTGAATGTATAACATCAGTTCATTAGTGAATATTCACGGGTGCGTCAGCGGTCTGCGATCTAACTGGCTGAGTGCAGCAATTTATTTTATATTTGACCTAAATTTA
The DNA here is from genome assembly GCA_905163515.2 of Lymantria monacha. NCBI lineage: Eukaryota > Metazoa > Arthropoda > Insecta > Lepidoptera > Erebidae > Lymantria > Lymantria monacha. The sequence goes on from LR991088.1 coordinate 13,655,299, forward strand.
GCGAATATTACTGTAAATGTTAACTTTCAATTGATTTAAATTTATCTAGTATATATTTTCAAACGTTATTTTCTTTACAAATATTATAAAATATTCCACAACTTCGTACTAATATCACAATTTATCGAAATTCCTATTAAGAGAAGTAAACATTTTCTAGATGTGTTTTTATATTTAGTATACATTTTATTAAATTTTATCTCATAAGGTATAAGGATATAAACGTCTTGTTAATTGCTTCCAAATAGATAGAGAATAAGAAAATAGGTAAAAATAAAGAATAAGAAGATTTTTTTCCGTGTGGTGACGGAGTAAGAATACTATTCACGACCCCATATCTTATCCGTGGGTGATTGTACGTGACGACTAAGGGATATAAAATGCATACAATATCTATGCGAAAGAAGGAAAACACGAAACAAAACCCTATACCAACACGTCTGACCAGCGCGGTATAGTAAGTTAATTTCCCTCCCATTACGGAGGAGGCCCGAGTCCAACAGTGGGACATTTATGGGCTGTGATGATGATGATGAAGATGATGAGATAAAGATTACCTATATACTGACCAAATACTATTAGGTCGTTTTTCAAAAGACACAATTGAAATAAATGGCATTGAAAATGCAACAATGTTATAGATTTTTTTTTATATTTTGAATGAATGATAATTTAAGTACGATAATAACTATTTCTTTCTTATTATTACTACATTGAGTGATAATAATTATAAGAAAAAAAACATAACCTAATCAACAAAAATTCTATAAACCCTAAATTTAATAAACTTGCTGAAAAACAAATGTGCCATATAATATTCTATGCCAATGAAATTATCATAATTCATCACAATGAAATTGCTTCTATCCTCCTGCTGGACTTAAGTCTCTGTCTGGAAAGAAAGAAATAGGAAGGAAATTGACCTACCATACCACGCTACTAAGAGAAATTGGTGCATATATAGGGTTTTATATATCCCTTATGTATTTACAACATCTACAGGCAAGAAACGTAGTGAGCGTGATACAATGATACAATTCACATTGTATCATTATTCTATCGCTATAAGGACATGCCAATGAAGCATTATCATTTAAATTTTTACATACTCAAACTATAAATTTGTAACACTTAACAAAATAAACTACGTTGCTTACTAATCCGTCATTTAATGAGGGTGTATGTCAGTAGGACTTCAAAGAGCAGCGCATAGAATACACTTTTGCTTTTTTTATTATTCATAAAACGCTCTGGCTTAGTCTTCAAACGCGGGTTACATAAGAGATAAAGTCATTCTACAAATAAAGTAAGTAAAATAATGCTCATATTCACTATGAGCTGTATACTTAACACAGTTTGTTATGATATCTACGAACATTTACGTTGATTGTATCAGATTTGACGTAAATAATCGAAAATCTCACACTTGTGAAGATTTTTGTTTTTAAAGACCCGACTTATCCTTGTATTCGGTGGACTTCGCAACGATATAATTTAATAAATACAAATTACACCCAGACTAACCGGGGTTAAAGCAGGGTGATGATGAAGAAGTCAAAGTCCTTGCTTTAAAATATGATTATTCAATAAAATTATATGTTTAACCATCGTAAGTGCAATTCACGCACAGAATAAATACTTTAAAAATGTAGGCATATAATTTGAATTAAATCCTTATTATGAGTTTGAAAGCTACCTCTTTTAACTATTACAGAGTATATACATGGTTTATTAAAAATTCTGATTAGGTTTTTCTGGGTCGCTAACCTGTTAGTTTATTTATTATGAAAATATATGTGAAATACTCCTGATAACTAACCTATTTAGAATCAAGTATAAAAAACATCGTCATAATACAGTTATAGAACCTTCAAATCATTACACACCATTGAAATAAGAGCATTTGTTAAATTTATTAGCTGTCTCGCCATTATTCTGCTTTTATCCCAATTGTTAATCCCAGTTTATATGGGGTGTACGTAAGATAATCTTCCTTCGAATAAATAGGGAAATAGTGCCCCACATACATTTTTTTTGTTTTTTTTTTTGCTGCGGGCTACGGTCTGGTCACACCTCGCCAGATTCGTCCGGGGCAACAGAAGAGGCGGCGCGCGACCCCATAGGCCCGCCCGGCAATGCGCCTCTCTTCGCCGAGCGAGCGGGCCACCGGAACCCGATCTTTGGCTTCGGTGGCCCACATACATAAAGTTTTGACTGCATTTTACGTTTAGATATTAATTAATTAGCCTGACATAAATCATCTTTGGAATTTTAATCGTTGATCTATACGTGAAATTGACCATAAAGTTCTCACTCAGTCAATATGACATCCACAAGCAATGTCCGCTAACATTCAATATATAAATTTATCAAACAATTTAGAATCTATATTTCAATGAAAATTAATAATTACTGACGAAACAGAAGCATTGGTGTCAAGTTATACAAATGGCAGACCAATTACATCACAGTGAAATGAACAAAACAGCAATATATTGGATAACACGCGTGACGAAATAAATTGCTCTTACGTTCTTTTGATACAGAGATGGATATCAATTGCTCGCTTTTGCCCGACTTATAAGGGATAATAAGTATCCGAGTAGTAATCAACTAAGAATACATTGTGTCGCCGCTCATTTCTTTTTTTTGCAGATCTCGTTATAGTGGATATTTTTTCGGAACGTGTGCAGATCCATCTGCAGTTTCTTGTTATATAGACTTAAGATGTAAATTTATCATTACTCCGGTACCTTTTTATTTTTTGGTTTCTTTATCCTAGAAAAAAGAAACCTTTTTCTTCTGGAGAAGGAGAGGTGTAAACCTTCTTTTTTCACACACTATTTAGTTCCACATAGCATATTACGGAGGTACATCATCATTATCATTACCATCTCAGCTTATATATGCCCCATTGCTGGACTCGAACTTCCTTCATAATGGGAGGGAAATTGGCCTTCTATACCACGCTGGTCAAATGTGTCGGCATAGAGCTTAGTTTCGAGTTTTCCCTCTCTCGCATAGAGGTTATATGCGTTTTATATCTCTTAGTCGTCTCTTACAATCACTCACGGGTAAGATTAACACGGTGATGAATTATGTTCTTAGTCCGTCACCACACGGGAAGACCACGAGAGACATCATCATCACCCTGCTCTTATTTAATAACTACTTACAGTTGATGCAATACATTACTGATCTACTCGTAGACATTGCAAAAGTTTTGGCGATAGTTTTGTGACTGGTTTTCTAACTGAATTCATGCGTCTTTGTGAATAACTTATTATGAAGTTTAAGCCTTATAATTATCTGTCTTAATCAAGTAAAGTTTTAAGTGTTTGTTGACATTTTCATAAGAAAATACGCTAAAACTAAGGTAATTTACAGAATACTAAAGTTCGGTTCACAGTAGCATAAGCATGCCACATTGAAAGATAATGAAATTTCCACATAAAACCATATACTAAGCAATCTTTTTCTTTGCCAAGTTATGTTCTGGAAACATCCTATCCATTCCGTCCGAGATGACGGAAGAGCGGCCTGCGTCCTCATAATCCACCGGGTTCCCGCCCCATTGCCATTAGACAGACCGTTGGTAGCAACAATGGTTGGTCTAATGCAAATCCTTGACATCTGTGGCGGGCCTGTAGGAGGAAAGTAGACATTATCTAATTCCTGGTGGTATTTTCTTTTTAATATTTTTTTACATGTTCCAATACAATTAAAAGCATTTGCTGCGACTTACGGCAAATCAAATTACACTATCAAAAGAGATAATTGTGGATCTTGGCTTACATGAGTTACAATAGTTGGACACTTGTGGGGGAATTAGTTGCAAAAAACCCTTATATATAAAGGTCATATAAAACATTATCATACATTATTACTTTAATTTTAGTGTATATTTATTTCACAAAGGCGTATAAGACAGTATAGAAATATAAGGTAAACTATTTAATTTTTCAACGAAGCTAAAATAATCATTCTCTACCAAATAAAGGTAAATCGCTTAGTAGACTTTGAATATTCGCGTCTTCAAAAACGTTTATCGAATTCAAACAACAAAAGAAGAAAGTTTTATTTACTTAGAGTTCCGTTTCCATCCTTTCAATACGTGATCTAATCAAGAAAGGGTCCATCAAATGTAGTTAATTAGGCAAACAGAAAGTTTTCAGTTTGTTCCTTCTGCGTCAATCTCATTTTATTAGCTTTATAACATATGAAGCATTTAAATTATTGAAATAATAATTTATTACATAATCATTAAAATAACTGTGTATTTTAACCATTCTGTATTTTAACAACCAATGTATCTTAGGTAATAATAAATAGAATGTACACCCATTCTACACATCAATGTACACATCTTACCTTGGTTGCTGTAAAGGCAAAAAATAGTACACAGTGTAAGGTTTTTGTCTAAAGATTAACAGCGACCGCCTAATTCGCGAAACTGATGAAACGAATACAAAATGTTAATGATTGATTTTTAAAATAATCATAGACAATTCTCATTTAAACCTCACTATGAATTGTCCTTGTGGTGATGGATTAAGAATACAACTCACCACCCCCTATCTCACCCGTGGGTGATAGTACGAGACGACTAAGGGATATAAAACGCATATAACATCTATACAAGAGAAGGATACTAACACGTCTAACCAGCGTGGTATAGTAGTTCAATTTCCCTCCCATTATGGGCATTATAGGCTCCATTATAGGCTCCAGCCAAACAGTGGGATGTGTATGAGCTGAGATGATGAGATGATTATGATGAATTAAAGAGATAAATAGATTTGTAATATGTTTACTACAAACCTTCTTTTAATTCTTTCTTGGCTATGGCTTTGAACTAACCATATCGTGTCCTACCGACTAAGGTGACAGCAGGATGCTATGAGACTCCACGTGCAGTCGCGCGACCTCTTCTATCTTTTGAAGCAAACCACTGGCACTAGTGGTAGGACCACGATGTTGATACTTCTCTGTCAACAGCCGCGGGTCGATCCGTCGGGGTAGTACCACACTCTCGCAGAAGCACAACTTCTGAGTTATGGCAATATGTTATTGCACTTCGTTTGGTTAGCGAGAGAGCCAGAAGACCAACTGGGTGGGTTTGGGGATTGTATGGGTTGGTAGCGGCCTAGCCTATACCCTTGGTAGTGCAAAGGTCTATGGGCGGCAGTGACACGTACCATAAAGTGTGCTGCTTGAACGTTTGCCACCGTAAGCAATAAAAAAAACTAGATAGACGTAACTTTAACGTAATTGATTGAATTAGGCGATACATGGCGTAAATCCATTATTATTATAAAATAGAGGAGAGGAAGGAAGACCAACCACTTTCCCATGGTTAATTAATATAAAGAAAGAAAAGAAAAGATTCTCCTTCGAATAAAAAGTCTTCATTCGAAGTTCTGCGGTAAATTGCAAGTAGAAGTTCTGGAGGCGGTGCTCATCACAGGAGTAAGATTTCCTTATATCCTATTCCACCTTGATCCCATCCCGTATTCCTTCCTTTCTTGAGATGTACGGTATATTTATTAACCGTGGGAAAGTAGTGGGTCTACCTTCTTCTCCTCCATTTTATAATAGTAACTTTAACGGTTTGTATGGCGAATTATCGACGTATTCCAGCATATAGAGCAAAGTTCAAAGAATTTACTAAATACATGATAAAAATTTGCATGAGTATTCTCTATCCTTTCTTATCATACAGTTAAGGAGTAATTTAGCTGCAAACCATCATTCTCCTACTCTTCTCCCAATTACTTGGGCTCGATACATTATGTAAACTTCTTTCATAGTACATATTGTAGAAGTTATTGGCAATAGTTTTATGACTGGCCGTCTGCCAGGCGTCAATCCTCCTTGGGAATGTAATTATTGACCAAACGGCATCTGATGGAATTGGCCCAGGTCGTTATATGGCTCTTAGTCGTCTTTTACGACATCCATGAGCAAAGTAAGGGTTGGTAGTATTCGTAGCCATTATTACCACACAGTAATTTAGCTGCTAATATACGTAAATATTCGTACAAGCATAAAATGGAGAGATATTTATACACGTGCTCCTTTCCTCCTATTATCTTAATTTGACATTCGTTCGTCAAAATATTTAATTGATAAAAAATAAAATCTAGGACTTTTGACGGGAATTTGAAAACGTCATGTGGTGCTCTTATATTATATTCGATATCTTAGTGTTTTAACGTGTTATATTAGATAATTTTGATGGCATTTTATGTAATATGAAGCGGCGGAACTACTGGGATGTAGTGAATATCATATAAAAGTGCTTTACAACGTTTTCGTTTTCCATCAAAATGCCCACAAGATACCATTAACAGTGTGGCCATTGCACTGTTAATGGCGACAATTTGACTTAGACAATGACTAACTTGAAAGACTAAAAACGTAAAAATATTCATAACTTGACACTGGCACCAATAGCTCGTATATGTAGCTGATTGCCAATATATAAGAAGAAGAAGAAGAATAAAATCTATGACATAAAAACTTACGTTGCAAAAGTCTTCATTTTTCTAATTACTATACAAAATCTCTTCGCAAACAAGTAACTGACATAATGGTGTAGTTAACTGTAAAATAAATTCATAGCGCAGACAGATATCTGGCTGTCTGGAACGGTCGCGCGTTACGTGAGAGAAATTCAGACTATTACATCAAATGCTCCGCAGAGTCATAAGGGCGGATACACATAGACGTGGTTATGATATAACTTAATTTAAATAATAATTTACTTAGGCTGTATGAGTCTTGACGAAGAGGTCATGTTTAGCATAATACACGTAGATAAGTACGATTTATGCGTTCTAAAGTAAACACTTTCAGTCTTTACTTAATACAGAAAATAAGGTATAAAGGTCAGCTTTTAGATCTGAAATCTTTTCACTCAATTATCCTTTAGTATCCACCATCTTTAGACCTCATTAACGTGGCTAGTGCCATAATTTCCATTGATAGGCAGTATGAAGATTGCTTTTATAAATTTTAAATTAAAGAAGAGTAATATTGTCCATTCTTCTGGTGATCCCTCAGGCGGCTTTTAATACACTTACGGAAAATAAATGGTATTGAAACATTATATTTTAATCATTAAATCATCACCACATGGAAAGCTACTTTTCTAAAGCTAATAAAATATAAAATATTTCTTACTACGAAACTAAATACGATAAGGAAACCATGCTTTAACCTGGGCGCTATAGATAATTATAGATAAATGTCATAACAAATCATATAACTACTATACATTCAGTTTATTTTCCTCTGTAATAATAATAATTCTCTTGCAAGAATAGATAATTATGATAAAGTATTCTCAAGTGGTTCAACTTGAGTTCCTCAAGTTTTTCAAGTATCGAGTTTAAATATTTTCCTATAAAATTTTACTGAATTGGAACTAAAATACAAATTATTGGTATTTAATCATTAAATTACGTATTATATTTATATTATCATTACAGCTTAAGTATGTCCTATTGCTGGTTACGAGTCTATTCTTTTTATCTCCTTATTACGTCACTTTATAGTCTATTACCTTAATCCTAGATGCAATAAATTTGTGTGGAGGATATTCATATTTCGTCATAACAAAGAAGAATTATATTACTTAATCATTATTAATAGATTGTAACTTATGCACATATTGTTCCATTAAATTTACATTCCTTTATACAATAGGGTTAATTCATATATTCGTGTGGTGCATACACTAACTGTCAGGACATGAATGCTTTCATTAATAATGTGCATTTTAGTAGTGTATACCAAAATAAACAGAAATAATAGCCATTTTGATCCAGACAACGAAATATTAAAATGAAAATGTATAGCAAACGGATTTAAGACTGCAGTCCTCGAGCGTGGGAACTTATGATTGAACACACACATTCATATTTTCTAATCACACAGACGCATCGCACAGTATTAATACATACACCCTGGAAACGAATAAATCTAATTTCCGTTGCTTGCATTAGTTACATATTTATTACACGCTTGTATTAGTAGAATCTTCACAGTGTCACAGAAAACACGCAATGTATTAGGCATAAGCTTGTACCATCGCTAAGCCTGCAGTGAGTAGTCGGCAGCAAAAGGTGGGGTCAGAGTCTCAGAGTGTATGCTTTCTTTCATACACAGAACAAAATAGGTATTTAGAGAGAAGAACGACAACTTCATGCTGTAAAATTGCTCACACGGTGCACACTAGCGCTTCAGTTCATTTCATCAAAAATATTCGTAGTGCAGGTTACTTAAAAATGTGATTATTTTAAAACAATATTCAGATATCGAATTTCTGATTGCTGTGTTTTCATAATACAATTTAGGTACATATATGCGAATGTGTAAAAATTGTGCGAATTATGAAATCTCTAATATAACATTAAAAACAATAGCTCCTATAAGCTTGCAACTCCATTTTGATCATTATTGCCAGTAAAGAAATGAATAATTTACTACAGAACTATACTTACTATTTTATTTGGAATTTGACTTTATTTTTTTATGTTTTATTTTATATTATTGTTATCGCCCATTGGAAGGTGGCGATTCAAGGAGTATGCTCTGGCAACATTAGCGTTACGGTTGAGTGGTTTCGTGGCGAAAACGGGTATAAATAGCGGATACAAACGCGTAGACGGGATTCTGTTGTGATATCTAATCTGTGGTAGAAAGTCTGTTAATAAGTTATATGTAGTTATAAATGTTTAAGTGTGTATCTATGTCATTTGTTTGTTGAACTCTTATATCAGAAGTGCTCTGAAATTCTGAATCACTGCCCACACAAAATCCACCGTGCTCCATTCTGCAAGGATACATGTAGCGGGTAACGTACAAAAATATTTGCTAAATATTGTGAAGTGATTTTGGATGGAAACATACAGTGAATAAATACCGGGAGTATTTATTCACTGTATGTTTATATAAAATACGTAAAGGTGATAATTGTATTGGAAAATATGTAAGTGTGATGATTGTATGTTAAAATACAGGATTTATTTTGGAATGGTGTATGTAAAGGGATAATCTGAAACCATAGGTAGCGCGTACCACTAACAAGTGTAATCATGAGCAGGTTATATTGTAAAATTAGCGTTGGATTGTAACGTTTAGTGAATACCGTGCCGTATGTTCCTTTGTATACAAAAATTAAACTAGTTTTGTTGAGTATCATAACTAGGGAATGATAATGAATGCATATATAAAATAACTGTTCTGCGATTTAGGAATTCTTATGCTACCCTCGCATATAAATAAAGTTAGAAGCGTATGTTTTCTCACGGTATACATACCTATATAGTAAGATAATGACAACGCATTGAACATAGCTCATCTTAATGTGATACAAATCTATTAGTGAAAGGTAAAATAATAGTGTATTAACCAAACCGAATAAGTTTCAGTATGTCAAAAGTGCAGTCGGATGAACCATGTATCTGCGTATGATACCGCTGTGGCTGCAGAAGGTTACTTGTGACACAAAGTTGATCGATCTGAAGTGGATAGGTGCGACCGTCCAACATGTGGTGAGATCTATCCATTGTACGATTATGGTAAAAATGCTGAGATTAGTTTATGGACAAAGTGTATATGTCGGTAAAGGCACGATGCAAAAGTGATACTGCATAAATGCCTTAAAAATGCTGAGATTAATTAATGGACAAAGTGTATATGTCGGTAAAGGCGCGATGCAAAAGAAGGTACTGCATAAATGCCTAAGTTAAGCATATGCACTGCGTCTTACTATTTTGTATAAAATCGTAAAATGGTCTTCTGTATGACGACGTAGTAGTAACATGAGTGATTAAACGTTGTGGGTATTCATATGCTGTAAATTAGCCCAACTAGCTCACCATGTTAACGGGTAGATTGCTTGGTATTTACTTGAAACAATAATTGGCAAGTGTTATGAAAACTAGTAGTGGTAATACAAAACTATTCATCTAATGAACATCATTCAGTTCAAGCCACTCTCAAACTGTTTGTGTACCTACACAATGCTTGCTGGACGGACTGTGCATATGTACCTGCGTGTGCATGGTCTGTTTAGTAGGCATTGCAATAGAGATTCCAAAAATTGGAAGGTATACTATGACAATAGTCTGTTGATCTATTGAAACATTGTAAGTGATAAGTATGTTTACCGATAATAGGATGACACTGTATTCTTGGGGTATTTACTGTTAATTGTACATGTAAAAGGGCCATGTATTCCCAGAGATGAAAAAAGGTCTTCAAACCCATGACATAAAACAGGCATTATGTACCAGCCCTGGAACTTCTAATGTTGTCAAAGTAATCGTCGAGATTATCTGACGACCATGCTTCACGAGTAATTTATTATTGATGACATCGTGTTAGTCGCTAAAAGTCAGGTGTGGCCGAGCTAAAAGAGTGTTATATGTTATGGATGATGGACTAAAATTGGTATTGGTATATATAATCTCAGGATTCGTCTAATGCTCTTGCCTCGGATAAGTGAACTGTGAGTGGTTATCTCGTCGGACAATGTATCAAGGAGAATTGTCTTAATGTTGTCAGTTTGTGTTGAAAGGTAACTAGGGTTGGCCAAAGGCATCGCCTAGGGAAAACACAAACTGTGATCACATTGATGAGTGGCTATCTTGCTTGTTCATTTTCCGACGGCTTTGTTTGTATACATTATTGAAGGTAGCCGATTTAATGTTTTCTTTAATTCACGGTTAATGCTTTTGCTTCGGACAATTGAACAGTAGGTGGTTGCCTCGTCAGACAATGTATCAAAGGAATAATTGTCTTAATGTTGTCAGTTGTGCTAAGATGCAGCTAGGGTTGGCCAAAGGCATCGCCTAGAGGAAAATGCAAACTGTGATCACATTGATGAGAGTAATACTGGTTCAATTGCCGAATATTTTGCTTGTAATCCAATAATGTATACAGATAGTCAGAACAAAGTTGGCAGATTAGGTCTTGAGCTGGCCGCCGATGGAATAACTCAAGAGGCTGTTTGCATCTTTGGTCGATTTCCATGATATAAACTAATAGTTTGGCAAGATTTGAAAGATAATGGCCTTGGATAAGGCGTGTCTTTAACGCTTGTCACAAAGTATTCACGAGTTGCAGAATACTGACATAATTTTGTGTACGTTGTTTGTCCTCAGCAATCGCATCAGACTATCATGGCATCCAGGGACGAATGCCATCACAGGACGGCCGGATGTGTCACCCCTCGAGAGGTGGCGATTACGAGAGTTACCAAGATTGAAAGATAAGACATTGTTAACGATGGTTTACGATTTTGTATTATTTCATTATTTGTACATTATGATGGTTTACGAATGCTATGTGGTATTAGTTATGAATACTATCGGCCTTCGCTTTGCTCATGGAAACCTCAAACGCATTATACGAGTCTTATGTTAACTTGGGCCAACACACGTGATGTCGTTTGGTCAACAATTACACTCCTAGAGAGGGTTGACGTCAGGCAGGTGGCCGATCGTAGAACTGCTGCCAATAACTTTTGCAATATGTACGATGGAGGAGAAATGCATATTGCTTCGACCCCAAGTAATTTGGATAAGAGTGGAAAATGATGATTGTTTATAATTTTGTTCTCAGCAAGCGCAGTGGACTATCACGGCATCCAGGGACGGATGCAGCCACAGGACGGCTGGATGTTATCGCCCATTGGAAGGTGGCGATTCAAGGAGTATGCTCTGGCAACATTGGCGTTACGGTTGAGTGGTTTCGTGGCGAAAACGGGTATAAATAGCGGTTACAGACGCGTAGACGGGATTCTGTTGTGATATCTAATCTGTGGTAGAAAGTCTGCTAATAAGTTATATGTAGTTATAAATGTTTAAGTGTGTATCTATGTCATTTGTTTGTTGAACTCTTATATTATTAATTTTCTTTCGGTTTCCTCATATCTACCTGAAATACGACTTCGATACGATTACGATAAGTACTTGCATAGTTTAGTTTTTTTTATATATAGAATCATTCTCTTTTTGTACTGACAATGAATTGTATTAATTTTGTATAAAAATGTGGGTCAAAATTTAATATCTTATAGGGTAGATATAAATAAATTTCTGTAATAACAATGACATATTGGACGTAAGACACCTCAGTCCTCCCGTGACCATGATCACTGTAAAGTGTTCGAAACGTCGGGAAATTATAAATCAAATACAAACGCGATAGAATCCGTAAAAGTAGTTTTATTTCAAATGTGTAATACTCGCGTAAACATTAGAAGTCATTATACTTGCATAGTGTTTGACAATTAATTCGGTTTACAAAAATACATAATTAAATTTGCATATGCATTATGTATCTTGATCTTTTATTTACTCGAAGAATATACATTAGCAGCCATATTCAACTCTGACACTCGCAACCCTCCCTTTTTTTTTTTTGGTGGACTATGGATGCGTCTCGCCCCGCCAAAGCCCCGCCTCGGTCCGGGGTGACGGAGAAGGCGGCGCGTGACCCCATAGACACATCGTAAAATCCTCTCTCTTCGCCGTGCGAGCGGGCTACCGGGACCCGATTTTTAACTTCGGTGGCCCGCCCGGCGGTTCACCCTCGCGGGTTCCTCTCGTCGACGCCCCGACAGATTTCGCCGTCGGGGCGTCGCCCTCACGCGGTGGCCTCACGTCGGGTGACCGGACAATTCCCCGGTCCGATCACCCGAAGTCTCGGTTAGGGCGGCATCAGGCGCAGGTATTCGTGCCTGCGCCGCCCCGGCCGCTGGCGGCGGCCCGGGTCGCGGGAATCCTCCCGGACTCGTTTCGCCGCTTCCTTCTGCGAGATGACAGCCTCGCAGAAGGCGGCGACCGCGTCCCAGTTCCTGACGCTGTCGACCATCACCCTCGCGACAGCCAGCAGCACCAGGTCGGCACCAATAACAGCGACGAGGTCACGACGCTGCCGATCCCATCCCGGACACACCTCCAGCGTGTGTTGCGCCGTGTCCTCGTCACGCCTGCAATGGTGGCAGGCCGGAGTCCACTCCCTATACGCGACCGTGTGCAGGTACAAACCGAAGCACCCGTGCCCCGTCAATACCTGCACCAGCCGAAAGGTGAGGACTCCGTGCCGCCGCCCCATCCACTCTATCAGTACGGGCCGGAGGGCCTCAACGGTAACAACACCGTGCCTAGGCCTCTCCAGCCGCGTAGCCCAACGGGCGATGACGTCTCAGCGGGCGTCCATGCGCCAGGTGGCTATCTCGCTCAACGATACCTGCCTCGCGCGCTGTGATAACCCGCCGGTAGAGGTCGGAGAGCATCTCCGCCTCTAGGTCCCACGGGGGTGTCCCGGCCAATGGGCACGCCGCCTCTGTCGACACCGTGCGGTACCCGCGAAGGGCTCTGACCGCCATGGCTCTCTGTGGCCTCCACAGAACCGCCCTGAGTTGGGCGTTCAGAGCCCTCGCCCACACGGGTGCGCCGTACATGGCCATCGAGCGGATCACCCCCTCATACAGCCGTCGGCCCTCGAAGCTGGGTCCGCCCACGTTCGGCATGAGTCGAGAAAGGGCGGACGCCGCGCCGACCAGCCGGGGAGCAATCTGTCGTAAATGCTCCCGGAACCACCATCGCCCGTCGAGCACCAGACCCAAGTACCTCATATAGGCCTGGATACTGATGTTGATGAAGTTGACCTCGCAACCCTCCCTAAAGAAATTATCGCGAAGCTATGGAGGTCGCCCCGCACAACTAACGGACGCGCTCTCACCTTGGATACTGTGACGGCACTGATTATTTTTCTTTAGGTGTGCTTTATTATAATACTGATTGCAGGACGTTTTTGTTTCATAGTCAAATTTATGGACAATTAGGGACGATTTCGGCTAAAAAAAAATCAACGGTGTTTAGGATTATTTTATATTTTTTTGTTTTCAATTAGTAAAAAAATTGAATGGTGAATGTATTATCCTTACTTTCGTCTCACGATTCAATTGAAAATATTTACAAGTATATCAACGGAATAGCCTAGGTAGTCATAATTGCAAAGGTCGATTTCGATATTTTTGATCAATGTTGACGAATTTTTTTCTCGAAAGTTAAGAATTATCTTACAATTATGACGCGGTGTTTTAATAGACTCATTTGTTAAGCATTTGAGATATTTTTTTAGTATCATTCATTGCAGTAAATTTTAGATATATTTAAAACCGTAAGTGGCTATTCGCGCGTTTCTTAGGGACGTGCCCCTTAAATAAAGAAAGAATTTTAAAATAGGATATATGTAACAAAAAGAGCATGATTTTTTTATTGTTCACGCTGTGGAAATGCATTTACGCACTATCCCCCGTCGGTGACAGACGAGGGAGTGTGTGGAACTCGCCGGCCAACTTCTCGACTGAAAGACCCACTAAAACCACAGCGATCCCTTCCACGCTTTTACCGGGTGCCGGAGAGATCGTCTATTGACATTCTATCCCCGACACTCCAACGCTAGGCCATCTGGCTACGTCCAGTCATCCGTTAAGGCGGTGGGAGTAGCTGCGCGTAACGGCCTACCTGCGGAGCGAGTCTGCAGAAGCAGATACCTCGCGTTCCCGCTCCACGGCTTCCTTCTGAGAGATGAGCACCTCGCAGAAGGAGGCTATCGACGTCCAGCACCTGTCGATGTCAAGCATCTTAGAAATGCTGATCAACAAAGACAGTCTATTCCAATGACCGCCGAGGTCGTGGCGCTGAAGCCCCCAGGCAGGACATATCTCCAGGGTGTGATGCGCTTCATCAATTGGCACGCCACAATCATGGCAACTAGGGGCCTCTTCCCGTCCGATTCCATGCAGGTACTTACCAAAGACCCCGTGTCTTATCTCTTCTGCTACAGGGGACTCCAATTCCTCCCTCCACCGAAATGCATCGACCTACATCGACCTGGACCAACTCCATCTGATGCCGTCTAGTCAACAATTATATTTTCAAGGACGTTTTCTAATGTTTACGCGAATATTACATATTTGAAATAAAACTACTTTTACAGATTCTATCGAGTTCACGGGAGGACGAGATGCAGTCTTCCCGTGACCTTGATCACTGTCAAATGTTCGAAACGTCGGGAAATTAAAAATCAAATAGAAACGCGATAGAATCCGTAAAAGTAGTTTTATTTCAAATTCTCAAGGACAGTTAGTGTCAGACAGGCAACCAGTTAGAAAACTACCATATTATGCCGTTTGGTCAACAATTGCATTCCCAAGGAGGGTTGACATCTAGCAGGCGGCCGGTCATAAAACTAATGCCAATAACTTTTAAATTATGCACTATGAAAAGTAGAAGAGATTTCACGCTCATCCTTTAAACTTAATCAATCGCATCCTTATGTTAATGTACATTAATAATGTAATATAAATATATTAACAACATTTAAACCAACGCCGAGCTCTAATCTATGATTATAATACACAACCTTCGTTAATTACCCATTATCACGCTAATAACATCAATTTAGAATACAAGCAACTGTAGCTACTAACGAATAACAAAGTATCCTCCCTAATACCAGAAAACACACAGATCGTTAGAAGCCACCCTCATCATTATAATATTAGTAGTCACAAACATACCTTCATTCATGGGTGGGTTACTACATACATTTTTAAATAATATTGACATAAGCGTCACGTAAGAAGCGACAACGTGGATTGAAACCAACCGTGCCGTAAGCCCGCTGTCGCTTACAAAACAGCCCGTTTCCTTTGTTGTGTAAAGAATGGAAAGGAAAAATTCTCCCCAACTTGTAAGAAAAATCAAGCGAATTACTTGCAGAATTTCTCAACGAGAATTAATAGAAAAGATACGACTTTCTACTGGATTGGCGTACCTATGAACATTTCAATTCAGTTGAAATTTGAAATTTTTGATAGGTAACACTTGTATTCACTGAACAATTTATCTTATATTTAATTCAAATGCCCCTAAGCTTGTTTACTCATTAACACCTAAATACAGTATTTATATTTTCAATTTATATTTAAACAGTTTATAGAGGAGACCTAAAAATTCTAAAAGACTTTCTTCTTTAGTTACTATTTTTAAACTGATAACGTTTTATTAGTACTATTTTGAAATTAGAATATACTCAGAGAAAATAGGCCCTGTAATGCGGGAGATTTCACAAACATACATGTATATATAAAGGACACACACACTCAGGCTCAGGACAATACATACATACCATCACGTCATATCCCTTGCAGGGTAGGCAGAGAGAACAGAGTGCCAGAGAAATCTATCCTTGCATACTTCACTCGCTTCTTCAACATTCATAATTCTCTTCATACATGCTCGCCGGTTTCGGAGACTCTTGACTCCATCTTCTTTCAGCACGTGACCAATCTGGTTGAGGTAGGTGAATCTCGATCTCCCTCGGTACCTACATCCTTCCACTTTAGCATTGTATATCTTCTTAACCAGACATTTGTTCGGCATTCTTTCCACATGTCCGAACCATCGGAGCATGCCCTTTCGCCCCTTTACACCAGTACTCTCTTTCATACCTACTCGCTCTCTTACGTAATCAGGACAATAATCTGAGAATCGCACAAAGTATACCCTTCAAACGGTGATAGTTTTCAATAATACTTCTTTGTTATTGTAAAACCTACTAACACTAGATTATTAAGAGTCGGTTATTATTATTTTTTTATTTATTAATATTTTAAAATGAAATTTTGTTTTATGAAGACTGGTTTTAATTTTCTTTGTAGAATATTAATTTTAACGTATGTAATTGAATTTTTACTTAAACTAATCCAAGGTAGGCCCTGAATGGCCACCGAAGTCAAAAATCGAGTACCGGTGGTCCGCTCGCACGGCGAAGAGAGAGGAGTTTTACGTTGGATCTATGGGGTCACGCGCCGCCTTTCCTTCACTCCGGACCGATTTGGCGGGGCGAGACGCATCTATACTCCACAAAAAAAAGGTAGGCCCTGAATCTGTGCATGTAAGGCTGATATCTTTTTAGTTTGTATTTCTAATATGATCAATACTATTTATTTGACATTGAAACGACCCAATATTTAAGTTAGGTTTACTATTTTTACTGATCAAAAACAGATTATCATTATAAATGATAATCTGTTTAATAACATAATGCAAATTATTATAAAAAAAGTTTCAAATTAACCTTAAATAACCTCATCATTATCATTCTTCTATTCTTATCCCAATTACTTGGGGTCGATACAGTATGTACCCTTCTTTCATAGAACATATTGTAAAAGTTATTTGCAATATTTTTATGACCGGCCACCTGTTAGGCGTCAATCCTCCTTGGGAATGTAATTGTTGACCAAACGGCATCAGATAGAGTAGGCCCAGGTCGTTATAACGCTCTTAGTCATCTTTTACCACATCCATGAGCAAAGTAAGGGTTAGTAGTATTCGTAATCGCTACCACACAGCAACCTAAACAACCCAACCTTAACTATTGTATCACATTTACAATCCGAGCCAAAATTAAGTCATAAGTGTTCAATATATTGAAATAAAATTTAAGCTATCTCGTATTTAATACGTATAGTAGTCATACAATCTATTTTTATATTCCCGTGAGAGCGTCCAGTGAGGCAAGTAAATCTGCTGTCGAATATGACAATATTGCACAGTGACATGTTTTATGTCTAAACTAATATTCACTATCACAATGACAATATACTATATAAAATTATTGTCATCGTACTGTCGATGTGTCAATTTTGTCGTTGGCACCTATATTTATTATTTTATCATTTTATAGGCAAACGCCGACGCAAACTGTCGTACTAATATTCATACGATGTCACGACGTCTCCTCAAAATTGGGGACATAACTTTATATGGCGCTATTACATGGCTTTTGGGTTTGAACACAGAAATATAATTCGGTATATAGACTTTTATTGACAAGCGTACATTAAAATCGAATATAACCTAAATTGCACTATGTTACTTTTAAAAGCCGAAACATGTTTGTAGCAATCGTTGAATCTTAATAGACCAATATATAAACTGTTTATTATATAAAGAAATAATATACTTTAAAATATAATATTGTAGCACACAGAAGCGTAGTTGTCAATATATAAAAATGCCAATAATTTGATCAAGAGCTGTCTTTTAATTTGTCATATAAAACAAAAATATCTGGAGGACCGAGCCTTGCTTGGTATTTTCTTATAAGTGTGTTTTGGAAGATATATTTAAATATAATTAAAATAATAAAAAAAAAAATTTAAAAGGCAAAAGTACAAAAATAGAGAATAAAAAAATGTATCGAGCAAAAAGAAGACAAAATCACGTTTTTCGTATGGGAGCACCCCTTACATATTTATTTTATTTTCTTTTTTAGTATTTGTCGTTATAGCGGCAACAGAAACACATCATCTGTTAAAATTTCTGTCTGACTGCTGTTTAACTATCATGGTTCATGAAATACAGCCTGGTGATAGACAGATGGACAGACTGACGGACGGCGAAGTCTTAGTTATAGGGTGCCGTTTTACGCTTTTGATACGGAACCCTGAAGAGGTTGAACTCACTTAAAAGCCTGGTACAATGGAAATGCTCTTTAAAATTGGAATGTCTCAAAAGTCAAAATACTGTATTAACACGGTATTTGAAAGTTTCTAAGCTATAAAGAGGTCATGACGCATGAGGAGGAGGGAGTCATACACTTTTAGAACACGGTGTCTTAGGAACGTAGAGTTTGAAATTTTAAATTGTTGGACAGCAATTTTCTAAGCCGAATATTGTAATTGAAAGCCACGATAACACATTGCATCGTACAACTGAAATCCATCGCTCATAAGATATATTACCCGTTTTAATTTTACTTTGACGAGGTATTTTTACCGCATAATGATTAGAAAAGAGAGATAGTCATTTTCTATATTTTTTTTTCGCTGTTTAGTCAGGGTTTAATCAACATATTTGTAAAAATTGAGATAGAAAGGCTGAGTTATATTAGGAACAATCAGTAAGAAACGATAGGGAGACAGGATGTTAATGCTGATCAGATTAGTCGCAAGATGACATGACCTACCTATGTGCGCTATTATGGTCGTTTCGATTTCTTTATACTATTTACTTGCTTACTTATTTACTTCTTTATACTATTTATTTTAAATAATTCGAAGGGGTCTAATATTAAAATAAATCTTTCGAATAAGTTATAAACCCCGAGTCCGACAACCAGGCGAGTTCTTGAATACTCTGAAGGCTCCCGGTCTCCCAACTCACATCTTAAAATTGAAAGCTGGCGCGCCAAAATTATACAATGCCACCAGTTTGCAATAACCATAAACAAAGCTCGAGGTCATATTCTTAAGGTAGCGGGAGTAGATTTGAGAGAAAGCTGCTTCTCCCATGGGCAGTTGTATGTGACATGCTTCCGAGTAAACTCACAGAGAAGCCTGGTAACTCTAGCATCCGAAAGAAAAACAAAAGATATTGTTTACAAAGAAATACCGTAATAGTCGCGGGTGAGCGGGGATGTTAAAGAAGCGGTATCAGTGGTCGACCTAATTTCGATGGAAAATACGGTGGGTTATGGGGCCGTACACTACCCTTCCGTCGCCTCGGTCGCGATGAGAGCGTTGTGTTAAAAACATGGCCTGCTAAGAAAAATCGTGGTGTCCATAATATATATCAAAATTTCATTTAATTTTTATGTTTATTAAACCTTCCCTACACTATAACAAAGATTGTTATCATCATCATCATCACAGCCCATATACGTCCCACTGTTGGGCTCAGGCCTCCTCCATAATAGGAGGGAAGTTAACCTACCCTACCGTGCTGGTCAGACGTGTTGGTATAGGGTTTTGTTTCGAGTTTTCCTTGTCTTGCATAGATGTTATATGCATTTTATATCCCTTAGTCGTCTCTTACGATCACCCACAGGTAAGATAGGGGGTGGTGAATTGTATTCTTACTCCGTTACCAAACGGATAAGATTGTTATACTATATAAGAATACAAACATTCATACATAATTATCTATAAATAATAATAAAAATAATAACGAAAAAAAACAAACAAAAATCCTATTAAAACATTATCAAATTCTACGCAGACAAGGATGCCGGCAAATAATAATAATTGATAAAATAATAAAAAAAGGCCAAAAAGTAAATAAGAAAAGTAAGGATTCGAACCGAGCTCCGTTTTGTTTGGATTAGACCACTCGATTTTCCAACTGAGCTAAATGTCTATTCTTAATGACAGCGTCAAAATTTAAAAACCTTCATATTCTAATAGTTTTAGTACAACGAAAAATTATATTTTTGTTGCCGAATATACTGACAAAATAATATTTTATATAAATAAAACCTAGCTATATCGATTAATCCCCCCGGGAACCCCTTGTATGCTAAATTTCAAAAATATCGTTGGAGCCGTTTCCGAGATTCAGATTACAATATATATATATATATACAAGAATTGCTCGTTTAAAGATATAGTGAGATCTGTTAAAAAAGATTAGAAAGTTATAATTTGTGAACTTCTGTAAATGATGGATCGACAAAAAGAGAGAAGAAGAAAGAAAAAATATTTATTTTACACTCATACGTTACACGTAAAACAGTTGGAATATAAAAGAAAAAGTGAAATTATGATAGCTTATCTACTAATACAACTAAAAACTAATATATACTAAGAACTTTACTGCTACTAAATTCTCTTAATAAAATACATGTTTCATATTTTTATTTTTCATTACTATTACAGTTGCGGCACGCTATGATGGCCGTTTTGACATATTACAATAGTGATGTGAAACATCAATTTATTCTCGAAAAGAATATAGGTAATGAAATCTATAAGTTTTTATTGCAAGTACCTGATTAAAAAGGTGTAATAAAACAAAAATATAAATGATATATAATATAACAAAAATATAAATGATCCTATGAATATATGACTATATACTGATATATGACGATCGTATTAAAATACATATTTTTCAATTTTGAATTTCGAAAAATAAATACCGAGATGTGTGGTAAATAAGTACAGTAATAATTATAATCTTATAAAAATAAAAAATGAATGTTCGCAGGACCCTAATATATATAGTTTAGAAATCAACATAGTAAATAAATTTTGTGTCCTAAAATAATACAGTCGATTAATTTTAAGACTAACTGCACGTCACTATTGACAATAAAGCACAGCAATTTGCTCCTTCAAATGTAATTACTTTAAATACGAAACTTCATGAGTGGACAAACGTCAAAACGTCCATTATAGCGTGCCGGTAGTATAATAACATTACATCGCCATTGTTCAGACATGGATTTTTAGTGAGAGAGTGGTGACACCGGATGGACTCGCCCACGGTTGTAGGAACATTTTGTTATTAATTTGACCCTGCTACCATTCATTCTTCATTCTTTAAAATATATTTTGGTATTTTATTGTTATTATCAACCCTTATATTAATCGTGGGTGTCGTAAAATACGACTAAGAATATACATTTTCTTATGTATATACACATGCTTTATCTCATGTATACACACATATATACAATTATACATAGTCATCATACATCTTAAGAGCCAAAGACCTTTTTTTTTGTTGTCGCTGTGGAAACGCATTTACGCGCTATCCCCTGTCGGTGACAGACAGGAAGGAGTGTGAAACTCACCAGTTAGCTGAAGCCCTACCGGAATACCCACTAAAACCACAGCGGCTTCTGCCGTGCTTTACGGAGCGCCAGAGAGATCGTCTACTGACATTCGATCCCCGGCACCCTAACGCTTGACCTTCTGGCCACTTCCTATCATCCCTCAAGGCGGTGGGAGGAGGTGCGCATAACGGTGCCTCCTTCTCCCCAATCGCCGGCGGTGGAGCGAGTCAGCGGACGCAAGCGCCTCGCGTTCTCACTCCGCGGTCGCCTTTCTTTTCATAATGGAGGCCATCGACGATCAGCACCTGTCACTGTCAAGCATCTTCGAGATGATGGTCGACAACGACAAGTCTCTCCCAAGTGAGACGACAGTAGGTGGCGCTGGGGCCCCCAGGTGGAATATACCTCCAGAGTGTGACGCGCAACTTCTACTGGCGGTCAGATGAACTGACATTGTTTTTAGTATTTTTATTAGAATTTATTTGCTTACATTCCTTATATTAATTACACCTTACGCGTTATATGAGTATAATACAATATTGTGAATTGTATTCTTTCTTTTTCACGACACTCAATAATATTATTTGGAATTAAGTTGCCCGATTTCTAATAATATTACAGTGGCTTGAGGCATCCGTTCTGTTGCCAGAAAGGGGATACGTTTATGTAAATAGATAGACCGCACTGAGTGTGAGTACCGGTGCTAAAGAACCCGTTTAATCTTGCAAATTTATGCAAGTCGACGACAACACGTCAAACTGTCTTCGCTGGAGGACGTGATCCAAATCCGATTCAGCGCGTCATTTCGGTCGTAAAACGCTTTGGCAGTTGGCACATTTGTCGCATAATTCGAATCTCCTCGGAGGCCAATAGGTTCTTGTGATGATCGCGATTATTATTCAAAGCTGTTTTGATTGTATCGTGTATCTAGCTAAATTCGTATTGGAATTATGCAGCAGTCGGTATCAATGTTAAATTTGCTTGTTTTTTGAGCACGACTCTTTTTCGAAATGGATAGCAAATTGACGTATCAAACACCAACGAAAAACGATTAGTATATAGACTTATTTCTCTTTCAGGGACCTTATCTTACTCGTACATATCTTATTCGTCTTTTAACCCTAGAACCGTCCCGGTACAGATCGAAAAAAAAAACATTTAATTGTTTATATTTTTTTTCGTTTTGACTGTTTTTTTCGCACGTCGGGGTATTTACGCGGAGTGGGGGGAAGCGAGGATGCTTCTATCGGATGATGCTTCTGCTAAGGACAAAACGTGGCACAATGTTTGTGGGGTGCACCAGTACCCCAGGGTACTATCAACGTAAGTATTTTAATATATTTTTTTCTTGTTTTGAACATGAATTAGTCTAAAATTGTTACACAGATGTTTTATATATACTAAAAGTTGCTGTTGTTTTTCATTGATATTTTTTTGCTTAGATATAATTTTAGTTATTACAATCAAACAAAGGGAGGCGTTGATACATTTGACCAGCTTTGTCATACATGCAGCGTATCTGGCAAAACTCGTCGTTGGAGCCTTTGTGTCTTCTAATATTGTTGGGATTAATTCTATGGTATTGCTGCATTCTTTAACGACCACTATTTAGCAAGATTTCAGGAATAGATGATCAGACCTGAAGAATATCGCTTTTAATCTCATTAAACCCTACCTGGAAGAAAAATTTCAGTACCTAACTTTGCTAACGTCCCTGCAAATAAGTATTGGAGATATTTTAGAAACAAAACTACTAGTAGCTGTGGGAACTCCTTCACATTCAAAATCTTGCAGGTGTCTTTTTTGTCCAAGGTCCAAGGACTGGCAAACGGGCACAGAATGTGCTACGTGCACAACTTTCATTTGTAATAAGCATCAAAGCAAAATATGCTGAAATTGTTTAACAGTTCCTAATTTTTTTAATTTATTTTTCCCATTATTTATTTATTTTATTTATTTTATTATATATATATATATATATATATATATATATATTTATTTATTTATTTTTTAATTTATTTTTCCCATTAATTTTAATTTTCCCAATTGTGATAAAAAAGACTTTAGTAATGTAAGGAAGCATAGGTATGTACATTAATGTTTGAAATAAAAGTTTATTATTCTTTTGTTAAAGTGTTTTTTTTTGTGGGATGCATATGTACTCCAGTGTAACTTTAATAAAATTCTAATATGGGTACGGTTCTAGGGTTAAGAGAGCCGTGGGGAAATCCAAGCTAATGAAATATCCGTCACCATAAAAATACGGCTATTATATACATGATTATGCGAATAGTGAAAGAAAAATATACCAAACAGAATCCTATGCCAACCCGTCTAGCTAACGAGGGACAACAAACCAATATCTTTCCAACGTCGCAAAAGTCTGAACCTATTTGTGGGCTAAAAACAAATGTACTATATTTTTCAGAATTAACATACAATGCCAAAAGAAATACCGATATAAATTTGATCGGGATCAGATCGATAGACTTTGGGAAAATAAAGGAATGCTCAGAGATATTTCTGAATTTGTTGTAAGATATTCTAGTACTGGGAATAGAGCGTACATATTTCAGTGGGCCGTAGTTTATGCGCAACAATCCGTACTCAGATTTTACGAGTGCGCCGGAAGAGTGTGATATATATATTTAAAAGCTGTTTATATGTTGATACTGTACAGCCAGATAGACTTACGACTTATTTGGATATAATCTTGTTGTATTGCTTTTGGCGGACTATAGTAATTTAAATTTAACAGCCTGCAGTTAAAATAATAGTAGTAATAGAATACATTTGGACTTACGAATTGTTAAGTAGAGTAGTGGAGTAGAAGCCTTAAAAATAATTAAAATTTTGATATGTACATACAAATCATCACGTCATATCCCTTGCAAAGTAGGCAGAGAGAACAGAGTGCCAGAGAACTCTATCCTGGCTTCCTTCAGTACGTGACCAATCTGGTCTAGGTAGGTTAGTCTCGGTCTCCCCCGGTACCTATATCCTTCCACTTTCGTATTGTATATTATCTTAACCAGACGTTCGTTCGGCATTCTTTCCACATGTCCAAACCGTCGGAGCATTCCCTTTCGCATCTTTACACCAATACTCTCTTTCATACCTACTTGCTCTCATACGTCGTCGTTACGAATGCGATCGGTCAGCCTAACTCCACAGATTTTCCGTAGAGATCGCATTTCGACCACATCAATTTTACTTTCATGCTCTTTTCTGCACACCCAACTCTCGCTTCCATATAGTAATGTTGGGACAAGCACTGCGTTATGTATTGCTACACGTGCCTTCTGGCTGAGGTGGTGGCTACCGAGAAGTTGTCCCAACGCTCCGTTCACTCTATTTCCCGCATTCACTCTTCGCTTTATATCAGTGGTGTACTACTACTATATAATTTTGGTACAAATATTAATATACATACATACATACATATCATCACGCCATATCCCTTGCAGGGTAGGCAGAGAGAACAGAGTGCCAGAGAAATCTATCTCTGCATACTTCACTCGCTTCCTCAACATTCATAATTCTCTTCATACACGCTCACCGGTTTCGGAGACTCTTGACTCCACCTTCCTTCAGTACATGACCGATCTGGTCTAGGTAGGTTAGTCTCGGTCTCCCTCGGCACCTACATCCTTCCACTTTCGCATTGTATATCTTCTTAACCAGACGTTCGTTCGGCATTCTTTCCACATGTCTGAACCATCGGAGCATGCCCTTTCGCATCTTTACACCAATACACTCTTTCATACCTACTCGCTTTCTTACGTCGTCGTTACGAATGCGGTCGGTCAGCCTAACTCCACAGATTTGCCGCAAAGATCGCATTTCGACCGCATTAATTTTACTTTCATACTCTTTTCTGCATACCCAACTCTCGCTTCCATACAGTAATGTTGGGACAAGCACTGCGTTATGTATTGCTACACGTGCCTTCTGGCTGAGGTGGTGGCTGCCGAGAAGTTGCCCCAACGCTCCGTTCACTTTGGCAACTCCTTCCTTTTGGCAGCAAAAGTGTATGGTAAAATTATTGAAAGGAGAATGAGGATGGTGTCCGATGGTTTACTGTGTGAGACACAAGGAGGTTTCAGGAGTGGAAGGGGATGCATGGATCAAGTGTTCTCTCTGCGCAACATTGTGGAGAAGCATCTGGCTCTAGGTCAGAGGGTTTTCTGCAGTTTTGTGGATCTGGAGAGAGCATTTGACACGGTTGTACGAAAGGAACTTTGGGACATTTTACCGGAGTATGGTATTAACGGTAAACTGCTACAGGCTGTGCAGTCCAGTTACATGGGCTGTAGAGCCTGTGTGCGGCTGGATGATGGAATGTCGCCTTGGTTTGACGTCAATATCGGCGTCAGGCAGGGGTGCGCTCTATCAGCCAGGCTGTTTATCATATATCTGGATAAATGTCTCCAAAGGTTGAACGATATGAATGTGGGAGTCCAGATGGGCGACTCAGTGGTCACTGCTCTGCTTTATGCAGATGATGCAGTCCTGCTGGCACAGTCAGCGACTGACCTGCAGACCCTAGTCGACACAATGACAGAAGATTGTAAGAACGCGTAGACCCCTTGTCTACGCGTGAATGTGAGCAAAACCAAAATAATGGTCTTTGAAAGAGGCGAAGCCAGAACAGATGTAAGACTAACAATAGGTAATGACATACTAATATTAATATAATAAAAGTATATATATACCTAAGAATAAACCATTCCAAATTAGTCAGCAAAAGATTAAATAAATAAAATGTTTCACAAATAACATTATAACAAAAAAAAATCGCAAATACTTTTTCACTGTTAGTAATTTATAAGACAGGAATTTCGACTCGTTACAGAAATAGTAGCAGATTAATATCAACAATTTTAACGGATCAAATACATCTTATAAAAAGAATAAAAGATATGATTGTCAGTTTCTCATCACATTATTTAATAATATAAGCTACCAAGAGTTGGTAGAATTTCGAAGGTATTTATGGAGAGGTAATCTTTACTGTAATTTATCTGGTATTGTTCATAAATCGTTAATCTATCTTGATTGATAAAATACCAATATATCCATATAATTGCGTGTACAATCACAGAATATTGGCTATCTACGCTTTATAGATGATCTATAGTTTTATCCTTCTCATAAATTTAATTATCTCTAAAACAATAGGAGATTAAATTTAACTTTAGGAACTACAACAGATACAAGAAGTACTAAAAACACTATTTTATGGTATATTTATAAATGATTAGCCACAAAATGAAGGCTTAAAATATTGAAAATACTATGTGTCAATACTCTACTTGCCTATGGCAATTGAAAAAACTGACTGAAATACTATCAGGATAATGGTCAATAGCACTTTTCTAGAAAACTTATACCAATTATTGCCTTTTAACACTTATAGCAATATCATCTCCCGAAGAAGCCAGTTGGCTATTATATCCATTTGGATAATGGCTGTCAATAATGGTTGTCGAATGACCGATGGATGGCTGGATATAAAATAGTCATATAGTTTATTTTTCATTCGTTAATATTTCTATAGTCTATATTTTATAATTTAATCATTTACTAGTGACCCGCCCTCGCTTCGCTTCAGCTACGTCAGTTCAGTTATCTAGTTTACTTTCGCTACATAGAATTCCTTTCGGTGAAGGCATTTCTTAAAATCCTACTTCATCTGACTTTTACAGGGCAAAAAGAAAGTTCACATCAAAATCTAAGTCTGTAGTGGCAGTATTGAAAAATGTGGATTTTTTGGGTTAACATCTACGAAATCCTCTTTAATGGTGACATTTTTAAAAAGCTGTTCTTAGTTTACCTCTGTATCGTAACACCAATATGAAAATATATAAGAACGGATTATACGAAATTCTAGTCTGTAGGAGTTATATTTAAAAAAATGTGATTTTTACACCTCAGCAACCCCCTTGCGGGTGGAATTTCGTATAATCCGTTCTTAGCTGACCTATACTCGGCGAAAGAAGTATTTCTAGCAAATTTAAAGTCTGTAGGCCTTATGGTTTCAGAGATATCGTGATGAGTCGATACATAGGAAATCTCTTATATAAATACATAGCTTCCGCCCGCGACTTCGTACGCGTGGAATGGTTACTTTGGGCTAACGTTAACTTCAACTCGCGAATTTGTTTACGTAAAAGGTGGCAATATTTTTAAATAATACATACGTTAAAGCTGTTTTAGGTAGGTACCTACATGACGCTTTTATTAGTAAGAGTAGAACATTAAACCTTAAGTAAAAGTATTGGGTCTTATCTATACTTTCTACAGATACATACATACATACACTTACGCCTATTTTCGATTACGCATACTTTTAATGTGTATGACCTCGCTGTGTGGTAGCGGCTTCGAATACTACTAATCCTCACTTTAACTTTTTTTTCATGTCTTCAACGCCAAATCTAACTTTCACTGCCATACATGAGGGCAGACACTAATACTTCCTATACTTATTATTATTATTTAGAATGTGTAAAGCCGACGGAAGGTCATGAGAAGAAACAAAACTAAAAAGTACTTTGAAATAACATTAGTTTGAGTTTTTTTTTAATATAAGATTATAAGACCCAGTATTTTTACCGTAAATGCGCGCCCAGTACTTGATCATTATTTTGCTGCGATATTGTTTTTAAACTGCGATATTTCCTAAGATATTCATTGAAATCAAATAATGTAAAGGGCAATTTTGTTTTAAATTAAATACTTGTAATGAATAACTCATTTATTTGGATAAGGATTGATATTATGTTTATAAAAACATCTTCGAAAATATCATATTATTGTAAAACAAATTTGATTAGCATAAAAAAGGTTATAGTGAGCCAATCTTAAAAGATAGACATATGCTTTGCAGACTTTTATTTAGAACTTTGAAAGGGAAACAATTATTTAGTACATAATTTTCACGCAACTTTAACTGTTTAAGCAGCGGAAGCTCTCAATTTTGAAACAATTGATTTTGAAACATTCTTCATTGTTGCTCTGCTCCCATAAGTCTTAGCGTGATGATATATAGCCTATAGCCTTCCTCGATAAATGAGCTATCTAACATTGAAAGAATTTTTTTAATCGGACCAGTAGTTCCTAAGATTAGCGCGTTCAAACAAACAAACAAACTCTTCAGCTTTATAATATTAGTATAGATTACTTACAAAATAGAATAATACATATTAGCTATGCAATTAAAAGAAAGAAAATAATTAATAATTTTTCTAATTATTAATTAAACAAACGTCCCCGTGTGGCGACAGGATAGAATACAAGTGTCGCCACTCCTTGCTTGCCTGTGGGAGTCGTAAAAATCGGCTAAGGGTTTACCAGGAGAGCAGGCAACAGTTCTCTCCTGGGAAACGTATAACACCCCACTGTAATCGCCAACCCGTTTGCCAAGCGTGGCGATTACGGCTCTAACCCCTTATGAGCAACACAAATAAAAATCAGCCCCCAGTCACGGCAGCTCAGCTATCCTACGGACTCATCGTGGTAGCGGGCCTGGTAGCGATGGAGTAAGGGGTGCTAAGAATCTCCGATAGCGATCCGGCTACCAATCTAAACGACCCTTGGCCCTGGTAACACACATAACATTCGGACACTTAGGACCGACGAGAAGGACATCGAGCTGGAAGAGGAATTGAGCAAAAAAAAAGCAGAATCCGCTGGGACATTGTAGGATTATCAGAAGTGAAAAGACACGATAATCCTCCAGTCTGGAAACTTGCTCTTCTACCAGGAGGGAGATCACCCGTCCCAAGGTGGTATAGGGTTTATCGTTTGCAGGTTTTTAGTAGGCAACGTGGAGAGGATCGAGAGTGTGTCGACAAGGGTAGCATATCTTATACTCAGAATTACCAAACGGTATTCGTTGAAGATCATACAGGTTTACGCACCAACCTCGACATACTCCGACGATGTAGTGGAGGCCTTATACGAGGATATCTCGAAAGTCATCCACACTTCCAAAACCCATTTCACGGTGGTTATGGGAGACTTTTACGCGAAATTAGGTAAAGAGAGGAGTGATGACGAGTTGAGAGTGGGGAAACATGGATATGGACAGAGAAATCAGAGGGGCCAGAAACTGGCTGAACTTCTGGAGAAGGAACGCCTCTTTATCATGAATTCCTTCTTCAGAAAGCAGCCACAAAGGAAATGGAGCTGGATTAGACTCGATGGTTCAATAAAAAACGAGATAGACATTCATCTTGTCGGACAAACGACATATGTGTAATCATGTCTCAGTGATCAGCAGGATTAAAACTGGGAGCGATTACTGAATAGTACGAGGCACATTAAATATCCACACAAAAGTCGAACGGTCACGCTTGATAAAGTCTACCCTCCAACCTACACCTGTCCAATACCAGAACCTCGAAAGTTTTCAACTCGAACTACACAATCGCTTCCAATGTCTAGATGAGTGCGAATCTCCGAACGATATGAACAACAGGTTCGTGGAAACTATCCACGCAGTTGGGCCGAAGATTTTCAAGGCTCAACGCGCCAATTGACCTAAAAATCTTTCTGGCCAGTCTCTCAAGCTCAAGCAGCGCAGAAAAGAAATGACAGTACTGTCTTCAGCCGATTGGTTCAAATACAGGCAGGTAAATAAGCAGATCTCCGCGTCTGTGCGTCGGGATATTCGCTAATTTAATACGCTCCATGATAAAGAAGCGATAGAGCGGAACAGTGGCTCAGTTGTTCGCACAAGATCTGTCTATTGGGCAAAGCCAAATGACTAAGCTGAAGACCGATAACGGCACTGTCATTTCATCCTAAAGTGAGATCTTTGGAAAGGTCGAAAGGTTCTATGGACAGTTATATAAATCATCCCGAAATCCTGTTGTCGGCTTGGTCCAAGATCCCAGATCCAAGCTAACTCGGCATTATAGCGAAGAAATCCAGGACATTAGCTTGTACGCGATCAGAATGGCTCTCAAACAACTAAGAAACGGTAAGCCACCGGGAAAAGAGGGAATTACGGCAGATCTCCTGAAGGCAAGCAGCAAGCCGGTCTTAAAAGCCCTTCAGACAAGAGATACAGTGCAAAAACTACACAATAGTATCCAACATGCCGTGGTTGCCATCTCCAGGCATACTAGACTAGGTGCACGAGCACCTACTACACAAACACCCGTGAAGATGCAATCTGGAAACTCATGAGGAAGTCTATAGATCAGGACCCAAGTACTATACTGGAATACATTAAAAAGATGGCAATAAAACATAGAGATCAAAGGGTAATACAAGAGCTCGGATTGACATCACAATAAAGACCAACAATTCATACATGAAGTATAAAAAGACATCATCACAAGTTCACAATAAACTAATAACACAGAATCTCTTTAAAATACATATAACCATCATAAATGTATAATATCATAGCCCTTTCAAGAAAAATTTAATTATATAACTTCAACTTCAACATAATGACTAAAATATACAACATAAAAAAGCACGGACAAAAGTCTGTGGACCAACAACTAATCTAAAAAAAAAAAAAAAAAAAAGCCCTTCAGAAGCTATTTAATTCTGTTATCCTCGGGGGCGACGTTCCAGAGTCATGAACCCGGAGTGTGGTTATATTGTTCTTCAAGAAGGGCGACAAAGCTCTTCTAAAGAACTACAGACTCATCTTACTCTTGAGCCACGTCTACAAGTTGTTTTCGAAGGTCATTACCAATGGACTCACGTGCAAGCTTGATGACTTCCAGCCGCCCGAACAAGCTGGCTTCTGAGAAGGCTACAGCACCATAGACCATACCCTCACGCTTCGGCAGATTATCTAGAAGACTAAAGAGTACAATCGGCCTCTGTGTATATCATTTGTGGACTTTGAGAAAGCCTTTGATTAGGGCGAAACTTGGGCGGTGCTGCAGGATAGGAACGCCACAATGTCAGTCCGTATCCGGGATAAGAGTACGAAACCGATCCAGTTGCAGAAAGGCGTAAGACAGGGAGATGTCATCGCTCCGAAACTGTTTACCACTGCACTGGAAGATGTCTTCAAGCTCTTAGACTGGACCGGACTCGGCATCAACATCAACGGCAAATACATCACTCATCCTTGATTTGCAGACGATTTCGTCGTTATGGCAGATTCCATGGAGGACCCTGGCACAATGCTCAACGATCTCAGCAGGGTCTCTCAACCAGTAGGTTTACGAATGAACATGGGCAAGACAAATGTCATTCGACATGGGCATTTGACCTGATTCCTGTACCGATCCTAGTTGGCATTGCAATTCTCGAAATTGCCGATCATTATGTTTTACCTTGGACAATCAGTCCGGTTAGGTAGATCCAATTCTGAGAAAGAGGTCAACCGACGAATCCAACTCGGCGATCAGGAAACTTAAGAGCATCTTCTCATCCAACATATCTCAGTGTCTGAAAACACAGGTCTAAGATCAGTGTGTGTTACCAGTGATGACTTATGGCGCGGAAACGTGGTCCCTAAATGTAGGCCCCATAATCAAGCTCAAAGTCGCTCAGCGTGCTATGGAGCGGGCTATGCTCGGGTTTTCTCTGCGAGATAGAATCTAAAATACGGAAATCTGCAGAATAACGGGTGTAACCGATATAGTAAGAAGAATTAGCACGCTGAAGTGACAATGGGCAGGCCACATCGCTCGAAGAACCAACATCCGCTGGGGAAGAAAGGTTCTGGAGTGCCGATCACGTACTGGAAGACGCAGTGTAGGACAACTAGGTGGACAGACGACCTGGTGAAGGTTGCTGGCCGTCTTTGGATGCAAGCGGCACAGGACCGCACTCTGTGGCGTAATATGAGGGAGCCTTACGACCAGCAGTGGACGGCAATAGGCTGAAATGATAATTAAACAAAGTAAAATGCTTGGAATAAAATGCTATTATTTTTATCATACTCAAATTCCACGCACACGAATATCGCAATATTACTTTGTTGTTGTGTACTATGGAAGGCCACCGGTGAAGGTGTAATGATTTTTTTTAATAAATATTCCCCGTTTTCTAGCTTGTAAATGTTCCATAGAGTAAATATTATATCTACAATTTATAACACTGACACTCAATTTCTCATATTTTAACTTACAATAAAATATATTAAAAGCTTTGATGTATTTAAATATTAAATAACAACCTAAATTGTAAAAACATTTATACATTAATATGGTAGTCTTAGAGAACATTTAACTTTGATAGATATCTATATAGTTACTCATTAATGAAGAGTGTGCAATTGCTTGTGATGGGTTCTTTGCGTGTTTCTAGTACATTTGTTATTAATTTCATTATGTAATAAGCCTGACCACGTTTTGGTCTTATTTATTCTTTTTTATTTATATTTATATCCTCATTTATAAAGTTCTTTTAAGTTATTGTATTAAAAATTGTAATATAAATTTCACTCAAAATGCTACAAAGATACTCAAATGTAACGATAGAATATTAAAACATTTTAATAATTAACTTCTTAATTCTGTTCGTGAATATGAATAGGATGGCCACCTTGTTAGCGGACTTTAGCTGGTACCGACACGACTCTGAATACGTGATCAGAATGGTATCATAATGACTTTTAATGTTTACGCGAGTATTACACATTTGAAATAAAACTACTTTTACGGATTCTATCGCGTTTGTATTTGATTTATAATTTCCGTATCAATTACAAGAATGGTATCAATTACAAGACTATATAAAATATACTTGTAAATTAAGAATTATTTTATCGTCTCACTCTTTTATTTTAGAAGGTTAAAAACAGACGTAACCGTATTTGATGGAATTCAATGTATCATCTCAGCTCATATATATCCCACCGTTAGGCTCGAACCTCCTCCATAATGGGAGAAAAAATTATCTCTACTGTACCACAATGCTCAGACGTGTTGCTATAGGGTTTTGTTTCGAGTTTACCTTCTCTTGTAGGTGTACAACTTTGCTTCCGCCGTTTTGCAATAGATGGTTCTTGCGGTGAGTGGTAGTCGAAATAAATAGATCGTAGATATCGTACAATAAGCTTAGGTATTTGTAAACATAACGCCATCGAAATATCAATCGATTTGTGTCTGCATCATAAAGTTATTCTCGATTAAGCGTGTCAGCTTACGAGCCATATTCTCGTCATTTGCGGGAGGTTTTAATTTTCTGCTTTAATATGAAGAAATCTGTGGCTGAGGCTCATCGAATGCTCTCAAACACCTACGGTGTGGCCGCTATTAGTGAAAGAACGTGCCGAGAGTGGTTTCAACGCTTCAAGAACGGTTGACGTTGAAGACTAGCATGACAGTAGAAGAGAGAAGGTTTTCGAAGATGCAGAATTGGAGGCATTACTTGATCAAGACTCGTGTCAAATGCAATAAGAATTGGCAGGGTCATTGGGAGTGACGCAACAAGACATTTCAAAACGCCTGAAAGTCATGGAAATGATTGAGAAACAAGGAAATTGGGGTGTACGAGTTGAAGCCGAGAGATGTTGAACAGCGTTTGTTTACTTGTGAACAGCTGCTTGCAAGGCAAAGACAGAAGGGATTTTTGCATCGCATTGTGACTGGGGACGAAAAAAGGGTTCATTACGATAATCCCAAGCGCAGAAAATCATGGGGATATCCCGGCCATGCTTCTACGTCGACGGCCAAACCAAATATTCACGGTTCCAAGGTCATGCTCAGTATTTGGTGAGACCAGCTCGGCGTAGTGTATTATGAGTTGTTAAAACCGACTGAAACAATCACAGGCGATCATTATTAAATACAATTAATGCGTTTGAGCAGAGCATTGAAAGACAAACGGCCGCAATGCAACGATAGACATGATAAAGTAATTTTACAGCATGACAATGCACGACCCCGTGTTGCGAAAGTGGTCAAGATATACTTGGAAACGTTGAAATGGGAAGTCCTACCCACCCGCCGTATTCTCCAGACGTTGCTCCCTCGGATTATCATTTGTTTTGATCAATGGCAAACAGCCTGGCTGACCAGTACTGCCAGTCTTATGAAGGAGTAAAAAATTGGATCGATTCGTGGATCGCTTCAAAAGATGACCAGTTTTTTCAACGCGGGATTCATACGCTGCCCGAAAGATAGGAGAAAGTAGTGGCCAGCGATAAACAATACTTTGAATCATAAATGTATAATCAGTTTTTTACAATAAAGTCTTGAATTTTGGAAAAAAACCGCGGATGTTAAGTTGTACACCTATTTATATGCGCTTCATTTACTTTAGTCATCTCTCACGATCACCCACGGGTAAGATAGGAATATACATTAGTGAATTGTATTTTTATTCCATCACCACACAGAATTCAATTACTTAAGAACATATAGGTATGTTTCTCCACCATTGCCGTCCTCGTGTTCTTTGTTCTAAATTCTGATCTGCAAGTAACTGACAAAATTTTTTTAGTATATCTAAAAAACTTGGATCTGTACATATACCAACGATTTAAAATATAATGTAATATATTTCAGCAAATATATATAGAGTCATAACTTAAATATATATCTTTTTTTTTGCAATGTGGACCATGGATGTGGTCGCGCCCCGACAAATCGGTCCGCGGCGACAAGAAGAGGCGGTGCGCAACCCCATTGACTCATCCTGCAAGCACCTCTCTTCGCCGTGCGAGCGGGCTACCGGTACCCCCGATCTGTGTCTTCGGTGGCAACTTAAATATATATCATAGATTATGGAAAATACAAACTCAATTAATTTCAATTTATAAGTTCTTTATTTCATAATGACAGTAAACATATGTATGTACAAACTAGTGTAAATTTAATCCTAGTAAGACAATAATTATATAATTCATAATTGTTTTAAACTACACAACTTATTACAAAAACTTTTAGAATGAAAATTATTTATAGACAATTATGATGTAAGTAAACGTTAGTTAAACTGATAAATTATCCGTGTGGTGACGGAGTAAGAATACAATTGACCACCCCCTATCTTAATCGTGGGTGATCTTAAGAGGTAGACTAAGGTATATAAAACGCAAATAACATCTATGCAAGAGAAGGAAAACTCGAAACAAAATCCTATACCAACACGTTTGACCAGTGTGGTATAGTAGGTTAATTTCCCACCCATTACGGAGGAGGCCCGAGCCTAACAGTGGGACATATATGGGCTGTGACGATGATGATGATGAAACTGATAAATAATGCAAGTAAGCTTTAGAAGAGACTTACATTATGCAAACATATTTATTAATTTAAGTATATTAATAAACCTGAATGGCGGTAATTACATAAAATGTTGATCACAGTAACAAACAACAAGCGGCCGGTATCATGCGGTGATCACACGCAAAAGCGTCACGACCGCGCATTGACGACCGCTACCCGTTAGTAGAAACGGGCGTAAATATCGCGCTCGATAGCGGTAAACACACCGCGTCCGCTCGTGCATGTGAGTTAGCTTTATTCATTGCACTCAAGAAATAGATTATGGGTTAATGTATATCGACAATATTTATCGATATAACGTAAATTTCTTTTTCGGGTTTTTTCATCATTCTCCTACTATTATCCCAATTACTTGGGGTCGATACAATATGTACTCTTCTTTCATAGTACATATTGTAAAAGTTATTGGCAATAGTTTTATGACCGTCCGCCTGCCAGACGTCAACCCTCTCGGGAATGTAATTGTTGACCAAACGGCATCAGATGGGGTTTGGTCGTTATAAGGCTCTTAGTCGTCTTTTACGATATCCACGAGCTAAGTAAGGGTTGGTAGTGTTCGGTGCCGCTAACACACAGCTAAGCTGTTTTACATAGGTTCTTAATTAAATTATGTTTGCTTAATGTATTTGAATAAAGGTAAAACTTTTCTGAGAGCTTATAGGTATAAATATGGATTCTAGGAAGCCCTATTTTACGATGCAGGTTGTATAAATTAGTTCGAGTTGGAGTATTAAATGCAAGCTTGAGGGCTTTATTTTGTAACAAAATTTGGACTTTATTTTGGAAAATACAAACTGTTCGAGAGGGAAACAACTTTATGGACAAAATCTCAATTAATACTAGCGAAACCGCTAGCGTAGTTAGTATCCCACATATGGTATATTCTGAAAGGTGCAAAGGGGTACCTTAATACCTAGATCGGTTGAAAATCTGTGCTAACATTTAGTTTATTATAAATCAAAATTTTCTAAACAATCCAACACTCTGAATCATTTCAAGCACGTTGAGAAACCACAAAGTTTGAAGGAAACTAATTCTCAGTCAGGTATATCGTTATACTGCAAATAAGTTGCATATTTCGTTGTATAGAACCTTCATAATACGTCACGTTTCGTCCATGTTACCGCTAAGGCTTGCACAACAGAAGCCTCTCCAATATTACATATAAATACACAGCACAGATTTGCTAGATATGCTAGTTAATTAATGTTATTCAAATTACTGAAATTTAGATTTTAATATGCTTAATTATTTATAAAAACTTGATTAAGAGTGAAACATTATTATCACACAAAGGATTAGATACCACGCCTATTGGAAATCCCTTCC